>CM041039.1:10871072-12071072 GCA_023078785.2 Hyles euphorbiae | reverse complement strand
TTTTAGACGAGGCTTATGTTCAGCAATGGACTTTTAGTAATAATAATCATCACACCTCCCACGATTTTGAAATATTTTGCATATTTGAAATGATACCTAAGATTTTATTTTACGAACAAAAAAATACAAGGCGGAATGTGGGTGTCCTGGCTGCACCTCTGTCCATCCCCTCTGGGAAAAATTCGTGAGTTTATGTATATGTACATAAGCTACTCGTTTATCGTACATATGCCATAAAGGAATGTGATGTTGTTATCATAAACAAAGCCGGCTATGTTTTTGAAAGTGCAAACACTGGGTAGTAAAAGCTCTAGATAAGACGTGTTTGATTTTCTTAAGCTGGCCCGACCTTGGTCTCTGACTTGTCAAGTAGAGTGCTTTGGTGAAACTTCTAAATACACGTGTGGGTTTTATAGTTGTGTTTTGATTTTTGTGAAATGTTTGGCATTGCTTCTATGACAATAGATATGGTATTAAGATTTAGAATCAACCGTATTAGAAGTAATTATTATATTTTTAAAGGTAAGATAACTATTTAAATTGGCTTAAAGTAGTTTATATTCATCGAACATATTTAAAAAAATATATTATTTCATATTTGTTAACGGTCGTCATTATTACGATTTAAATCTTAAAGCAGCACACGTTAACTGAAAATAAAGAGGTTTAAAGATTGATACTATGATCGGGAAATGCTATGTAAGTTTCAAAATATTTTTCTAAGTGTAAGAGTATTTTTATGACGATATTTTTTTATAAATCTTTTTTGCACTATAGAGAGATGCTATCAAGATATAAAAAATAAGGTAATATGTTACAGGCAACCGTTATTATCAGTTATTAATAATCATCATAAAAATATTACACTAGGAATAATATGAAGATGATCGAACATTAACAGATCAATTCATCTAGGAAAATACAATAAAAAAAAAAACATTTCGTGCAGACACTATTAATATTAAGTAAGGACAAGTATAAAAACCTTTCGTTCCGAACCTCATAAATAGTCCAATACCTTTGTAAAAATAAGGTAATATGTAACCTCGCGATTTATTCCAACAAAGTGACTATGACCTTTTAATATGGACGCAAAAGGTCAAGAATACTCTTTATAACATTAATTTTATATGTCCACTTTTAAATGCCAATTCTTAGTTTGTACAAAACGAAGTTCTAAAACTCTTTGTGGTTTGTATGGGTTTTTATAATAACTTAAATTTAAAAAAACCTTCGAGACGTAAAGGTCAGTTGGTTTGTAGATACTGTTTTTTTAATTGCTTGTTACGGTAATGCACAGATTTTAATAAACATAAGCTCACGTTTGTATGCTTGAATCAGACAGAATTTTATCAGTATCATATATTTATTTTATTTATTAGATTTCTTTTAATTTATAGATGTGATAATTTAGAATCTATCGCAAAGAGGGGCACATTTTTTTGATTTTTTTTTAATTTGACTATCTTATTTTAAACTACATTCTTACTGAGTACTGAAAATATGTTTTTAGTGAAATACTGTTATTATTACTTCTTTAATTTAATGAATCTTTATTCTAATTTTTATTTTAAGAAACAGCTACGGCCTTATTCATATACCGTTTAAAAAACCTATTTAAGTTATCGAATATTTTGTCTTCTTCGCTCAAAACGATTTCATAAGTCGTTCGAAGGAGACAAAACATTCAATTTTCAAAATTTATTTAAAAACTGTTTATGAATAAGGCAATAGGTATATACCAGCTATTATTTTTTTAGTAATATTATTCCTTAAATTAAAAGACCGTGTGTCACGGCGCTTTATCGTATTCTCAACGGATAAGTTATGCCGTAAAATCAGTACTTTTAGCGTGGCTACGCTTTTTCTACGTATCTCTGATGGTCTATTAATTTTAAATACCGTTCTTTTGAGGCGTTTCTGCACTTTTGACTATTTACCGTTTCGTGGCCAGATTTAGCTATTTGGAACTATGTTTAAAACCCATTCAGTCTAAAAACAAAGCTCAGTCATTTTCGATTTTGTTATTGCTGGCAGGAAGTATCGAAGTCATTGAATTATCTAAATCTATTAGTTTAGAGTGTATTAGATAAAAGTGCAAAAATGGTAACTATTTATAGAAAAATCAAGACATTTGATTCCATCATGTGTTAAAAAAAAGTTTAATATTTTATACAGTAAATCTTAACGTGTTCTAATTGGTCATAGTCACGTCGTCGAATAACCTCAACAGCAATAAAATTATATATTTTTTGCCACTATGTATATAACGTCATATCTATGAATAAATCACATGTTTAAGGTTAATCGTGACTGTATGAGGATCATCGTTACCACAACGTGATGTTTATTTTTCCTTGTTTGATATCACTAGATTTTACAATGATTAGAAAAGGTGTATGGACAAAGCGTATGCATAATAGAATAAACATCTTTTTGAGTTATAATTTTGAATTTGGTGGCAAATAAAGCACATATTCCGCTAGCAATTTCTTCGTGGTATTGGCAGATGCATTAATTTCTATACGGAAGCAATGCCAACTTGACTAAAACGTTTGCTCTCTCTAAAGAGAGATAAACCATTGTGCTGTCATATTGCGAGTCTCGAGAAAAGTAGTGACCGCACAATCGTTTTTTTTCTCTCACACGTATAGTTTACTTGACAATTTCCCAGAAATGCGCTTTCCAGGCTTTGTGTCCTTATCTATCATTATTTCTATATTTTTTTAAAGAGTAATCCATTAAATCCCGAGGCAAATAGGTATGTTTAGTTCAGTATGATGACCAAAACTTAATCCAAATTCAAAATTTCAATTTTCTTTTTTTTGTGGCTTTTATTTTGTTACAATTAGATAAAAAAAATCACTATTCTTTTTTTAAAATTTGGAACATCGGAAATCCTGTTTAAATTTCTTTTCACTTAAACACCGGCTGAAAAGATTTAAAAATAAGTGATTTATTTATTTATTTATTTATTTATTTATTAAATGTACAATGCAAACTTATGTGTGATGTCAGAAAGGTGACATTCTACTATACATTAAAGATGTAGTGTTCGAGTGGGACTACGGGTTCGGTTCGTGATACGAGGCGGCCCACTTAGCCGGTCACCAGCCTCCCACCCACTCTTGGTGATACATTAAGGGCGTCGTAATTGGAACAAGGAGACTTTTCATTGTGCAAGACGCTTGCACATGCGAACAATGATTTAAAGTTTCCTTTGACTTTTTACAGCTCTAACTATTGTCTGGTTTGCTGTTAACGTGCTCTGTTATTACCTCTATTATTTTTTGTAAAGAAAGAGTTAAGTGTTATGCCAATGGCAGTTACACTGGAGAAAAATTTAAACAAGCTCAGTTTTTACAACATGGCTTTACACCAAAGTATCTTCTACATTGGGAATAGATTTTACAATCATAATAAGGTTTCATACATATGTTCCAATAGCTTTATATTTCAGAAATCCATGAGAGCATAAGAACTGCAACCACAATATCATATATATAAAAAATCGAACTTTGCACCCAGCACATCAATTCCTCTTCGGTTTTTATATCGCAATATTTTACTTCTCGTTAACATTCCTTGTTTTTGCATTCGCATGTCAATGTGTTAATCTCTTTTTAAAAATAAAGTAATTATTAAAAGTAAAATAAAAAATCAATGAGCACTCTGCTTAAGTGCTCAGTTTCAAGGTAACTCTCGACGGATCTGTGGCAAAGTCGTGAGTTTTAAATCCGCTTCAACTGTTTTCAGATTGACAATGTCCATTTTGAACCTTAAAGATATTCCGTAGGTTCATTTCAGTATTGACTTTGATGGTTGTTGTTGGATTGATACGATATATCTAGGTATGTTCGAACCCTAGGACTGATTTTTTGGAGTAATTGGTTTATTCTTCACCAATTACAGCTCAATTTAAAAAATAGGAAGACATTGTAAGGATACCTGCATGCCATGGAAATATTTACAAAACGTAATACGATTAGTGACCTCATACCATTGTATGTCACAGAAACGCTATTGATATTAAAATAATCTTAAATTATTTTTACGAAATTTCACATATTCCTTAAAAATAAATATTTTTTTATGAGTGTAATAAATCACCGCGCAGATGGCTTCTATAAAAAAATCTACGAATTTAGCTATGTTACCTGACCACGGATTTAAAAATTAATTATACATTTAATTATGATAAAATCTCGTAGAAGTGGGTCTAAACGTTCTGGCGCCTGATTCACAGAGTTCTGTAGATTGAAATATAATATGAATATTTTATTCACCGTTTGATAATTTAATTTATGGCTTCGACATTTTGCAAAACATATTAAATGTCTCAAAACTTGTCTATGACAAACGCCTAACTGCATATTTGTGTCTGACTCATCCTACAACATAGTATTTAAATCCAACAAATACAATTTTAAAGGGACAGAATAATAATTATGTATAGGCGATACTTTAGTAAGGACGGTGTTAAATTTTCTATTCCTTTGTAGCTGTATAAATATGTATACTAATATAAAAAAAATTGATTGTCATTTATTTCTCCCACAGAGTAAAAAATTGACATCGACATATAGTCTTAACCCACGGCTACAATGTGCGAATTAATCACACCACATTGTATGGGTGAAATGGTTACAGATAATGTTATATCGTCCGATAAATAGATAGCATGAACATGGTCGTTATTTGAGCGGTCGGACAGTGGACCTCGTCGCGACCTCGGGCCAACCTCGCGACCACCGCATTCACCGATGCGATTGGCTCGACTGCAATCGCCTCCAAATAAAGATATTTTTTTATATCTCGCGTCACGATATCACGAAATAGTTTGGCAGTTGGCACTACTTTTTTAAATATCGCATGAAACGAAACGGCTCTTTAAAGTGGTGCAATTCGAATTTTAAAACGTTCTCGACGGAACGAATAGGTCGTTGTTTTGATTTTGCCGATAAACCGCCATTTTGCATTGTCCGTGTTTCACTTATTTTGATCGCTTTTTTGGTAAATCCGTTAGATTGGATGTAGATGCTGTCGCTAATACCTCGGTAAATTATTTTAAATTAAGTAATTTTGGTACATTTTGCGGGACGGATTGGTAAATGAGAAATAAGTGCTGAGATCGTCGAACTAAATTGGAAGTAACTGTAATAAGATTTATTTACATGATAAAGTTAAATTAAAATGTAGTAAAAATTTAATTGTTAATATTACTATAGACTCAATTGTAATGTGGTTGTATCACTGAAAGTCTTTCGTAGTTGTTGATAGTTACAGCAAAAACTTATGTCTTACTCTATGCTTAGAACTTGATACTGGATTATTAAATACATTCAATTTCCTTAAAATGTCCTAATAAGCTGCGTTCTGAGTGTTTAGTAAACAAACTGCAATGGTAAACACTTCGTATGCTGTAAAGTGTCTTGTCTCATAACCACGATTACAAATTGCTTATTTTAAGAACTGGTGGACTTAATATTAAAATTGAATACGAATGGAGTAAAATCATAAACAACTTATATTGAATGACATTAAAATGTACTAAGGGTGAGTAATGCTAAGTGACCGCTTTATTTAGATACCTTGGTACGAAGTTATTATTCCTGACCGAGTAAGTACAAATTGTATTAATATGTATTGATGGCATATTTTAAAAAAGATAAATGGTAGATGTTTCTCTTACCGTTTTTTTAGGCCGTTACTTATAATCTAGCGTATATTGGATCGAAGCCATTACTAGTACTAATGGGAATCAACTCTGTAACGTCACATAAGTTACAACATAATCCGTAATAGAGGCGTTTCTTACAAACTCAGTGGAATCATTATGATGACCTTTATGAATGATATTTGATATAATGATGAGTTCACAAATAATCATGTAATTGTATGCGGTGAATATTGAAATTAGAAAGGCATTGCGGTTTGATCAAGGAAAATATGTTGTTTCTTACAAGGAAAGTCACAACCTTGATGTAGGTTTTTTTTGTATACCTTTAGCGTCAGTAAATTAGGTTTTATTTTTTTATTGCTTATTTTTTCATTGGGCTGTTTACAATTTTATCCTTTCTAAAAAGATTGCCAACAATAAGTCTTTAAACATATTCATCCATTGTAGAAACACAAATAAATTTAAAGTTGATCAATATTTGTGATAATAATTTTATATTTGACTATCTATACATGTATCCCAGAAACATTTACTTCAGAAATTATTTGTTTAACATACTCGTATAAGTAGACATTAAGATGAAAGATTTAAATAAGATTCATCTATTCTGAACGAACCTTCACGTGAAATCCCGACTTTATTAACATTAAAGCTAAAATTTACAATTATTTACATGTTACAAATTCTTCTGTACTGTACAATATCAGTTCATACACGTCCCACTATAAGGCACGGGCGTACTACAACCTACTACGACTTACTCTACGACCGAATGTACGATTGATAGTGGTTAGGCCATATAGACCACCACGCCAGCCTAGTGCGGGTTGGTGGACTTTACATAACACAGAAATTAACAAAATCTAGAACAGCCAAAATCATACCAACAAGTTGAGAAACAATTACTGCGTGTTACGTCAAAAACAAACCATGTTTGGATTGAACTCATGGAAAATTTAATGTCCCTGATACACTTATATACATTCTGTTTAATAACATTACTTAATTTTAAACGTAACACAAACATCCGTGTAAATAAGTTTAGCCTTGTTTGTTTCCTGATCTCATTTTAATTTTCGACAATAGAATAGGTTTACGTACATTTAATTGTTTAATAATCTTTTATGTTTTACACATGTGTTTGATATAAAAGAAGGGATTACTTCTATTGAAAGGTTAATCGATGTTTACAGTTAAATATATTTTGAGGTCGTGTATTATGTGTGTAATTTGTATTATACTTTTAAGTGATGATTTCAAGGTTGATTGTGATACTCTAGTTCCTAATGATATGCTTAATTACTTATAACTACGTTCAATCGTATTCTCCATTGCAGAGGAGATATGAGGAAGTATATGAGCTGATACCGAACTTTGGAAAAGTTATTTAATGATAATATAGTGACTTAGCTCAAAATATTTTTTTGAAAATATTCTATCGCGTATCATCAGGGAAAATTTAGAATTCTAATGGTGACAGATTTTTGAAATCGGTCCAGTAGTTTCAGAGCCTAATTTTAATAGTATAAACAATTTGTAGTATTATGTATAAAAACAGGCTGTATATTGTGTTACTTTATCGTCTTTTAATTATCGAGTTGACACAAGACTTAATTGATCTGAATGTGAGGTCAGAAGTTTGTGTGTCTGTTGGGTGTATTTTTAAAATAATAATCGTATTTTTTTTAAATTATACAGTATCTTAGCTATTAATAACACATAATTATAGCATTTTTATTTACATAAAACCGGATCCTATAATACACACAGAAGTTCCTTAAAAAAACTCGGATAAGTATACCTACTAAAGCAATAAAAAATCACAAATAAAACTGACTTCTTAGGCAAATCTTTGTCTTAGATGCAACAAAAGTAGGCATTAACTTTTAATTCTTGACCGTTGGTATTTAAAGTTTAAAATATTTTGACTACAAATAAAAATAATAGTGTTTTAAAACGGCAATAAAATTACCATATTATATTGGACACGCCTAGTAACCTTTTCTTTGGTACTGTTAGGTATCGTCATCTTGTTAATCACCGACTGGAGGATTGAAAGATTTGTACATCACTTGTCTTTTTCTTGTATGTAGTTTATGTATATTTTTATCCCTGTCACTCATATTTGTAGTCTATTTTCATGATCCTCTGGTATCTTATTAGACTGATGTACTGCTTATGTTTTGTAATGGTCTAGTTTTATTGATATGTATTTTCTTAAGACCCTAATTACAGCATCCTTTATTTTCAAATTTTTCCAACAGAATTATTCATAAGTGTTTAAACTTCACACACCCAAAAATGAAAATATTTTTTATGTAGTATACCGTATCTCTCTTATGATTTCATGACCAGACACGATGATGTCAGCCCTTTTGATATTACATTCTGAATTGAAAAACAGTCGTAATAATAAAGATATTATTATATCTGTGCTATTACGACATCGAAAGTACAAAATGAAGGCTTAAAGGTACAAGAAAAGAAACGATCGTAATTTTTCTTTCTATTTTTACTGAAATATGAACGTACTACCAGCGGCTAAGCAGACTCGTCATATTAAAATTAAAATTTAAAAATGGTTTACTTCGTTGCAAATTATTTTGTTACTAGTCACTCTTTGTAACGTCTTATGGTAAAATACAGCTCTGATAATTTAAAATACGGTATAATTTACAACAATATTCAGCAACGGTTACCTTGTATTTATGTTAAGACTGTAAGTGCCATATAGCTAAATTATAAGCATTAAAAGAATAGCATGCGACCTCAACAGATGCTAGAAATATGTATCCATATGGAAAAAATCTTGATACTATAATAGTTTTCTCACAGCGTTGCAAATCGATAAGTAAACTTCTTATGTTTCCCGGTAGCCAGTAACTGGTACTGTATTTCTTAGTTTACAACGATCTTACTTCCGCCATAAGTGTTTATGTTGTGGAATTATTTTACTTTACACTTGAAAACTTTTCTTTATTGTTTTACTTGTGGGGCAACAGGCAAGAGACTTATTTAAAGGCGTATGATTACCACCACATTTGTCAAGATACGCAAAAGTCTCAGGAAATCGCGTATACTTCGTTTTTCAAAATCCACGAGCAATCATCATCATCATCATCAACGCAGCAATCGATCGAGCAATGGTAGAGATTAAATTCTGCCAGCCAGGATCATAGGTCGCAGACAATGAATCGATACTGTAGATCGGTAAGTCCTTTAGGGATATTACCTTTTCTTTAAGAAGAATTGCAAGGGAGAAAGTACACTAATTTCTTGTAATTGCAGTTTTGTCATCTTGGTAAGCTTGCTAAAGTCGTCAAAGTATTAGTGAAATATTATAGTGCCTATTAATTATATGTCTACCTTGAAGTATAATAGAGTATGCATTTAATGAGAGGATTTTCCAACACGCATATTCTTTTAAAATCAATAACAATCGACATTTACATCAGACCAAAGTTGCGGTTAATTTCATATGCCATGCCATATAGCGAGCTCCGCAACCCAGATAACATCGTGACTAAGAACTTGGTGATGCAACGTCGCCTTATTTTGTAATTTAATGTTAAATCTTTCGCGACTTGGAGGTACTTGCTTGTGCAGGTTTTAACCTTCGGAGTCACGCTGGGTATTATCAGCTGACCATCATGGAGTAATATTTTGGTTTAAATTATTACATGGTGAAGAAACTTGGTGAATACTAGGTTAAGCCTTCGTGGTTCGTGCAAGTAGGTTATCAAGTCGGTTACATAATGTACCCCTATGTAATGTTTTATATCGAATGTAAGTGAAATTACTATACATTATTTCAGTGTTTTAATCAATAAATACACAGAGTTCATTTCATTTCATTTTGGATATTTTACTACATTAATCATGAGAAGAATTTTCATAATAGGAAACTTGAGTTCCATGTATGGATAAATATATAAAATATTATAATAAAATGCATATATGCATAAACTCACGCCTTTTATAATAAATAAGTTAGATATAATGACGTTATCCGACCATATTTTATGTTAGAATTATAGAACATTGTCTTCGTGACTAACTTAGTAATGTCTCCACAAATTCTTTCACATTTCACTATTATTTTCATACTACAATGTCGTAAAACAAATTAAAAAAGCCATAACAAGCATCGTTACAAACAGTGCGATAATTCGACTATCAGATTTTCCCCGGCACCTTCCAAACAATGGCGTTGAAAATCGCCGACAGTGCCGAATTTCAATGCACAATTTCGAAAGTGACCGTAATTTGTATGGAAATTGTCGGGGCCTTACGTGTTGGCCCACAGACCTTGTTACATGCTTTAGCATTTGCCTTTGACTTTGTTATCCTGAGATTATTTTGCAAGAAGCTGTCTAGTTATCACGGTTGACCCATTTTTATGCCGCTGCTTTGTCCACTGAAATAAACTAGTTTTTTTCTTCTTCTTGGCTTTTTTATCATTGAAAGGAATATTTTAAATGAAATTTTAGTCCAATATGTCAATTGAACAGATAGGTTACATTATTGTAAAACTCTAATATTTTGATATCCTCCAGGAGAATTTACAGGTATGTCTTTCAATCACGATGTTTTCCTTTACTTTTGAAGTCAGCCGTAGTTAGATATTACTTTTGATCAGAGATGTGTCCTAGGCTTTGGGCGACCTCTGTGGGAAGTTGCTGACACATTATCATGTAAATATAATTATAAAGTTGAGTAAGAATTTGATCTTATCGCATAGTCTTGTCCTTAGGGGATTTCATCTTAATATTTCAATGAATTAAATAAAACAATTTTAGGAGTTCGTGGCTACTGATGCAAAAATAAGTTAAAGTCGGCGATTTTTGTTTAAAATGTGATTGTCAGTTACAATACTATGAAACAAAGATTTAAAAATTCAGCCTGTAGAACGGTCACTAGTCAAAGACATTTAATTAAAGGCAGGTAGGTATAGCTAATCGACAGGCACCTAAAAAGAATCTAAAAAGACAGTAAAAACTCGATTGGAGATTCAGGGTGGTAGAATATTACACTAGATTAACCGTTGACATTTTGTAAGGTTAACAAAAACTAAATTCCTGCAGTAATGAAA
The DNA here is from genome assembly GCA_023078785.2 of Hyles euphorbiae. NCBI lineage: Eukaryota > Metazoa > Arthropoda > Insecta > Lepidoptera > Sphingidae > Hyles > Hyles euphorbiae. The sequence continues at coordinate 12,060,300 of CM041039.1, read as the reverse complement.
CATGTCCCAACCCGTTTGGCGCCAAAAAACCAACGCGTTTGAAACCAATGGACTGTGTAAATTTTTTCAAAGTTTCAGGTTACTTCCGCGTCATCGGATTGCTTTGTAACAAAAACTCGATGGATCATTGATTTATAACGACTTGTAATATGATGAGGAAGTTACGTCAAGTCTGGCGTTTAATTGCTATGTAATATATTTGCGTATAGCGAAAATTACGTATATTTTAATGACGGTTTTTAGATTGTTAGTTGTAGAATTTGTTTTAGATACGACTTTTAGGTTTTGAATCAGTTTTCATTGCAAAGGAAAGGTAAGTAAGTGGCTTATCTGATGAAAACTAGTCTACATGGCTACATTTTGTAATTTGATTTGTGCTGGATGACATTGGAAGATGGGTAATAGAAAGTATGAGCAAGAGGACGAATAGAGGTTATTGGATTTTCATTTAGCCATCTCTTATTTTTTGCTGCAATGCCTTGAACAGATATATCAAGTTAGACTAAATAGATTACACTTACATTTTACACACATGCTCTTATTAATAATAAAATTTTCTGTTGCGTTATTACGGCAGTAGAAAACCAATCCATCAGTACAAAAAATATTATGTTCATTATTTTGACGGAACATCCTAGCCAAGCGGCGAAACATAATGAGATCGATCATGTTTAGGCAGAGATTTCTATTTCAAGCAAGAAACGTATGAATGAAAAATAACATCATTTTGAAATCGGTCCAGCGGCCTAAGCACTAGACCGTGCCACAACACATGTAGTTTTATTACCATTGTTTCTACGGTATTAATGCTTTATTTACACCCAATAACCCTTGTTTTTGCACCTTTCTTCATTCTTGGAAAGGCAAACACGTGATAAAAGTAAATATTCTACAACGAAAGTGTTGTTAATATATCCAGTTTTGCATTGTTGAACTTGAAATGGGTTTATTGATCCAGTTGTGATTTCGGATGCGTTATTCAAGTATTAAGTAGATATTCTTAGTTTGTAAAAATTACAAAAATTAGACTGTGATTAGAGCTTGGTTTTCGATAGGATCCTTCATTATGTGGCATTTACACGGTTGACAAATTTCGTCAAATATCCTCAAACACAGGCGTTTAAATAGGGGCGAGTGTCAGTTTTTGAAAAGAACACATCTCGAAAGAGGTTGAACATTGAATGAGAACACTGCTAGTTGGGGGTTCCTTTATTGCGGCACGTCAAAGTAACTAAATGAACTATATAACAAATAGTAAGTTAATGCTCTCAATAGTAAGTTAATCTCTATAGAATACAGAGTGACGAGATAACATTACTGCTCACAATGGTGCGATTATTCCCTCTTCACGCATAGTCGTCTAAAGTATATGCGTGCTCTCATTTCCAACAATTCATAACAGATCAGACTTGAGCAATTTGACAAGTCGAAAATATTTTTCGTCACCCGTATGCGAGTCAAGGTAACGCCAACTCATGGTAATATATTCCGTATTTGCGCCAACTAGTTCACGTGTTACAATATACGAAGTTTTAATAAATAAATTAATTTGAACAATATTGTTGGACTTATTGGCATCGTGTACACTGTACAGATCGTTAATCAACATCAGGTTTTGACAAACTTGTTTTTTAATGTCATTAGATAAACGAGTATACGGGTTTCGGTGGAATATTTAAATAACGCCTTTATTTCAACTTTATTTATACTTGGAACTTTGTGAATTTTCTGTGTATTTAAAGGAGTAAATATTATAACATAGACTTCTGAGAGCTAGTACATCGACCAAGTCTGAATTGGTAAAATGTATAATCTTATAGATATTGAAAAGTGATTTGCCAATTCATCTTTCACCTTTGAATCTAATGAATGATAACAGTTATTTATGAATACCCAATAACAAAAGTCTGTATGTATTCTAACATCGCATCTAAGATTTCTGTTTGTTCGTTCCGCACTTAACAAGGCTATCACTCATCAGCTCTACCGTAAAAGACGGAATAAATGCATAAATAACGAACTATCAATAAGCATTTTTTTGTCATTTATTGGTAATGTATGCGTTTTCACCGTGGCATCATTGCCATCCGTCATTCCACATCCATAAGTTTATTTATCTTTGCGTACCACGTGGCGACTAAGCTTACCACACATAATATGCCGCATCATGTAGCGTAGCTTTGCTATAGTTTCACTGGGTTGCTTATATTTTATGTAATTTAGTGGATGATTATTTGTTGTCTAGACAAGTACCTTTTATATTAATGAACAAATAAATATGATTTCATAATATATATATTTTAATTTTTATTTAAGATTGGAGGTGAAGCACCATTGAAATGGTGGCATCGCTTGTTGTCAGGAAATTTATTAAGATTCTAAATTTAAATAAAACATGAGATGGTACTAAACGAAACGCCTTTTCGTGCTAGTGAAGTGATAGTACCTAGACTATTTTTCGGGGTTTTAACAACAAATTATACTTTTGTGTCACAGTTTCATTCATACTTTTGAACTTACGATTTTTAATTATATCTTTATTAACTTGACAAGCGGTCACGCTGCTATAATTCAGTGTGCGACGACCACAAGCGATCCGAAGGTTTTGTTATTAACATTTTATGGCATTGCCGACAGACGCGCGTAGTTTTTCAACAATCGAGACACGACGTTACGACATTAGGTGAAATTTTCGAAAGCATGTGTGGGGCTTATAATTGAAATGGCTTTCTATGTGTCGCCGTTTCGTCTATTCAATAACACGAGGGATTTATCGGTTTGCTGTTTGAAAGGGTTTTATGAATGAATTTAAATGTGTAGTTAGTTCTTCGACTCTACCTCTGACGTATATAATATATCAATATTATATATTTATCATACTATCTTTACGCGGGAATTTTCAAATCTTTAAACGAATTTTAAAGAATTATAATAAATTTAATTTAAGGATGATATTTCCGAGAGGCCATATGCAATATAGGTTGATGATAAATATACATAGTTTCAGAAATGTTTGCTTGACTACCACACCATTTGATAGATAATTTTTAATTCTGATTAACACACACTCATTTTATTTCACTATGATTTTTTGCTATGATTCAATATAATGTTGCAGCACTAAACTATAGAAACCTGACCGTGAATATATTCCCTCCTGTATTTGTCTAATGACACAATACAGATCAATACGCGAGGTACAGCATTGTGTTTGTAAACGCCAATCATTTTGACGTGCATTGTGGCGAGGTCCGGGCTTCTAACCTTAATGTCAGGCTGTCAGATGGATTGTGGTTTTGTTTGTATTCAAATGCTGGATTGTTGGGTTGTTTGTTTTTTGGTAAAGGCCTTCAATCTTTAAGGAGAGAAACTAAGATTTTCTTGTACAGGTAATAAGAATGTGGTAATATTTAAACCAGAGGTGATATAGTAAATAGATCTTGAATAGAAATTATTTTCTTAATTGATAGCATTTAAAGCTGATTCAAAATATGATCGAAGAGTATAATTTTAGTTTGTTGACATTGATACCTCAAACAATCAAATGCATTAGGACGATGTGGTAGACTAAACAGCTTAGATCAGATAGGGTCGTGCAGTGGCGGGAAATCAGAAGATTGAAACTGATTGAAGAATATACAGAGAAATAAATATTTCCATATATTGCACTTTTGCCTATTTAAAATAAATGCAATGGCAAATAGCCAATCAAATACCCTAACATATAAGCAATCCACACACCTATTATCTCTAAGCTGCGACCAGAATCGCAAAGTCCAAGTGATCTCACTCGTACTAGGCATTGCGATTCACAAACAGTATTATCAACATAAAACGATAAACAAGTGTACACATGCAAGCATTGGCGAGACGTGAAAATGTGGCGTGCGCACGATACAAGATTTCTTCGAACATTCAAGGAGAGACACCGAGTTGACACCGATGTGAGAAACCTACTGATTTTTTACCGATACTGTATGGAAACGTGCGAGTGGAAACGTACGTTTAAGGTGCGCGAACAGTATTTTTTTAATGTCTGTTCTTGTTCAAGCTTTATTTGGTTTGGCGGATTTATGATCGTGGAAATCTTTCTATGTCTTTTTGTAGTCATATTGAAGTAGATTGTTTAAGAAGGAATTGTAACGCAATTTATAAGGAAGGGCTGTTGCAAATTTAGAAGGAAATACTACCAAAGATGTTAAGTCGTGATGATGGAGGTAGGCTCGCCCTGTCTCATCATGGGACAGAATATAAAAGGCGAAATGCGGGTATCCTGGTAGAACCCCTACCTACCCTTTTGAGAAAAGACAAGAGTTTATGTACGTATGTATGTTATTATACTGTTGTCAAATTTATAACAAAGCGTATACACAAACATAAGATTTTCAAATATTGCTAAATACCAGCTCTTAAAAAGCAATCATAGCACTAAATATTGAGAATGTTATTTTAAAAGGAACTGTCGTAATAATTGCTATTCTTATCATCAAAGTATAAAATGTACTCACGTTTTACAATGTCGATTAAAATGCCGCCTCCGATAAAGAATAAAAAGCGTAAGTTTGTATACGGCGAGGCTGCCCAATTACTGTATAATAGCTGCCTTCATGGGAACCGCAGAATTCACTATCTGTTGTTGCGTAAGTGATAATCGCCCATGACACGTTTCTAGATTATTATCATAACAACTCCAGCGAAACCTGATCTGTGCCATTACAAATTTGAAATGGAAATTTGCTGTGCACACAGGTCGTGGTAAACTGGACGGCATGTGTTAAATTGGCAAATGGCTATGTACCTTCACACTAATTGATTTCTTTGTGTATTTTTACGTATTACACATTTTAAACAATTGCCAATAGATAAGAATGGGAGATACAGCACGTCTTTTCCATTTTAATGTGAAGCAAAGTCTACTTTAATTTGGATTTAAGTAAAACGTGACTGCTAACTAATGTCTTAATTAGTTATAAACGAATCGGTAAGATTTCGAAATACAACAATGTTGAGGGTTATTAAAAAAGAAAGAGCGTATAAAATTAAATACTCGGATAATTAAATTATCTAAGAAAGGTCACGAGAAAGCAATTGACATTTAATAAAGTTTTACTATTCGAATATTTTAGATAATACGATGTGGAAATGTGTAAAGGTCCTTAATACAAGGGAAGAAATTTAATTCCTTATCTAGTATTTACAATAGTGAAAATTACCTACCCAAAACGTCATATAAATTAATATTTCCCACGTTATAAAGCAAAAAGAAAGGGTGGAGACGTTGGGCTGAAGATCGAGCCCAGTGCCGTGCCATAGGAGAGGCCTATGTCCAGCAGTGGACGCGAATAGGCTGATGATGATGATGATGAAAGCAAAAAGCTTTCTAAAATCTTTCTGACAACAACTTGAAATTTTTACAAACGCATAATATCCCTACACATTTATGTCGCGCAAATGTTATTATCAAAAGCAAATTGTGCAAACCGTATCACCTAATGACGCAGTGTTGCAAAAGATCAAGTAGCGCAATACTGCCGCGGAAAGCCAATATCTACTTAATAATATTCTCGTATGTATTGCAATGTTTTCAATTGCTCTGTGGCTCCACTTCGAAAAACAAACTGCAAATTACGTGATTATTAGCTTTATCTTAAAGGAGGATCCATTTTTAACGCCTTGTTTCGCAAAAATATTTTTGAAGTGTTTGCGATATTTTTTCCTCTGTAAAAATGTGTCTTTCTCAGTACATTCACAAATATTAAATGCGTTTTTTACTAATGGAAGTAATAAAAAAAACTATCATTAATTGATCATTTACCCTCTAACTATCAATTTATGAGTAAATTAGCGACATCATATTTGTAAAACTTGGTTTTTAGCTTACTTTTTTTAGATACTAAGTAGTTTTTTGGAGTCGAATTGATTGATTGTCACCTTATTCAATTAAATCGCATCATACATAGTGTAATTACCGTAGGTATGGTGTAACGCTCTTATACACAGTTTCAATACCTATTTTTATTATCGAATGTTGTGTCCCTTTTGAACGACTTTCGAATTCATTTTGAGCAAAGAAGATAAAACTTACCAGCCAGAGAAGCCAGCACCACAGAGCAAACTATTAATATATGTATATATTTAATAATACATAATAGGTATGTTACCTGTTACACTTGATTACAGTAACAGGTATGGCAAAAACGCACGGAAATTCGTCCTAGTCTCTACTAGGTCCATGTAATATCCATCCATCCATCAGCCAAAGGAAGTCCACTGCTGAATATAGGCCTCCCCCAATGATTTCCACAGAGACCTGTTGGAGGCAGCCTGCATCCAGCGACGTCCCGCGACCTTTACCAGGTCGTCTGACCACCTTGTGGGTGGACGTCCTACGCTGCGCTTTTCGCTACGTGGTCTCCATTCGACCACTTTCCATGTAATATACGACTCTTTATTTCTTTTATGTAATTTTCGAGTCTTTATCAGAGCAAAGAGAAGCAAAGAAAGAGAGAAGCTGCCTGGGTGCAACAGCTGTGTAATTACACACTTGTGTTTCCGTTAGAAGGACACTGTAGCCAGAGTAACTCGACATATTGAGACTTAACATCTTATGTCTTAGGATGACGAGTGCAGTGGAATACCAAGCATTGCTATGTAATTCATGATGTTGTTTGGTTTTCCTCCTATCCATGAGCGGTCATATCGCTTGCCATCAAGCGAATAGCATGTTTGCCTCTCGATTCATTCTTATAAAAAGGAACAAAGATAATATTAGTATTTCCAAATTTCACCAGACAACAACAGCATTTAGATAGACGTTAGATTAGATTCATTCAATTTTCTAGTTTTCATTATATTTTCGAACCGATGCAATGTTACAGTACTTTTTGAGATAATGTTTTTGTCACAAGAGTTCATCGACTAGCTATTCACTAGTTTTTATTATGAGACACTTTGGTGTTTTGTGTAATATTAAGCAAATAGACTTTAGCCTATTCTACAATTCAGGTTTCTCAATTGTAGTTAGTGTAACCACTAAATTCAGCAATATTTAATTTCTATTGAATTCAATTTCAAAACGTAGTCTTTGAAGGATTACCAATCTGAATTTGTAATTCTAAATTGAGCGCGGTTTTGTTGTACCAAATACTTTTCCATTACGTATAGCCATATTTGGGGTCAGGTTTTAGCACAAATGAAAGCGTGATGCAAGATGACCACCTTATTAGTATCAGACTCATCGTTAGTTGATTGATTGCGATTGACGTGCCGAGTTTCTTAACGAGTCATGTCTAGAATCTTATTAGCTCTTTATAGATATTTGATTTCACTTACTCAAATTAATGGCCACGTAAACACGATTATTAAAAAGTACTTACGCCTGTCATAATACCGTCATTATCAGCAAATTCATTTTCAATGGAAGCAGGTAATAAACATAGTTTTTGCATGTTTTCAATGTGTGAATGTGTTCAATTTCATTTTTAAAATTCTTAATGAGACCTGCATGCAAGCGATAATCTCGAACACTCATTTCGATTTGTTTATAGTGTCGACAGTAAATGGTGTAGAAAATTTAATTACTAAAGCCGTCGAGTCATTTAGAAAAACAAATATACACAGAGCTACCATGTTGCGCAAATACGGATCTAATTGTGAGAACCATAAAGTGTATGTTTTTGTTGATAAAAGAGAAACTGCGCTTGTAAAAACTATCGAGGTCTGCCCGTGATGGAATCTAGAATCGCGCCTTGGCCGCTCATTCGGATGTGACTGATTATACCGTTACAGGCTCTGCATCTCAGATTTTGTATACGATGTGTTTTGTACAGGATTATTTTCATATACAAGAACCATTCGATTTGAATAGCGGTAGTCCAAATTCTATTTTGAAGGTTAGCAATTTAACGGCTGATCAGACCGGTTATTGGAGCAAACAAATTGTGTCGACAATTCTTTATTTCATGCAAAATTAGTTAATTTACATGGTGTAATTCGGTCATTAATAGACTCGAACGGTTTTTAGATAGTCATCTGATTTGATACGGCCTATAAATTCCCACAAAAAGTGCAGCATTTAAAACAAATTAAAGAAATTCAAAAGTACATAATGACATTTTCTCAGTATGTGTCCTTACGAAAGCCGTCGTATCTAATCCATTTTTCAGCGGGAAGGCCATGTCTTTAATGGCAAGCTTGTGTATATTTTGCCTTTTGAATTTTAAAAATGTTTACAAACACTGTCTTGTTAAGGAAAATATTTTGACCAAATTGATAAACAGTGAATGTTAGAAAAACATGCCTGTGGTTTCCAACACGTGTTTGTTATTGCAAATACGTATTCTGTTGATAGCAGCGATTGTAATTTTTACATTCAATAGAACCTGTTGAATGAATACAAAACTTTAATAAATCCAGCTTCAAAATTAACAATATAGAGGTAGAAACGGGCGAAGTGAACAACAGTAACAGAAAGTACAATAAATGTACTAACCGATTTACTTACACAAACGACTTGACAGAACTCCGGTACAATTTGATGCAAGTCACACGAAAATAAACCTTATTGTCTTAACAATAACAACACTGAACATCACCATAGTATTTTTTCTTAGACCGCGGACGCCAGATGTTTTCGAAATGCCTCTCGAAGTGGAAAATTGTTGGATTTCGACTTAGGTCGTTGCCCGTTTGGTGTGACCGATCAGTGATTACTTTGATATCCGAATGCCATCTGAAAATTGTATTCGCAGACCCGTTATCTGATGCCTAATTTGTAATTATTGTGAAAGTATCTTAGGAGCTTCGGCTAAAAGAGACGAGTCATGTGTTTAACATAGAAACGTTGATGTTTACGCTCAAACAAATGACGCAACGGCTTTGTCTCAAAAGTCAAGGACCTCGACTGAGCGTATTTTTAATCGAGCATTTCCAGTTTCTTAAAACGTGTACGGAATTATTCCTTTTCATACAGATATATGTCTTTTTTTCTGTGAGATTTCATAACTTTTTAATTCATAAGGCATGGTGGAGATCGTAAGATAGAACCATATGCGGCCTACATTCGCTTTGAAGTACCGTTGTTGATTTTTACAGCCTTTGTGATGTACGTCGTTCATTTATATTGTCTATACTTGAACTTTTTATTGTCTTGTATAATATTAGATTTGGTATGGATTTTATGTATTGTATTGATCTGAAATAAGATAGTTTAAAGTGAAAGTATTTCTACTGTTTGAATGATCCTAACTTGAATAATGCTTAGATAAAACTAAATAATATTATGGTAGTTTCATTTCTAGATAACAAGATTCAAAATCGTCTTGTTGGTTAGTCAACATATTACTAAACCAACATAGTATTCGTCTCATTTTCAATAAATTAACAACTGACGTGAAATTATTGCCCCAAGTTCAAGCTGGCAAATTCTTAGGGTAGATCTTTATTTTCCATTATATTTTTTTTAAAGACCAATAGTTTTTTACGCACCTAAACGGTGAAGGAAAACATCGTGAGGAAACCTGCATACCGTAGCGATTTATACGAATTTCTATAGTATGTAAGTGCACCAACCTATATGGCCTATATGGCCTAACCACTGTCAATCGTACTCTCGATTGTAAATTAATTGTAGTACTACCCGTGCCCTGCAGTGGGACGTATATGGGCTGATACAGAATAGTTATTTACTTTATTTTATTTATTTAAGGGCCTCCAACGAATGATACACGACATAATTTTTACAGTTTACGTTGTGACATTTTCTTCAATAAAAGGATACTATGGTATGCAAATTTAAATATTTATACAATGGCAAAAATTAATAAATATAAAAATTAATTAATATAATAATAATATATTAATTAATCATATAAGATAGATAAAAGTAGTATAATTGTAATTTAAATAGTTATAATTTTTAGCTATTTTATGTTTTTAATGTAAAAAATCCTTGCTTGTTATTGTATTACATTTTATTTTGTCTGAGATGTAATAAATGCATCATATACAAACCACTATAGGTTTAAGTGATGTGTTTTATTGTTTATTTATGTGTAAATTCTTATACAATAAAATAAAATTAAAAAAAATATATATAAAGACTAAGTCATAAATTATTAGTAAGTCTCATGTAGTCTCATGGCAGCAACAAAATATGTAAAATCAGATAATATGGTTTGACCTTTGTTTCTCTATTTTCACTGGGTAAAGCTTTGCATTCAAACACCTGATTATGAAATAGGTTTTAAAATGTGATTACAGACTTACGTCACGTCTCGCAACCGCCGTTGTTGGTGTTTCTTGTATGAACTATTGCTTGTAAATACGTGAACTGAATGTTTGTAATGAATCTATTTTAAAACTGTTCTAAGGTAAATATATAGCTTCTGATAATACCACGGGAAGTAAAATGATTGGCATGTATTTAATACTTTTTTTAGAGTAATATTAAATATAGGTCTTGGAATTTTAATTGTGTCTAGATCTGGTGTTGACCATAACAATGATATGTCTCTAAAAAGAATTTCTTTTCAAACTTAAATACACTATTTCATACTTGTTATATAACCTACAGCCTTTTATATTTCATTGCGCGAGTCAATCCACATCATCAAAAATTCACTTTCATTAAGTTCAATATTTCCTACTTTGGCATTTGTCTTCATACAACCTCTGTCCTTAAAATCACTCTCTACATCACCTATAATGCCATCTATAAATACAACTACACTTTCAGCAATTGCTTTTACTTTAATAATGAAAAAAATAAGACTTTATTTCTTAGAGAGTGGCTAGATTGGTATCAGTAATGAGGAATTTCAGCTTTCTACCGTTCTTATCAAGGAGTAGCCTTCAAGCGTTTAAATCGCTGCCAGACCAGTACAGGAAATATGCGTATAATGCTAACACGAATCCTTTAAGCGTTTCTAATTGTCAGTTCCGCTTTGTCAGATCGTTTACTTTCGATTGTTGTTTTATAACTGGCAGTTGATTTAAAGATATAAAGGATACATTAACAGTTCTTAATGTGTGGGAGAGTGATTTGTTGTCAGCATAAAGTAATTTGAATTATTACTAGGATATAAAACGGCAATTTTATCTAATATATAGTTTTACAATTATGGTTTATTAATTTAGTTAGTATTACAGTAAATTTTACAGTTTTTTTTTTAAGTCAGTATAATGGACGTTTTTACAGGATTAGAGTTAAAAAAATTAAAATTAATCATACGTAGGTAGTACAATTAATCATTGTGAATATTAACGACAAAGCTACAGCATTTAATAATATTGTGAGCTCTCTAAGTAGGAGTGTTCCAAGTATTAATATCACACAACAAGATCAGCGCGATAGCAGTCTGGTTCTAAGATCCGGCTGCGTGTAGTGTCAATGTCAGACAATTGTTTATTTTTATTAAAATTCTTGTTTTGTTTACTTCAATAAAAGCTTAATTAGTTATCACTTTTTTGTTTTTGTCTTGTATAATAAAAAATATTAATGTAGAAAGTTATAAAATGAGCATTTATTTTTTATTATCAATTAGTCCCAATAGTTCATAGTTTACTAAAAACTATAATCCTCTCGAATATATGACACCAGGCAAGGTAATACCAGCGATAAATAAAGATTGATATAGATATACATATAGCAGGTTCCTCTATGACGACTATTAGAATGTTGCAAAATGTGTGGTAATCTCGCACTTGGCGCTTAGCTAAAATGTTACAAGTGGCATAAAGCGTTGGTAATCTTCACGTACTATAGTTGTTTATATGTTAAATATTATGTAGTGATGTTTATCGTCTTTCCTCTTACGTTAAGTGAAGTGTTCGTTAGAGAAATAATCATCTCCATTAATGTCAAAGTTACGAATGAAGTTACGTAAAATGTGATTACTTTTCTTTAATTTGTAGCAGGAAAATGGACAGATTTGGGCAATCGTTTCAGATTGAGACTCCAAAATGTCAATGCATTTTGTGTTTTTTAAACACTTGAAACCTTATACAATTAATATTATTGTGCATCCAAAAATGATGTACATACTTTAAGCATTATGATGATACATTACTGCAAAAAATTCAAGACGTAGTTCCAAATTGTGCAAAAATATGATCGAAATTGTTTTATACATTTACACCAACAATATACGTATGACTATTATCCACACCTACGACCATTACAACCTGATATTTTTGCGTCAGTTCGTCTGACCTTTAGGCAATTATGTATTTAATATGCATATTGACCTCTATTTAACACGTAAATTACAGTATAAAAAACATACAAATTTTATATTTTAGTTTTAATTGAACAGCTGAGAGAGATTGCAAGAGCCCAACAACTATTCTTTATGTCCTCTTTTATGTGTCACCCACTTTCTATCGAAATACACAGAAATCCCAAATATTGTGTTTATTATAACTGGTGTTTATTTGCCAATCATTGAGGCCTTTACTCAATGTAGGTTTTATCAGACCTACAAGAATGGCTTGATATTATAACTCGATTGTAATAGGATAAACGACATACAGTTACTCGCATTTGCGATTGGAATGACTTCTCGTTGACACCAAGTTTTTTAATGCCGACTGCCATTCTCCACGCGACCTTCTTGCAGTCACGACTCACTGGCTCCTGTAACAAGATATCTCGATACTCGATAGAAATCGTCTCGGTTTGTAACGACATCGACACCGAGTCTAACCAACTCCTCATTGCAATGTCTATCATCATATACATTTGCATTGATGTTTCTAAGTTTACGTAATAGGGACAATTTGTGTTTCTTTACAGAATTTATTTTCTTATCTATTGAAGTCATTACAGAGGTAATTCAACTTCTAATTAGCTTTTTATTTGTTTCCATTGAACTTTACGAGAACAATGGATGGTTTCGATTCGTGATTGAGTAAAATCTCTGCAGTAGATTTGTCTATTGGATGTTCCAATACAAGGTAATTAATTGGAAATCCTTGATGTAGCAAAGTTTTTATGTTTGGACTGACGGACCCATAAATTGTGATCTTGACATTTAAGAAAAAAGACGAAACTATTTAATATGCATGACGGCAGAGAAAATTTTGATTGATTAATGGTCATTTAAAAATATTCGACATAGTTGTGTTTAGAAAACATCTTACAAAATATTTTGAAAATTGACTTTAACCTACTACGTCATTTTAAAAACAGTCTACGAATAATTTTAAAATATTGTTTATAAAAGCAATTTATCCAACCGTGGACACGAAAATAACACAATAATATATTGCCAATGAAATTATTGCCTATTCCAATATTTAAATATCCAATGTTTATTTTCTCGCAGTTCTGAATGTTGGCAGTATTGCCGAACAACTATCGAAATGCTGTCATGAATGACAATAATGTTGAAATAGAAGTAAGTTTAGCTAAAAATTGCAAATCTCGATTTGAATTTCAATAAACTAACATGCAAAAATATGTAAATAGTATAGAAATCGCTTGTAGTCTCGAGGTCAACGTAGAAGTGTTCAATATGAAGCAATATGTTCGAATTTTAAAACTTATGTCTAAATGGTGGCACTTCTGAATGTAATTCAAAAGTAGATCTATAGGCTATGCACGTTGTAATCGATTTATCATTTTGCATGCTAAATTGATATACTTAAGTTCTCATAGTTGGTGAGATTTCGTTTCGTCATGGAAATTGTGATGAAATAAGTTTTCTTCGATTAATTTGATTTCAAAGGCTTCTTGGTGGATAATTATGAACAAATTTTCTAATCGGTGATTTAGTTATACATCTTGTTTTTATGCGTAGATATTGTAACGGTTCGGAAAAGATTGATTCTAAATTTGGAGCATGATAAATTCATTTTTATAGAATAACTGAAATTTTCTTGGTGTATTTGATATTTATGAGATTTATTTCAACTTCACTGATGTTAGGCATGGAATTCAATTTGGTAAGTCAAGACATTTTGTTTACGAGAATTGGTCGTTGTTGTTTGTTACAACACCAACACAACATTAAAGGACTTAAAGTATCATCTACACCTAATAAATAAAAATATTTACCTTATGTTTAGACAAAACATTTTGGTCGATTATCCATGAATGAACCTAACAGAAGCATAAAATGCCAGGGCAGCCACAATCGAAGGAACATAACAGATATCAATTAAAATTTAATAGTATATTTGGGGCAGACCAAAGAAACGCTGGCTAGATGGGATCAAAGAAGATATAAGGGTTAGTGGATTACTTAGGATGCTAAAGATCGGGCGAAATCGAGGAGAATCATACCTAAGGAGAACCCTGGCACTAACCGGGATAGCGCTAGGTAGAAGAAGAATAAGAAGAAGTACACTGTGAAAAATCAACGCCTGATTTACAGCCAGAAGGACTTTATACATTGTTAAGCATCAATCAGCATTGATTATTCTTGCAAATCTAAAGTCCCATACGAGTTTCTTGTAGGTCCAACTATCACAACATTTATCCTCCTATCATGAATTGTCAAGCCTTCTTTAAGAAAACAAATAATAATTGCGTACAAACAATTTTTATCACATGCATTCGCTCAATCAACCATCAACAGATAACTCGTGAGAATAGGAAGCGTGACTTTCACCGACGTGTTGACTTTTTCATGTTGTTCCGTTTAGTTTCTTGCGTTGTCTCATTGTTGACAACCTCTTTTGTAGTGGCTAGCTTTAGTAGGTTTAGTGAAGAAACATTTGATTTGCCTTTGGTATTTTCTTTTGACTATCTTTGTATATTTAGATATCGGCTGCATAAGGTTGTAAGGCACACTAAGTGTATTATTATTTTAATTATATTCAATAAGGATTGCTGTCGTGTTCTTATTATCGAACGGTGTTCTTGTAAAATTCCTCTTTCTTGTAAAAGATCGATTATCATTAGGTATTCATTTATGAATGACATAAAAACTGATGAATCTTTTTTAGTTTACCCATTAGATACACATCGTTTATTAATGCTCCGTATTTTATATGGCTTTTAGTCATCGACAAAACGCACCGATGTAGCTAGGTATAACCTTAGTTATGAGATGTACACCTTCTACAAGATGTTGTTGAAATCAAGCATAGATATTTCTCCTCTCTACCATTATTGTACAATAAATACTACGCATTGGCTTTTTTATCTTATTATTATGTATGCCATCTGTTATGTCAAAGGTTGATGATACAATTACAATATAATTAAAGTGACTTCACAAAGCCTTCAAAAGCCGTCGCAATACATTTGCAATTGGATGGAGCGATTACATATTCATTTTTGTAATACAACAACGTAACATTGCAATACTGCGCTATTATTTTTGAAGCAAGACTTCGAAAAACATGATGACTGGCACACACCGCTCTCTGGAAAGGTTATAACCGCATTTTTTAATGAGTTTGGTATTAAGTGTAATAAAACGCATAGTTCCGGTGTAAATGTCAGTAAGTGAGGGTTGGATTGCGAAAGAATTCCAGAGATTAAGAAATATTTCACTACTTGTGTGGGGATATCATCATTTAAAATTCTCGGTAAGATGTGCGGTATGAAATTGCTCATAGTCTGTGATGTAAAAAGAGGTCAGTTTTTCTCGTTTGTATGATTTGTTTTTGATAGCTCTTAAGTTGCGCTTAAATTATCTTTGTCGTCTGCATTTTTGTTTTATACTTTGATTAGTGTTTAAGCCGACTTTTAACAGATGCATATCATTTCTGTGCCTTTGCTTGTCCTGAAATAACTGTAGAACTTTTCATCGGATGTTCAAGCGATTAAATTCTCGACATTGTCTAATCGATGGAATAACTTTTTGAAAACTTTTTTGGTATGATTTTTTGAAGAAATCCTTGATACTTAGAGGCTTAGGAAGATTAACATTTAAGACTTAATAAAAGCATGTAGAAAGGTGAAAAAGGTGCTCTTTATTTTAAACACATGTTCTTAAAAATAAAACGTAAATAGTGTCTTTTTAAAATAATCCTTATTATATTACTAGTCCGTTTCAAAACGTGTTTTATTTTAGTTTTTCATTAAGTACGTATTAATTTATGAACTTAGGTCACGTACGACTGGTATTAGTCATAGCGGACGGTACCCGACCTTGTTGTAACACGGCTTTACAAGTAACTCACGTGCGGCAGATTTGGCTATAATCCAGAGAAATTGTCGTGCATTTTTGTGTAAAAGTATAGCGTTTTAAAAAAAATTGAAATATTATTGAGGCTGTAAAAGCAAACAGAGAAATATTAATGTAATGTATTGTGATTACATCAAATGAAAGAAACAACAACAAAAATGTGCTAATATGCACATTGCACTCAAGGGCGGATCCAACTTTTACGTCAGGGTCACATTATAGTTCATGTCAGATTTTACGCCAGGGGGGGTCATATAATTCATGTCAGAACATTGGGACCGATTTCAATACTCCAATTCGTAATAATGACTTTTTAAAGTTTGTTACAGGCGTGATTTGTGAACACTCGCATACTTTTTTACTTTATTTATCGAAATACAAAGAATTAATGTGCTTATAAATTTTATCAACAAGATAATTAATACATTTTGTCAATGGGGTCATGACCCTCATGACCTCCCCCCTGGATCCGCCCTTGATTGTACTCCTGAACGTTGAGGCCCCTTCCCCTGTTAGCTGATGCATTTTTCTATAAGAAAAAAATATATTTCAGAAGAAAACAGAAAATGGTTTTTAAAAACCATGACCAAAATAACGTAGATTGTTATGATTTGGGACTATATAAGTATTTATTAGGTACATATTCTTACATCTATTCTATCATATTTGATACAAATGCAATTTGAATACCTCTAACAAATATTTGCCTCGCAGCATTTTTTGCCAGACGTAACTCAAGGTTCGCTCCACCCGACATAATGACCGGAACAGTCCGCGTCGGTTACGTTACGTTACGTATGAATGAGCCCCAAACGGTCATTGATAGTGCGATCGCGAGCACGTGGGCCGAGGGAATGTTAAACATGTGAAAACGACATGGTTTATCGCCCAGATTAAATATAGAGGAGGAAAGTTGTTGGATACTAGCTGACTGCGTCGGGTTTGCTTGGGTGTGGTTATTTTACGGTCTACTGAACGCCTTTAAGTCTAACTAGGAGTATATATTTTTGATATTCTTTCATCCTTTTATCATCATTTCCAGACATAGGATGTGCAAAAGTACGCAAAGGCTTTTTCTAAGCGTATCCAGAGACATATGTCTATCATTTATCAACGTAAAACGTAGGACATATTTCTGTAACAAAATTTTCATAGGCTTTTTCTCCATGAGAGTGTATTAGGTAATAGAATTTAGCCTACTCCTATTTCCAAATCATCTATGTGCCTAATTTAATTATCTTTAGTTGTGTTTTATTTAAACAAATCTAACAAACAAACACAGCAACTTTCGCAGTATAATATTAGTATAGATTAGAAACCACTTTGCTTATTTCTTGTTAAATATTTATGAGTGACACGTTGTAGATGTTTTCGTAGGAATAGCCTTGTTGGGAATGGAATTGACTTTAGAAGATCGCGGATTCGATCCCAGGACATATCTATGACTTTAAATAGTTACATAGTTACATATTTAATTATTACCGTTGCCTTTACCGTAGTGATCAAGAATTTTGAAAGTATGGAGAGTCTTCCTATGATTAACAGCTAGTATATGTACGTCACGTAGAAAAAAACAAATAAATACTTTCGGGAACAGGCTTTTTAGTCGTCCATGCTAACTAAAGGTTTTCTTTGATTAGTTTAGGGGAAACCTTACGCTCTAGATTTCTGACATCTCTGAAAGTTTCGAGTAGTACTTTCATGCAGTTATCATCATCACTTTTCTTCCGTAAGTGACCATAGATTTATAAATTACTTCTTACAGTTCTAGCTCAACTTTCTCATTATTTTGACCCTCTACAATTAACTCATCACCATTAGTCAGTAAGTACTGAAGGATCCAATAATTCACTTGTATACATACATAAACTTACGCCTTTTTCCCACATGGGGTAGGTAGAAGTGCTTGGACATTTTGCCTTGTATGTTCCGTCCCAGGATGCGATAGGTGGCGAGTCTATCGCACATCACAAATTCCTGACTTTGGGCTGATAATGAATAGAATCAAATATCACTTTGCTCAACCCGGGAATCGAACTCGTGACCTCAGCTTTGTAACCATACCCTAATACAACTACGCCAACTGACTGCCTAGTCAATAATTAACTTGTATCTGCGGAAGTATTAAACGTCACCCGGACAGACATACCGTCACGTCAAACATTTATGAAACAACGCGTCACACACGACGATTTACGTGATTTATCCACATTTTAAACTGATAATTGCGTTCGCGTGCTATGTTGAATATTTCAGCTATTTGCTAATGTGAGCTGAATATGTGATGTATGATTAATATGTAGGTATATATAGATAAGCTTAGTATAGAAATATTATAGTGAGTTTTTTTTTATTCTGGCCCGGCATAGTGACCACAATGCAACTGATGGTTAGCGCAAATGCCGTCCAGGCAGAGAATCGACTGGCATCAGACGGCAGTCCCATGTATGTATAAAGTGTACTCAACAATTTGTCATAGAGTAGTTTATTTGGCAATTTGCGATTTCAAAAATTGTCATAGACTATAAAATCAGTAGCTAAAAATGTGGCCTGGTTATTACAGACAAAAATCATACCAATTTTGTTTGAATAACGTAAAATAAATAAAAATTCTACTTGTGTAAAAGTTTGGTGGGGATATTATGTTATGCCAGTGGATTCACTTGGCTAAAGATAATGATGAGAGTACAAGGAACAACACGACATTTGAATCAAAAAGTGAAACATATCCTTAAATAAATGGTAGTGATATGCCTGTTTTAAAAATCAATATAATAAAATTGATCTGGTTTTAAGCGAGGTCACCAGGGACTGTCAATCTATAAATATTGTAAACAACAAAATTGCAATGCACACAATGTTAATTTGCTTTTTAGTAGCCAGTCACGGCGAGGCTATTAAACATTTTATGAGTTTGGTGAAAAAACTAAATGGTTTTTTGCCAAGTCACGTGAAGATGATTTTCGAAACATTTACTTACAAACTACTATTATGGGAAAAAATGTGTTAATTTTGCAAAACCGTGCGAGGGCAATAGATATTATTACTGTATGTCTGTATCAGCCCATATACGTCCCACTGCAGGGCACGGGCCTACTCTACAATCGTAAGTACGATAGAGAGTGGTTAGGCCATATAGTCCACCACGCTGGCCTAGTGCGGGTTGGCGGACTTACATACCATAGAAATTCTTATAAATTGCTATGGTATGCAGGTTTCCTCACGATGTTTTCCTTCACCGTTTTTTTAGTGCGTGGTGATTGACTATCAACTAATCTATAGATATTATTACTGCTTTAGTTTTAATTTCTCTAAAGATACGGAAACGTCCAACGACTCTATCTAGTAGGAAATCGACTTGATGCTTTGTGACCTATTGTTCTTTTAGTGAGATTACCAATAAAATTTCATCATGCATTATCATTACCTCTTATTCCTCCATTATCTCCTTTAATTTTCATCACATGATACATTTTAGTTTCGCTTAGTGTCAAGAAAAGACATTACTCTGATGCTATAAAAATACCACAACGATGCCTTCTTAATATTCTTATATTAATGTCTATAATTTTCCACAATCGCATTCACGATATGTAATATTATCGTGCGGTACACGTATTTTATTGTTATAACACAACACTTTAGACAATTTTCATTGCGCATAATAAAATTCATCGAGAATTGCATACAAAGTTGCACGAGTGTGAATTTATGATAAGGATCTTGGTATATCATCGGTTACAAACAAATTCTTAGCGTCATTATGCTTTATAGTCAAATGACTTGTATACGTAGGCGTGGGTCCTATGACCCAAGGAATGTAGGAAGAAGTGTATAAATGGGATAGGCAGAGGTCCGTTAAGAATGTGGTAGGCCCGAGTCTACCATGAAAAGATACACGTTGATAGAAAGAGACATAATTGCTGGAAATGTTTAGACGGTCAGTTGTAACTCCTCTGAGAAATAAAAGTACTCGTATATTGTATTGTTGAATTAAGCCGAATGATTTCCCCCTCCCACTTCTATCATGTTCAAAGTTCGACAAAAACATCTATGAAACTTCGAACGTAATCATGTGTACTCATAAGTAGGAGTTGACAGAGATAAATTCTAAAAATGCGAGTTTAACTGCAAGAGACAGTACAATAAACATTTCTATCATAACAGAAATTTCACGTAGAAATTGCGAAAAGTATTATTATATTCTAAACGTAATACAATATAAATCTACAAACAGGAAACGGCGTGTCGGCTGCACCAACAAAGCAGAGAATTCACGAATTGTTGAATGTTTAATTAAGAGTACAAAGTTATTTAATTTTTATATATTCATAGAAAGCTCAGTTCCCATATCACAATGGCCGCCACCTTATTCAAACGTTACGCAATGCTCACTACACAATTAGAAGTTTGCTGATGGATATGACATCCGACCAGACGAAATGATGAAAGTGATTACAAAATAAACGTTCACGTAATGTTTTGTTTTAATTATAATTACATGTGTGTTTATGTGTTTGGTTGCGCAATCTTGAACGGCTTGAGGGTTCGACGTTTATTTGCATTTTGTATAGGAAATATTAGTTGTATTGTTTTGTTTGTCATTATTACTATCAGTATTCAACTTGAAATGCTGACTGACTACATCAACTTTCCTCGTACACTATCACATTTTGTTAGTGTAATGTTAAAATTCTTATTTCAGAATCAGTGAATACTTAGTTTAGGCTGCATTGTTATCGAACATAAATAACAAGTAAAACATCTATAAAAAAAAATCTATAAAAATTACACTAAAACGTATTTTCGATACCTTTCCAAAGGTCTTTCCTCTTTTAGTGAGGTATCGAAACCTCATTTACACTGCATGCGCGTTTTTGTGTCGTTTCAACGGTTTCACATAAGCAGCTGCTATCAAAACTGCAATGCCGTGAATCCGGTGGAAGACGAAGGCACTTGTCGCCGCACACTTCGATCACCTGATGTTTTGAACTTTTGCATCCGTTTTCCGGTACCTATATAGGGTTTTTGATCAGTGCCTATGGGTGTAGATTCGCAGTTTACATCGATATTTGTAGTTTCAAGTCTTTTTAAGTAAGGTACTGCTTTGTTATTGGGTTTATTATCAGAAGAGGCATAAATAATGATAAAAATATTAATAAAAATATATTGCCTTCGGTTTTGAATCGTTTGAACGATATGTTGACAATGGACCAATGATATTTTTGAATTTTATTATTTAAATATGTATGTATGGTTTTTATTATGGCCTTAATAATCCCTAAAGGTCGTAGTATCTGATTTTGTAATGTGTGTATTCAAATATTTGTACGGCTTAGGTGTATTTTTGTAGAATCAACGTTTTGTAAAAAACTTTGTTTATTTAGGCTGTCTTAGTGCCTATAGCAACTTTTTTTAAATTTTAAATTCAGCACAGGTAGTAAGAAAGATAAAAATAAAGCAAGGTATAGCGGCAAATAGTAATAACAATATTTGTATTTGCTATTTTGCGTTTGTGATCCAAAACTTTTGAATATTTTAGCATAACTATTATTTTTCCAATATGTCTAAAAATGAAAATTCATAAATATGTTCTCACTTTCTGGTACGTCTGAGGAAATTTATATTTCTTCAACTTTCTTTTCTGTTTTGAAAACACAGAAATATATTTTATTAAGCAACGTGTTTTATTTTCGTGATATTTAAATATTATTTCATTACAATTTGTGTAGATGAATTATTTTACTTATATATATTTCTATATTATTTTTAAACTTGCATGGTTTTCATTTCTTCTTAGCTCTCTTTAACCTCAAAATTTACTTTAGTATCTGTGTCAGTCTATATACGTCCTACTGCAGGGCACGAGCCTCATATAAAATCGAGTGTATGATTTAGGCCATGTAATCCACCACGCTGGCCTAGTACGATTTTGCGGAGTTTTACATATCATAGAAATTTTAACAAAGGTAACATAATGAAGTGCGTGGTGGCCTGTTGGCAACGGACCGAACTCAACTGCCTACTTGTTCACGGTGGTCGCGGGTTGAAATCCCAGGGCACACCTTCTAACTTTTCACAGTCATGTATGCATTGATAGTCATTCACCACGCACTATAAAGGTGAAGCAAAACATCGTGAGGAAAACATTAAAATCAGAACTAAGGATTTGTATACACGTTAGTTTTACGTTCTTACATAATATTGTCTCATTAAATGTATACAAGTTTGAAATTAAAGAAAATAACTAGTTTCAATGTGTGGGAAAGATTATGAACATAAAAGAAATGCTTGCGCAACCGGTGTAATTTCGTAGATAACTAATTGCATCCGTTTAATAGACCGGAAAGTTGCAGAGCGTGAATTTGAATTTTTATTTGGCGTCTTACCTTCTACCGGTAATAGTTTCGATATATTGGACAAATAGGTCGTTTGTGTGAACTTGCAGATTAGAAGTTGACGCATTTTATGGTATGGGACCGGGTTGGTAAGCAGATCGGATTGGTAGTAATATATACTAAACGGTTGATCGGATTGTATAGTATCATATACAACTAATGACGAGCGAAGCCTGGAAAGTAATTAGTAGAACGGAGTTATATGAAGGGGCCAAGGATAGGGTTTAGACGCAATGTATTATTGGATATGTAAGATAGTCTACAAACTATACTACCAAAGTCGACAGCTTTACAGATTCGTGTTTGATCAAGGGTTCGATGATGAAGTGCTAAATACAATATCTACATACAATACAAGTTTTCTTACATTTTCTATCGCAAAATCTAGAATTTACGCTTCGTTATCTATAACTAGAAATTTAATTATTTGACTAGGTGCCTGTACAGCTTATGTTGTGTATAGCAAAAACATTAAAAATATTTTCTAAATTTTAAAAACTAATTCGGGTTCTCGTAACTCGTAATACAGGATTTCTAGACTAATAAAGCCTTGAACAAGAATTTTAAATGCTAGAACAGATTTTAATCATGTTTATTTATGAACACCTAAACATTCAACTAATAAAACCTCAGTGTTATTCTAAAAAAAAACTAGCTATTAAAGTTCTTTTCGCGCTAAGTACTGCGTATCGGTTTGTCCTCGATTTTTGTGGCGTTTTGCTATGCTAATATTATGTATTTAGTGGTACATTATTTAAAATATCTGCTTCTACGCAACTATGTTTATCTGATTGAATTTAACCTTTACAAGCAAAAATAAAAGGTTTTTTGATATTTAAACTCATGACTGTGTTATGGAATTACTGGTGGTACTTCTCTCATGTGTGAGACGCCGCTTGGGTAGGTACCTGGCAATGTCTATACTCTCGCCAAACAGTAGTGTAAATGCACTGTTGTGTTTCGGTTTGAAGGACATTGTTGTTGCATTGGCAACACTAAATTAAGTTGTATTTTTAAATTATAATGGTAACGCTGTCTCTTCCGCCGCACGCTCGATTAAGTGAATACACGTTTTACTAGTTTATGCTGTTTTTATTTAGTAGTGGTGACAATCCAGCCCTATAAATCATATAAAAACATTCTAACTCGCTACAATTGTAGCCAAAGTAACTACTGGACATGTTGAGGCTTGACATAATATTGATAGCTCAAGACTATAGGATTATTAGCTTAGGAAATCGTTTACAAATAAATAAAAAAATATGAAAAATCCTTTATCAAGTCGAAACTTCTGCCTTCAACTTATATTTACTATTACACGTATTTAGGTCTGAGTCTATCGTACTTTATACGAAATAATGGTTATTTTTTAGCCATTGACTTCATACGAAAATATTTTAATGGTTACGACCAGTACCTAAAGGTAACAATATGAATTAATTCTTTATTGAAGCGTGGATGGATTCAAAAGTGGGCCAAAATGGCCTCCAAGTTTATTATACGTTAGGTCTCGCCAAAAGCTTTCTACCAAACAAAATATAATCTCCTCTTTACCATAATTACATAAATTTTATACACGTGTCTCTAAGTAGGCTAGCTAATGGCTATTGTTGTTCTTGTGTAAGATTATTTGCACATTTCGTTGCTGCCAAAAATCATCTTCATATACATTGTATAACTCATAAATAAACATGACATAATATTGCCTAAAAAATCTATTTTTGTTAAAATAATTCTTTAAAATATGTATTTAGAAAAAACATACTGGTTCTATTTTAAGAGTTATTTACAAAAATATGACATAAATGTAAATATAGATTGCTTAAGAATTCCAATTGCCTTGGCTATTGAGTGGCTTTAAGTGTCAATTGAAAGATTCCTCACAACGTCCACTTATCTTATCTATTATCCAACATAATGTGATAGAAGTATGGTTCATCGTGATTTTTAGCACAAAGAGTTTGGGATCAAATCGTGTGCCTCCATAATAAAGTGATTTAATCACTAAGTAATTCTATGGTTTTACAATTATAAAAATATTAATAGGTTCGCCATCTACATAAATTAGACACTTTCTATTCAAAAAAATTAAAAATAGGGAAAATTAGCTCATAAAAATTCGAGATATCATGGCCACAAACCCAAGTATTACCTCAATTCAAATTACGCAATACATTTCACGCCCATAACGAGCTAACACGAGTGTAAAGAAAACAAACCCAGCATTCTATACAGAATTTCATTAGTCACGGATCACTTCAAACACTATGGTAAATGTTGTTTTTTTAACAATGGACGAGCAGGTGTAGAGTTATGTATGAGAGGACTTACTAATGAGAAGTATAAAGTACCGCCATGCATTAGTTCTATGTAGTAAGGGCTTTTTGGAATAATGCGTGAGGAAAATGGAACGAGGAAGGCTTCATAAATAGATAACATAACTGAATAGGATGAATATGGCGATCTTATTCTTTAGTTGTACTGATACAGATGTAAATGCAATTCATTTGATGGTTTTGCAAATTAAGTAGAAGATACAATGATTATATAAATAAATAAACTATCGATAAAATTATACTAGTCCAATCAAACGAAAAAATCTCAATTCATTTACCAAAATACGGGCTTTATTAGCGAACATTTTTCGTCAAAACCAATCTCGAATATCATGACTAAAATATAAGTCGCAAAGAGATTTACAAAGTTGCAAAAAACCAATATATTCTAGCAACAAGTGAGTATGTAAATATTATCTGGACTCGAGTGTATTTGCTAAATTATATTCATTAGCATTATCTAATGTCTAAATTATAATCGAAATGTAACCAGAAGTGCATGAATTTCCAACTATTACACAAGTGTTACTATTTGCCATGCAATTTAGTTTTGTATAACTGTAGGCATAAGATTGTAAGTTGTTTGAAGTTAATAAATAGGTAATTGATAGCGCCTGACTTCCCTAGCACATTGAATCTTCAGTTCAGTGAGATGTTATGTCACTTAGAATATTATAGTCTGTAGCGCGGTTTCAGAAATGTAATGTAACCACAACAGTAACTTAGGAGAAATAATGCTTATACATTTCAGCTCTATTTTTGAAATTCACGAAATATTGTTATAAAATTAAATCATAATTGAACTATAGCGTTTCATAAAATAAACAAATAAGAATGAATTAATAATGATGTTATACAATTCTGGCGCTTTAGTTTTCTCATCTTTTTACTTCAATTTGGTTCATTTTCCATTTAATTCGGCCTCAATTCACACAGTATTTGCTGGTAAATTTATTATTACAATGTAAACATTATTATGGGCAGGTAATTACATTAAGAGTTTCGGTCAACAACACTGATCGAAGATTAAGGGTGATTTATACGTAAAAAGATGATTATCAACTTATAGAATCAGAAAAAAACTCATTCATTCAAGTATTTTACAATAATATCATTAAAAAAACAGTAAGTACCGTTGCCTATAAAAAAGTATCCGTTTGAATTTCTAAGAATATATGAAATGTAATGAAATGAAATGTATTTTTTATTTATTGGTCACGTAGGCAATTATAGTATTATAGTAAGTATATGTTATGTTTAAAGAGACGCTCGACTAGACAGTAAATGATTATTCGATGGCATAACGTGTGCTCTCTAAAACTTGTTCTCTTAACATAATACATGATTATAGTATGGAGATGCCGCCTCGGTAGGTATTACCGCAATGTCTATTTCTCCAGCTAAACAGCAGTGTAAATTCACTGTTTCGTTCCCGTTTGAAGGACATTGGAGCTAGAGCAACGACTGGACATATTGAGACTTAACATCTTATGTCTCAGGATGGCGAGCGCGAAATGCCATCATTGCTTTGTAATTCACGGTGTTGTTTGACTTTGCTACTGTCCTTGTGCGGTTGTATCACTTACCAACAGCCGAAACCATTGTAATTAAATAAAATTATATACTTTCTTTATCTGCCCATATACGTCCCACTGCAGGGCACGGGCGTCCTCTACAATCGAGAGTACGATTGAGAGTGGTTAGGCCATATAGTCCACCACGCTGGCCTAGTGCGGGTTGGCGGACTTACATACCATAGTAATTTTATAAATCGCTATGGTATGCAGGTTTCCTCACGATGTTTTCCTTCACCGTTTTAGTGCGTGGTGATTGACTATCAATACACACATGAATCCGAAAAGTCAGAGGTGTGCCCTGGGATTCGAACCCGCGACCACCGTGAATATGTTGGCAGTCGCGTCTAGTCCGTTTACCAACAGGCCACCACGCACTTAAAATTATGTACTAACGCAGCTATTAAATAAATTAATTACAAAGAGTAAAGCGTGTTACTAGGAACAAGCTTGATGTATTCAGGAGTGGCTAATCTACAGAATTTGTGAAAATTTAAGTTAGCTAATTTAATAGACACTAAAGTAGTTCAAGCTATGATTAAAGGCAGTTTAGGTATTAAATACGAACTCTTCTACAAGATACATAAAGGAGAGTTTAGCCTAAGGGTATCTAGTCATGTCTCTGTTCTATAAGCATCTTTTTATCAAGCAAAGAATTAACCCTTCTATGAATTATGTCAAAGACTACCCTTTCTCTCACCATATTTAAATCTCTCTCTCTCAATATTCGTACTTACAAATTTATAACAGTCATGCTGTGTCGCAGTAAACCTAAACAATAATGTTTTCATATGACGTGATACGTTCAATGTGCGTGAACCTCAATGCCTTATTAATTTCACATTCATCTCACGATGTTTCACAACACTCATTACTATCTCACAGGAGTCATTTGTAGCATGTTATAACGTTACCCTACCGACAGTTACGTTGACGTTACGTAATATACGTTATATTTAATAGCTATTAAGAATCGATAACTGTTAAAAATATTTTAGTAGCATATAACGGTTACCGTAAGTGGTTTGCACGCGATACTTTAATTGGACCTGGGAATGATCAATTAGTCTCATTTGAGTGTGGTATGATAATTGCATTATCTTTAATATATCTAGATATTTGTATTTCTTGAGGTAATTAAATGGTGTAATTGGCCGTGAAATCTGTTTCGCGTGGTGTTTTTGATTTAAAACGCCCGATAAGTTAGACGAATAATTTCTTTTAGCGGCCAGTTATAAAAAGAAACAAGTATATTAAGAATATAAATTATCTAGACAATCTTTGCTCATAACATTCAAAAGAAATTAAGTTCATCTTTTCTCTAGATGCATTTCTACATACATAAATGTATACATACATACACACACATATACATCGCTCCTTTAACTTAATATCATGTCCCAAGCCATAAAAGTCCTAAAAAGGTCAGTTACACCAATTTACGTATTCCTTAAGAATATTAACATCGCCACACCGTATCTTCTAATCTGGTCCGAGAGGTTCATTACGTTGCTTATTAAAATTCAATAATGGTAGCCAGAGTTCAACGGCGTCCGTACGTGTTTGTACACACGCCCATTTATGTGTCTCATCTGTTCTCGTATTTTTATGGTACAGGTGACTAAAGCGAACAGCGATTCCCCTGGTGGTACGAAATTACTTCCACAGTCGTTTAAGGATTGATCAAAATCAAAGAAAGACAAAAAAAAAAGAAAACAATTTAAATCTAGAATAAACAATGACTGTCATCGTTCATCCTCATAAAATGCATCAAAGTTACATTTTCGACATTTGAAAATGGAACAATCATGGATGAAAGAAGGTTGTTAAATTTTTAACAATCGCACTTATTAATATGGATCGAAGTAGCAAATTCGTACTTCCCCTTGGCGGTTTGTAAAACCTATTAAAGCAGCCCCATTTATACTGTCTAAACTACACCCGAGCTCTATCGCTTTTAAACACTTCAGCGGTTAAACAGCCATTTCAAATGGCACGCTATGACGTGTAATCATTTCTATGCTGTGATAATTGAGATGCTATTTTCTTTGATAACCAATTTAATTTTATAAATAGTTTCATTATGTTTAGTAGTTATATTTTATTAATTGTTTTAAAATGATTTTGAGTTAATGGATTGGATACCTATGAAATTAGTAGTAAAAATAAATGTCTAATAAAAGTGGATGCTTATAGCCGCCGCGCCGTCCATATTTTATTCATTAATTAACGGTACTTCTATTCTACTCACATAGGTTCCGTTTTGGTTCTGTTTTGGAACCAATGCGTGACTATCATTGTTTGATATTTGCAAAAGAGTAAAAAAAAACTGTCTTTAAAAATTATTGAACAAAAGAGGTTAGGAAGATTAAGTAATTCCAATAAATTTAAATAATATTCAAATTAAGAATACGAAAACAATGAAACGCTTTTAAATTTAATCTTACGTCATTCTGAAGGTCGAGAAGTTAAGAGAAATATTTAAAGAGATTTTTTACTTTTTTGTCGTGGCTGTATGTATGTTTGACATATAGGCCGCACCCACGCAAAGGCAAGTTCCACATACAGTCGCGGGCGCATCATTGAATTCGTCAAGATGGCCGCCAATCGCCAGCAGATTGCCGCTTACTTTCATTTATTTTCACTTTCGTTGGAAGTAATCTTGTATTAATATTGGTATTTACGTTACTTAATATAGTAATAACTTCCGCGTCGTTGACAATATTTGAGCCTCTTTTATAATACTTTTCTAAACGTTTTTACGTAACTTTCGTGTTTGGTATTTCACTTGGTCATGTTTTAAATTGCTTTTATTTCTTTTGCAGATTGTTCACGAGGTTTTCGTGGAGCTTCGCTAATATTTAAGGTAAATTATGGGCTTGATGTTAGAAATGACACTACTTTAAAAGCAGTTTGCTGTGAATGTGAGAGATTCAGTGTGAAATTGCAACTGCTACTGTGACAAAATGTTGTAAAATGATTGAAACATTGTTCAATAGTATTATGACAGCATTTATTATGTTGTTGCTAGAATTAACTAACGTCAACTACTTAGGTTGTTGCGTTCCGCAGTGTGTTCAATTTTTACTTTTGAAATCAAACGTAGGTAGGCACCTACAGACCCCGTGTTAAGTATGTATGTTATGATTGTAGATAACAGGCAGAAAGACAATCCTAAAAGCCTAAGATCCCTACTTTCAACTTCAGTAAAGCCACCACCACTTGGGACAAATGTAAATATTTTTTGAAAACTTAGTTGGAAAAAAAGTTTGGTTGAAAAGTATATCAATCTTTGTTTCAAACGATGTAACTCAATTTAACTCAATATCGTGTAGAACAGAGATAACTCTGAAGAATGTAGAACAAAATAACCCCACACAAAGTTAATATAAAGGTTCCATTTACTAATGGCAAAACCAAATCCTTATTGATCGCTCATGTGTGCTTTGAATTTTTATTCATAGACTTGTCACTACAGTAATAAAATATACCCAACAAACCGCACGGTGAACCAAGTTACCAAGCAAAACCTGATGTAATCACGGTCATAGAAAATAAAAATAGAACTGCGCATAAATAAAGGTCATTACACATACAATCAGTGACGATTGTGTTATTTTAACACTAAATAAACTAACAGCCCCCGGCCTAGTTTCACCCGGTTGCAGGTACTTTTTGACAGGTGAAGCGATTTTGTAACATTTTTGATTATCACTCTATTCCTATTGTTCTTAGCGTGATTTTATATATCTTATAGCCTTCCTTTATAAATGGGCTATCCAACACCAAAAGAAATATTCAATTCGAATCAGTAGTTCCTAAGATAAGCGCGTTCAAACAAACAAAATCTTCGGTTTTATGTGTATTTTATGTACTATAAATATTCGCCAAAATCCACAACACTTCATTAGCGATTCCAGTGTTAATATTTCCTCAAAATGCTAAAGTAATTATTGCAAAAAGGTCAAACATTCCGGTCTTTGATGTTGTGGAAAATTTTAGCGAGTTTTAGCTCCGTCTATTCGATATGCTTATCATATTGTTTCCAATCTGGTTTAATATAGTAATCTCAGTTTCTATTGGTAATTTAATTATGCTAATTTATCTTAGTAAATGCACTGTGATGCATTCTTCTGAGGTTATTTGACTTTATTAAGAGAAAATGAATTTATTAGATAATTTTTGTTTAGAAATTTGTAATTTATGCAGTGTTATACATTTCAGATAGCACTAAGATATATGTATATACTAAGATATATTTAAAACCCAATTGATGAAATACGATGGTATCTTATAAAGAATGTAACAATTAAGATCCTTCAGAAATCTTTGTATCTATTGTTGGTTTCAATAATTTAGTAAATGTTGCAGAAAGTCACTAGATGCAGGCTGCCGTCAACAAGTTGTTGTTGAAATCCTTGGACATACTGTTCTTATGCATTGGACTTACTGAGGTTAAATCTAATTGATCTATGATAAATAAAGAGTTAAAATAACATTATGTCCATGCTGCTCTGTGCATATTAAGACTTAGGAGTATATTGATCTCGATTATTTATTTATTTATTTAAAACTTTATTGTACACCTAAAACTAACAATACAGAAAAAATACAAAAAAAATCAAAAATGTACAAAAGGCGGTCTTATCGCTCGAGGCGATCTCTTACAGACAACCAACCATTGGATGGATAAGATGGAACAACAGTTTTGGGGTACCATGAGGTGTACGAAAGGTGTGATTTTAATCAATTTTTGTTACCTACATAATAATTTCCATTCATAAAAGGATTATTTTAACTGAATTAAAATTCTATTTAAATTTACTATAAAATTATAAGGATTCTAAGTACGTGATATCCTTGGTTCTATTTCAAGCGATATTAAACAAGATAAACGTTTGACATAAGCAACAACATCGGATAAGCCCGTCTTACTGCATATCTTGTTTGAACCCTCGATTAGCCTAGTGATCTAACGTCAGCTGAAACACGAGGTCACGGCTTCCCTTCTCGGGTCGAGCTAAGAATGTATTAACTCACCTATTGTAATATCTATGTTTAATATATCACTACTAATAATATTTTAAATGGGAATGTAATTTTTTTGTTACGCTTTCAAAGGAAAAATACTTAATGGATCATCTTGAAACTTTGTACACATATTTTTGGTGGTATAAAAACTGACAAAAATTAATAACCTATATAAAAAAATAACAATATTAATAATATTTCGGCTGCCATTTTGAAAAGTGTATCTGCATACCTGCACCCGGGTGGAGCCGGGCCGGACCTCTAGTATATTATGTATAGGTATAGGATTTCTTCCCTCAAGGCTTTGAGTGTATCATGTTGCTTCATAACAGCTGATGCTATTTTTGTCATAGTTAATTGTAGTTGATTGACTTAGATCCTTATGTCAAGTTATCAATTGTTTGAGTACTACGATTAAACTGAAATTCAATTCCAATAAAATATATTTCAGTGCGGTAAACGTACTTGTAAGATCCTTATAATTTACAATATTTCCTTTAAGAAAAATACTTTGGTAAAAAATAATGTTTTCTTTTCATTATTACTAATTCTAATATGTTTAACCAAACTTTTGTTATTACGATCGTTCTCACCATAGTTTAGATCACTTTGGTCTGAATCTTCGAGAAACACAGTTGCTTATCAATTTTCATCATTACTTTGTAAAAGGCAACGTACACTATTACGTGGTCACCAGCTTCTATAACTATATCTTGTTATTCTACGGCTATCGGTTAAATGGCATATACGGTAAGCCTACTCCCACATTGGCTTACTAATTCGTTGACCTTTGATGCTGAGTACTAAACTTTATCCTTATTATTGCCTTCTAGGGCATCAGTTGATGTTAGAAGTATAAACACATCTATTTTAGCGCTTGAGAGTCTATACTCTATATTTAGCCATTGATACTTTGCATCGACAACTTAGAATTGTCGTGTATTACCTCTGAATTATATGTAAAGTCCTTGATTGACTTTTCATTGGTTTCACGAAAAGTAACATTTTCAGTTAATCAATCGTTGTCAGATCATCAACCAAATATCACCTTACCGAAATTTATTGCTGCTGGTATAGTTGTGTCGTTCATCCCTTTGGATTCCATTTCACGTATCATGATAACAACAGTTTGTATTGCCTATTTATAAACATCGTATTATTTTGGTTTTGAGCCAGCACTTTGAATATCAAATATGCTGTAGCTATGCCTAGTTTCACAGTTCGCATTATTGCATTTTCTATGCGCGTATTTCAAGATTTTGCAACATTACATGACATATCGTGGTTGTATCTACGCCGCTGGATATCGTAATGCCTTATATGACTTTGAATGTTGATCAAGATTTCTATGTTTTGATTAAGTTGGTTGATTTGGCAGAGTTATTTTTAAAGGATTTTCCTTGTGCATTGAAACTGTTGCAGAAAATGACGGTGTAATTGCCTTGATCTTTACTTTGTTTATGTTTTGAAGTCTCTTATGTGATGATTTTGTTTCCCGATTGTATTTTAAGTGGATATCTTATGAATACTCAAAGCATTTTGTGTATTTATATTAATCGCTTTAAATACGTTATCAAAGCAAAATTGTGTAACTTAAGGTTTCTTCATACTGGCAATTATGTATAAAAATATCATTTCTACATTTAAGACATACAAGAAATTTATGGTATGTTAAAACCCCTTTACTGGTCGAATTAAACTGTGAGAGTAAGAGATGAAAAATGAAATTATAAATTCTATTGCGGTCGCTTATTTAATCATTACTGTGGTTTGAAATGAAATTGCAAGTGAGAACTGCAAAATTAATCTTCTTTTAGTTCATTGTTCAAGAGTAAAAAGCCGCTACAGTCTAATCTCAGTGTTAATAATTTGCAACTTCATAAAAAGTATTGTTTGACAGCTCAATAGTTGTGATTGTATCGGCTACGATTGTGTTATAAAATTAATTTACATTGGTAATACAATGGGTGAGATTAGGCGGAGTCCACGTGCGGCCTGTCAGCAAGGTATTTAAAGCCTTAGATATAGTTTAGTTTGTATGAATAATATTAATATAATTATCTTTTGATAGATTCACAGTATGACGAGAAAAGATATACATATATAAAAATAGAAAATATGTGTGAGAAAATATTATACACATAACAAAAAAAAAAAATGGGTGCTATTGTGCTGTTAACTTGTACGTTTGGATTTATTTTTATCTTATTTTTATAGATGAATAATATTAACTCGCACTAAGCCAAAGTATATACTACGTATATATGCTTTGGCTTAGTACGAGTATATGCCTATATATATGCCTCCCCAAAAGGATTCCTAATAATTTAAGACGCGAAAATATTTTATTCAGAAGCATTAAGCCGCTTCCAACAGTTCTATGTGACGATCTAAAACAGTTCTATGTTCAGTTTCTGTTGCTGAAGAAAGAAAGGGAGAGAACTATTATGTAACTATAAGCTAAAAGGGTAATCATATTAAACAATTTTCCTCCCAAAAATACGGTCCCTACACTACCCGTCAGTATACATTCAGCTTTACAACCAAACTTAAACCGGTCTGTCACGGTGAAAATCGAAATCAGTGGCCGATCATCACAGTACGACACCTGACACTTTCGCTCAGTATGCTGATAATGACTTATATAACACTAGGTCTTGGTCAAACTGACCCGAGATTAGAGAAATCCGTATATTTACTTAATTTATGGCATTTTGTCTCATACTGACGGCTTTGATCTTGAATTATATTTGCTAATTTAATCGGCAAAACTGTAAGAAAGCGGGGAAAGTCTTTCTTATTTGATTTGGGTGAATTATATTTAGTTTAGAAACAGCCAATAGAATTGAATCCGTTTATTAATGAACACTAAAATATTTGTTTATCTTTGTTGAGGTAAGATAAAAGGATATATTTATATATAAACGATTGTAATATTTGTTTATTTACTTTCATGTTTGTATACATTTTTGTAAGTATCTAATATATTGTTATTCAAGCAAAACGCTGAAGCATCCTCTCTACGACTGATAGACGTCCAAAGGTCATCTGACGGAAATTGCTAATTATGAAAAGGCGCACTAATCACAATAGCGTAAAAGATTTGTCATGGCCATTTATCTTAATTAAAAATATTTTTTTCTTTTAGTTCTTTGTGACACAATCTGTAGCATTTTGATGCACTATTCCGAAATATTAGTCGAACTTTTTACTATGTACACTTGTCACGATTACAGAACTTGCAACAGTTAGTGTGGGCGAGTCTGTTGCTTCATTTGTTAAGTTTATGAAATGAAATAGGTGACGTCTAATTAGCCAGTCATTCAGTAAGTCAATTCAGTGTTAGGAAACGCTTAGGTCACATCGGTGTATGAATTGAAGACTCCTACGTTATAACACTTACCTATGTCTAAACAATTTATTTTATTTGTAAGAAAATTGATGTTGTAAGTAGCTATATGTACATACTCGTATATGTTTGGCAACATGCGTTTGATGTCACAAAACTATGAAATTATAATATGACCTAAATTATATTGATCGGTATCTAGTATATATTTACATATCTAGTATTCTCTTATTTAACGGATAAAATGTGATTAGATACTGATAGATTTGAATCAAGCCTAAGCCATTTAGTCCAACTTCACGTTATCTTTTAGAGCAAATAAACAAAACAGTTTTAAACTTCCAGGAGAATAAATAATAAAATACAGTAATTACAGTAAATCAGTTTCCTAACGTATTCACAGTTCAGACAACCTTGCAGAAGCGGAATTGCGTCGACTGAGAAATCCGTTCGATTTCCGCGTCGGATATTAATCGATATAGTTCAGGTTTAAGTTGGTACTGTGACGTAATGTAAGAACGGAATTTTGAATATTATACCATGTAAAATTTGCAGTATTAATTGATTTGAATTTGTTTAATGGTACTATCCAAATTGAGCTTGTTAAAGATGTGAGACTTTTACTTAGGTATGTTGAATTATCTTTTTGATACACTAAGGCCTCTTGTACACACACGGTTTTTCGCCGTGAAAATCTAATCGCGGCGCCGTGCCGTGGCGCCACCGTGCGCGTCTACAAGCGTTCATAGTAATCCATACAACACTGACGGCCGTGCCTACACACGGCGAATTAGCCGTAGATTTTCACGGCGAAAAACCGTGTGTGTACAAGAGGCCTAAGTGTGGGGCAGTGATCTATATAGTTATGATTGTGATTAAATAAATAGTTAAAAGCAAAGAAAAAAAATCATATTTTAGCGTTTTCTTCGTAATACGATAAAATCATACCATATACATGGCAATATTTTGACATCAACATAAACGTATTGTACAATTTGACCCATAAACATACGCAGATTCACAGCAAACGCATACAAAATAGTCAATTAACAACTGGTTCTGTATTTGAATGTTCGTCCTCGATTCTCCTTTGATTGTAAAATTAATCATTCATACGATTCTCGCTAATTAATTTTGCGTGGATATTAAACGCACGCATCTATAAAAAATAACGTTTTTTATAGCTTAGACTCGAACGAGCAAGCGACTGACCTGGTGAGTTATTAGGTACTAGATTAAACACGCATAAATACTATTGGACCGTATAAATTGTAAGCTATGAATCCCGATAATTATGCCTTTAGTAGTGTTTAACACCGAATGAAACTTTACGGTAAAGCTAATTCTTCATGTTAGTTTCTGTAAGCCTGTCTTTTTTGTGAAAATTACAAAATTTTATAATAGTTATACATATTGTATTTCATCTCATTGAGTGTACTATCAATTATTTCACATTAATTTATTGATAAACACCTGCTGACAAATTGCTTATATAAAATCAGCCAGTGTAACTAATGTGGCAAAGAGTTAGGACGAAAGTGCCTAAACAAAAAATATTATGCGAGTAAATAATAAGAAATGCACAAACGGATTTCTAAGCTATACTCACGAATATAGAATCCTCGATTTACAAATCCCTTGAACAACATACCCAACCAAAGATTTAACCAACCTAAAATACCCCAGCGTTGTGGACTAGAATCTAAGACCCCTCCATTAAATTCTTAATGAACAAGGAATTCAGAACACTGCAGTAGGCTAGTAGCCCATACAACTGATATAATTCGTTATCACAATATTGACATTCTTAGGGGAGGTCTCTGTTGCAATGTTTGCACTGACGTATCGCTTAGATATTAAGGTTCACATTGTCATCAATCTTATTTATTAAATACTTCCGTTGTGGGTCGTTTATGTGATAAATTAGCAGCTATCTCCGGTTACGCAAGACTTTCTCACACTCGTTTTTACATAGTAATTAATTGCTTATAATCGGCGTACTTATATAGGCATTTTTGATCATTGGATTTTAATTTCTTAATGCTTTTCTCTAAGATTATCTTCAGCCTCAGGAAGAACCTACCTACGTAGGTAAAGTCAGTACCCATAGTAATTAATTGCTCATAATCGGCGTACTTACATAGGCATTTTTGATTATTGGATTTTGATTTCTTGATACTTTTCTCTAATATTATCTTCAGCCTTAGGAAGTACGTACGTAAGTCAGTAGCGTAACTGACTTTATGTTGATTGCCTCTAAAGGATAATGGTTTCTTAAATTTACGCGATGTTACACATTGAAATATAACTACAATTTAACTATATATTTGTTTTCTTTTTACATATTTTATCGCAAATTTAGTTTAATTATTTCATTTTTTAAACTTCCCGACGTTTCGTTTACTGAGGAGTTAGTCATACGCTCAGTGAATGTTAGTAAAATTCACGTTTAAATCCGTAAAAAAGAGTTTTATTTCTATCCCCTAAAGTATTTCAATAATGATTTGTTAAATTAAGCCTGCATCCATCGATTCCTTCTACCTTACTAGTGTGTGTCCACAATTATTTTGTTTTAAATGTTTAAACAAGTTTTTAATGGATAGGAAATTTATAATTAGTAATGTTTGCACTTGATAGTATTAATGACTTGGCATAGTTTTCAAGGCGGTGTTTTTAGTATAGGCAAAGGCTATCAGTATACAAGAGTCGCTTTTATAGGCAGCATAAAATCCGAAATTACATTTGAATAGATAAGAAATTGTAATGGATTAGGCAATATACTAATAAATAAGGGAAAGTGTCTAATGACTTAATTTAAAATTAATGAAAGTTACACAAGAAAGCGGTAAATTATGTTGTCGTTTTGGTAATACAAGTGCAATTGATAGCTTGTTGTGACAGGACGTCAGGAAAAAAACTATCAGGAAGGTGACAAATGCAGTGAAGGGGCGCCAATACGCTTCCGCGGCAATGAATTTAGGCATGACGATGAGAAAATAACGTTGTATTTTTTTACGTTGTGAATGGATAAAAATAGCGTTAGAAGAAAAATTCAAGGCATCATTATTATGATGTGCACATATTTACAAGTGCGTAGTGGCCTATTGTTGACTAGACGCGACTGTCACTATGTTCACAAAGGTCACGGGTTCAAAACCCAGGGCACACCTCTGACATTTCAGAGTCATGTCTTTATTGTTAGTCAATCACCACACATTGAACAGTAAAGGAAATGATCGTGAGGATACTTTAGCGATTTGTATGCATTTCAACGGTATATAAAAGTCCGCCAACCCTCACTAGGCCAGCGTGATGGACTATATGGCCTAACCACTCGCAATCGTATTCTAGATTGTAGAGAAGCCCGTGCCGTGCAGTGGAATGTATATGGGCTGATACAGGTACAAATCTACATTTAAGTTTAGCCTATATAGGTCATAAGGTTCAAGAGTTCTGATCAAATGGTGAACGCAGAGACGTCCAAACAAAATGTATCGAATGGCGATGGAAGACTACGCCTCGGCTTTCTTTAATATTATGCCGTTTTTTATTCTTTATCATGATTTTATTAAAAGGATTTCGTATCCAGTTGCAAATGAAGAGCAAGTACCGAAGGAACTAGGGCATCAGTACCTAAAATCACGATAAAAAGCGACTGTTTATTTTTTTCGCTCACTGAGTGGCATTGGCACGGTTTTTCAGAGCCGGTTGGTTACACGCACGGGGCTCAGGTCAATGCTGTACTGGTTTTCATAGCCTGTCAACATAAATAAAGCTGCACTTATAACAAAAATGGGCATCACTTTATTATTATTCAGCCCATTGCACAATATCACCTTACCTTTATCGTGTAGATGTTGTGAATATGCTAATTTCACAAATACGAGGTGTCACAAGCTTAAATCATTTTTTTACGTTTTCTTATTGTATTTCTTATTCCAATTATAAATACGCTTGCATAATCTGTGGTAAATCAGAAGTGTCATCAACATTACCCAAGAATTTCAAATTTAGAACAACGGATCACCTATATTCCAGACAATGGCGATCAATAACAAAAGCCTTATGCAATCGATCATTACAATTCTTAAATTAGTATCGATGCACGAATCGCGATTTGATTAAGATTTGAAATTCGAACTTTAACTTGGAAAGAATAGAATCGAATTTATAGTGAGTGAAGAGTTTATCGTGCTAGTAATTTGGAGTCCTTTTAAAATCGATGATGGAAATATGATACGTGAGAGTAGCGTTATGTGGGGGCTGTATAATTCGCTCATTACTTTAATAGCAGATCGGTATTGCATCGAGTTTCGCGCCCCATGTAATTGCAGAACTTATGACGGTATTGGATGTTTTTAATTTAATATCAGGCATTAAATCGCTCGAAACTGTTGTCAGTATACTAATTATTGGTTAAACAACTTTAAATTGAGCAAGATTACAAAATTATTGATGAACATTGAAACTACTTGTTTTTGGTCTACAGAGACAATTGGATGTTTAAAGGTAATGTGGTTTAATTACGTGGGTTTTTTAAGAAGGCATCAGGAGGCCAAGCCCTATTTCTAATATACATATAAGCTTGCATTCTTAGAGGATATTTTCATAGCATAAAAAATATTTCCAGTTTAGATTTTTAAAACTTAGAATCCTAGTCACTTTTTTTACTATATTTAATTAGTTAACTCTTGTTAGTTATGTTTTATTCTTTCATCATCTAATAAATAGTATCCTCACTGCTGTTTTAGCTTGTGTCCCATCTAGCATGCATCAATGCTTCTATTAAATTATTTAATCAGGCTAATTTACGCGATCTAAGCGACAACATTTTAGTATTGCTCTCATCTACATTTACATACGTTTAGAATTTAGATTCTCTTAAAATTAACTCACATACAAATCACAATTTCAAATGAACTCCAAAACAAACTGAGTGTCGGTCACTTCATCATTGTGTCGGCACAATACTGCGGAACCACGGTCGGCTTCACCCATCAACAAGGGCCGATACGCGCGGAGGATATCCGACTACCTTCACCGCAGACATGATTACCATGTAAAAAAGCAGACATTCATCGAAATAGGCTTAATAGACAGAACTAGAGTGGCTACATTGTCTTTTGACACAGGCATAACAGTTCTGCCAATGCTCCTGATCCTACCAAAAATTATGTCTAGCCATTGACCATCCAGTTGGTTGGTTTGGTTGTATGCTAATACAGTATTGAAATGTAAATAAAGGATTTTTCTATCCATCCATAAGTAAAACATGCATAAAATTATTTTAAGGCAGATCAGGATGGCCATGGCCGTGGACCACTTGGAATGCTTCCAGAGACCGCCAGGGTTCCGTGGACCACCGGTTAAAAACTAGATAAATAGACATTTAACATAGATACGCAGTAGAAAACGTAACACCAAAGCTGTTGCTTCTCTTTTGTTTTCTGTGTGATAGAGGTACCCAACTGGTCGAGTACCAATTTGAACTTTAACGACCTATAGTAAACTACTTTCCACTCGTACCTTGAAAAATATCCATTATCATGTTATAAAAGTTACGAAAACTTGGTAACCGCATTATAATAATCTTAACCTTTAAAAAATAATGCCCAAGTCACATTTTATTAGTACGCGTGGGCCTTGTGGGACCTATCAGAATCCCATTTGAGCCAGCCATTTATGAACAAATTAAATGTTTCTCGATAAAACTGCCGAAGGTCAGTGATTACATAAGTGAGATTTTGCGCCTCGTTATATTGAAACAATGTGTTATCATCGATACACTAGAACATTTAGGATGTCACGAGGTCACTACATTCAGATACAAGGCCTAGATTTGATTAGATTAAACTGGATATTTATGCCTGTCTTGATTTACAAGGCAGTATTTCAAAGTGTTTTATTGCTTTGTAATAAAAAATCATTAATTTTGTTTTTAATAGTGACGAATTTATTCAAAATTAGAATGTCTTCTTCGGCCATTATTTTTTAAACTTAAAAGAGGTTTAATATACGAGTATAAAATCTTCAAAGCGATCACGTGTTGTGATTACACAATGTAATAGTTTTCCCAAAATTCAATAACAAAATATAACGCCGTCTCTGTCTAACAATCTATCAACGCCTAAGCTAAAGAGAGATGGTCCAATGAACTCCTTTTTTGCGAATGGTTACAGAACATCTCGTCAGTGGCAGCGCATAGAAAGCGTTTCACCACGCTCCAATGGTCGTTCAGTGGTCTTAATAAATACTTAGGACTCAGCTGTTTGTCAAATCTACTGACGTGTGACAGATATGCACTGTGATCTGACTCTGAAGCCGGGGCGGTGACACAAGCTGCATGGAATGTGAAAGTGTGAGAGGAAACAGGATATTTTTTCAGCCTTGCTTTAGTTAGGTAGGGAAATAAGTTAATAAGTGAAGAATATTCTGGAATTATGGAACCGTGTATACACGGTTGTATAGGACATCCTGCTAGAAAAATGCGGACATTCAGCGATATAATGTTGTTAAAATTTTGAAGTTATTTTTGTTTACACACCAGAAAATAAGAAAGACAAAATTACATAGTTTTGAGTTTCTTATTCCTTATATTGTCACGTGCATTTTGAAAATAAATAGACAAAATAGTGTTTAATAAAATTTGTTTACTATTTGAAATAGCTGGATAATACGCAAAACTCGTTTAATAATTTGATCACAACTTCTTTTATTCACTCAAAAACAACATACAAAATAGAACACATTTAATAATAGAAAAAATAACGTGCAAAACATTTTACTAAGTGGTCCATAAAAACAATAAACATAAATCAAAACTTAAACAAAACGAATGACCATAAAATTACCTAATTTATAACAAGAAAAACCACATAAGCCGACAATACAAAAAGCCCCCATAAATAGCAAACTAAAAACTGGAACATAAAAATGACATTTACAAAATAGATTGCCCCAGAAACGTCGGCCCACACAACTGTTTATGGTCTAAATTATAATCATTTAGCAATCGGTAAAAACTATACCAAGGCCAAATAAAATTCGTGACTTCAAATTTCAGGACAAATCCATAAACTGTCCTGTAAACAATGCTAATGAAAACGGTAAAAGTCAAGGATGGACCGTTAAAAAACAAACAGATTGCACCGTTAGGTATTATTTGTTTTCGGGACTTCTTTTTAAAGGGAAAATGTATTGTGAAAGTACTAAAATGTACGATTTATTTGTTTGGGTTTAAACATAATGTTTTCTTTTT
The DNA here is from genome assembly GCA_023078785.2 of Hyles euphorbiae. NCBI lineage: Eukaryota > Metazoa > Arthropoda > Insecta > Lepidoptera > Sphingidae > Hyles > Hyles euphorbiae. The sequence goes on along the minus strand of CM041039.1, from coordinate 12,018,215 downwards.
TGGTTTGAATTTTTGCCGAGTGAAAAGGATTCTTGTAAAGGAATGTAATTAATGTTTTCAAATGTTCACTGTACCTTTGATAAAAGTAACAAGATATTGTAAATGTACCGGATATTATTATTGTATGAAAGGATATACATATATACCTTCTTTATTAAATTGCTTATCTACTTATTCTTCTCTATTTTATTCCTTCATGAAGAACAAAAATGCATAACGCAATTCTACATAGCGAAATTCCATTACAATACTACACGTCTGCCGTATCAAATAAGCACGTATGCAAATAACTCTTTGTTTCTACCAATTTGACACCCAAATTGCTATTGTCTCCCACATATCATTTACTTCCAAACTTTATTAGAACGTAACATTTTTTTCGGTGATTGTACCTAATAAAGGTTTCCATTGTTCGCCGCAACTTCTTGCGAAAATGTTCGTGATTGTACACTTTGTGCGATATCGCTAATCATTTTGTTGTTGCAACCGTACGGAATCTTTGGGAAAGATCCTTTGCGCGTAACGTTACTATGAGTCACTTGGCATTGACAAAGGCATTTCTCCGTGCCAAGAGAATTTGCAATATTAATAACTGTAAAAGTAGGGGACCTGTGCAAATGTATGCTTGGTTGATGACCTGAGTGCAGTGCACGCAGTCACTGTGACGACTGACGAGGCATTCGCTGCGAGCTATTTAGTAGTGTTATTTTTATTTATTTTATCCCGTTTCAGAGTTGTGATTGTTGTAAATGGTTGGGTCTTTAATAGACTTCTTCTGATCACGAGTCTATGATGTAATATATATAAGAACATTATTCTATTACATTTATTTTTACTAAAAAGTAATATTTCCATCCTATGTTGACCTAGGTAGTCAACGAATACAGCGTTATGATGAAATTAATAGAAAAACGTAAGAGTTAGTTACTCTAAAGAATAGTTTAAATCAAGAATATCATTGTTTACACTCTAATTAAGTTACTTTTAAACAAATCGATTTAATAGTTCTTAAAACAATGCTTATTAATTTATAATCTGATGGCCATGATATTGATCTTGCACTGCTATATTAATTATAGTTACGATTTAAGATAAGACATTTGAATTGAATAATAAACGTGGAAGTTTCAATGATTACCTTAAGGTTGTAAAGTAAAAAATGTCTGAAGCAAATGGAGCAAAAAATAATGTCGGAATGATCGATAGCAATGAAACAAAAGACGTAATCCCGATACTTTTCTTCCGTGAACCGAGGTCACGCGTGACCAACGCGAATTCCTTAGACAAAATATTCATTACCATTTCAAGTAGACCTCTAATTTCGTAATTATTTCTTATGGTTTATATATTTTAATTTTATAATATCCTGTAAAAAGGAACTACCAATAAACTCGGTAGACTTAGGGTGAATAGAAATAAACAGGTGGTTTTGTTTTGTGAATTAATGTGAACACATAAATTATTTCCCATAAACGTAACGCTTTTACGTATCTGGTTCTGTTCCTATTCGCTTATGAGTTTCGATCAACCTCGGTTAATGATATGGTTTGATGAAACACATCAATAGATAAGCTATTGGTATCGTTTACTTCAAGACTATAAAGATACTTAAAAGCGTTAAATTGATGCTTCGATGTTTCGATAATGGTTTAATTATGACTGATATTTCCTTTAACAGCCTAATTAGTCTCCGTGGTTGACTGAATGTCGACTTTTTTAACGTTTGCTAATGGTGTTGAGGCGTGTAATATGTTTTCACACTTGAACTATAGTCATGCGTATTCGTTTATTTTTCTTTTATAATTTTATTGCAAATTTAAATGAAGTGTATGTATTACTTAAATATTATATTGAAATAAATAACTAACTTCAGTTTTAGCTACACGAAAGTAGCAATTATTTTAAAAATATTGAACTTGTAGTTCTGAATTGCTCAATACTTACTGGATTTATAGTTTTAGGCACGTTTAAGGTTAGAGAAAATATACTAAAATTATTGAATTTAGGCAGCTTTCATAAAACATTTCAAATGAAAATATGACTACATTCCTGAATTATGGATAACCTAATTTTTAAATAAGAACATCCAAACATCAATTATATGCATCATAAAATGGTTTTGATAGTGCAATAATAACTTAAGAAGCAATCTCAGCGTCGTAAAATAAGGTAAGTATAATTCTTTCACCATAACATTCTTGTAGTGAAGATGGTATATAGTTTTTCATAGATAATAATACATTCCAGTAATAAGTGAACATATTTAGGTCTCATTTAAACGATCCTGCCTACTTTCCCCTGTGGCTCATACCATAATGGTACCATTATAAGCGCATTAGTTAGATAGTTGGGAGACTCAGCGCTCCGCCATAATTAGGGTTGCCTAACGAAAGCATCTTCGTTTTATAGGAAATTTTTCGTAAGTAGAACAGAAGTTTCGTCACGTATTTTGTTTTATGAAACTCAGTATAAAGTTTTTTTATTGCAAAGGTCTGGCATATGAGCAAGCAGGTCACCTGATGGTAAGTGAACACTTTCGCCCATGAACATCCATATAACGCTTGGATCATAGATGTGATGCTATGGTTTTTTAAATTTTTTGATGGATCCTCAGGCATTGAATCTGATTATTTTTGAAAAGCGATTGAATCACCTCAAGGGCTCATGATATTTGTATTGCAAATATAACCCGAAAGCTGCTGCAAATATATTCATTGACCTTCTCATTTAAGTATTTATTTACCAATATTTTATAGTAAGCAAATTTTCGTACAGCAATAGTCTAATAGCTTTCGGTTTGATAACCCTATCTGTAATGTTGTTTAGATTCACTAGAAATCTGGCTTCGGCAGATATTTGCATTCATAGACATCGTTTCGTAGGACGCCCGTCGTAAAATGTAATATTAAATGTGGGAGCGTATTTTAATGTCTCTCTCCTCATGAGGCCGAAATTATTGGAGTTAAATTGTTCCAGTAGCATTCTCAAGCATTAATTTTATAGCATTTAATAGCAGTGAAGGAAAATATTATGTACTAACATACTTGTGCCTGAGAGTTCTAAGGATTTCAAAGGTATACGAAGTTCATTATACTACATGACGCTACCACGATGGAAAAAATCTAACTCCTGTCTCACTTAGATATGGTCCCTGCCTAACATAGCCTGTGTTAGTATGCAAAGGCATTTGGCCAAGTTGACACAATTCATAGTCCAGGCGATATACTAGTTGGCTAATAAGTTCATTACTAATTAGATGGTCAAGCTTAACTTAGATTTCTGACTTAAATCAATAAGATACAACCCGACTCATTCGAAATTACTAAGGTATACATGAAAAAAAAAACAATAGTATGATATTCTGGATGCAAAAACAAAGAAAATATACGATATAAAATATAAATACGACCATGTACCTACACTTATTTCCAACAATAGACCAATTATGAAACATATTGATAAGTAAATTGTATACCGAGCGTATGCAGCCAAATCATTTACTAAATATTTCTTGACAAAAATCACGATTCTGACATTTCAAATATCTTTACGGGTGGAGTAGATCATGGCATTTGCAGGCGCATACCTTTTGAGGTTAAAACACCCGAACAGTTTAGGTATGTCTTGTTATTGGATTTCAAACCCTATCATACTAGTTCTACAGTTGAAAATTCATGCTGTTTGGGTTTCTGAAGATCACAAGCTAAATACCATTGTCAAACATTAGAGTTCATGTTTATAAAAGGACGGGAAAGGCATTAGCATTATAGAAAATTGTGTGCGTGGATTTACATTTAATGAATTGAAAGAGGCAGGATAATAGGCAAACCATAAACAGATGAATATTTGCTAAAACAATTATCTGGGTTGTCTCATTTGTGTTCTGACAGCATATGTGACTCGTGATGCCTCTTTCCCTGCTTTGAATGTCTGACCATAATAAAATAAATAGACAGCCTCCATAGCGCAGTTGGTTAGACGCCGCCTGTGAAACGAGAGGCCGCGGGTTCGATCCCCGCACCTAGAGAAATGTTTGTGCTGCCCACAAATATTTCTTCCGGGTCTCGGTGTTTGTGAGACCGAAAAGTCTCTCGTAGTTCCTGATATCCACGACACAAGACTCGAACTTAGTGTGGGGTCAGGACTATGTATGTGACTGTTGGGTGTTATTTATTTATTTATTTAAATCAATACATCTTACATTCATATATAATACAGATATTTGTATAATTTATATTTCATAAGATATAATCTATCTAATGGTGTAGATATCAGAAACAACGAGAGACTTTTTAATACCACTTTTAATTCTTGCAAGAAAATTTTTTTAATCATAAAAAGTTTAAATGCGTGGATTGGCTTAACGGCTTTCATTTAAACGACTTTTAGCCTATTCCGATAAAGAATCACCAAAAATTCTGCAACCCTAAAAGTTTACAGATTGCCTTCATACGCGTCTAAAGGTTTTAATAATCTAGATCAGCCCATATACGTCCCACTGCAGGGCACGGGCCTACTCTAAAATCGAGGATACGATTGAGAGTGGTTAGGCCATATAGTCCACCACGCTGGCCTAGTGCGGGTTGGCGGACTTACATACCATAGAAATTCTTATGAATCGCTATGGTATGCAGGTTTCCTCACGATGTTTTCCTTCACCGTTTTAGTGCGTGGTGATTGACTATCAATACACACATGACTCCGAAAAGTCAGAGGTGTGCCCTGGGATTCGAACCCGCGACCACCGTGAACATGTTGGCAGTCGCGTTTTAGTCCGTTTACCAACAGGCCACCACGCACTTTAAAGGTTTTAATAATATAACATAATATTACACTACTTAACAAACCAGTAATAGAGGAAGATTATTAACGCACTTAATGTTACGATGTGATCTCAGTGCATCCGGCTCGAAGGACCACTGAAATGTCAAACTTAAACGGACGTGGAACAAGTTGTGTTTATAAAGCTTACTCAAATGTCAGATTTGTAAACCACTTGTGTATTTGTTGTGTGAGGTATAGCCTTGTATATTATTTTGTCTATTAGAATTTGACGGTTAATTTTGTTTGAGTAATTATGTACACTACGTGGTTTATGTTTTGGTTAATTAATGTTGCATTGTAATATGTACTTATTAACAAATATTTTTAAATATGGATTTGTAATGCAGTATTTCGGTTTTAGTATAATTCAGCCTCATTGTTATCTTTATATTAGAATATAATATTTATTTATTTTCAACCTATTAATCATATATATGACCATAATTACCCACGTTAAGATTCCGCTAAATGTCTCTTACAATATAAATTGGCCTTTTCAAAGTCAAAGTCATTGCGTTCACAAATAAGTAATTTATTTAGAATAATTGACTTTTCTAAACGGTTATTAAGTTTCAATATGGCTGAGTAATTACCTATTGAGTAAACAATTCCCTATAAATAATATCTAATTAAAGATTTTAATAGTATTTTTAATAAAAAATACTTACTGTGTATATATTTGTTTGCTTTATTTGTTACGGAAAAAATAAAGCTCAAACGAAATATAATGCTTGTGTTGGTTAAGATTATTGTGAGAAATAACAATGTATATTAATTGCCTATTGTTCTCTATATTATTATCTGTCTCTATATTATCATAAATTATAATTTTTGTTATGTATTACTATAAAGTTTTACTTTTTAGTAATGGGATGTAACATTTTGTTTAGTATAGGCATTAGATACCGAAAGAGACAAGCAACAAAGTAACTTGTTAATATTTCCCATTATTATTACGTTGAAACACATAAAATTCGGAAGTAAATTTACATTAATAATTCAAGCAAAAATAATTGATATGGAAACAATACTCTGCCGCTAAAAAGTAAATAGAGAAAGATAAATAAATTAAAAGCAAATTAGATATGTCTAATATAATTATTATTACACGAATACCAACGCAGAACCTAACATGTTAATTTCGACCTATACCGGCCTTCATTGCAATCACGACTTGAAAGTGAAAATAAAGCATTGGCCAACACATAAACGTCAATTATTGACACAAAACTAATTATATAAAATTGTTTAACAATAGCTTCGCCACGGGCGTATTGTGACTAACTAAATAAATCACTACCTTATCAATTATGTATGAAAGTAAAGGTCATTGTACGAAATTAAAAATATAATTAAACATGTGCTATGTTGTCAAAGAATGAAGAAAAGTTCTGCGAAACAGTTTGAGAAATTTACACTGCATTTATCATTAAGAAAAGTTACATAATATTTAACGAGTACTTGTAAGTAATAATAATACGTTTAAGTTGCATATAACAATTGAAATTTGCTTGTTTTATATTTGTTTGATTTACCTAATGTCCAAATAAATAATTCAGTCATATTATAATAGGTATTAATTCTTCTTTTTCTTCTACATGGCGCTATCCCGGCCGGTGCTAAGGTCCGCCCTTCAGCTAATTCTTCTTCATTTCGCCCGATCTTTGGCATCCTCAATATACTATTGAGGAGGAAGGTCAATGGCTACTATACTATATTTAATATAGTAGCCTTCATGTGTTCCCTTACGATATCTCTTCTAGGTACTAATTATTCAGAGAAAATAACTTATTCAAAATCAATGGGTTTAATTATCTATGATACCAAATTCAACATTTTCTTTTAATTAAAAATGAAAGCTGCTGGTAATGTATTCGATATTCAAATCGGTATATGACGTAAACTCACATATTTGTTTTATATGCAGTGAAGTATAAAGGTATTTTCTATTTAGCCTAATATTTATACGGAATATTCGTAATTAGTCAGATAGTTTTATATTACTTGTTAAATGTTACTGTTTTGCATACGATGCATTAGTTCGATACTTAATGTTGTGAACTTAATTTTATTTTTAAGCTTAATTCATAACATTTGCCAAATTGAGTCAAAATATTATGCATAAATTATTGATCAATAAAATACCTGTGAACGTAGATCTCTCAAATAAATTTCTAAACAACCTTGTCAAACGCTTGCATCTATCTTCCTGTGACGTTCATCAGTTAGGACAGATCTCCGTGTTGGTTGACGTTTCATCTTTACTCAAATATAATTGAGTTTATAAATCATAAGTAACAAAATTAAAAAAAAAATACACCCAATAGTCACATAGATAGTCCTGATTCCAGATTAAGATCAATTAGCTCTTGTGTCGTGGGTACCAGACACTAGGAGAAACTTTTCGGTTTCACAAACAGAACTGCAACAAATACTTGTGGGCCAAACAAACATTGATCTAATTACACACCATTTAATTCTACCTAAATGCTCCAAGTTTCTGTCACTTCAAACAAAGCTGTGACCAATAGTTACTTTCAAATCAAACACAGTAATTGCAACAATCAATTACATTGCTATTTACGTAAGTAGTGTTTTGCGTACGGGCCGCACTCTGCAGTGTCTGTTATCATTAGTCGATTGTTATTGCAAGTTAATTTATGTCACTATGCGGATATTTGCCAGTCTTGTACGGGAGTTTCGTTCTTGCTAGGTCGGTCTAGAATTGTTTTAACTTTTATATATTGGTATAAGTAATTATTAATTTATTGTACACCAGGAAAAATTGAAATTATATCAACATATAAAATAAGTATAATCGGCAGTCTTATTGCACTAGGCAATCTCTTCCAGGAAACCTTTGGATGGACAGTAAATGGTATTGGTAAGTTATTAAGATTGTAAGCGGATTAGAATTATAAGAGTCTTCTAGATCAATATAAACTTTTCGATGCTCCGAGAGAATCCGAATCGCAATACTTGTGTGTGACACTGTGACCGATTTTTTTCGTCGTCTATAATTGTGGCTATCTAGATGGATACGAATGTCACCAATTTGACATTAAAATAGCAAGAAGGGAAGCGGATACCATGGCTTATAAAGCTTCCTTCCAAAATGGAAGGGATGAGAATCTTAAGGCACTAAATATGTTACTTCAAGTCGATTTATTTGTAAGACAGTTGCACCAATGTTCCAATGTTGCCAATAAACTCGCCCATATTACGTCGTATGACGGAATATATATGGCAAAATGGGGGGACATGGTAGGACCTTTGCGTACCCCATTTAGAAAAAAGGCGTGATGTTCGTATTTGTATCAGTTTTCTACTATACTAAGGTAATAGAGTCTATTAATACCTTAGCCAAGACTATCACCATATAGACTATTAAGGCAGACCACTTTGAAACGACGTATTTCAAATTAATTAGATTTCAATGTTCAGAACTTGTTGCCAACCACCTAGTATTTTTTGCGGATTTTTTATCAACCTAGGACACATTAAGAACATGTCCAAATGATTGATGTAAAGATAAAATGTTTTAGCAAATTAATTGGTGGGTTTACGTGGCTCGTGGCGACCGACTGGTTCCATTCAATGCCAACTGTTACTTAACGAAAGTTGAATTGTATTTGAAATTTTGTTAGTAATTTATCATCGGTAACTAGAACATATTTTTTTGGTATAGTGACCGTGTTTATAAATAGTGAATGGACGGTCCTGAGATCTATTTTGTGTGAGTTTTCCATGTGGAAAATCCCATATTAGGTTTTTGAGGCTAGAATGTGCTATCGTGTGGTGCTAATCGGATAGGCAAATATGTTGCTATTAACATAATATTGTGGGTAGACGCGTGACATTCTGACGGTATGCATTTGATTTTAGGCTTCATATATTTTTTTATAAACTAGAAAAAGGCACGAGCCTGGAATTCACCTTCAAAAAGTCAGAAAATTTTGGATTCTTTTGCGAGATCAATTCTAGTAGTTCCTAATCAGTGCCTAATCATTACATATTGACATTAATTTATTTACAAAATACACGAAATTAATGAATTAAAACTTATGGACATTGGTTCTAAATTGTCTAATTATACTCGTATAATTGTAGCATTACGAGTAGAAGTGTTTTAACTGTGGCGCTTAAATTTTCTCAGCTTGTAAAAGTCAAGGCGAGTAATTTATTTTTGCAACATATTAGTCTATTACACTTAATGGCTGTACTTTTGATAAGTGTACAAGTATTTGAAATATTAAGTTAAATGTTGATGCAAGAAGTTTGAAGGTCCAGGTTTAAAGCATTTCAGTAGTGGAATTTTAAGTCTTCATAAAGGATAATGTTATAAATATAAAATAAAAATACACTGTAAATTATAAATATAATACTAATCCCAAGCATACCTTACTTATCAAGGAAACTAAACGCAAAGCAGTGTTTTTGAGATAAACATTCTCTAACACCCTCCACGTATTTGCGGAAACAAAACGTCACATAACAAAAAAAGTCTCATTCAAACCCAACCTCTGTGGGAAAAATAAAAGTGAAATAGATGAAAGCGCGGATCTGTTTTTTCTTTTGTTCCCAGACGCATTCAATAGCCATTTTGTTAGTGACGAGATCGTACTTACATGTAAGAGTTGCGCCATCTTAAATAATTTTTGTTGACGGCACGCAATTAATAATTTCGCTGTCGTGCGTGAGATCTTATGAAATTAAACGTTGACGGCTTGGATGCCATCGTGATGATATTTAAATCTTATTAATGGAGCGTTTATGCTTAGAAAATTCTTAGAGCAATGACATGGGTTTGTCATTTTATGTGATGATTTATTATGTCATACATTTTGTCAGGAGCAAATGGCGCACGTATTGTGTCGGATGTGATTTCTATTGACTATGATATGTAATTTAATGCATGTTTTTTTTATTCTATCGTAGCACGGAGACTGCATTGCACCTGGTGGTCAGTGCAAATTTCATTCAGATAGAGTATCGAATGGGATCAGACGGCAGTTTCATGTCATTTGATACAATCATGCCGGCCCGCTAAAATGCCACTTCACGCTACGGCGGAAGTAACCAGGATGTAATAGAGGACTGTTGCAAATTCAACTCCATTCTCAAAATGCTAGCAAACCAAAAATAGTCCAACTATTAATATCCAGATGTGAACGCGTTTAATCACGTACTAAGATACCTCTATAGTTCTATTTAAAAAACCTATTCATATCCATTTATGTCTACACTACCATTAAATAACTTTATAATGTTCATTACTGGGCTAATTATACGGAATCTGGCCAGTGTGTCAGTGTCATGTGTTGGCGAAAGCAACTGTCAACTTAATTACAATTAGCTTTACGAGACAGCGTCCGTGGTGCAGGGCACTAACGGCCGTTCTCTATATCCTATCTATCTTTAACAAGAGTTTAAAATGGATATCGTTACTATGTCGATACTACTGTATGCTTCAATAAACAAAGATAGACGTACAATATTATCTTGCCTAGATAGGTTTCAATATATGCACCTTATCTAAATATCTCTGTCTTTCTTTACTGAAGCAAAAAATGCATCGAAATTTCGAGAGAAATCTCTTGTTAAAGATAGATAGATTATAGAAACTGGCCGTAAGACAAATATTTGTGTGATCCACAGGTATTTGTCTCGGGTCTGAGTGTATGTGAGACTGAAAAGTCTCTTGTCGTTTCTGGTACCCCGGACACAAGACTTAATTATTGATCTTATGGTCAGGACTATGTGACTGATGGGTGTATTAATTATCATTATTCTTTATTTATTTTGTTAAAACTGACAACATTTACCGGACTAATGCGTTCTTCTATTGGATTTTAATGAAATTGTTCTATTAGATTGTAATGAAATTGCGAATTAGAATGCTGCGGTTCAATTAAATGTGATTATTTTAATGAGAATTACTGCTGTGGCTGATGTTTAATAATAATATGGTGTTATTTACGTGATGGAATCTTCCTATTTTATTGGAAGTTTATTATATTTTCATAATGATTAGGCTATGAATAAATAAAATACAATCGCTTTTTTATGATAATTAGGAAAAAAATATATATTCTTGTGTGTATTTTTATACATCGACAAAACTTTCAGGTTGTCAGTTTTAAATTTCATTTTAAATTTAAATAAGGCTACACATCATTTTTTTGTTTAAAAATATCTAAAGAATTCTAGTTTAGGAATATTCAACACCTCGGATAAATGCCACATCCTGATACCATGTGAGAAAAATTTAACAAAGAACCAGAAATGTAAACGTTTCGACCTTACTAATACTAAAATATCATTTAAATAGTAATTATGTTATTATTTACCAGCCATTGTTCGTGAGTGACGTACAAATTATTCTAGAATTGACGAACTGTGAAGGCGATCAAGTTGATTTTATTTTCTTTTATGTAAGTGTCGTAGTTTAGTAATTATTTGTAATAATTATGTTCTGTTGTAAATGAAGTGTTTGTAAACATAATTAATATATAATTCAAGGTATCAATGAGATTCGTCCTTAATATCTAGGAATTATTGAGGCATAGTGTCTTAAGAAGAGATGTAACAATCAAGCCTATTTTACACGATGTGATTTGGTTTACCATAATATTTATATTTGAATAGACATTCAAAGTACCTGCATACAATAGCGATTTGTAAAAAATCTATGGTGTGTAAAGTCCGCTAACCCTTCTGAATCGTACTCTCCATTGGAGAGGAGGTCCGAGCCCTGCAGTGGGACGTGTATGGGCTGATACATAAGTACATAATATCTTCAAATTATATCAACTGTAGAGTTGTTGTACCCAAGACGTAGTAGTTGCGAATTTTAAAACACGTCTAGTGTGAAAATAAATTGTCTCACACGGAATAGACATTATACTAAATCGATTATATTGGTGTGAACCAATTCAATCCAATCCACTTCTTGGTTCAGCAGGAATTATTCTGGTATAGCCAAAAGCAGCTATATTTTCGCCCTACCATTTTTAGAATTCAAAACAATTGGTACAGCTTCTAAAAGGTATCTTTCAAGTATGGGCATTCGAGTTAACATAAAACGAAATTGAGATGCATCTCCAATATTTACAAAATCTGGTATGTGAGGTTCTAGGTGTGCTAATTGGCCCGAAATAATTCTTCCATAGAGAGCACTGATTGTCAGATTTCGTTTTTAGAGTGTGTTTTTAATTAGCGAAATTAGAGTAATGAAGTACTGCGATTTGTACAGCCAAAATTGTATAGAGTGATGTAATGATATTTGTTTTTCTTCTTCGTTAATTTGCTTAATTTTTGTATTTTTGTTAGGTATATTTCTGTTGAGCTCGATAAGTTATATTTTTGATAGATATTCTACACTGACTTAGTTTGATTGCATCACATTTTTAGTGGACACTTGAAAATTTCAAACATTCCTTTTATATCCTCAATATGTATTGTATCGTAAAAAACCGAGTTACATAAATTCCACTAGACAAGTCTCAAAAGACTTCCAGAGCAAGCTTTTGAAAACAGCGCTCAACGATTTCTATAGCCTTTACCTTTTAACACGCATTTATGAATATAAAATTATAATTACCAGTAATCGAGAAAATTATCTATTTGCATATCGATAAAAAGCAATGTATTACAAAGTTGTGTCATTCGCATATCGATAGTTGTTTCATTCGTGATCGTGCCTGACTGACCAACCTTGAATTTTTTAATTTGCATTGTTACGTTAAATGCGGTATTGTAGGCTGTAATATCTGTAATTAATTCGTACTTTGTAATTATAAATGTAGATATTGAAGTAATGTTTCCTTAGGGTCATAAGACAATGGCTAAAAGAATTGAATCGTCTGTGATCTCATCATTTGCATTTTAATTGACCGCTTGGAATGTTATCTAACTTTACGTTATTGTTTTTTTTAATAGTCACAGAAATAATAGTTATTATTAATTTTTATAGTTTATACTAAGTAAGTGAATTATTAAGGAAAACATCACAAAGACGTCTGTGCAAACAAGAGTTTTTATTCAGAATTTCGAAATTATTTAATGGATGAAGTGGCGATGTTTATTTACTCATGCTCTTTTATAACAGTTAATGTAATTTGCGTAACTGCACTTTTTGTGAAAACAGTGAGTCATAAACTGGTTGAAGAAGAGACGGATAACAAATATCGATAATGCGGTACAGCCGTGAATAGTGCTGCCATTTCTTAAAAAATATAATAAAATTGTTCCTTTGTTTTTAATACGTGGTTTTGTCCTGCACATTAAAATGGAAAATAACTACCGACAAGCAATTCCACAAAAGCAAACTCAAGATAAAAAATAGAAATCATCAGCCAGTGTAGTACAAGTTTATATATCTCTATATTCATTTACAACAGTTGATCTGATTGCTCGTATGCACCACCCCTGATTCGGGAAATACTACACTAATTTGCAATAGCTGTAATCAAATATTTGCGTGGAAGAGAACTCTATTATAAATTAGATTGCAAACCGATGTCTCTAAGATACGGGTAATACGATAAGAGTTTAAAGGAGCTTATTAATTTCCACTTCTTAAAATCGGATTCCGAATGCATTTGGATCTAAAAACACATTAAATGATAAGACAAAGCAAATGCACCTAGTTGAATATGCAATGTAGAAGATCACATCATGCATCCATGAAGCAATTTTACAGCACAATGCAAAACGCACATTCTAAACGCACAGCAAAACTAGGAAGCGAACTAAAAATAAGACGCCGCAAGGCTGTCCAGTCCAGTCACTATCACGACCAGTCGCACCCACCGCGTGGTATTTCTAAGTAAATCATCTTTATTAATAACTTCGCTTACAGCTGAAGGTAACTGGGTTAGTTTTTCTTAAGATGTGATGTGTGTTACATTGTAATTGGTTGATAGAAAAGCTTTGGAGTGTTAGGAGTGGCGCGGTGAAATGGTGCAGGAAAATGCTGATGTTTATGCCCAGTTAGGTCGTTTTGATTATCAGCGCTTAGATCGTAAAATAATGGAATTAATTATTAAATTAAATACATTTCATATTAAGGTTAAGAATATGGGGGGGGGGGGGTGTCCATAGAATTGCAGATTGTTATCAATTAAAGAAACGTATTACTAGAAACAACAGCATTGACTTCAAAAGAAAATTAGAGATTATTATAAGTATTATGAAGAATCATTGAAATACCGTTGGCAATTGGTTCATTCCTTAAATTGAAGAAACGACAGAGATAATTCAGACATGCCATTCGGTATTACATAAAAAGTTTCTGTCGAAGGTGTTCAATGTTCATGGTGTGTGGTGATCGTTGTCCAAAGTTGATCGGTCATTGACGCTCTTACAGTAACTAAAGACCAACGCGCTATAAATAAAATGATTAATCGAATAAATACCATTTCAGATACAACGCCTATTACATCCTAATTCCGTAGATACAATTTACTTTTTCAGTCTTGCTCCAGCTGTGTACTCAATGTTTTGCAATATTTTCTTTCAAGATAATATTTATTCCGAGGTAACAGCGTCGCTTTGATTACCTCAACCACATAATGATAAGCTGTTACGAAAATCAAAGGAACTATTCTAGCTTAGTGGTGTTAGAATTTTTGCTTTAATTTGCGGGTGTGATAAGTATTGAGGTGTTTTTGTACTTCTAATATGGAATGTAGAATATTGAGGAATTTTAATGGAGTTGATAATGATTAATGGTTACGGATTTGTCGATAACGAAGTTATTATCATAGGAATATGCCTATATCTTCAAAAGGCAAAGATACGTTTAGTGAAAAGGGTAGCATTCGAACAAACTAAATTTTTTTGAAAATATTTTAAACATACAAATATAGACCTTACGAGCTATCGAAACTATTTTTGTAATAATAAAGATGATAGGTATTACACAAGTGATTAATCTGCTGTACAAATCTATGATATCTACCATCAATCTATCTATGAATGGGGTGATAAACATATTCTCAGGTTTCAGTCAGTGCTATTCAAAGGTAGAATGGCTACAACTGATTAACGAGCAGACCTTTGACAAACTTACAAACTTCATTGAATTGCAAGGGGTATTAATAGACAAGCGTCACATAAAATCAGATTAAACGGACCTTGACACTACCCAAGACAAGCTGGGAAGAAGATAAATTGATGGTCAGTGGTTCCAAAGATGGGTATGATAGCCCTTACTCACGTATACAAAATATTAATGTTAAAAGGATAAGGAGTTTTTCGTGTGTCACATCTGATGTTATAGCAAGTTTATTAAGTATTACATTGCGTTTTGACTAACTAGTATTGCTTCTTTTATGCTTTTTAAAATGATAACAAACAGCTTTTTATATAATCTTATTTATTATGAAGCTTAACACAAATGATTCAAGTACATCCAGCATGGAGACTACCATCGCTAATTCTATTTCAATTCAAATTTTACCGTTAATCAAAATCTTATTCAGCTAATTCCTGTAACTTCCAATATTTATTGACTTACGCCTTACCATGCTCCCGGCAATGCAAAACGCACAACTTATATACTATGGGTCACCATAACCTTTGAGAACCACAACAAGCCATTAAAGTCACCCTGACAAATTTATACCGTCTTCGTACAAATTTGCATTCCGTCTGTGCCAAGTGCACCATTATATCCTTTGAATGTATGTCTAATTGTTCATCTCTCGGTGTGTCCGTGTATGTGGCTCGTCTATTGATATGTAAAACCGCAGGAACTAGGTCATACAGTGCTGGTGCATTTAGCGCGGTTAACGGTTCTGTTGGTATCAGCCGCAGTTTGTAATCTGAGAGATGAGTTCCGTTTGATTGTAAATTGTTTTTACTCGTAGTTTATGGGAGGGCCATTGCTTGCAGGTTGGCTTTTGTTGTGTTAGTCTGTCGTGTCGAGCAATAATTATGTTCATGGATACGATCATTGGCATGTCTATTGTTTTACATGAATTGGTTTCAAACTGATCTGAATGATTTATCTGCTCAATATGCGTGATATTTATGGAAGTAGTAATTCAAAGATTTATATATTATCAGCCTTATTTATAGGCAGTTTACCTATCGAATATTTTGTCTTCTTCGCTCAAAAGCAATTCAAAAGTCGTTCGAAAGGGACATAATATTCGATAACTAAAACTTATGATTTCAACTCATGCATATATGGCATAGTAAGGGTGGTACAATAATGTGTTTTATTTTAAATTTAGTTCAATTAATGATCACGACTGATAATCTGAATTTAAGCTAAACATTTATATTTTAATTAAAGCTTCAGTAAAAAACTTATCAATATTATTAAATCAATAAATAATGAAATGACAGGCGCATTTCCTCCAGTTTTCAAGTAAATGCGGTTGCAAGTGTTTCACCTAGAAAATAATTTATAGCTGGTATAGTGCGGCGCACTCGGTCATTTCTTATAGAATACTGGGAAGTTTTAATTGGATGTCCCAGATGTAAAAGGACGCAGACACGTTCGTCATTTTTTGTGTAACGTTTGAGATGCAGCTCGACCGAGACTTTCCTTTTTGATTGAAACTGTATGAATCTGAGTCACGGTAATCCTGCTAATGGGGAAACTGAATTGAGTTACTGTTTTTTTTATTGTGTTTATCATTGTCATCTATGGTCTAAGTATTCACTGATCTCTGTAATGCTATTTCTATTTATATCACATGTTATTTATGTGATATATTTCTTGTTGGATACTCGGCATACTTTGTTGATTACATCATACATACTGCATGTTTTGTTTTTTTTTTCTTATTAAACAGCTTTCGAATTTCCTTTTTTGAATGTATATCGTTTTTTTTTGCAGGTAAGCCTGATTAATGTACGCCGATTCGAGGCACCGAACAAGTGAATGGTAAGCTACAGTTTTGTTTCTAGGAGAAAGTCCTTGCGACAAACTATAAAAGGCTTTTTGTGAAATCTAATGAAAGATATTGGAACTATGATTAAATCTCAGTGAAAGTGTATCTTAACACGATCAGTATGGTTTTGATTGCTTTCTTAAGCCAAAATTTAATTGTCCTCATTAGCAACACTTTCAGTAAGCATTATGTTTTCTACTTGGGAATCTACCGATGCAATCATTTAAAAGCAATTTGGACCTTCATTTCTTGTATAGATAGATACATCAATTAGCCAAACAAGGCCCCCTGCTGGGCACTGCTTTTTACCCACGGTTCGGAAGGGGGGTATATACCACGTTATCTTGTTGCGGGACCCCAACCACATGGCTAATTAATTAATAGCTGGTTCCTCACGTACGCCACTAAATAGACTTTCAAAACATAGCAAAGCAAAGAATAACGACTTGCAACAACATAACACAAATACTTAAAAATTAGAAAGAAATTAGCGGCATCTTTGTCAAAGAAAAAAAACCGCTTAAGAAATACCAATAGCAGAAAGTTGGAAACATACAAACTTCACCTACTTTTAAGATGAACGTGTAGACACAACTCAATTAGTCTCCGAGTGGATCTCCTCAGTCGAATACTAAATGTATGCGACCAGAACATCTCGGTACAGTGAAAAGTTTTGAAACAATGCGTTCCGGTTGGAACTAGACTAGTTCAGTTTATTGAACCAAGACTGTATTGGTCTGTGGGCGTTTCGTTTCCCAGCTTTCTACGGGAATTACTGCCTCGGGAGCTTGGGTTTTGTTAGGATCAATGGTTTAGAAGAGAAAATTTATATATGCTAAATCAATATTAATCTGTTGGTGTAAATTATCTCCAGGATTTGTAATGATATCAGTACATTTAATGATATCAGTGTATTTACAAAATGTGACCTTAAATTAGCAAGTTTAAGCCAAAATTATAATTATCCATAAACCAAGTGTGTACTTTAATTCAAATTTGAAATTGTAAATTATCTAAACATAATTTTAACGTAAGAGAAAAATGTGGCGTGTGATAAATTAAAAAAATCTTTCTGCAACACAAATAAAATGTGATGAAGGGTTAGGTTACTAAAGTTGTTTTTGTAGGTTGGAGTTATTACAAGACTGATAGTTTTTCCAACCATAAATTTTCCATCACATCAGACAACTTATGAAATTTCTGTTTCCACGAAATTAACAACCACGCCATATATTAATTATCTCCATCTAAATGAATATCAGTTTCTATTGCGTCGCATCCATAAATCATGGATGTTTCGATACCTGCCAATAGAGCAATAATTTCAATATCGCGTTGATTTGAACACAAGATAAATCAATTTTCCTATAGAATTAAATCAGATTTTGTAGCGATAGTTGGTAATTTATGCCCAGAGCACCAATGGGTCTTAGCCCATATAGCTAAAAGGCGAGAAGCGAGCAATGCCCGTTAGTACAGATTATCTCGGTTTTGCATTTAGCTTTGAGCGTTTAGAAATCCAGATTGAATTTCTCATGGGCGTGATAGCAAATAATAGCAATGAGAGCGGTTCGATGTGGTAGTGTTCTGAGTTTAGGTGTTTTGTTGTGTTTCTGAGTTTGATCTTCTCTTATAGAGGTGTGCTCTCTGAATTCGCTTACGGCTTCTAATTGGCTGTTTTCTTTTGCAGAAGATATTAACGTAACCATAATAAGAAATTTATTATCGACGCAAAATATTCTTTAAAAATCTCATAGAATTTTCATGTTGTGATTTATCTTTTAGGAGAATATTTGTATGGTTGTAAATATACTTACTACTAGTCTACTTACTGTACTTTTAGTCGTTCGTTCTTCTAGTAAATACCGTGAGGATAGTGTTCTTAAGCTATTTTGTGGGCGTAGAAATATCAGTTGCATAAAGTTTTACGTCAATAGTTTTCGCAAGCATGCCATGTTATGTCTCGTACAAGGGTGTTAAGTTTATGTATCAGTAAAATAAAGGATAATGAGGTCGTTTGGTATGTGTCTCATATATTATGTTACGAAGATCATTTGTATAAATTACATTAAAATATAATGTTTTATTATTTTGTTACAAAACTAAGGATGCGACCTGCTGTTTGTGGTTTACTCTTAAGAAAAATCCTGACTTGTGGTTAGAAATTTCGCAAAACAACAAAGCCTAACTACGTTTGCGACATCTAACTGATAACAGATAGAGATAACGGGACGTTATTGATATAAATAGCTGATTGAATTCAAGTTAAATGGGAGTTTAGCGAGGCGGTTAGATCAATTACTTAGATAGATTTTGCGAAATTAAATATATCACTTAAAGTTAATAACGTGGGCTGGTAGCCGACATGATAATTGCCTTCTTAATTGGATAATATAGCTTTGATTGAGTCATTTTTAGTATTAGAAGGTGCCTATTTGAGTAATTATGTCTTAGTATTTTTATTTGTTCCAAAAATATTGGTGAATTATTTTAGGCTTATTTTTTTGCATAAATAAATGTAGATTACCATTCATTGCCAGTGTTACGTTTATAATCATGTGATGATAAAACAAATTATAGAAATGATCGCCACATGATATTTTTTTTAAAAGAGTGTCAAAATTCTTAGCCATATTTTCAGATATATTGTTTGGTTAATATCCAGATCTTAAATTAAACATCAAATATCAATCAAACGTTGACTTTGTGAATACGATTTTTTGCTTCAATAACAGCAATAATTCCTAGTTAACAATTCTTATCAACAATAAATCTCTCATAGTTTTAGTCGATTTAGTTATCAAATGTTGTCTTCGCCGCTCAAACTTAATTCAAAATTACAAACATTCTATATCTAAATTAAAATTGTCGTTAGAGTTCGTCGATCATCTTACTAGGAACTAATGTTTTAGTTAAACCACTATCTCCTAATTAATACACTCTTCAAGATTCAGAGTGAAGATTATTTAACTGACAATAATTAACGTTAACTTCAGTTGAAAGTACAGTTTCATCTATCCAATAGCTCATGGTAACTGATACAAGTTTATATCGTAGGAAACGTAAATCAACTTGTTGATCATAAATGAGATGCCGTTTGTTACTTCCCTTAGCAGTGTAATTAGCATGCGATGCTCTCATTCGTTAATTGAACATTTTATAGGGAGAATAAATATTTTAATTTACAGTAATTATCGCGAATCAAATGCCTCGTTCGTTTAATGGTAACGCACGTGGGTTATTAGATGTGATGTCCGAGATTGCATTTCTAGATCGTAAACAGATGTGTGGGTTTGCCAAGATGTGACAGTGGATATAAAACTATTTTTTATGGACTTCATGGCGGTTTCTTTATACTTTTTTTATTTGCCTGGAATGGCGAAACGAGTATGCCATTCGCCTGATGGTTCATACAACCGCTCATGAACAGTAGTAAAGTAAAACTACACCATGAGTTACAAAGCAATGCTTGGCATTCCACTGCGCTGGCTATCCTAAGACATAAGACGCTAAGTCTCATTATATCCAGTAGGTACACTGGCTATTATGTTCTTCAAACCGGAACACAACAAAGCATTTAAAAAGCTGTTTTTTGGAAGAAATAGACATTGTGGTGTTACCTACCCAGACAGTCTCTGATATAATGAGAGACCTACCACCAGTCTTATATTGATTTTTAACTTCCCGTTGTTTTGTAGAATTTACAGCTTCTATCTTTATTATTCAATCTAGGATAATGGCAATGGCATACATAATTAATAACAAATTGTTGTACTGTTATGACAGGTCATGAAAATGAAATAGTTGTAAATTTACGACCACTGCTTATTATTAATCTACTTTGTCAGATTAAACATCATTCACACTTTCTTCCCTCTCAATCTAGTCCAGCAGTGATTTATTTCTTTCATCTCTTAGTTAATTACCACCCTGTAAACTATCTATAGACATCTGAATGACTTTGACGGCCATTAACATTCAATAAACGAAGGGAACCTAGATTGCAACTAAGTTGCATTCAATTTCATACATTTCTCTAAGAGAAGGCTTCATTAACAGTCCTTAACAAGCCTGCTATCACCGCTGCTGTAACTATTTATTTATCGTCACTGAGATCTCTGATTGTATTAGCCTTTTGTTTTGATTGGAGAGAACATTGTTTTATTGAAAGTTATATTACAGATTTATCAATATTAATATGGTATGTGCTATAGAATTGATAGAATTTTACATGTGTGTAGGTATGGTAGTTGTAACGCTTATTGAATTAGATATAAAAGAAATATTATTCAAATGATTGTTTGTTTTTAATTGTATGCTTCAGTTCTAATATCTTTAAGATTTAAACCACTCAGAAATACTCAAGTACAAAATCAAAGCACCAATTTGCATGTGATTTGCCATCACAATCACCATAGTATAGCGTGCAATGCAAAAACAGTAGTTTACAAAAGCGGATGAGAGCAATAAAAAACGAAAGCAGCATGCAACCGTAGCCCACCGCTTGTCCATTCATCGGAGCATCAAACGACCCTATTGAAATAATGACATGTTGCGAACACCAAACTATCTCCATTGTTTGGCTTAGTGATGTGGATGTACATTTGCGAATACGAGTATTGTCGAGATTTATTCACAATAAAAAAATATTTGAAAAATACGTACATTTAAATTAAGATTAATTTCATTAAGACAACGGGACGGTCAGATCTCAAACCTGATGTTATTAGCGTCACGCCATTAATTATAAATAAGGAGTAATACCGCTTAGAATTTACTACCAAGTCATGCACGGCTGATGGCACTGCACATTGGTTATTTCTTCGTGGCATCAGGCGTCTGCTGAAGTGGGAAGGAAAAGACAAGAAGAACGAGTTGTAGGTTCTTATTGAAGTGGATCAGAACATAAACTATTGATAGCTTAAATGTTAATGCCAAATCCTAATATTTGAGAAGCCGAAGACGGGAACATGAATATGAAATATTTTGCGAATACAAACATAATATTCTCGATGCGTGTAGCTTAATAACATCACTGTTTTGATTATGTCGTTCCTGTATTTTATTATTCAAAATCGTAGGCGTGGTTTATGAATGAGAGTTAACCTCCGCAAATAATTAATGTATACAATTAATAACCCTCGTTATTTATTCGTCGTTCTAATTTATAAATCATGAGTTGTGTCGAATAAATTATTGCTTTGTAACCAGCACTTATTTAGTGTTGGTTTATTTAATTTGTATTAAGCCTGTTTTGGAGTACTAAATGGATAAATATGATACATTACCTGATTTGATAAAGTGCCAAGTGTCAATTGCATGGGTATGTGTAATCTTTTTTTTAGTGACCATAAATATTTACTGAAAATTACCAGAGATCTATGCTTCGTCGAGCATATTCTTGCGATCTTAATCAAAGTTTAGTTTACCTTATTAGTCTATGTCTAATGCCAAAAGGCAATGCAACACATCTTAAATTCTACCACACTAGTCAAAGCAGTTCAAATAAACTTCAACTCCAAAGAGACAATGTAATAGGTACCATTTCACAATCATTGGTAACGAGATTTTTTTTCTTATTGTAAACCTCTGAGATACCAGTTGCCATGGAACAATGGTGTAGGTGCAAATGGCATGCAAACGTATAAATTTTGTAAGGTGAAAGCAATGGGAACGGTAGCCGTTTTTGTACTTGCGTTGTTAAGAGAATTTTCTACGCAAGTGTTTGTATGTCTTGGTTGTAGTCATATATAAATAATTGGAGATGTTATAAAATAATAGAAGACAGTTAGGAATGAATAGGATGAAACTTAGTACGTATCATAAGCATGGAATACGGAAAAGATTGGAAAGAAAATGCTTTTCTATTTCTCTGAGTGAATCCTTTCATCAGAGAGTATGTACAGCATTTATGTGTCTGATGATGTAAATGAGAATCATATGAAATTTTTCGTTCTGCATGAGATCCATTTGTTCACCAATGTATACAAACAAAACAGTCACTAAGAATCTAAATATTTAGGAGACAACGCTATTGAAATAAATTTTTCGTAAGTTAATGTGTTTATTTTTTAGAAATATTCTATTGATTCCAAAGCAATATTATAATATATGCACATAATATAATAAATATTGAAGGAAGAAATTGACTTCCGTCATATGGTGTTTTGTATGCGTTGAGCCTTTGTATTTTCACACAAAGGATCATTAATATTGCATCATATTATAACATTTATGCAATCTTTATGTTCGTTCGTGAGCTTTGCCATATGTTTTTATGATTCCATTTTATTTAATTTCATAACGTTTATAAACGTTGTATCCCTTTTATTTGTTGTAAGTTTAAACTCACGCTTCTGTTTAGTTAATTTCGTTCTTCAATGTCATAGTTAGCTCGAGTTTTTAATATTTTATCATGCAATTCCTTAATTTAATTTATGCATCCAGCCTTAGAACCAGCTTGGTTGATATTAGTAACCACTTTCACTTCATAGATTATAAAAGCATTCCTTTGCTTATCTTGGATAACAATTTCTTTAGATTCAAAGATTATCTTTAGTGTATTTTATAGATCACCAAATTATTTTTTGCTGTAAGTGACTGATATTCATCATCATTTTCGTTTGTAAAGAGTGTTAGATATGGTAATGAATATTGTCGGTACTAAAGACCAGGCGACATTCTATGGCTGAAAATCTATGAGCGCAGCTAAATATTAGTGTGGTTTGATACAGTTTAAATATTGGTAAAATATATATTCTTTGAGTGCTTGAGAAATATGGGTTGTAAACACACCCATAATAGACAAATCACCCACCATAAAACACATATTGTGATTTTTAGAAGAAAAATAAATATTATAGTTCACCATGGTCTACAATTCCTTAAACATGCGAGAACGTTTAAATATTGTCTACTAAACGTTGCACAAACATGGTAGTACAATTTGTGGGGCGTGAAATTTTGCCCACTGTGAGAGTAAGCGTTTATTGGTTCTACAGACTGTTTCTTATTTGCATTAGCGTACTAAAAGCGGTAACCGATTGGATGCGTATGGCGATAGAAAGTATCTGGCAAAAATATTTTGAGAAACTACACAGAAAAAATGATATTTTGAAGAGTTTACGCGTCAAAAATATCAATTTGAGCTATCGTTTCATGGAAATTATACTAATTGTAGGAAATGAAATGTTTTTTTAGAACCATAAAATGAATCTATCTTATAATAAATTATTAATAATTAATTAAAAAGATTCTATAATTATAAATAAAATAGTGCATAAAAATGGAACCACCAATAAGCACAGACTTGATTATAAAAATGATTTAGTACCAATTTTATTTACTTAATAATTGAAATTTAAAACAAGAATATCAGCATGACCTTTATTAAACACGTAGAGATAAGTTGTAAAAGGATTGCCAAGTAATTTATCAAAACCTTCACGCTGTATAGCATTGAAAAGACAAATGTCTCACGAGGTATTGATAATAAAGTTTGGCCTATAAGGTATGTGCTCTCGCCTTGAAGATACCCAGGTCAAAGTGAATGGAAAACACAATTACGAACGGTGAATTCCCTTCCTCGGTGATTAGCATTATAAATGTGGAAACAAAGCTCTTTGTGCTTGACGGTAAACAGCGTCGTAAAAGTAGCTCCAAGACGATAATACAAAATAAATAATCGTGACGTAGACACTTTTATTACTGAGTGCTAGGATTAAGCGAGAATTATTGTAGTAGATGCAGTTTTATATTAAGATGATAAAGATTTGCAAACAGGAGTAGAAACTATGAAGGTTGATCCTTGATGAAAGGGTTATACATCAGCTGTAGTTGGAAGTCAAATTAAAAATATTATGGATGGATTTGCAATAACTGACCAACAAAGTATGAATTGTTATGTACGCCAAAGAGATTAAGAATAATAAAATGGATATAGCAGAATCAATATCACATACAACTGTTCCCGTTAATTATAATTTCGTTGAATATACAAGTTCCATACAGTTATACCGAGCCGGCGTATAAACTAGTCGAGTCTGACTTTCGCTTTTACACCTTTGAATTTATTATAAGGCTTTAGGTTTTATCTGCGTGTAAAACCAGTACTAAAACGAAAGGAATAGCTAAGTTTCTAGAATAAAATTGATCCAATCAAGCATTTGCCGTTTCCTAGTTTAAATTTGACATACAATTAAAACATGAATTGATTAGCCTAAATATAAATAGCCTATGGTACGTAGAAAGCCTGCCGGTTTTGTAATATTCAAGTATATGGCGATATCACTGGAATGCTGTATTTGAAATGGAATTTTCTAGCATTTTATTGGGTGTGCTTTAAATAGACTGCATGCCTGCCACTTTTCCAGTAGATTTCTAAGTAATTAATTCATTTGTTGTATGTGTTAAGCGAATGAAATTCCATTAATAACTTGTTTCGCCGTGGAATTATTTTGCGTTTATTGGCTTGCGTGGTGTTTTAATGTGAATTTGTTAAATTTGATAGCGATATTAATTAATCAGTTTTGCCAACATTAACATATCTTGACATTTATAGGCTTAAAATAAATATAAAACTCAAATAAAAACAACAACCTGGACTATAGGACGTCAGAGCAAAGGATTTGTGGTTTATATATACGTATATACATCAGATAGATCATAAAGATAATTTCAAGTTTCGTATCATGGTTTAGAGGCTTTTTCTTGAATTCATCTTAATATTATTAACCTTATAAGAATATAATCATTATTTTTATAAACTAAAGTAATGATCAAACACTGAAGAACACCTTATATTTGAAGCTAAAGTGAAGACGCAAACAAACAACAAAGCATTTCTATTTTAGTTCTTTAGTTACAGGCATGATCGTAGAAAAAATGTAGCAAAGACAAAACCTGACCATGTCCTATACGGTTTCTTAGATTAACGCGAATATTACACATTGAAATAAAACTATTCGTTACGGGTTTACGGTCAATGTCTATTTCTCCCCTGAAACAGCAGTTTAAATGCACTGTTGTCTTTCGGATTGAAGGAAATTGTAGCCAGAGTAACTACAGGACATATTGAGACTTAACATCTTATGTCTCAGGATGGCGTGCGCAGTGGAATATCAAGCATTGCTATGTAATTCAAGGTGCTGTTTGGTTTTGCTACTGTTCATGAGCGGTCGTATCGCTTACCATCAGGCGAATGGTATGCTCGTCTCGCCATCCATAGCAATAAAAAAAAGGATCTGTGATGAAATCAGTAGATAATAGATATATTTCAACATCTCATAAACGCCTGACTGCCTCCCTAGCGTAGTTGTACTACGATACGGTTACAAAGCCGAGGTCTCGGGTTCGAATCACGGGTTGGGTAAAGTGATATTAGAGTTTTCTATTCATTATCAGCCTAGAGTCAGGAGTTTGTGCCCGATATGGCGATAGGCTCGCCACCTATCAAATCGTGGGACGAAACATACAAGGCGAAATGTGGGTGCCCTGGCACCTCTGCCTACCCCTTCTGGGAAAAAGGCGTGAGCTTATATATGTATGTCATAAACGTTGAATTTCATAACCTCACGGGTTAGAATTGACATCCAATTACGAAGTCATCATGTGTCTATAGCGTGTCCTGCGTACCGAAGAAAAGTTTTACGTCAATAAGTAAATACACTTGTCTCAACCTTGACTTATTGATTCGTATGCATGGTCTTTATTTCTGCCGTAAAAATGGAAGAGAGAAAGATTAAAGTATTTTTAGATATGTCACTGAGGTCGTTTGTAAATTCGGTATGGTATTTGACATTGATTTATTGCCAATGTTATTGCCCTGTTATGGAAGACACATAAATTAAGTTTACTGAAATTACTTTTAGCAACTTTACAATTCCAATGTCATGTCTTATCTATACTAATATGTGGATATATTTTCGAAAACCCTTACTTTGGGCTTAACGTATTTTATGTAAGAGTATCTTGTGCCAATTCTAGAACTATTAGTTTTAGATTCTTTTTCTTTATCAGCCCATATACGTCCCACTGCAGGGCACGTGCCTCCTCTACAATCGAGAGAACGATTGAGAGTGGTTAGGCCATGTAGTCCACCACGCTGGCCTAGTGCGGGTTGGCGGACTTACATACCATAGAATTTTTTATAAATTACTATGGTATGCAGGTTTCCTCACGATGTTTTCCTTCACCGTTTTAGTGCGTGGTTATTGACAATCAATACACACATGACTCCGAAAAGTCAGAGGTGTGCCCTGGGATTCGAACCCGCGACCACCGTGTGAGTTTTGGATTCAGATTGTGTCTGTTTGAATTTTTATGATATATGTCGTCGTTTTAATAAAATGGGCTGCAATATCTAGCGACCTAGGTACTAAATACATTGCTAGCTTATATTACTAAAACCTCCATAAAACCTAATCCAATTTACGGCTATAACTTCAAATCTTAAGAAACAATGAAAGTATAACTCACTATATTCAGAATCAGTTACGCAACCGGCAAATTTATTAAAAAACGATTACTCGAAACCGCGCCTTGGGCGAAACGAAGACAAACTGTCGAGAGTTGTGTAACAGCGTTGTCAAAATAAGGATGTCCCTTTTCCAACGAGTTATTTGCGATAAAAGAGTGGATAAAATCATGATGACATCACGAATGGGCACGCGACATCGGTACAAAAATACCGTACTTCACTTTATTTATGTGGTTCACGCAATGTTACAATATATTTTTAAGCACATTGGAAGTATTGCGAAGAAAAGAGATAATATTTTATGTAGTTATTTGATATTCTATTTAGATGGCACTACTAATCATTTGAAATATATGACATGTATTTTTATAGCAACCGATTTTTTTTAGTGGATAACTTTACTAAAATTTGAAATGAAACAAAAGGTAAGGTTAGTATGTACGTTAAATGGAATCATGCCAATGGTTACAGAAGCAAATAACTTCATAAGTATTGTTACTGTAATTTAAAGGCAATATAGATACAATATGGCACATCACTTAAATCTAAACAACATTTAATTGCCTTACCAATAAAGCAAAGCTTTAAATCATAATTTTCACGAATCTTTTCGATTAAAAATGTAATAAGTCTCAGTGATTAATCGAGCAATTCTAGGCCATAAGTTCCGCGTTGTATTGCCGAAGTCATCTGTCCGCCCGAAAGAAAGCATACGATTTATTGTTTTACTTTCTACTTATTCGGATCAATTGTTCCAACGCACTAAATTCAAGTGCGTACTGGCCTGTTGGTAACGGACCAGACGACTGCCAACATGTTCATTGTGTTCGCGGATTTAAATCTTACTGCTCTATAGTCAATCTCTAACGGCGAAGGAAAACATCGTGAGCAAACCATACCATAGCGATTTGTAAGAATTTCTATGGTGTATAAAGTCTGCCAACCCGCACTAGGCCAACGTGGTGGACTATAAAGCCTAACTCCTTCAAATCATACCCTTGATTGTGGAGGGGACCCGTGCCCAGCGGTGGGTCGTATATGGGCTGATACTGTACTAAATTAAATTCGTATTTTTGGGTCGTTCGTTGCTCACCGGTTATGCAAGATGAATGTGGGTCGGCCTGCAGACGTAGCAATTTTATCTTGATCGTAGTAACTTAATGTGGTAAATAAACCGAGATAACTGTAGTTTGCGTTCGTGGTTTTGATTTGCGTCTCGCGGGACGTTGATGTTAAGATTAAGTTGAAATTGAAAGTGTCAAAACATGATGATGATTTTTAAAGATTTGGATGCGGTATATATACTAAGATTAAAATACATCTGATGGCATGTTTAAGATAATCCATATTCCCTAGTTTCAAGAAAACTTGTCTTTGCTAAAGATCAGAAATAGCATAAAACATATCATAAGCACATAATCGAAATCTGTACCTATCTTCATACAACATATAAACTCACGCCTTTTTCCCAAAAAGAGGTGCTATCAGGACACCCACGTTTATTCTAGTGTGTTCCATGCCACGAGGTGTTAAGGGGCGAGCGTGCCGGAGTATCGGGCTCAAATTGCTAGCTTCGGGCTGATAATGAATAGAAAAATGCAACGTCACTTTTGCCGACCTGGGATTTGAACCCGAGACCTTTGTGTTGTAATCGTCATGTAGTACGACTGCGTCGCTGAAGCAGTTAATTATATATTCCTCTGAAATCATCACATGTGTACATAATGTGCGTTGATCACTTCCCATCTAATAGTTTATAAACAGACAATAAATTAACTTCCTACAATTGACTTGCAAGCAGATAAATCATCTATGACAAATTTTATAATTGCAAAACACGTTTGGCTTTTAGTATCGCATGATACGAGAGGAAAGATACTTTTACATTATATAAGAATGGTTAAATGTTGCCAGCGAAAACGCGTAATTATAATGTGTAGTAATTCTTTTTTTATTGCAGTGGATAGCGAGTCGAGTATGCCGTTCGTCTGATGGTAAGCGATTCGACCGCTCATGAACAGTAGCAAAACCAAACAGCGTTTGGAATCACAGAGGAATGCTTGGCATTCCACTGCGCTTGCCATCCTGATACATAAGATGTTAAGTCTCAATATGTCCAGTAGTTATTCTGGCTACAATGTCGTTCAAACCGAAACACAACATTGCATTTACACTACTGTTTGCTGGTAGAAATAGACATTGCGGTGGTACCTATCCAGGTGGACTCTCACATATGAGAGACCTACCACCGGTGAATTTCTTTTACTCGCGTAATTATTAAGTTTTCCTTTTAAGTATTGCGGGTTTGGGTCAGTTTCTAATACGTAATAGATGTCACGCGAGTTTCAACCTTTACGCGTTTTAGTTCGAAAATATTGTGATTTATTGATATTGTCAATCGAACAAGGGTTATTTATTCGCGACTTGCACGTAATCTTTTCAATATAGAATGTAAATTTATTATACGTTTTTAACAATTCTTTTTCTTTTTGCAGGTAATATTTTCGAGACTCATGACTTACTAAATATCACGTGGAGCAAAGTTGTACATAAAGGAAGAGCAATTTGTAAGTATTTATGACCCGCAATCAACTAACAAAAGACATTACAAAAGTGTTAAATAATTAAATCGCGAAAAACTATGGTATGCATATATGGAATAATAACCTATATTTTATGCCCTTATGTTACTTGTAATTTATTTCAATAAACACATATACTTTGCCCTTCACATATAAAAAAAAAACTTAATATCAATAGACATCTCAATAGGCTTAGTAGATATTTTCGTCCACTGAGGTTATAGACAAAGCATACTTATTTAATAGCTCAAACAATGTGGTAATTAATAATCAAAATACATTATCCCAGGGCACGCCTCTTTTCCGTCACCGTTATAATGCGTGGTGATTGACTATCAAACATTGTAAGGAAACTTGTATAGTGCATTCTATAGCGTTTTGGTAGAATTTCTATGGTATGTAAATTCCACCAACCCGCACTAGGCCAGCGTGGTGGACTATATGGCCTGGCCCCTCTCAATCGTACTATCGATTGTAGAGGAGGCCCTCTGCCCTGCAGTGGGACGTATATGGCCTGATACAAAAGACACATCTGTAAACTTCAGCAAAGTAATAAATCCATTAGACTCTAGGTACTTTTGGAGGTTCATAGAATCCTAAACAAACCAAATAATCTCTTAATCCTTAATTGTTTAACACAATTAACAGGACGCACCGGACTTACGCAACAAAAGAGTTATTCGAGATAATAAAATGTACAAACTGCGTATGCTCTAATTACTATGTGGGATAACCGGCGTAACAATAGCCAATTATATGTGTGCACCAAACTGTTTAGACAACATGCAAATGTAACATTATATTTATTAAAATTATTTAAGTACGCCAAATTCCTGTGGAGTTACGTCGTTTTGGATTTAGGCTGTTTTGTGGGTTGGGTGGTTTTCATGTTACTTTGTCTTTATTATAAAGTCTATAAGGAGAATTATTGATGATACTTTATCCTAGGTAAGCTTATATAGGGTATAACCAGCATGCGACCGAAAACAAAGACAGGTGTTAATTTAAATATATTTTTGCCTTTAATAACTTTTATGTTTATTCGATTGAATGTCTTAAAGTTTAAAGTAGTAATATTTATTAGACAAACCAAGCAATAAAGTTTCATGTTTTTGAGGTCACATTAAATGCAGATATAGGTATTACAATTTCCGCAGTCAAAGTCAAGACCAACTTTTAACCTTTAAGTAGGCAGTATTTTAACTAGTTTTGTAGTTTAATTTTAAAGTTTTTTGAAGTTAGCATGACATGTTCGCGTGAAGAACTGACGTCGTATATTGTTGTAAATAAAGTACAGAACTTTCTTGGCTCTATTTCTTATGGAACTGCATGGGACTGTATTACCAAAACCGATATTCGATATATCGTGCGATTTTTTGTATTGAAATCGCTCTTATTGACTTTGTTTTTAGTATAGTTTCTATGAATATCTCTACTCGATATTTATCGATAATGTTTTAATGTTTAATCTATACTAAAATGTCATGCTAAAGAGTTTGGTTGTATATTTGTTTGCACGCGCTTATTTTGGGAGCTACTAGTTTGAATTGAAAAACTCTTAAAGTGTTGGATAGTCAATTTATGGAGGAAGGCTAATCCTTTTGTCCTGCGAAAATATAGATAGAAACTTATATTCTAGAAAGTTTTTTCACGCGGGTGAAGCCCCAAACAATCCTATCGATAACAACAAACAACGTCAGTAGAAGTAGATTACATAACGATGAATCGCACGATAAATCGAATTTCGTTTTTGGTAACAGCCCGCCTCCTTCGAGGCCTGCATTGCAATACATAATTGTGCTGTCAGAACCTTTAGGTCAACTTGGGTTGGAGAATTACGTTCCATTGTGGCTTTATTAGTCATTTTGTACCGTTTTGTGATATGACAATGAAAATTATAGTTATTAGAGCCCGTTATACGTGGCGCCCTATTTGACGCAGTGAATAATCACTTATAATACCACAAGAGCTTCAAAATTATCGGGTATTTCCCGATAGGTTCGTTGCAAACAAATGAAGGAGTCAAAACTTGACGACTTTATTTGTTTGCAGGGAACCTTGAGGGAAATGCCAGATAATTTTGAAGCTCGTGTGGTATTCGGGGGATTATTTTTCCGTCCCAAATTTTAATTTCAAACTCATTTTCATGCAAAATCTCCAATTTTCACAATTGAATTCAACCTGTCAGTTTGACGTGTGGTTAATTTGACTGGATCATGTTTTGTTTTTTATATATAGCAACTACCAGAGAAAATTTTCAAAAAATTATCAGTATAATACCATGTAGGTTGTACCACGTGACGTCGAATGGTGCAATTCTATTGGTCGATATTTGGGTCGGAAAAATAATCAGAATTAAATTATATAATCATAATTTCAAGCATAAACATCATGGAGAATTTAATGCTGTTTAACTTGGATGCGTTCGATTACAGTCATTTTTGTTAAATAGGTACAATTCTTTAGTAAGAATTAATTTATCAGTATATTCATAGAGACAGTAGGTAGTGACTGTCTTTTTTCTATGTACATAATTATTAAATGGGATGATTGAATTAAGATAAAATAAAGATTTAAATAAAATTGCCGACATACAATATATGGGTCGTATATCTAAACTCTCTTTTCTTTCTTTCTCTCTCTGTTTTTGATTTCGTTCAATAAATTAGTGGATAGAATTTTTCTCTTCTTTTTCAGCCTCTCTCAGGGAATTCTAGATTATTTTTTTGTTCTATTTACTAAACTTTTATTATTAGAAACTGAGTGCTTAGATAATTCTCGTTCTCAAGGATTTACACGATCTATCTAGGATTTCAGACACCATTCTAGGTCCATTGCAGTTACATAACACTTAATGGTGATTTATTACATTAGAATGAATCGTAATTAGCTCCGTCGAGCATCGGGTCTGTTATTTAAACGAACTCGGTTCGTATAAGGATCGACATGGCATCAACTGTCTTTCGATTCACATTAATTAAGGACTTGGAAGAATCAAGCTGTTTTGCGATGTAAAGTAGGAGCTTGGCGGGTGAGAAATTTTCGTGTGCGCATTGAGCAGGGCAATACTAATAAATGATTAAATAATATCCCTATTTTTAACAATTGAGACATCATTACCCTACCAATTTGATGGGTCGGCAACACATCTATGATCCAAATATTGTAGATGTTCATGGGACGCATTGATAACTTGCCATCTGTTCTATAAAAAACCAACCTGTCTAGAGTAACGCTAGGAAAAATACCTGGTTATTGAAACAATTTAAAATGTATGCTAGTTGCATGTACCTATTTAATAAGCTTTAATCAACCATCAAACAAACCGACACTACTTTTACTGACATGCTAACTTTAAAACATTATGTATTTAAACAGTCTGCAGCAACGCATTAATGGTCATAGACATTTTCAGTTGTTTCCATCCACTGATCAAAAATAAAACAGTATACCCGCTACCTCCCTTACCTTGCACCACAGGTACATTTTTTCCATGCGACTACCGGTCGCGTTAACAGTTACTCTCCGCTAATGGCCCGCTTGGCGTCTATGCCTTCCAACACTGACCTATACACGTTCGAGGAAAACTCACAGCTGATTTATATATACAGTTTCCCGCAAATGTTTTCAATGTTTATAACAATGTATGAAAACGACAGACCAACATGATAACAATGTATGAAACTAAAACGGTGAAGGAAAACATCGTGAGGAAACCTGCATACCATAGCGATTTATAAAAAAAATCTATGGTATGTAAGTCCGCCAACCCGCACTAGGCCAGCGTGGTGGACTATATAGCCTAACCACTCTCAATCGTACTGTCGATTGTAGATGAGGCCCGTGCCCTGCTGTGGGACGTATATGGGCTGATACAGACAGATAACAATGTATGTATTTACGGACACACAATGCTAATTTCTGACTTTTAAGGAAGGTTTAGAATTGTTTAATAGGGTTATGGGAATAGATCTTTTAACATGAGTATATAACAGTGTTTGTTAAGAACAAAAATCCACTGAAAATGAGCTGTAAAAATAAGTGTAGCTTAGCGCGAATATGGAAGCTATAAAATAATTGAAACGTCGTGTCTGGAAGTTTAAAATGTGAAAATTTAATCAAATCTACGATTAATTCCGTAAATAATAGTTTTCTTTTAATGTGTAAAATTCGCGTAAATCTAAGAAACCATTATAAGTGTAGCTCATAAAAAAATATATCTTAATATATCGGAGTGTGCAAAAGGGGATATATTAACGAGTTCAATGAACTGCAGGGTTTACATAGTTTTTGAGTCTCCAGATCCAATATATCCCTATTTGCTAATGAAAGTAGTAATTTCCCCATTCTTATCTATTTGATTTAATTTATTGACATGCGTGGAAAAACTGCTCTGATTTTTGTCAACATTTCACGAATAATATAAAGCAAAGCAAACGAGTACAAGAAAACAGCATTCCAACAATATGTTGACATTCTATTTAACTAACAACCATGGGAAAGTTTGGCTTACTTTACTATCATAAATAAGGTAATTCATGTCACACAATATACATGGCGGAAGGCATAATTTTAAAGATATATGCTGTACTATCAAGTAATCGAGTTGTATTTCCGATGTGAAGGCGGTCGCGAAGACCAAGAATTTATATATAATTACTTACAACGATATTAATAAGACAAGACATAATGATACACAGATTCGGGTTAATGATGTATGTTTGTACATAACCGTTAT
Source organism: Hyles euphorbiae (assembly GCA_023078785.2). NCBI lineage: Eukaryota > Metazoa > Arthropoda > Insecta > Lepidoptera > Sphingidae > Hyles > Hyles euphorbiae. The sequence goes on along the minus strand of CM041039.1, from coordinate 11,983,685 downwards.
TTGACCTGAAAATGACGTTTTGATTCAGTTACAAACAGGATTCTTGGTAGGTAAAAATTGAGAAATTATAAAGTATGGATCGCGTTACCGTCTCATTAAAGGCGTAACACGATACAGCTTTGCGAAATTTATTAAAAATTAAAAAAAATGTCAGTCCGAAAAAAACATCGAACATAATACAATTTACGTGTACACAGTAGAATAAATATGTTTTTCGCTAAGATAAGTCAGATTAGGTTCTAGTGCCGTATATTTTTAAATTGGCCATTCATTTTTGCATGTTAGCTGACGTATCTTGCTGAGTGAGTGGGTGAAAAAAAAGAGTCCCTACATACATCACTAGTGGAACTTTACTGAAAGTAGTCATCGCTCTTAAAGATTCATTTTCAATGCTTGTTTGTATTATGATAGAAAGTTTAATAACAATGAAGATATTTTTTATCACCGTTTAGACCAAATCTATTAAATTTACTATGTATTTATTTTAGCGCGGTATTGACAGTCATCTTTTTGAAATTCGAAATATACTGAAGGGCCTATCTTTAGTTTTTAATTTGATAGTCTTAAGGTATGATAAAAAGCCCGAGATAAACCTACTGCCACATCAAGCACAATTTTTGTCTAGTGCTCGTTTACTTTTAGCTGCAATATTTTTAAGCCTTTTTTTAACAAATGTGAATTAAGTGTTCTGTGTAAATGACAGGCTAGTATTGCCAATTGTTTTCAGCCTAGTGTGTCATTAGTGTGGTGGCCTGTTGGTAAACGGACTAGACGCGGCTGCCTACATGTTCACGGTGGTCGCGGGTTCGAATCCCAGGGCACACCTCTGACTTTTCGGAGTCATGTGTGTATTGATAGTCAATCACCACGCACTAAAACAGTGAAGGAAAACATCGTGAGGAAACCTGCATACCATAGCGATTTATAAGAATTTCTATGGTATGTAAGTCCGCCAACCCGCACTAGGCCAGCGTGGTGGACTATATGGCCTAACCACTCTCAATCGTATTCTCGATTGGAGAGCAGGCCCGTGCCCTGCAGTGGGACGTATATGGGCTGATACAGACATACAGACAGTGTCATTAGTGACAATGTCGGCATTGTCGTTCAGTCAGCCAAGTCCAAGTAGGGTAAGTGATGCTCTGATAGGCACGCTCGATAAACAATGTTACTTTTAAATAACTTACCTAGATGTTTTCGCCACCACGCGCTTTTTCACACTATAAACAGAAAAGCCGAAACGCAAAACACTTACGTCGCTCATTGGTGGATTTTTCAACATAATTTACGTATACGAATATCCCCCTTGAAAATCCCCCGTGTACACAGTAGAATAAATATGTTTTACGCTAAGATAAGTCAGATGAGGTTCTAGTGCCGTATATTTTTAAATTGGTCATCCGTTTTTGCACGCTAGCTGACATACCTATCTTGGTGAGAAGGTGGGTGGAAAAAAGGAATCCCTAGTTTTACATACAATTTTCCGAACTTATTTACGTTCGAAGCATTACATAAATATATGGACAGGACGGAGAGCGCGTAAAGTGTTCCGACGTAAGTGGTGTGCGCGCTCCAGTATATCGCTAGTGGAGCATTACTGATATTAGTCATCGCTCGCAACGATTTTGAAAATGCTTGCTTAAGAATGAAGATAATATTTTTTGTCACCGCTTAGACGAAATTTATAAATTAAGTGATTTTGTTATATTTTATTTTAGCGCGGTTTTGACAGTCATCTTTTTGGAATTCCAAATGTATTGAAGGGCCAATCTTTAGTTTTTAATTCGATAGTCCTATGGTATGATACAAAGCCCGAGGTAAATCTACTGCCACATCGAGCATAATTTTTGTCTAGTCTTCGTTTACTTTTAGCTGCAATATTTTTAAGCCTTTTTTTAACAAATGTGAATTAAGTGTTCTGTGTAAATGACAGGCCAGTATTGCCAATTGTTTTCAGCCTAGTGTGTCATTAGTGACAATGTCGGCATTGTCGGTCAGTCAGTCAGGTCCAAGTAGGGTAAGTGATGCTCTGATAGGCACGCTCGATAAACAATGTTACTTTTAAAGAACTAACCCAGATGTTTTCGCCACCACACGCTTTTTCAAACTATAATCAGAGAATCCGAAACGCAAAACAATTGCGTCGGTCACTGGTGGACTATCCAACTTATACGATAATCCCCCCTCTTTCAAGCTTTATTACAATGAGTATTTCCATAATCACTACACAATGGTATGCATTAATCTATGTAAAGGTGCTAACATGCAGTTTTCGTTATATGACCCTTTCAATTATATTTGTGATTACGTTGGTTCTTGCAGTTTGATTGACGTTAATAATGCAGTAATACGATAAAAAATACTGACTGAGAATTTCAAATGTAATTAAAGTTTGAAGATATAAATAATTACGAGTTAAACATTTCTGTGTATTTGGTTATTCGATTTTGCCTTTTTTATATGAAAGAGGCATGGTAAATGGTTTTTAATCATTAACTCTACTTTTATTTTTAATCATTAATTTGAACGTATTAATTTATTTCATTACTAGCGGTCCGGCCCGGCTCCGCCCGGGTGCAGATACACGTTTCAAAATGGCGGTCAAAATGTTCTATTCCGACTATCAATATAGAATATCGACCAATCGGACCACGAATAAAATTTCCTCGTATTTGCTAGAAATGTCACTACTGCTTCCCTCCTGTAGGTCATAGCGTAATGATATATAGCCTATATATAGCATTTCTCGATAAATGTACTATACAACACTGAAAGAATTTTCCAAATCGGACTAGCGGTTTCTGAGATTAGCGCGTTCAAACAAACAAACAAACAAACAAACCTCTTCAGCTTTATAATATTAGTATAGATTACTTTTCTATCATTAATTTTAAATTATCAACATTTAAAACTTTTGATAATTAAATTGCGTTATAAATAAAGTCCTGGAGAGATGAGAAGAAGAAAATAAGAAATAGTTGGCAGTAATAAATATAAGGGTGATGCAAGCAATTTAATTTATGACATCTCACCAGCTATCCATCCAAGGCCAATGCCCCTTTAAAAGAAAGCCGCATTACAATAAATGTATATTCATAAAAATTAAGCTTTTTAGACAATTATAGTTAAACACGATGTAAGGAGTAACGGTAGAAACCAGATTTAAAAATAAGGATGCTAAGAATACGGTTTATTTAAGTGACAGGACAAATTGTTAGGCACGTTTGCTTGCCAGGACATGACTTGGGACGTCACAATGCATTAGGGGCAGTAAACCAAAATAATAATAATAAAAAACAAAAAATAGCTCACAATAAGGTTGCATGGAACTCAGTATATTTAAGTAACAGGTACATTATTAGGCATGTGTATTGCTAACGTCCTGAGTAATGACGTCACAATGCATTATGGTTTTGGACAAAAATCTAGAAAGAATCTAAAAACTAGGTAAAACTGTAAAAAATAGCTATTAGAGCAAGGATGCATCGAACTCAGTCTATTTGAGTAACAGGACAAATTGTAAGGCACGTCTCTTGGTCACGACATGAGTTGTGACGTCACACAGCATTTTGGGTCGCGGTCAACGTGTGATTGTGTCTCGTACAAGGGTCGACCTCGTGATGTGTTTTTTACGTATTCGAATAGTTTTGCTACTTTCGCAATGTAATCTTGTCTGGTTAGCAGCTAAGTAATGTATGTTTTTTTTCAAGTGTGTATGGCCAGGCATATTTATTAAAAGGTATGATGAGTGACTGCCACAGTGCAACGTACAAAAAAATATTTTCTGCGTCGGAAGGTGAGTTTTAGAGCAATACGTCGATATTTTATGAAGTTTATAGTTTTTGTATTTGAGTGTTATTATGGAGTATTCACAACACAGGAGCATCTTAGCGCAAGAGAATGATTTTTACTTTATCCCGCAGCAAGAATGCGTTGGCATAAACAAATATTCACGAACATGGAGGAAATTGTGTGCGATTTTACAGCAGCGTGAGTCTTAAGAAAATCTTATTTATATTGTCGAAAAATCCTCTTTATTCATAAGCAAAAATCAAATTCACTTCCTTACTAAATCATCCATTCAGTCTAATTAATATGGAATTATTTACCGACGAATCGCCATACTCATCTCATTAGCCGCACTCACGCTCTCAACAGATAGTATAGATTAGAAAACGCGTAATTTAATCACGCCGTCCCCTACATTAGCCATATGGCGCGCATGATCGATCAGCTCGCGATCTGTCACGCTTTACTGACATCAATATTCGCTAGACGTATCCCGCAGTTGCTTTGGATGCAGTGGTACAAGTCATACAGACGCTTGTTGTTAATCACTGAACTAAAAAAAAGACTCAATGTTAATAATGTATGAAATTTTATGGATTCAATAAATATTTTCATTTCATTTTTATAGTGACATAGATTTTAAGCAACATTTTGACTATTGGTTATGTATGTTAATATGCGCTTAAAAATATTATAATTATGCTTATTTCAAGAGCCTTAAAGACAGACAGGCCTTATATTTCAAAATTATGCAATCTACTTTATTTTAGTGATTCGTATCTTGTAGTTCGTTAAAGTATGACTTGATACCATTTTTAAACTCGTTACTGTATCAGCCCATATACGTCCCACTGCAGGGCATGGGCCTACTCTACAATCGACAGTACGATAGAGAGTGGTTAGGCCATATAGTCCTCTACGCTAGCCTAGTGCGGGTTGGCAAACTCGTTGAATACCAATAAAATACGCTTCGATTAAATTTCAGTTTAACTCGACCACGTGCAACTTATTTTATACCTACGCTACTGCTCGTGACTCAACTGTGTCCCCTCGTATGGGAGCGATTATCTTAAATTTCACCAGTATCCCGTTCGACTTGCAAAACCAGTTGAGGTGTTTTACCGTCTGCCTATACCACTGTCCCATAAATATCGGTCGGTTTTTATTTTATTTTGATATATCTTGTATTGCCTTACTGTTGGCAAATTATATGGCCTGTGGTTCCGATTATATACAGTCAATCTGTTTGATTTGTGGCGTTTCAAAAGCTTTATTCACAACATTCATTTATTTTGGATTATTTTTAAGTTTGACTTCGGGGATATTGTATATCGTAAGATTTTAACTACATTTTCAAAAATCTAAATAGCTCATACGTATATTTCAATTGCTAATGAATTATGATGCCAAATATGAATCGAGAAAATTACAACTATAAAACGATATCTTCATGTATTTTACCGTTTTTTATCTGCATCAGCCCATATACGTCCCACTACCACCAAAAGTAAAATTGAGAAGAGTTAGGCCATGTAGTCCACCACAATGGCTTCGTGCGGGTTGGCGGATGATACGCAGGTTTCCTTACGATGTTTTCCTCTACCGTTATAGTGTGTGGTGGTTGACTATCAATACAGACATTACTTCGAAAAGTCTAGAGATGTACCCTGGGATTTGAACCCGCTACCTAGCACATAAAGCCGCGTCTATTAACCAAACAGGCCACCACACTTTTCCTTTTTTTAGTTCAATTAGAAACGCAGTAAAACATTAGTCTCAGAGAAGACAAGTCGCGTAATAGAAAACAAAATTGTTTTGAGCAAGTAAGTGATAGTCCAATAAGATACAATCACGTACAACCAATTCACCATCCGATAGATGTATCGACACGAATGATTTCCTGAATTAAATTGAAATCGATTTCAAATTAACGCTGTTTCCATCTGACTTACGTTTATGGAGTGTATGTCTGACTGTTGCGGGTGGGTGGTCCAAGGTTCGAGCGGTTGGCTTTTAAAAGTATTTGAAATTTAATTAGTTTACTGGAATTTTTATAGATGGCAAGTTGGAGCTGTTAAGTTCAATTCTTAGGTAAGGCTAACTACTTCGGTTCTTTTTCGGTCATTTTTAATGAAATAATTCGCCTTGATTGGACCTACGGTCATTATGACAGATCAAACTATTATAATATAAACAAAAATATTTTAAACTTTTTTCACACGCAGGCTTTTTGCAAGCAGATTTCATGAACCAAAAAATTACTAATAAAGTTACTAAAACTGCCTTACTATGTTTATTACAATTGAATTACATTTACGGGTAAAAACAATAACAATGCAATTATAAAAAAACGTACACTTAACAAAATATAATATTCGCTCGTCGTCAGTACCTTGTGCTTCTATTCTCATTGGATAGATGCGGTTCCCCACGACATATCAATTTCATTTCCACGAACTATGGGACCGGTATATGTAGGTAGCACGTTGCTGGAAATAAATCACCAGTGCATAATTAAGTCAACTTGTTTATTATACTTCAGTGTAGAGAAAATAAACACTTTTTAATAGTGATTTACGACCAGCAAACTAGTAGGGGAATTATATGATAGAGAGTGTCCACTGGTGTCGCCTATAGGCCACCGGAGAAAATTAGGAGCTCTGTTACAAATTACCCTAAAGCTCTGTATTTGAAATAAATCCAAAATAGTAGTATAATCAAGTCTCAGTATATATAATAATATAATGGAAACTGTAGCAGATAAGGAAAAATATTAATTATTAATATTAAACACTTTATTGTACACCAATTAAGTCATAAGTAGAGAATATAACAGAAAAAAATGTAGAAGTGGCGGTTTTATTGATCAAAACAATTTTTGCCACACAGCCATGGAATGGATATATTATGAGGTTGAGAAAAATCAAAGTAATTTTGCTATGAATACTTGTTGCTCCCTTTGTGTCTGTAAAATTTCGATGTTAATTCTAAGTTAAAATACCAGAATTAAGGTGCAGAAACAAATTGAAATGCTTTTTCAAAGATCCGTTCAACATGTTTTGGTCTTGGTATTTTATAGATGAAAATCCATTTGTATGGTTCTTATTGCGCTATGCTTGGCTTTGTCACGTGCTGCGTTTAGAAGACTTGAGCGAGTAGGGAATGTCACTTGAGGTTACACTACCTCTGTGTAATATTAATTCACATCAGTCATAGATAGGTATCATTGTAATGATCATAAGATATTATTGTCCAGATCCCTAACCAATAGCGACTTGCATTTTGTACTTCTCACAGTAATTATAAAAAAGAACATCATGGTAACACATTCCAGGCAGCTTAATATTTTTACGTTTTCTAAAACTTTTCTTTATTTATGTCTCGGTGCGTTAATGTCGTTTTCGCCAGTTACAATGTAGTGTATTTGTTTTTATAGTCCATTAAAATACAATGTAAAGTAATAAATGTCGTAAATAGCTTTAACTTTTTCCAATTAATTGACCCAATAACTTAGTAATAAAACGTTATAGCTAACGGCTTTGCGTATAAACGAATTAGTCATAGGTCAAGATCTACAAAGTTGCATTGTCATCTGCGATTAATCACGGGCCTACTTGTAGTGCATCTTGGCTAAATGATATTCAAGTTACTGTAAAATATTGACTTATTTATTATTTTTATACATGTTTTATTTTTAATACATGATAATATAGACATTTTCATGTAATTTTATTAGAAGCAATATAGACTGCTGAGATAGAGTTTCGACTTTTCTATGTTCATAATTATCATCCATAGTCAGCATCTTCAGGTATTTTATTTTTTTCAGGAAACATAGGAAACCTGTTTTAATTTTGCCAATCGTCAGTAGATTATATGGTCGAATTAGATCTATCGCAGCTCAATCAAAATCTATACCCTACCCGAGCTTAGAAATAGAGCAGTTTCATTCTTGATAAGTGATATTATCGATTTATTAGTTCAAATAATAAATCACATCAATGTGTACGCAACTTGTCCACTCGACCAGCAACTTGCCACTATAATTCAAGTCACTATCCCGTTCAAGCGCGGTACCTCAGCGTTCAATATTGCCTAATAGGCATATACTTCACGTCCAATACATTAACATGTCTCACGCACGTTTCCCCTATAGAAAGTGGCACTTGCTGTACTGTGACTGTTAATGCAGTTTTTAGAGAAAATCTATTGTAGTTCCGGCATATTGGTAACCCTTTAGGTATCGGCCTGGTTTTTAATAATCCTTACAAAACAATAAAGACAAATTGTAAGGAAAGAAAGGAAAGTAATAACAAGCTGGAGGTGTGTTCAAACCCATACACATAAATGTCGTCATCAATGTCAATTGAACGTGTTTTCTTAAGTAATTATTACAATACAGGAAGACACCGTGTTTGGAATCCTGTTTTGGAAGTGTCTTCTATTAAAATGGAGAAAATAAAAATATACCAACCGCAAGAAGCCAGCGTGGCTGACTAAAAATCGTGACGTAGAAGAGCTCGTAAAATTACAAATCATGTTTCCAATATGCTCAATACTACTATTTACTGGTGGTAGGTCTCTCATATGTGAGAGGCTGCCTGGGTCGGTACCACCGCAATGTCTATTTCTCCCGTCAAACAGCAGTTTAAATGCACTGTTGTGTTTCGGATTGAAGGACATTGTAGCCAGACTGGACATATTGAGACTTAACATCTTATGTCTCAGGATGGCGAGCGCAGTGGAATGCCAAGCATTGCTTTGCAATTAAAGGTGTTGTTTGGTTTTGCTACTGTTAATGAGCGGTCGCATCGCTTACCATCAGGCGAACGGCATGCTCGTCTCGCCATTCACAGCAATAAAAAAAAAACTTGAATGCGTATAAGTGGAGAAGGAAAAGGAGGGGAATAGATTTTTTTGATTAGACGATGTTAGACTTTTTGCTAGGAGTACTGTGACTATACCTCAACTATTGGTAGGTCGCAAATGCAGAGCTGTCCAGAATATTAATGATAAAACTAGCCTATCAGAAACGATTACATACAAAAGACTGCATAAGTATATTTTCGAGATTGTGTTGGTTATCATTCATTTGCTATGTAGGTTGAGTTGATTTGTTTATTTTGTGGGTATAGTAAAGACTTAAAAGTTCATCTAGTAAGATAGAACGTCATAATTTTAACTGGTAGAAAAATAATTTCTAAGAATTACAACAGTTATACAGTATTTTCATGAATATCCGCGCAAAAAAATTACTATTTACTAAACTACGAAATTCGAACCATCATTTGCTTTTAACCAAGACATCGAAGTACGAACACTTTTATTGAGCCTTCAGAATGAATAAGGATGTTGGATGGCCAATTTGACGTCATTTTTGACGCCTCAATCAGAAATCTTCGAAAAAAGTGGGAGGCAAATTGCACGCTCATAAATGGTTGTACCGCGAAGATCTCGCCTCTCTTGTAAGGCGACAGAACGCTAAAGCGGAAACTTGTATAATTATAGTTTTTATTGCTTTGTAAAATCAAAGGGAAGCGTGGTGAAACGATGCCTTTCGCGACGGGAAAAATGTTTATTATCATTTTTATAGTCGGTTTTAATCAACGTTATTTGAAATGGCTGGTATTATGTGTAAGGCACGATAATTTGCTTTGTAATTGTAGTATTTGCTGAATGTTTCTCATCTCGGAAAGCGTTTACGAAGGCTCAATAAGTGTTGTGACTTATTATCGACACAATTGCTATGTTTTATTCGTTATATTTTGTTTTTCTCTGAGGTGAAATTAAATGTTGCAAATTTGCTCACATAACACAAAATAAATAAGGTAGAATCGAAAATCAAAGCCAAGATTTCATTGAAGATGTCTTACTTAAAATGTTGCTGTGATATTAATTAAACGACTACTTATTTCTATAAATAAAAGACAATAGCAATATATCAATCAAAACATTCGTTAATTTACTAATATTTGAGATGATTCATATGAATCCGTAATCACTTCGAACAAAACAAACGAAGAAAAACCGTTGTAAGAAACTTGGTAAAACATACAATTTTACAAAACAATTTATCACTTCAATAAAACACAATTTTCTTCAAAAACAAACCGGTTTGCACTTGTCCAATCCGTCAGGTGATAACATGATTTATGACAAAGGTATCGGCTGGAAATTGGCCTCATTATTTACCGTTGCAGGGCAACGCAGATACCCAACGTGCATTTCGCCAGTGGGTGCGCCTCCGCTGATTGGCCGAGATCTCAATAATAGACGCTCTCTGCCTGATAAGGTTGTGAGCTTTAGTATACGTTTAAAAAAATATTTTACTAGTGATGCATGGGTCGGAAGTCGTGACTCCCGAAGAGGATCCAATCTTCTTCTCGCCTGGACAAGTGCGGAAGATGATTCTCAAGACGAAGCCGAGGAAAGCACCCGGCGCGGATGGCATCAAGAACAGTACGCTCCGTCGCCTGCCACAGAGGACTGTGGCCGCGATGACGCGGCTCTTCAACGGTATCATGCGCACGGGACACTTTCCTCAACGGTGGAAATCCGGCAGAGTCATCATGCTGCCCAAGCCCAACAAGAACATCCTGAAGCCGGAAAGCTACAGACCCATCACACTCCTGTCGACAACCTCAAAAGTGTTCGAGAAACTCCTGCTACAACGTCTGGTGCCGTTCCTGACACCACGACAAGAACAGTTCGGATTCAGATCAGACCACAGCACCACGCTGCAACTGACCAGGGTACTGCACGATTTCACGATGGCCAAACTACGGCGTGAAAACACTGTCGCAGTATTCCTGGATATGGAGAAAGCGTTCGACCGAGTCTGGCACCGCGGCCTTGTACACAAGGTAGCCCTGTCCGACTCGCCCCGTCGCATCACCAGAGTGATCCAGTCATTCCTTGAAGACAGAAGATTCCACGTAATGATCGAGGGCAAGCTCTCCGGCGAGCGCACCATCGCCGCCGGAGTACCTCAAGGAAGCTGCCTATCTCCGGTCCTGTACTCTTGCTACACCGACGACATTCCTGTGAGGGAAGACGTCCATCTAGCGCTGTACGCGGACGACATAGCGCTCTACACATCCTCCGTGTCGCCGAAGCACGCCATCACCAAGCTCCAGCGCAACCTGGACGAACTCCCTGCCTGGTTTTCCAAGTGGAAACTGACAGTGAACGTCGGAAAGACACAGGCCCTATTGATCAAGCGTTCCAGCCACATAGCGAGGAACAACCCGACGAGATCATTACACATCAAGATGCAAGATCAACGAATTCCCTGGGCTGCCTCAGCCAAATATCTCGGGATCAGCATTCACAAGAATCTTCGCATGAACAAACACGCCGAAACCATCGCCAACCAGGCGAGGAGCGCCGCCGTGAAACTTCGCCCAGTCTTCTCCTCGAGACTCCCGCTGAACGTGAAGGTATCTGTGTACAAGCTGTACATACGACCACGCCTCACGTACGCAGCGCCCGCGTGGTACGCGCTCACTGGCGTTACCGCGCGTCGGAAACTGCGGGTCGTCCAGTCAAAGACGCTCCGAAAGATCGTTAACGCCCCGCGTTACGTGAGAAACTCCACCATCCAGAGGGATCTCCGCGTCGAGAGCCTGGACGATTTCGTCCAACGCCTCTCGACGAAGATGTTCGAACGCGCCGACGCCTCGGACTGGCCTCATCTCCAGAACCTGGCGCCGCTTCATGCTCGCCCGCCGGAACAACCTGTGCCGGCGCTGCCACGTGACCTCCTAGCGGAAAACAATTCCGCTAACAACGCCTGAAGGAGCGGGTTGAACTGCGGGGCCTCGTGATAACGTCGTCCGGCCGCTGATCGCCTAGCCGGGCTTCCCCAACGGGATCCACCTGGCTGGGACCAGATCGCCCAGACGACAAGAAGAATCACGATGGCACCAGGAATACCCACACTTCTCACCGAGCACCCTCGAGTTTCTCCACGATTCGATCCACAAGAGCGACCCGCAACACCAGTACGACCATCACTGCAGAGAAGACCACAAACCAGAGAACACACGCCCTGGTTTAATCTCCACCACAAGCGGTTCCATGCGTGCGTGGAACTGCGCGTGTATGGAGATCGACGATCGACCATCGCCGGCCACGCCGGCGCCTCTACGTGACCTCCCAGCGGACGACAACTCCGCTGACACCAAACGACGACACCGCCGCCGTCTGAAGGAGCGGGTTGAACTGCGGGCCTCGTGATTACGTCGTCCGGTCGCTGATCGCCTAGCCGGGCTTCCCGAACGGGATCCACCTGGCTGGGACCAGATCGCCCAGACGACAAGAAGAATCACGATGGCACCAGGAATACCCACACTTCTCACCGAGCACCCTCGAGTTTCTCCACGATTCGATCCACAAGAGCGACCCGCAACACCAGTACGACCATCACTGCAGAGAAGACCACAAACCAGAGAACACACGCCCTGGTTTAATCTCCACCACAAGCGGTTCCATGCGTGCGTGGAACTGCGCGTGTATGGAGATCGACGATCGACCATCGCCGGCCACGCCGGCGCCTCTACGTGACCTCCCAGCGGACGACAACTCCGCTGACACCAAACGACGACACCGCCGCCGTCTGAAGGAGCGGGTTGAACTGCGGGCCTCGTGATTACGTCGTCCGGTCGCTGATCGCCTAGCCGGGCTTCCCGAACGGGATCCACCTGGCTGGGACCAGATCGCCCAGACGACAAGAAGAATCACGACGGCACCGGGGATACCCACACTTCAACGCGCGCACACACGGCCTCACTGAAAATCCACCATCCGCAAGATGCGAATCTCGAGAGCGACCTGCAACACCATCAGCACTACCATCACATCACAGCACAGAACACCACAACCAGAGTGTACGTACACACCCTGGTGCGACGGCACCGGGGATACCCACACTTCGACGACACACGCGGCCTCATCGAAACATCCTCGAGTTCTTTTTCTCATCGAACTCGAACCGCAAGAGCGACCAACAGAACAACGAGAAAGTGACGTCAAAAATCGTATATATCATATATATCGACAAGGAGCAAGGATCAATCCGTCGTCACGGATTGCACAGAAGACCACAACCAGAGGGCACACGCCCTGGTTTAGTTTCCGCCACGTGCGGTTCCATGCCTGCGTGGAACTCGTGCGTGCGTGAAGATCTACGATATGATGCATGGGTGGAGTTGTTGCGAAAAGATATTGGACTATAAATTATAAATAGGCCATTTCACTAATTTGTTGATTGCAAGTCTTGGTAAAAGAATAAACACTGCTTATTAAAATATGGTTGGAAATAATGCAAATATTGAAAATACGTAGTTATTTGTATGTGCTTAGATTGAGAGAGGGGCGATAATTCTCCAGCGCTAGGTTAATTAAAAAATATGTGTTCCCATAAATCATAGCACTTTATTGACTTGTAATTCATAAAAACAAATACATAAAGATATTATTCATTTTCTGATAATTCTTCAAATATTCTAATCTAATCGATTTACATCTTTTTTTCTTTTTTTAATTTTTACTCTAAGTATATAACTCCCAATCCAACAACATGTTTTAGAAAAATTTAATTAACAATTGTCTGCTCTAATGGTTTTACATATTTTTCTCTCTATTACTTTTTACTCTACATAATTCCCAATCCTACAAGTTTCATAACCGGTACAAACGTGAAACAAAGCACCGATACTGCACAGATAAAACAATGTAGGTTGCAAGAAAGTTGCCAGTTTTACGATATGCCTTAGGCCTACGCTCGCCTTACTTTTTGGGATAAAACTCAGCCACTTTCAACTCCTTTGTTAAAAATGAACGAAGTGAAAGGAACAGGAGTCGTGATACAAAATGAGGCTGCGTCACGTGGGCGTGGTTGTTTCGGTTGAATGAAAGCAATTTTTTGTTCATATTTAGGTATTATTACATGCATACATAAACGCATACCTTTTTTAAAGGGGTAGGAGAAGTCCCAGGACACCCACATTTTGCCTTGTATGAGTCTATCGCCATATCGAGCACCAATTACTGACTCCGAGCTGATAATGAATAGAAAAATCCAATATCTTTGGCAACTTACTAAGGATTTAAAAATAGTAATGATGGAAGGTGAATGTGCCGCTAGTAATTGTCGTATTGGCAAGTAGTGGTTAAACGACCTATTGAAGGTTGCAGGAAGTCGCTGGACATAAAAGCGAAGGGCATTCCCGAATGCGAAATTACGAATTGCGCCCTTCCAACTAAAGTTTTTTTTTTTATTGCATTGACTGGCGAGACGAGCGTGCAGTTCGCCTGATGGTAAGCGATACGACCGCTCATGAACAGTAGCAAAACCAATGACACTTTGAATTTCATAGCAATGCTTGGCATTTCACTGCGCTTGTAAACCTGAGGTATAAGATGTAAAGTCTCAATATGTCCAGTAGTTGCTGTAGGTACAATGTCCTTCAATCCGAAACACATCAGTGCATTTACGCTGCATTTACAACATGAGAGACCTACCTACCAGTGATAGTGATTATACTTGAAACGTCAAGTGTTTTAAGATAGATTTACCAGCAAGAGATGAATATTATTCATCTGTCATTCCTCGATTATAATTATGACTAGTTTCGAGAGCAAAGTGTGGATACCAGGTTTCAGACACCTTTAAACCTTTGTGAATAGTGATTGCTATCCACACGAATATTTTACCACCAGCAAGGTGGTCTTCATACAATGCAAATTCTATTGCATGTCCGTCTGGACCTACTTTGAAAGCATTTGTTTACATCACGTGCTTAAAATGTATGTGAACGAGAGAATCCGCTGACCTATTGCTGTGAGTCATGGTTTAAAATGACGCGTGGGAAAGGTTGGTTCGATGTCGCCAACATATGCAGATTTTCGATAATAAAGATTGCAATTTCATTTTGCAATATAAGCAGCTGTGGCATATGGCAGAACTTTTCTAATTTAAGCGTTCAATATTTACCATTCTCAATCGTAGTCTCGATTGTAGAGGAGGCCCGTGCCCTGCAGTTAGCTGATACAGTACAATTCAATATTCAGATAAATATTTAGATTATTTATTATTCTTTATTATTATTTTATTCTTCATAATTGCTTGCTTCATGGATATTTTGTAGTTGTGAAAAATATATTATTTAATTTGATAGCTATGAAACTACAGCAAGATTTTCGTCGACATCGTCAAATGTTGTTGTTTAAGCGTTGACTCTACATACTGGTACTGTAAACAAACTAGCTTCTGGTAGTATAGTGCAGTCTAATCCGTAGAAGGTTTCAACAAGTGCTGCGAGAGATGCTTGTCTCTAAATCTCGATGCTCTCCGGGCGTACACAACCATACTATCGGCAAATATTTAAGCATTATTCGTTTACGAATAAAGCATAATCTTTGGGGCAGACTTATTTGCAGTAGTGGACTTGCTGTGGTTGTGAGACAGAGATATATACAGAGAGAAAGAATTACACGTGTTGGTTAGCTTAGGACTCACGAGCTTTATTGCGTTTCCTATACATAATTAAAAATCTATGATTAGAAATAATATTATATAAGGTATTAAAATCTAGCACATTTCAAATATGATGATTTCGGTGCTAATTGTTCCAAATATGAGGAAGCAACTTAACACTGTCATATGGTATGGTATCGACTATCGAGAAGTTTATTTTTAATGCTGTTATTTTTTATATGCAAGTTTCTTTACCCTATGGTGTAAAAAACCTTTACCGCAGCTTCTCAGAAACATGATAGAATACTGGGGGCCAATGTACTTAAGTATTAAACAAAGACACACCTTTCGGTTTCAAGATTTTATTTATATTTTTTTCATAGCAGTCGATTGGTTAGTTATGTAGACCCCTTACGGTCGATACCAATAAGCAATCGAAAAAATTAGATTATAAATAAATAAATAACACGCAACAGTCACATACATAGTCCTGACCCCACACTAAGATCGAGTCTTGTGTCGTGGGTATCAGGAACTACGAGAGACTTTTCGGTCTCACAAACACCCAGACCCGGAAGAAATATTTGTGGGCCGCACAAACATTTCTCTCGGTGCGGGGATCGAACCCGCGGCCTCTCGTTTCACAGGCGGCGTCTAACCAACTGCGCCACGGAGGCTGTCAAAGATTGAAGTCAATCTGGATTGTTTTCTACTTTTCAATTTGTCATTTACCATATTGCCATAGTTATTTCACTACTGAGATTGATTATTGGCAATATAGTATCAGAAAAACGATTGAGTTGTCAATCTCAAACGGCAAATTTTGGATTGGGATTGTTTATTGGAAGCGGCTGTTAGTGTAGTGGTATGCCGGTTTGCATGCCAAGACCAAAAGTATATCATTTGCTGACTTTACAGGAACAAGGATAAAAGCGTTTTGGAGAAGTGAACGGGTTTCAGCAATCTAATTGACTATAGAAAAACATGATTTCAAATGTCTTGGTTTTTACTTTTTAGTGAGATAGCGACTTGGATGAGGTCACCCACATAAACTTTGATTCAGGTACTGATTTATGACCCTGTCTACGACGGTATATATTGTATATAATAAAGGCTCTGGCTCTCCTTAATCGTGAAAATAAGATTTGTTTCAATTGCTATATCAGGAAAGTGATGAAACGACCATGACATTTACATTTTTTGTTAACCAAACCGCAAACTTAATAGGAATTTACCATCAATTATTTCAATTTCATTATACAAAGTACAAAAAATTGTAGTATGAACATCATAATTATATTTCAAGCTGTAATTGTGATAGAAACGTGGTAGCTTGAGGTTTTTAAAATATGATTCGCGTGACAGGTGTGATGTGAATAAAATTCTTGCTCAAATATTATTAGTAGGTTAATGAGGGGCCAAATTATACAACTTTATATGTACTTCTTAGTAAGTTATTAGGATAGTATACAGTGTCAAGTATTAAATCTTTAATTTTTTGTCAGATAAGTTTTTTGCTACATCAAACATTCAACTAAAATTTAACTATTTTCACTTTAGTTTCGGTGAGAATGAAACCTACTTTTTCAAAACATATATTTTCAATAAATATATACATCATTACTAAAACTAAGGCCCGAAGTGCAAGTGAAGAAATGAACTTGAAGTCCAATAAAAATATTTTTTGTCTTTGCTCTGTGGACAAAATGTAAAATAATTACTTTATTTTATAAAACTCAGTCGCCCGGGATAAAACAGAAAAACGTTTAAGGGCAAACCATATTGCAGGGGATTTATCAGGATCAACGATATTTTTTACCGATAAATGGTCATTTTTCTTTTGATTTTTATATTGTCACATGCTGATTCCTTACTCAAAGCAACAATAAAGTGCCATCAACACCGCTTCACGCGCCGCGGCAACAGTAAACAAACCATTGTCTAGCGTAACCTTTAATTTCTCGTGTACTTCGTGTCAAAGTTATTAACAGCGTGTGAATAGAGCGGGACGCGGGGTCGTCGACCCCGGGCGCAATGCGCTGCACGGATGTGCACGCGCAACCGACTTGTCTCAGGTTTTGAAAAAACACGTGACGTTTTTTGCCCTTTTGTAGGCTAAGGTTTTTTAGTTCTATTCAATGTACTTACTCGATTTTTTCTACAACCTATGTGAGGAAAACACGTGTCGTTGCTTTCTGCCCTTTTGTAGGCAAAGGTTTTTAGTAGCTCTATCCCATGTACTTACCACATTTTTTCTACAACCTATGTGAGGAAAACACGTGACTTTTTTTGCCCTTTCGTAGGCAAAGGTTTTGTTAGCTCTATCCAATGTCAATGTACCTCCACGATTTTTTCTACAACCTATGTGAGGTGAATTTATGAGGTGATTTTCATTGAAAATCTTTGTTTAGCTTACTGGTATTTTGCATCGGTTAAATTAGGTTGGCACTAGAGAAACATTAAGAGATATTCGTTCATGCTTTGCGCAAGTTCTGAAAAGACATAGGTATTTTTATATTCATAGTGGTTCTTCTTGTAAAGTGATTTTTAAATGAAATCGTGTGATTTTCTTGCTGGGGCTTATGCAACGGTACTGGAAGGTAGATTATTAATTCTTTGTGCGGATGTGAACCCGCAACCGACTTGTATGTGGTTTTGAAAAAAAAAAACCTGTGGTTTTGGCCCTTTTGTTTCAAGACTATGGAAAGTTTAAAGTAGCTCTATTTATTTTATACACCAATAAATATACACCTAACTAAAAATATTTTGTTAGAATCGTTCTTAGTACCTTCGATATTAAGCTAGGTCATAGAACGCAGCGATCACCAGTGGTCCAGTTGCATAATTTTAAACATAGCTTTGACTTTGACCACGAAATTAAACGAAAAATCGTTTATTAAAAATATAGAATTATAGAGACTTAATATTACCTAAAATTGTGTAATACATAAATATGACTTCCTTGTAACTAGGAACTAATATTTTGACAACAGGGGAGTTACTCTATAAACACGATACGAACTTCGAATGTTCGGATGTTCGACTTCCGAAGTAAGATATACGATTTCCGCTTCTAAAAATTAATACTATTCTCTATTATACTTATAATTTTCTCCGAACTAAGTCTATGGCTTCGTAATCTATTTTTTTTGGAGGGCATTTACATCGCAGGTACAAGTGTTTGACATAGTTGAAGTTAAAGCTACAGTCAAAGTTACATGATACAACCAGGCCTCAGAAAGTTCTAGTATATAGTTTAAATAGCCAATACTCAGGATGTGACTCAGAGCTACCCACATCGTTGACCAAAGTTGATTTATTATTTCGCCCTTAGAACCTCGCATGACGCAACACAGGACTATCTTCGCTTTCCACAATAAAATATTAAGAAAGCCAATTACCTTATAATGATTTATTGAAGTTGGCACGCGATCTGTCTTGTAGCTTTCTAGATGATTCCATTAATGTTTTGTAAAAAGTGAAATGGAATAGATTAACAATCTTAAAAAAACCTTAGGCATATCAGAGCACAACGTGATATTATATTTAATATTAGGTATTAAATTTCAAGAATACCTTTTTAAAAATCTAAAAAAATGAGCTGTAACAATATTGTATCCTAAAGCATTCCGCTTTTATATTTTTGTTTTGTTTCGCCTTCTAAGTTATAAACCCACAAATAGAAAATAATGCTTCTTTAAATTATAACTATTACTTGATTTAACGACATCTATACGCACAAACAAGAACTAATTTTGTTTAGTTTTTTCATCTAATTCTTTTGGTTGCAGAGCGATGTCGCGGTGGAAGGGTAAAGTAAGGTAGCCGGCAGATGGCAGCAGTCAGCGCGGCGATGTTCCGGCCCGGGGGCGGTCTCGACCCCTCATGCTACACCACGCAGCGGGTAAGTAGTACGCAATGTCATTCATAGATGGCGCTGTTATGAGATTTTGCATTACAAAATTATGAGATGGACTTGACCCCTTTCGAATGTGCTCTCGATTTTATATAGGAGACTCGTGCCCTGCAGCTGGAAGTATATGGGCTGATACAAATATAGATGAAAACTTTTAAGGAAAATTTTGGTGTTTTTTGATGAATTTATTTTTATTAATGTAAAAATACAATACAGTCAGCTCATACATACATTCCATGTTTGTCTGGCAGAAATTGCCTTAGAGCGATAAGACCGCCATTTGTACTTTGTTTTGCATTGTATCTAAAACTGTTATTATTTTGTTACCGTGTACTAAAGAATTAAATAAATATAAAACAACTCGTTACACAACCGTTCCAGGATTAGAATACAACGGACATTCCCCAATAAATTCCGTGCGAACAAAATATCCCGGATAAAATGCTTGTAAACCCATCGTTTACTATTCATTAATTATAATATACATTATTATTCAATTAAAATGTAGTATAAAATATATAATTAATATCGGCGTCTACTGATTTCCGTACATGGTTCATTACATTGACCCTACTTAAATGTAGAATAACATTAGTTAATATCTGTAGACTTGACGTCAGAGGCAATATTATCTTGATAATCTTTGATCGATGCAGAAATGAAAAAGAAACCCTTTACAGTCTTCACATTGTAGCTAGCGTAACTATTGGAAATGATAAGACTCCACCTGGAAGCGTATCGTTCCCGAAAAGTACGTAGTAGTAGCTCTGGAATGAAAACCCTGCATCGGTGTTTCCTGAGCGCTATGACCTGTCCCTCTTCAAACGAGGCTTAAAGAGAGTACGCTCCTTAAGGTAGGCAGCAACTTTGTTGTGCTGGCCCCCTGGCACTGCAGAGGTCCATGAGCACCGGAAGCCGCTTACCATCAGGCGGGCCGCTAGCTCGTCTGCCTATAAAGGCAATAAAAAAAGATTAACATCTTATGTCTGAGGATGGCGAGTGGAATGCGAAGCATTGCTTTGTGATTCATGGAGCTGTTTTGTGTTGCTACTGTCTCTGAGCGGTCGTATCATTGCTATAAAATAAAAAAATGCCTAGTCTTCACATAACCGGAAAGTATCGGCAGTATGTAAATCGAACAGCATCTTCACAACGCTAAATTTATTCATAAAGTTGTGTTGATCTTCTAAACGCAAACAGAACGGTACAGAATATAATGAGCGTTGCTTGTTGATAGTTAGCGAAATTGTTTTAACTTGTTTGCTTAATATTAGCATGTGGAAATTGTTTACACTATGTACAAATTTATGCATTGCTTTCTAGTCAAATAGACTTGTTTTAATAAGGTTTTTATTTAGGTAATATTCTAGTACGATTAGTGGTATTTGCAAAGGGCGCAGTTGGCGCTTGCTAAAATCGCTAATTTTTTTAGCAAAACGACCAAGACATAGAACATTTCCCTTTTTGATATAATCTATTTCTTAAAAAAGTGTAGGGAGGCCTATTGGTAAACGGACCAGACACGGCTGTCAACTTATTCACGGTGCTCACGTGTTCGAATTTCAGGGTACACCTCTTACTTTCCGGAGTCATGTGTGTATTGATAGGCAATCACCACGCACTATAATGGTGAAGGAAAACATCGTGAAGAAACCTGCATGCTATAACGATTTGTAAGAATTTCTATGGTACTTAAAATGCGCCAATCCGCACTAATGCAGCGTATATATGGCCAGATATATGTATTATATTCCTTATGTATCTGTATTTATATCAGCCCATATACGTCCCACTGCAGGGCATGGGCTTCTTCTACCATCGACAGTACGATTGAGAGTGGTTATATTTCTTATGTAATAAAATACAATCTTGATTTGATAGGACCACGTCAGTGCCCATATATTTTATGTCAACCACATTTAGCTATGTCCACATGTTTTCACAGGGTCTAAAAAACATTTGTACATATTTTTCCAAATTGTTTGATCGCCGAACGTGTTGCCTATTAGTCCGGTAACTGCATTAGCTGACATGGCGTTCTGCATAAATCAACAAAATTACGATGCCGCTAAAACCACGCTCTTTTCTTTAATATCTATTTTACATATTGCCATATACCCGTATTTAGATCTAGCGGGAACTTACTCTACGATTGAGTGAATATCATCTTCTTTACAGCTTAACTTCTCTTGGCAGAGTCCGTGGCGCAGTTGGTTAGTTTGTAAAGCCCACAAATATTTGTCTCGGTCTGGGTGTTTGTGAGACTGCAAAGACTTTCGTAGTTAATACTCACGACAAAAAACTCGACCGTAAGGTGGGTCAGGACTATGTATGTGACTGTTGGGTGTATTTATTAATATTTATCCCCAAAAAGTCCGCTACTGACGACTAAACATTTGGGTTCTCCAAGGATTCCATTTTATTGGACTTGATCATGATTATAAGCAAATGGGAAGTGAATGACCTGCTCTTCTCGTCAGTAATCTGTTTTTCTTCCTTTTGATTCGTTCTTTCATTTTCTTCAATAAAGAAAAATTACGCAAGCCGAAAAACTTGGTGTGGGTACCAGAAATTATTAAATTTAGACTATTAAGGGCCACTTTCACCAGTTCCTGATAACTATCTGGCACTCATCTGTCCAATAAAATACAAAATTTAGAACTTTTGCAGCCGAATTTTGTATTTGTCTGACAGATGAATGCCAGAAGCTCATCATCAACGCTTCGACTTTATCAGAAACTGGTGAAACTGGCCCTTAATCTCTTATATCAATAATATTCATTAATGTTTAGCAGCATAGTAGGCGCTCCAGAATTGTTTATCGTGCAGTGTGGACACACGTCTGCCGCGCACACTCCCGGCGACATGAGCAAACACTGCATACAGACAGTAATGGACACGCAACAACACGGTATTCTCGCAGAACTCGCTACTGTTTAGTTAACCCACTATCACATGTCACCTTATGGGATAGGTCATAATCACACTATAACTCCTACTAAAATCGTTTTATTATGATGTTAGATGGATATCTTTTCAAATATCGCAAGTAAATGCATGGTGACCTTTGGATAATGGACCGGAAGGAAAATGCCGAGACGGTAGTCACAGGTTTTAATCCCAGGAAAAACCTCTGACTATTCAATATATTTCGGAGTATTCTATCTTCTAAGAAAATTGGCACGTACTTCATCGGCAAAAGAAGTCATTGTGGAGTTGTATGCATATGATAGAGGTCTTTGCAATTTCTAACATACATGTAGGTATGGAAAGCCCGCAAATCTGCAATAAGCCAAATGGTGCAATGTATCTTAAAACCTCTCAATCGTAAAAGTGTCCTGTGCCAAGCAGTGACAGTGATAAGATCTATAGCTATAAATAAATATTTGTCTTGAGATTTTGAATTCGTGTATAAAATTCAAGATAAAATAAATAGACTTTGTATTGCGTAAGAGCGAAAAGAAATAGTACGTATTGCAAATCACCCGACTGTTGACGCTTATATAACAATATTTTTGATTTAGTACTTGTCGACACGGTTTCGACTTAGCAGCGTCGAGTGTCCGCCACACCTTTAATAATCTTAATAGTGTTTGTTGAAAGAATGCAGCTTTTAATTTTGTATGAAAATTCATTTTTTAATCATTTTTATTTTTTTTAAATCAACTGCACTTCATCTGGTATTTTTACCTTTAAATTGTGAAATAATCTAAAGATCAGTTGAAAGTGTAGTACGTTAATACGAAGAATCCAGGATGATTGAGATCAAATGAGCTACTCCTACCATTTTCGAAACATGTTTTCCACGCGAATTCGCAGGTGCAAAACAAATATGTCAGGTAATAAATTAAACACCATTATGACAGCACCATTGTAGTACGCTTATAACAATCTAGATCGCATTTAAAAGTGAGATGATTTGTAACATCGTGGGAGACTAATTTTGTACAATGCGTGATGAAAGACGAGTGAAAATCACTGTTTACTTTACGTGCTTTATTACTTTCTAATGTGAGATCTTGTTTCACTGGCAAGATGTGTTAAGGGCTGTGCTATGAGTTCCTGAGGTCATGGAATGTTATGAGATTTTTATATTATAAGTTGGGTAGCCGAACTTCACTACTCCCCTCAGACTAAATACTCCCCCCACTGTTATTGTCACTACTGCCAATTCTGGTCTATGGTAATATCTGTTTCTATTGGTAATTTAATTATGCTAATTTCTTTTGGTAAATGCACTGTGATGCATTCTTCTGAGGTTATTTGACTTTAGTAAGAGAAAATGAATTTATTTGATATTTTTTGTTCAGCAATTTATAATTTACGCTGTAAAATCTATTTTCGATAGCTCCAGGATAGTATTTAAAACCAATAGATGAAATACGCCAACCCGCACTGGGCCTGCGTGGTGGCTTATATAATCAAATCCCTCTCAATTGTATAGGTATTTTCGATTGTTGAGGAGGCTCATGCATTGCTGTGGGACAAATATGGGATGATAGGGTACAGTATAGATTCAGCAAAGCTGCTTAATGGGCGCAATGATCTATTAATTAAAGAATCTTACATAGTAGAAACATCGCCGATCATTTAAATTGAAAGGAAAAAAAATGCCTCGACAAGCGCTAACGGTTGGTTCATTAGAATTGCATGTTTTGTGCTCGAAAACGATTGATGATGATTTGTTAGGGATTGCTAAGGATCCATCACGATTGACGTTACGCAAAACAACGGTCTTAAAATTAAAGGTATTTTTTTTAAAACAGCACCTTTAAAAATGATATAGATTCAACCGCAAGTAACCGCAAGATATGACCAGCCAGCACATTTTTAATTAACAGTAAATTAAAAAAAGCGTAAATATTCTTTTGGTTTTTCCCCATAATTGGCAATATACATTAATGAGATGGGCATCCGATATTCTCACGGCCAACAGCGCATCACGTACCCCGTACGTGTTGGTAGTAAAATTACCTCTTCATTTTAATGATAAATGTTCAGTGTTACAGATTTTAATTAATTAACCGACGTGTAATTCGTTGGGTACGGCCGCTGAATTCGGAATACGCGGTTTATTGCATTACACTGTTGTTAAATGACGTATCTGAGGTGGAGAATGTTAATCTTTGATCGTAGTCTCTTTGTGTCGTGTTGGGGTTTATTTAAAAGAAGTGCTTTAATCTTTAGCAATAATTATTTTAATCTTTTTCGAATTAGATGGCCAGGATCGTGCCTGTCCGCTGTAGAAATACTACTCCTATCATGATTGAACATATTTATCACTCCAGTGCGCTTTTTATACAGAAAAAATATATGTTAAGTCTCACAATGGTCAATAATCAGTGACCACGATGCTCTTTAAATTGAACTACCTAAGTGCTCAAACGCCGTTGCTTAGTATTACCTTCCTATACGAAGTTTTACATCCGAGTGGTCTAACAAGGAGAAGGTATAGTATTTTTATGACTTGTTAAGTGAATGTTATTTATTATTCTCTAGCATGACAAAATAATAATGTAACTAATAATAAGGGCAGTGCTCTGCAAATAGTTTCCATTGATTTCGATTATATCCACCTGGTTGACTCAATTATACCAGTATTGTTGCTTGTAATTTCGGCCGGTAACATTGTTGTGATAATAATAGAACAATAAGTAATTGATAAATTCATAACAGGCTGCGTGGGTGTGGATTAAATTTTGATTCAATTTATTTACGCAAGATTTGTAATTGTACCTACTTCAATTTACCGTACTTCATATAGAAGAGGAATACAGAAATAAAGAATATTAAATGTCAAGAGTCTCAGTATTACAATAAAGGCGAGAATTGCATAAAACCTGAATTTATAAAAATATTTCCTAAGAATACTTTTATGAGTGGTAAAGGCAAACTGTTGTTATTAAAACTCCTCGTATATTAATGTCTCACAGAATATCAGCATGAGTCTGAGCTTTAGTGTCGCGTTTCGTTCGGTTCCTTTTTCCATCCTTTTTCATCTCCGTTCTTTTACCGATTTGATGAGCAGGCAAGATATCTATAATCTATGGATTTTGGATGTGTATGACCGATAGTGACGGATATGTTGTTTTAAAAAAAACACATTAATTTTGGAGTGTTTTTTATACTGTGTAGTCATAATAACCTTAATGCTCCTGATGCTATATCCAGACGCGATCGACAAGCATGTTTTGCAATATTCACTCACGTTTAGGATGTATAAAATAAACTTTAATTACTTGCTATTGGTAGAAAAAATCAGCTGTCAGTTGTCAGTTCTACATAGTCAGGAGTAGACTAACGTAGAGATCTAGTAGTACTAGTACTAGTAGTAGAACTTTCTGATGTATCTGAATATATTGCAGTTAATTCTATGTTATTTACCATACCATGATTTTTAGAAATATTGTTTAACGTCTGAATTTTTTGGGGTACTCAAATGAGATGTTTGGCAATAAATCTCAGTGACCTTACTTTCAACTTATAACAATGATCGCTAGTCTGGAATGCATTGAGAAGTATATTATCACATCACGACTTGAACGAAACGAGGCCGTGCAGTTAACGATGCAATAGATGCTCGATACTAAGGACTCTCGAAGGTTCTTCTCATCTATGATATCTAATAAGAAATAAGATTTATTTTAGTTTTGAGCAGGGTAATATAAACGGTGAAGGAAAACATCGTGAGGAAACCTGCATACCATAGCGATTTATAAAATTTCTATGGTATGTAAGTCCGCCAACCCGCACTAGGCCAGCGTGGTGGACTATATGGCCTAACCACTCTCAATCGTACTCTTGATTGTAGAGTAGGCCCGTGCCCTGCAGTGGGACGTATATGGGCTGATACAGATCAGGGTAATATAGAAAGTAGAACACCTGATGAGAAGTGATCAAGGTCTACGTTAGTAGAACACATAACGCCCTAAGGATATGTGGATCTATCGTGTAGCAGAAGGGAAGGGGATATTTGATTAAACTGTGCGATCTTTCCAGTCTTCAGTCCAGAGGATCTGTCTGTATTCGCCAAGTATATGGAGCTATTGGAGTCATTCCTTTACATATCATAATAGGTAAATTAGCGATCAATTCATAAAGTCATGATACTTATCTTTCTAAAATTACCAGTAATAGAAGCTTAAGCTACAGTGTTGTCTCGTATATAAAGATTATGCCGCATTACTAAACATGAAAACGAAAGCGTGAATGAATAACATACAGTTCGAGTTCGCAATGAAAACACGAGGTAATGAAGGGTCAGTTGGCAAATTAACTGCATACTTGCATAACAAACTGGTATGCTGTGTAGGAATTTCACTTTCCTCAAGGAATGTATGCGCCGACGAGCCGAGCTGTTTATGTAAAATCTGGTACGTGTTATTAAATTATTACGGGGTGCTGTTACTAGGAATGGCGGGCGTAAACGGCTTCAGAATGCCAAACCTCCAGTACGCCCAAGATGGTTTCTGGCCGAAATGTTAGTTGGGTAAATTTAGTTGGAAGAGGATTTGTTCTGTGATATTAAATACTGACAGGACCACAATTAATTATAATAGTAATTTTAAGGTTGTTATAAGTGCAAGGTAAATTTAACAATGTGGTTGGATGACCTGATAAAGGCTACACTAGAGTCACTTCATCCAGGCTGCTGTCAACAGGTTGCTCTAAATATTCTTAGTTCGAGTAAATACGATGATAATGTTTATATCCATTAACATGATGATATTTATTTCTTTCGAGTATTTTTCTATCCTTTTCTAAAACGTACAATAAATGCTGACATTAATTAAACAAAAGAAGTTGCGACAAAGTAGCACAAAAACCAGCTTTTACATCTAGCAACACTAACATAGGTAACAATTTCTTAACAACGACCAGAAGTGGTGTTTATACAAAAAAAAATTGTACATCAGTCGATAACTTCAATCTGTATATTTGTGAATTTGCATTCGCTCATGGATGACGACTATTAAATAAATTAATCGCTAGTTACCCTTTCTGCTATAGCCGAAAACCAATAGCCTAGAGCACTTTCAACAACTCAAAGCATGCTTTAGATATACAGATTAAAATATCCTCGCTTCAAATCGATTAGAAGACTTATACGGCAATTTTAAGTATGTCTTCAGGCTTGTACCGGATAATATCTTAATCGATGTAATAAATAATTGTTCAATGTGTTTTATTGTCAAATAGCATACTGATTATGTAAACGGAACTAACAACAGGTGGACTTAGCGAACGTATTTAGCTAACTTTCTATTTTAAAATGTAGTCATTGCATCGAAGTGTAGATATAATGTTTTTTGATCAAAGTAATGAATGGTTGCACCTAATAATTTGATTTTGGTAGTAATCACGGAGTTTCAGTAGGTCATAGGTCGTCTTTAAAGTCTATGTTATTGATGATTGCAAGTTCTTTTTTATTATTTCTCACCTTTTGATACTCAGGCACTGAGACGATCCAAATACCTTCCAAGTGATCGTGTCTCATACCTTAATTTTTATACCTGGGCTTGTCTAGTGGAATGACTGTCTCCTTACCTTCAATGGCGACCGGTGGTCATATATTTCTATATGAGTACAGTATATATGAGTTCAGAGTACAGTTTACATCTTTCTACACTCCAAGACCCAGTTCAAGAAGGCCAAAAGTCATTTTAAACTCATTTGTCTATTTCTGATGCTAGGTTAAAATCACCTAAGACTTTTTCCAAGCTACGATTTCAAATTACTTTTTCATTAAAATGATAGCTATAAATATCAACTCGAGTTCCTTCCACTTCATTAAAGGTAATTTTTGTTTTAACTTGGCCTTTGTTGTTAGCTTTAACAGCTACTAAAAATATAGGATAATTGGCGTTTCAATTACAATCGATGCCATTTGAGCTCCTGAAAATATCCTGTTGAGAGGGCTATCGTAATTTTGCACACTGAAAAAAACACTCTATCACAAAGCGGTAAAGGTTGTATTGGTGTGCCTCGAAAAAGCGAAAAATAAAACAAAGGAGAGTGTTAAAAGTTGTTGTTGGTCACGTAACGATTGGAACAAACCGAGGATTTTGCGCTCAAAATATTTTATCAGCATTTTTGTACACGATACATTAGCTTTTACTACTGAAGATACAAAATTAAAAACTAGAAATAAGAGAAATATACGTGAACAAATTAAATATTCTATATCAGTCCATATACGTCCCACTACAGGGCACGGGCCTCCTTTACGATCGAGAGTACCATTGGGAGTGGTTAGGCTGTATTGTATATCACACTGGCTAAATTTAAATAAGTGTAATTCAATATTAGACTAATTTGAATTATAAGAAATTCAATTACTTTCTTTGATTTATACATAATTATTTTCCCGATATTTTCATGAAATGGTTGCCATTTATCTATTAACTGATATTCGACGAGATATATTCTACATAAAGTATCCACAAAGCGGGAAATAAGTACAGTGTTAAAAAATAAAAAAAGTATTTATTGTTTTTACGCACATGCATAAAGTGAACGAAATCAACGAAACTTCGACTCCATCAATAACATTCCATATAAAATATGAATTTCTCCGTACCCACCGATGCATACATTATTGCAATTCAAAAATATTTCCTCCGACGATTTTCAATACTTTTCAATACCTGTATTCTCATAAATTATTCCCCAACAGAACAGTACAATTGAAATTGTAATAACGAGGGCATTGCGACCCAAAACCATACTTCATTATTTTCTTCGTGCGTACAGGAAATTATTACGCTTTTGTCATTCACTTTTGACGGACGTTTTAATCGACAATTTTGTATTAAAAGCCATCGGGAGCGATTTGTGGTTTCGGTACCCATCTACCGCCCCGTGCGATAATAGGGTATATGAAAACGTTACAAATTAACTTTGATCACTTCGCGTATTGATTTGTTAAAGTTGAATGTGAAAGGTTTATTTCCAACCGCTTTTATTGCGGCGGCAATTATCGCTACATCGGTTTTGATTTAATCGACTTTTCAACATTGTTTGTACGGGTCGTATTTTAGAATTCGATGGACTCATGTGTAAAGTTTCATAAAATTGATAAGAAGACTCAACATTATAACAAGTATGTTAAAGTCGTGGAATCAATTCGACTTTTAAAAGCTTACCCATCATTAACGTCTTGAGAAAAATAAACATGTTTCTTATGCAACCAATCGGTATTGTCTACATTACTGGTAATGAACTGACAATTTGTGGTAAAGGCGTAAACACACACAATATTCATCAAAAGTAAAACACTCGCTTTAGCAAACGACGGTATTACGTTTTGCACATTGGTCAAATCGAGACCAGTTAAAGCAATGGGAGTAATATACTAAATAAATTCTCTCATTCTTAATTTGGACTATTTTGGATTATTTGGCTCACTAGTACCGTATCGTTTACGTTTAGAATCATCCACAGAGTCGTAACGGAGCGACCGGATAGTGAAACTGATTTCGAAAGCGCGACACTAACCCTTTCACAACATTGCTGTACCACAATGAAACTATATTTCAGCGCCGTAGCTTTCGAAGTAAATGTAGTTGAATATCCTTCCTAATGAAAATAATTTCTCCCCATAGAGTATTATTACTAGATTTTCAGTTGGTGGTGTTTTTAATTGAATAAATTTAGGAGGGATTTCGTTGGTTAAATTATTTTAATCAATGTTTTACATTAAATCGTCACTGCTATCTTCATTTTTATCGTTTACTGTTATTCCCATTTCAACATGTACATCTATATATTGTATTCCAGCATTAAAACGGATGACCTGATTTTGATTTAACATTTCTACATCCATTCATCAACCACTTAAACTAATTGAGGAATATAAACAGTCCCCATGAGTAAAGCTCAAACATCCAAGAGAAATTTAGGCGCAGTCTGCATAACACCCACGAACTCATTTAAATGAATCAAGGCTTATACCGGTCCTGTGTAGTGGTACAAACATTGTGGTGTGAGATTAGCCAGCCAGCTGACTGATACTAAATGTGCAACACTCCAATTTCCACAACAGAGCTCGTACTTGACACAAGATATATTTGTAAAGAACTATACGTACGAATGTTACCTTTTAACAACCGCAGTGCACAGTCGTTTGTGATGTAGTAGAGGAATTTTGCGGTGTAGGGTTAGATGGTTTAATTTTTTATCTAGGGAATCATTGTGTTCTTTGGATTTGATGTTTTTACTAAATATATATGCTTCATTGCATTAGGTTTTTAGCAAAGTTAGGTAGAATGCTGCGTCTTGTTGTTTAGATAAGCAGTCTGCTATTGAGAAATAATTTTATATCATGATCATCTTCAGTTAAAAGAATGTCACTACTGAATATCAGATTTTCCCCAAAATCGTAGAGATTAGAGCAGACTCACGGAACACTGTATGCGAAGTGAAAACAATATGAACAATGACATCTAGCAATCCTGATTCTCAAGTAAACCTCTGTTTTTCTCAGCTGACTGTTAAATATAGGCAAGGATTTCCATAGAAATACTGTCCGATTGTTCTACGTATTTTAAAAACAAATAAACTTGCCATACTATGTTTGCTCTACCTGTGGTCATTACGGTGTGCTTTTACCCGGGGCAAGGAAGCATCCCACATTTTATTGTTGCAATAAATTTTACGCGCCGCTATAGCCTGCGAGATTGCTCGCGGATTTTTGTACTTCATCGCAATGAAAGGGTGTTGGAGTATTGTTACACGCAGACTGACTTACAATAGTCGGGAGGGTCGGGTTTGTGTATCTGAGCATCAAAAGAGGCTAGTTGTATGAAAATATTGTAGGCGAAATAGGAATGAGAGAAATATTCACTTGGTCATTGCTAAAAAGCGTAAACTTAGTGATTTCTGTGAAAATAAATGAGGAACAATTATTTACTTGATGAAGAAGTTTCGATACTTTAATAAGATTGGAATGGGTAATGTTTAGTAAGATATTAACAAAGTAATTAGAAGTATGTATAATATAGTAAAAAATAAAATAAAGTAAAACGAGCAACGAAGAAGTAATAACTGAAGATGAATTATGAATTTAATATACCTAGTAAATATATTTTTTAAATCATTTATGTGTTAAAAAAAAACTTTCTGGTATAACTCGAACTAATGTTCCTTACATATCCACTTACACAAGAGTAAGACAAGTCAGTCAGCATATCTGGCGTACATCTGTGTATTATTCAACCAGATTAGGTGTGGTGTTCTGCCGGAGTAATGAAAATTTAAACGGCAATTTTAATGATACATTGCGTTATTTGTTTGATTAAACTCTGCTTTTTCATTGCGCTTTTTGTTTCAAATTAACTTTTATAGTTGTTGTTACGGTATTTGAATTTGTTTTTTGATTGTTCTTTTTTTGTAAATTTGTGTTAATAAATTACATACAATTTCGTGAATTGTAGTGTTTTACTTTATTTGCGTTACGGTACATAATTTTATTATTTATTTAGTTATTGGAACACCTTGAAAGTGTCCTTTATATTTTTTATTATAATAAAAAAAGTAAGGGGCAGCCCAGTATTTTCTCAACCCAATCACAATCAAAGTATCTTTTGTTTACCATCGATGTTACAGGCGCGGCTATTACTATTAGCTATAAGTTTATTTCTGAAAATCAACCATTCTTAACGAAAAGTTTATATATACTCGTAGTGCTATTTGTTAGATAAAATATTAATTTGTCGGATTATTTGTTAGAAAAGGATGAAGATATCTGTAGGTAGTTTAAAGTAATCGTGATGGCAAGTTAAAGTAGCGGTATGAGTAGGATACACAGTTTAAGGAACTGTTGGGGCCCTAAGGTTCTAGTATGGAGGCCACTTCCCAGCAAACTCAGCTTTGGAGGTCATCCCGTAAGATGGACGAAAAACCTAAAGGTGATTCTTGGGGAACCTTTAGCCAGCATTGAATTTTCTATGGCTACAAAAGAAGAACCACCAAAAAAAGTTACCAAAATCATTATGCAAATAGATAACATCCCGACGTTATGATTACTTTACAGCTTTCATGGTCACGGTTTTCAAAATGTTAAAATTATACCAAATCCGCGACAAAATCCGTAATTATAATAATAGTTTTATTTCAAATAGATAACATCTATTGTAATAGAAATTCCAACATTGTTAGAAACCTTACAACTAGCAAACTAGACAACCCAGTACACAATATTAGCATACATGAGATATACCACTAGAACAATATATTTGACACATTATTAAATCTCGCATGTCAAGCCAATGTCGTCAGCGTGGAAGATTAATCCAATAACCACGTACCAAAACTTGTTTATAGCGGTAAAGGGGAACGCACAATGGAATCGGGAGCGGCTGGAATTGGTTGTCGAATATTACATTATTTCCTACATTCTGTTATGGATAATTTGTGTATTCTGTGTATCTTAGTCTTTTTATAAAATCTGTTGATTCATATTTTGTAGTCACTGCTTTAGATTTTAACATAATTTTAGCAGAACTGTCTTCGAAACACAAAGTATTCTCTATTGCATGAGATATTTTTAAATATCAAGAACATTTTCATTTAAGAAAATATTCATTTAGCTCTCTATTTATAAGGTGCAAGATATAGGTAAGGTACTCATAAGGTATATGCGATAAGAAATAAAACGAAATTCATAAATGAGTCACATTCTGGTTTCGTTGTCTAGTCTTCGCACCTTGAACTTTGTGAAGTGCAATGTTATGTATTTTTTGTTATCTATTTACATGCAAAGATTTTTAATAGAGACACACAGTATAGTCATACTGTGTGTCTACATACATGCAAATTTTGACATTTAACCACCGAACCAAAAAGACGCTAACAACAAAATTAATAAATTTAAACTTTAAATCGTTCTCAACTTTGAAAAGCTATTAACGGCTAATTATATCTCATAGAATGTAACAAATTTTAATATTTTTTAAAATTCATTTCAGAACTATAAAGTCTGTCAAGTTCAGTGATGTAGAAGGAATTAAAACTAGAAAAGCTATTGTGAGAAATGTGTTTAGTCTTTCAAACTTTTTATCTATTAACGGTTGGATATATTTAATAGTAAAACAGCTTTAGGGTAACTGCGACAAATATAAATTTGAAATTTGAACCTCGCAACATTATTATTGCTTTTGTACAAGATTATTCTTCATCAGCTATGAATATTCTATACGGCTGATTACTGGCAACATCGACAGCAGCTCGAAAATCTTAGTGTGGGACTTGGAAACATTTTTAACAATACTGTTTGGAAGAAGCCTATGTTCAATCGTATAACTCCTTAGTCTGAAAATTATGATTGTAAATATTGCAATCATATTAATTGTCTAAGACAAACGTTCTTATTTCAAAATTACGCCGTCAATATCGCAATGTAATAAAGCTGCTTATAGAAACAAAATTAACTATCTAAAAGTTATCAAAGTGAAATTTAATAACCTCCAGAACAGCAGGCAAGTGTAACTAACTCGTGTGAAGTTAAGTCGCTGCCGTATACGTGTCTTAGTGTAACACAACCCGAGCTTGTATGGTTCTATCCTCGATGATAATGCCTCTTACTGAATTACTAGCTTTAAGTATTTCAGTTGTTGCTTCGTTTTTCACTCTGAGAATTTTAAAAAAAGAATCCTGAGAATTAGGATCAGTGACTGATTCTTTGGTAACATGAATAGCTCTCTTGTCTTTGTGATGTTTCTATCTTGAGTATATTAGAAGTATCTTCTTTATGTATTTCTTTTTAACTTTCGTTAACTTTGCCGGTAATAATATTCATGTTATGATCATTAGCATCCTGACTTACAAGACCATAAATATCATTGTTTTCTACATCAAATAACTTATTACCAAATATCATGTAAATTATTAAAAATTTCTGAAAAACAAGAATTTCTATCATTAAACAGGAGGCGCCTGCGCTATCGGCTTCCATCGCATTACGCCACCAAACACAAAAGATACAGTTCATAATGTGTGCGCAATCTCAGATGTGGAGATAGCACGAAACAGAAATTAGTAGCTGGATCACGTAGCTTGTAGCTACAGATAAGGAGTCACTGGCTGGGTGGCTAGCTGTGGCAAAGCCTTTGGGGTACTGGAATATTTGTTTGAGTTTATTTGTATGTGCATTTTACTTTGCTTATTTTTATAAATTTGTATTTAAATGTTAGGATTTGCAGTGAAGCTGAAGGTTATTTACATTTTTCTTTAAAATATAGTATATAAAACTTAGATGTTCAAAGTTATTAGATTCAGTACACCTGATATTTAATGAGTCCTTATTTTACTGAAATAAATAAATGATTGTTGAGTATTAATATTAGAATGAAATAGAAATGTGATTTATAATCTATTTATTTGATTGTTTTAAAACTATGAATATTGACTCCAAATTAAATAAACTACCATTATAGATCACATTCATTCAGAGGTGGAAATAAAATAAGTCTTAAAATTCAGGAATGTTACAAACAAAGGCTGACAACACAGGTAGAGTGCATTGTCCAATGTTGTCTTTAAGCTCGTAATTAAAGCAAATCCGGTGTTTTGTTAGAGTAGAAAGTTTATTTCCGTTGATTTTACACTGTACAATTCTCTATTGAGAGTAGCGCTCGGAATCAGTTGCTGTTAATTAACATCGAAGGGAATTTAAAAAATTCTCAACTTCAGAATTAGTGGTCACTTAGAGTTATTTAATACTTTTTAGCAGATAAATATAATTTATTACACTGTCTAAATGCGTGGTGGCCTATTGGTAAACGGACTAGGCGCGACTGCCAACATGTTCACGGTGGTTGCGTGTTCGAATCCCAGGGCACACCTCTGACTTTTCGAAGTCATGTGTACAGGTTAGAAGACACAGAGAGAGAGAGAGACAAAAAGAGAGAGATAGGGCTTCTGTCATGGCTGAACTATTTCACAATAACTGTAATATTCTCCAATTGCATCATAAGGGTTGTGGTTGATATGGCTCGATGAGATTCGAGATTATATCTTCCCAATGAAGTAAGTCCTCAATCCTCATAATAGTTTTAAAGTTTTAAGCTACATCTGCAGATATTTCATGACCTCTACCAATCGTAAATGTATCTAATTAAACTGCAAACTATTTTCAAACTTTTTTATACCCTTTCCAAAGATATATTTTACTCTATTATGCTTTGTAACATACTCTTAAATAAATTTCATGCTTCTTTAGGCTAGATTGTTCTTAAGGCTACATTGAAGGCTTAATTGTGTGCCTTAGAATATCATGAGCAAATTATATAAACTTTTTATGATTTTCGAAATGGGTGCAAGTAATCAAGTCGGGTGCCAACGTTTAGAATGTACGTGACAACTGCTTTTCCACGCTAACTTGATAATAGCTGGTTGTCACGATACCACGCCTGGTGGTGCAGGGACGGACTGCAGGAAAACGGGACTCCACCCCCCGATGACGAAAGAAATTCTTATAGTGCAACGGAACTTGGCTGTAATGAAATAATTTATTTATCCTGAATGGTTGTTGAAGTACATTTTCTAAATTATGTTACGGAGAAAGTTAGTAATTTGATTTTATGATCTACCAATTCAAGTTTGCTTTAAAATGTACTGATTAAGCAATATATGTGTATTTACGTAACTCAATTACTGCTACAATAAAATCCACATCTTTTGTATGAAAAACTATATCTGAGATCGAAACTGTACACCGTAAGCTCTCAAACTATTGCTGTCACTGTTAGATAAACTAAAGAAATGGGTTAAAAAATTAAATATAATTTTCATTACTGAGTACGTGACTGGCTCAAGTCACGCCGCCTAAACACCCTGCACTATGATGTGCGAACGATACGTGAAAATATGATAAATATTATAATATGCCTTGCAATCTCATCTCTCGACGATCTTGGTTTAGTAGATGTCAAGTATTATCATTTGAATATCGCGTTAAGAGATCATATTTATTGCCTTTTTAGTGTGTTACGTTACTCGTTAGTGTGTTTTCTTGGAAATTATATAACGTTTATTCTGTAATTTAACAAAGCAGTAAAACTTGTAATGGTAAATTATTTACTATGCTCTAAGTTACTATCATTAATATATTAAAATGTACATATACTTATATGTTGTTTATTAAAGATTTGAATAAAAATTTAGATTTCATTTACGCTAATGTATTATTTTTTGATGACGTCAATTCCAATATTTTATCAGTCAAATAATTTTAAAGATAGTGACTCGTGATTCATGCACAGGGATATTTAATATTACTCTTTTGAGATCATCATCATTATCATCATCAGCTTATTGTTGTCCTCCGCTGGACATAGGTCTCCTCCCAATTGCACCATTCGCCCTGTCTTTCTTTTATGATACAAAGTAATAAAGCAATAAAATATATATAATAAAGTAAAATTCGACGCCCTCACATACTGACGCAACACATCACACATCTTCAGCTTTTACGCAATATAAATAGTATAAATGACGTTTAAAGAGTTTAATTTCTCTGAAAACAACGGGAACCGGTAGGACGGCTTCTGTCAGCGATACCAGTCACTGTTACCAAGTAGAAAGCTGCGTGCACTCTCGCTAATGCATTTAGCGGTGCACGTACACTTATTGATCGGATTTGTTCAGAGGAAAATAAATTATGGGTAAGAATAAATATTATAGTCATATGAGAACTCGAGGGAGCGTCTTGTGGTTATCAAAAATTTCAAGAATTTTTGATTTCTAAGGAGCCGAAATATTCATCTTTGTATTTCTTGGTGACACAAATAATATGAGTGGACATGACTTTATGTGGACGTCGATTACAGTTGGCACTAGCAAATAATATTTATTTTCCTCAAAATTTAGATTGGCTAAATTGTGTGATCTATTGCCAAACTATGAACCGTGTGTTCGAAATTTCAGTTAGCGTGATTAATCGACATGAAAATATTTCACCGAATTTGACTATTTAGTTCTTAAAAAGTCGTCAAGCATAATATTTTTAAAAGTATTTTCATACTCAAGCTTAAAACTAGTGTAATACTAGGACAGGTAACAAAAGAATATTATGCAAATAACTTTCAACAAATTCCAACTAGTGTGAATACCTCATTTCGAAGAGCCACGTAACACGAAACGATATAGGAAAGCCAGACTAGGTTACTAATGCTTTCATATACTTGTTAGATTCTATTAATCTAGAACCAGCTTGGCACTAAACCCGTAACTTGTATATGGAATGTCTGAGTTGTAAATGGCTGGAGGTGCGACTTTAATGTTTCTGAAGCAAATTGTGTTCCATATTATGGTGAATACACTAAATTATGATTTTAAATTATATTTACTAACGCCACTTCCGTTATGGTAATTAGAATGTATTGTTGTGGACCTACTTTCTAAGCGATTTATGTGACAGGTCCAAGTTATGCGATGTGTGAAACTTCTAGTAATTATAGAAGTCGGACAATGACAATATTTGTTTGTAAAATGTGGAATTGACAAGGGTGTGTAAACTGCTACAGCTAATACCTACCTTTTTACTCTTAACCCTTTCATATTTATTTCTCATAATCCCTGCCTTTCCCTTTCCAATAGTCTCAGTATTTTTCAAAAGCTTTGTTTGTTATGTAGTTGTAGTTACGCGAGTGTTGTAAGTTTTCTTGGCGGTAATTACTTTCTATCAGGTGAGCTGCATTTTATACATCTTTTGATTTCTAAAACCTAAAATGTATTTCAAACCAGAATTTAATTTCTTGCTGTAATGTCAGCACTGTGTGGTTGTTGAGTATATTCGTTCATCACCTTTATTAATAATTAGTATATTCTCGTCATCATTATTCTCAGTCTTTGATCCATCTTTCTACGGACTTTTCATAAAGTTAACTAGGTTGACTGATAACTAATCTACCAAAACAATTAATTGATCTTCATTAAACTATCAACCTAGAATTCAATAGATCGAACCTCAAACCCAAAGTAGATACAATTTCTGACAATCTACCACAAGTACGAAAGTAGAAACACGAACCACAAAGTAAACATTCAACGCTAAATAACTGAAGTTGTAGAACTCACCAGCGACATATTACTGATAGCATATTATTAATTGCGTTAATGTTCGCGTGCTGCGTCCTAACATTTCAACAAGTTAACGCTGCGTGTGTGCTGTTTATTAAGCTTATTATATAGGATTTGGATTGCCTGGTTTCCTTTTGTTAAGGAAATCCACGTTGAGGTTAGCAATAGGATTTTTTGAATATCTAAAACTGTGTCTTGGACTATATGGCTTAAATTATAATCTCTTTTGTAGAGAAGGCCCGTTCCCTGTAGTGGGATATGTATTGGCTGATATGAAGTCTGCAGTACATACTGTCTAACAAGGAACATCAAAAGTGTCGAGCTTTGAATAATTATTGCATAGATTTATTTTTTTGTAGTTCATCACGACAAAATACAAATACTCGGTTTTACTCAAAGCAACAATAACAAGTAGTGTTATTTAAAAAATACTTGCCGCTGGTTCGATTTTCACACCAAGTTTTGTTTCGTGTTTGGGTGTTGCGAGAGTCTCAAAGTTTCATTTACCCACGACATAAGACTCGATCTTAGTTTGGGGTCAGGACTATGCATGTGGCTGTTGGGTGTATTTAATAACGGAGATACAAAGCAACAAAGAACTAATGTTCTTTTTCCTTAATCATTCACAATAACATTGTGTAATTTCCACCGTTCTATTCAAATTTAAATCTATTTGTAACAGCTGTATATACTCATTGAAGGTTTTATGACCACACGAAACGACATATTGTAAAGTCAGAGTTTTATACATTTGTTTTTTAAATTTATTTGGTCTAAAACAAAACCTCTAGAAGATACTTTGAGAGAAGATAATACTTCAACCTGGTTGGCTAAAATCGTCACAGCATAGTTGATTTGAAGCCCATTTGTAGCAAAAATCAGTATGTCAAACTAGTATTTTAATCAAGATACCTCCAAATCATATTGGCTTTACAACGCTGAAAATATTTCTAAATCCTCACTCAGTTTTGGACCTAAAAACTCGATGTGTATTAATAATGCTCGTATCTTTGTTACACGCGCCTGTTACACTGTCAAATATTCGCGTCAGTTTTATATATTACTTCTGCACTATGAAGAAATGTTTTTTATGCGGTTGCCAAAAATATTTGAACATTGAATGTTATGCAAAAATTTTACTTCGTCATACGGTATCAGAATTCTATTAATGATGTGATTGCAATTTATAAAAAGAGTAAGAAGTAGCCGTATGCCAGTTGCTATTAAAACCTTGATGTGAACAACCTTAGGTGACCTATCTTCAGCAGGCGAGATTTTGTGGTTCCAGATAATTATAAGGATAATTTAGTCAACATTCTGATGTCTTCATTATGAAATTAAAATCTATTATAACTATACGATTATATTAAATTCGTGACCAAACGTAATTACGTCAATTGACACGGAGTCTAACAAATATTTTAATTTGACATTAACTTCCTGATTGAAATAAATGATTGCCGTTTTTATACTCAAATTGAGCTATGCTGAGGTATTAAACATCATTCTAATTTATATCTGCATGTGTGAAAACTTGTAAACATAAAATTAAAAAAAACCAACATTCGAAGATCAAAGACAATATCATCATATTGGTCCAAAATAAAATCACAGCTTTTTAAGGCGTACGATATTCTGTCCATCTGGAAAAATCTTGAATAATTTTGCACAACTATTTTAATGTAAGGAACTGTGTTTATTAAATTTAATTATTAAATTATTAAATTTAATTACACACATTAAGGAATAAATAAACTACATGACAATGCATTTAATGAAACAACCGGGAAACGCGCAGATGTTATTGAATCGAACTTTTATATGAAATGAAACTTATGAGTTCAGTGCAACAGAAATTGTTACTTACTTACTTGAATGAAACAAATTCGAGCGGTGTTTATGCCATTGCCATTTCTCTCACTATTCTCCGCTGTTATAAAAATGTCTGTTTACAAAGAACTTCTTTATTCTGATTCAATGAATTCACAATTAATTTTATACTCGTTAACAACTGTTCAGAGAAGTTTTAGTTAGAATTCATTTATTAAATGTCTGTACTGGATAACGAGGAATTTAAGCTTATGGTGTAAGTGTTTATTGTTAAATCTTAAATATCTACCACATTCAACAATTAATTCCACCAAAAAAAAACATGGAATTAAATTAGAACGTATAAAAATCACGTTCTACCGATCTCATATGAAGGATAAGATAATCAGAAAATCTTCAACACAATTCAAAGAAACTTGACGCCGTCCTAATTCTTTATGTTTTATTCCAAACATTTTTAACTCTAATAATATAATACTCCACACGCTCTCAAATTAATTATACATACGTTGTTCAAAGCATTTCAAGTGCAATTTGCTTCACGAGATCCGAGAAATATAATTTATTCACAAGCATTCGTCACGTTCTCAGTTAGGGGAAAAACTGTATTAAAATTGGCAATTTGTGATGTAGGCGACATAATGGGACATTTTCAGTTGCTTTGAGGGTGTCTTAAAAAAATATTAGGCTACATATTCGATTTTTAAATTAAAATTCAGATAGAGAGCGTCTTTTGTTAAATGATTTAAGCTGATCTATCTTATCTTCATTGTAAATTTTCTCATACGAAATCACAATAATTAGTCGAACGTGTAGTAGTCGTGGATTAAGGTCAAAACTTATTACGTGATAAGTGAAGTGGCTGAATGCAGGCCTTTTCCTACAGGTTCCTCTTTGTTGGGGGCGACCAACAGTGGGTTATACATTGCTGAAGAGGGAAAGACAAGCAAAGAAAGAGAGAGAAATATTTTATTTCAACATGAGTGTTTTCTACAAGTTTAATTACCTCATAATAATAACACATCCAACAGTCACATAGTCCTGACCCCACACTAAGACCGAGTCTTGTGTCGTGGGTATCAGGACCTACGAGAGACTTTTCCGTCTCACAAACACCCAAACCC
The DNA here is from genome assembly GCA_023078785.2 of Hyles euphorbiae. Lineage (NCBI taxonomy): Eukaryota > Metazoa > Arthropoda > Insecta > Lepidoptera > Sphingidae > Hyles > Hyles euphorbiae. The sequence goes on along the minus strand of CM041039.1, from coordinate 11,942,467 downwards.
GTAACAAATACTTGTAGTTCACACAAAAATTTGTTTCGGCGCGGGATCGAACCCTGGGCCTTTTGTTTCACTGCCGGTGCTTAAACAACCAAAGGGAGGCTGTCAGACAAGCCTTTGTACCTACGTAGATAAGATTCCTTTATTACTACACATCTCTTAAATATCGAAGTCGTGTTTACCATCTCCCAGCATTATTAAAGGGAATTACACAAGCAATAATCGTTCAATTAAATCTTAACTAACGAGCAAATAGCATTTCTACTAATTGCTGCTCTAAAATAATTGGGCCAAAACAATAAAACGAGATATTGATGCAATTATTTCGATCTCAAATAAAATTTGTAGGACTGCTATACTATTTGGAACTATCGATATTAAATTCCATTACATAATTAATTGGATTTAATTAAATATTTACCGTCAGATTTAGTAGACGAAAGATTATGAGGTCCGCCTGATGGTAAAGCGTCACCACCGCTCATGGATCTTTGCAGTGCCATGCAGGGAACATCGAAGCAGGGAGTTCATTCCAGAGCTTGCACGGGCTGAATATAAATGATGATAAATATTACAGTTTGTTTAAAAGTCTTTAAATTATCAGTTGTTAGTATTATGGTCTGTTGAATTCATTTTGAAATTTAAAACAAACTGTATTGTACTGTATCAGCCCATATAATATGTCCTATTGTAGGAGACGGGTCTCTTGTACATGCTATATTTTTTCTAGGTCTAGTAAGTTCACTAATATTTATATTTACAAAAGAATTAATTATTTACGAACTGTTTTACAAAGTGTACGCGGTTTTAATGGGTAATCAACCCGAAAAGCTTGGGTTCACCCAAGTTAATGAGTAATATTAAATTATACAAGTGCTTATATTTTTGTTCTGCCTATATTTAATGGTTTGTTTTGTTGTTTAAGGTAATGTCCAGTTTTTATTCACCACTATTATTGAAGGAAAGTAGCTCGGGAGTTTATTAATGTATGGAAATATTTCTGTGAATAAAATAGATGTAGGTCTCTCATAGGTGAGAGGCGTAGGCATCACCGCAATATCTATTCGTATTTCTCCCGCACAAATAGTAGTGTAAATGCATGGTTGAGCTGCGGTTTAAAGGGCATTGTAGCCTGAGTAATTACTCGATATATTTAAGACTTAACATCTTATGTCTCACGATGACGAGCGCAGTGGAATGCCAATAATTTTTGGTAATATATTGCGTTGCCCATGAACCGATCGTTACGTTTGCTATCAGGTAAATGGCACGCTTTTTTCATCATTTAAGGCAATAAAAAATTACAATCTTGAGTATTTAAGTTTACTCCCTAAAAACTATTTATGATGGTGTGGTTTCGTCAAAACAGACAACATACGAATTGGTTGAATGAGAACCCTAACACACCTATGATATGATATGAAATTATATTTGTAGACGCTTGAATAATTTTTCAACCCGGCAAAAAATAAGTTAAATTACTGAAACTGCTGAAAATTCAAAAGATAGTAAAAGTATAAATAAAATAACTGGCCCAAGATTTGAGAAAGCAAAACAGATAAAATTTTACTAAATATAATTTGATATAACGGGACCGTCTTTCCTTACAATGGATTATTTTTAGACTCGGTGGGTTTGAGTATCATTATTTGAAGCAGTTGCTTCAATTTTGGATGGATTATTGTTTAAACTGAGCCAAATGAGCTTAAATTCTTAGAAATTCTATTAAAATTATATTACAAGAGTCTATTGAACATTTAAATCTAATACTCTGGAATTAATTCCTTACTTTGAGGAAGATGTATCTGTTATTACGTCAGCTAAAATATATTCTAATTTTGGAAAAGTAATTCCCATAGCTTTCAAAGGTTATTTCATGGCAGGTTGTTAAGTCATATATAAAAACATTACCAGTAACATCAATACTTTATGCATCCTAATTCGTAATACTAAACTTAAACAGCAAACATAAACACGTCTTGCAAATACATCTGACGATTTTTACGTTAATCTCATAAAATCTAGACGTATACCAATTCGGATTGGTGCGAATAAAAAAATCCACTCGCAAAATAACGGCCTTCGCGGACATAAAATAGAGCAATTTTACACCTCACAAGGACCTATACCCGATTTTATATGCGACGTAAAAAAGGCATTCGATAAAATTTTAACAGCCCGTGACAAGAAATCGTCGGCGTCATCTCAAACCGTGAACGTGCTTTGGTCACATTTGCTCTTACGTCATGGCACGCGACGAGCTGGAAGTGAGAACTAATTAATCTATATAACAGTCATATAACGGTGTTGGGGCCGAAAGGTTCTTGAGTGGAGGCCACGTACAGGCAAGCGAAATGTCGGACGCCCGCCTACAAGGTGGACGGACGATCTGACTAAGGTTGCAGGAAGTCGCTGGATGCAAGCCGCTTCCAACAGGTCATTGTGGAGATCCTTGGGGGAGGCCTATGTTCAGCAGTGGACTTCCTGTGGCTGATATGATGATGATGATGATGATAACGGTGTTTACTGTTTACGAATTAGTGGGTAGTAATTTGGTTGTAGATGGTGTGATTCCGAGCAATGTAAGGCTTTGTATTGTACATTTTTCCCGCTTCAAACTTACCGAGTTTGTAAGACTACTGGCTGGTAAAACTATATTTTAAAGAAAGACGAAAACGAGTTCGAAACAGAAGAACATTCAGATCGACGGAGCATGGTAATTCTAGAAAGTTTTTTTTTAACATACTTTTTTTTTTTTTTTTTATTGCAATGAATGACGAGACGAGCAAGCCGTTCGCCTGATGGTAAGCGATACGACCGCTCATAAACAGTAGCAACATTCCACTGCGCTCGCCATCCTGAGACATAAGATGTTAAGTCTCAATATGTCCAGTAGTTACTCTGGCTACAATGTCCTTCAATCCGAAACACAACAGTGCATTTACGCAGTGTTGTTTCACGGGAGAAATAGACATTGCGGTGGTACCTACCCAGATGGCCTCTCACATATGAGAGACCTATCACCAGTGAATAACTACTTAGTTCCCGCGTGGAAAATTACACTTCTTTTCAAAAGTAGGTTCCTTTGTTAATAATGTTGTAAACACTGCACTCCGCCTAGGCTAATATTAATTGTTACGATTTAATATTTTGTTTAATTATGAGATAATTGTATACTAATCTACATAAAAATAAGCACGAACCATGACTTCTTTATATTAAAGATCTATATAATTTGCAAATGCTTTTAAACTGCGTCCACTTTCTACAATTAATTATCTTCATCAATCTCCTTTAGGCAACATTCTTGGAAGTTACGTACCGATGGCCACAAACAGTTATCTACCTTCAGATAGGAATTATCTAAGCAAAACTGTTCCAATTAACAATCAGAAGCGTGAGTAGTGGCAATTAAAGTTATTGAAACGGTTCTAAATGAATACGTAACTACTAGGAATACCATTATGTGATTCAAATCTGGTTTTAACTTACGCGAGTGAATAATATTTCCGTTTTAGTTTTGTGGTTCCTGCAAATATTTGTGTCACCGGGAATTTTTTTTTCTTTTTTTATTACTTATACTTTATTATAAAAAGAAAAATACACAACAAACAACTTAACCTACATATATTTACATTCGGTGGTCTTATCGCTGTCGGCGATATCTTCTAGACAACCTTTGAATGGACTGGAGTGAATGGATTTAGGAAAAAGGGGTAGACAAATCTTAAAAGTTAAAGAAGATTCTTCTTCTACATAGTTTTACCAAAGGAAACAGAAGACCATAAAGATTGATTTTGCATTGGTAAATATTGCAATACTTTTTTTTCAATTGCGGTGATACGAGGCATTAAGTCAAAAATATCGAATATATCTTAAACTAGTATAACAATGAGACAGGAGAAATGACTAGCTCAATGGGACAAGACTTTATCCCACAGGACAAAATGTAACAAAGAATAACTAAAATGATCAAGTAACACGTAGCCAACAAAAGTTTTGGTTACTTACCCAATTATTATTGGGTAAGTAACCATCATTCATCGGAGTATGGATGTTACACAACAACTCCACTTTTGGTATAATTATTTGTTTAGAATACGTAAACTTGTAGCGTGGTTGTCGTTTTTTTTTTACACATGGAATTCGCATATTAATAATTAATTAGTATTAAGGGGAAAGCAAGAAAGCCAAATGTCCATACCATCCTCGGTGTAATACTTTCCTTCATTGTAAAGACTGACATTCCATCTACAATGCTTCAAGAGTTATGGGTGTTTATATTCGTAACTGAATAATTGATTGAATTAGATTCGCCAATAAATTTTCTGTTCCTAATATTATATGAAATTTGAAAATTGCTGTAGTGACAGTTCAGGAATGATCACCTCCTAAATGTATTCTATTTTATATGATTTTAACTAAATTACATAACATAATTTGTGAAACAAAATAACCTTCTTCTTGAATACAGTAACGAAGCATTGCCATCACTTTAATCATACTATTCTCAATACAAAAATGTATAACTATGGCCAGATCTATTCAAGAAAACGAATGAAAATAATAACAAAAAACGGTTACCCTAATAGGAAAGATTGCCTAAAATAGAATAACAGTGCATTCTCCAAATATTGATTACTAGCATGAAATAGATTAGTATGTACCACTGGGATTTCATTTCCAATTGCGATTCCGGTAGGGCCGTCCATTTGTTGATGAGCCACACAATGAGATGTTTTTTGTAGTTTCACGAATAGCGATGTAGAATTTAGGTCCTTTGTAATATTTTTGCATATTGAAGATTTTTCATTTGTGTAATGGGTATGATCGACCGTTAGTAATCTCTGCGGATTTGGATTTCGTTCATTACTAGTAGTGAGGCCTGACTTCACTCTCGTTTTGTGAATTTTGTTTTTTTTTTTATTTGAATTCGCCAAATAAACCCCTTTTACCCATTTATATATTCTTCTTTTCCTGATTGAAATTCTTTTTCTGTACATTATTTTTATTGTATTTTATTAAGTTTTTATCAATTGTTCAGAATTTTTGACTGCAGTATGCTATATGACCAAAATCGACCCCTTTAAAAATATCAATGTGAAAGTTAATTTTAGACTTCAATTCATTGATAGCTATCAAACAACGTGATGAAATCATTGGATAAAGCTTTCCATACCGTACATCAAAATAACATTGGTTTACTATCAAAATAAATATTAGACGAAAGTAAAGCATAATCATAGCTAGTCATAAATTCACCCATTTCTCAGAAGTTTAGGCAGAGGTGCCAGGACACTCACATTTTGCCCTATATATCGCCCTATAATCACTTTGTCCGACCCGGGATTCGAACCCAAGAATACAGCTTTGTAACCGTACCGTAGTGCAACTACCCTACCGAGGCAGGCAAAAATATATCTTACTAATAAAAGCATATCCCAAGGGGGTCTATAATGAAACCGTTCTATATAAGTCGTATAATTCAATAAATTCTATGAATGATGCCACTGGAATGGAATACGAAATACGTGACTGGAAAGTTTCTTATTTATCCAACCTCTTGGTGTACCCTCGCTTATATTGTTATCTAAATATAATAGATTCTACTATATTGTATTTGTTGAAGCAATAATGCTTTATTGGATGTACCATTTTGGTTAGTTAATATTTATTGGCTACTAGGCTTTCTATCAAATGCCTCAAACGAGTTCTTGAGTTTGTTGGATTTATTGCCAGAAAGACAAACCAAAAATTGGAGAAACTGATTGTCCGTCTATGCAAATACATTTCTATGGTATATAAAAACCCGCTCTAGGCCGGCTTGGTGGATTATATGGCCTAACCCCTCTCAATGTACTCACGATTGTAGAGGAGGCTTATGTCTACAGAGAGACGTATACGGGCTGATACATTGTTGTACATACACAAATGTTCACTTTCCCAAACAATATACGAAATTGCACAAAAACGCAAGGATATAGAAAACACAAATAAATATATAGAAATCAATAAAAACCACTTTGCGAATTAAAAAAAAAACACTACAATGTTGCGGTGTGTAGCCATGCAAAAAGTAGAATTTTTGTCGAACAAAAAAAATCCGCCTATATTTTCCCGTGGCTTTGTTTTTATTTCAAACATTTACGACGATGGAGTTAGAACGCTAACTAAAATATATAGGGCAACGGTATAGCTGAATGTTTTTCCAATGTGTTGAATTTGATGTATGAGCTGGGCCATGAAATGAATTTAAACCTTTGCAAATAGACTGATAGAAAGTATTTTTTACTGTGCAAAAATATGCAACGATTACTTTTTTATTTTAATTCTTTAGATATTTTGTTCTTTAAAAAAATATTCGGCACATACATGGCATAGAGTAGAAACAGCGAGACTCGCGGATCGATTAAAAACTAAGTCGGATTATTTTTACACGTTTTTGTATTTGTGAGATAGAATCTGTGTGTTGAAATTTTCTTATAATATTATGAGACACTGTGCCAGTCATCCATATTACTTCACACCAAGTACGCACGCAATACGGACAAGCAGAAATTTCTACGTGTTAATTGAACAAACGCCTATACCTCGTACGTAAGCCCATTTGTTATCACCAGGAGGGCGTATCGGAAAAAATCGTGAACACAGCCACATATATCCTGCATCAGGGGTAGGGGACAAAAAAAAAATTCCACCAGGCGGCCAAATTACGCGTTTCCCGAGCCTCCCCAATCGCAGACGTAGTGAGGCGAGCCACGATTGATTTTATCGAGCGTATTCGCTAATAGCCATCTTTTATCTTTATACTTTTAGAATATTCGAGACTGGAGTGAACAATTGGAGTGGTCGATTTTGGTTACTTTGTATCCTACAACGATATATTATCATTCATGGTGTATAATATATCGTAGAAATAGGTTAAATTTACATTATGTCGATGTTACATTTTTACTCCTGTTGATGAATAATTTTGCCTACCATTGTAATGGCCTTGTATCAATCCTTTCAGGTATACATCTTTATTCTGCGATTCTGGGCTAATAATAACTCTTAGAATTACTTAGATACGTTTTCGTTACGATATTTTCCTTTATGGTTAAACCAATCAATAATTTAGAATACAAACGCAATTCCGAAATTCCTTCCATTTTTCCAAGTTTCATCCAACTGCTGACACAAAAAAATCCTGTGACTTTTTCCAACGGTAGATTCCCACCAAAACAAAGGGGTCTAAACCGCATACGCAAACCAGGCGAGTCTGGAAACAAAAGCGGCGCGTTTACACTCTCATTCGCATCACTTTCGAGTGATTTCCCGGGGTTCTGTTACCGCAACTGTATAGACAGCGTCGGTAATAGTAGCTGTAATCGGAGGCCGGTGGATCAGGTTCGTGTGACATATTTTTTACGTGCTGAATATTTTACGAGTATTTTTTTTATAGAGAATTTTTGAATTGGTAGTTTATTTAGCAGGCTTTTTGTATGGTACAGTGCGTGAGAACCGGTTGTGAAATGATAGGAAGAGATTTCAACCATTACAAAAAAAAAATACATCAAAGAAGGTGTCCTGATTATGATTTTAAGCGATTGGTCTGACTTGTTATAGCAATGAATCATAATATCCTGTTTTAATCCCCATACGCGGTACAAAATATTTTCTATTTTCAAAATTTGAAAAAGTATGTAAAAGGACGGATAAAATGATGTTCGACCATTATCGGTTAATTATATTGGATATAATTATAAGATAGAATGCTTTTATTTTGATAGAAATCCCGATAGAATGCTTTTCTAGGGTTCCCCTAGAAATTGCTCCTTTTTAAAAAGGAACCTAATTTAACTAAGATTCCCTTATATGTCAATTCGCAAACCTAACAATAAAATCGGCAAGACTGAACATAATACGTTTCTATTTTTGCTGACTTATCTTATAAAATATGTATCTTAGAAAAAATATACAAAGAAATAAGTTAATTTCAACATCCAAGACTATTAGAAACTTTTTTACTCTGCCCAAAATCTAATTTGATTTTATGTAAATAAAGTAAAAATCGATCGGTGTATTTAGCAGTCCGTATTTAGCAGTGTAGTTAATCCAACGAGTTTCTTGAAAACTTCTAATTGTGTTTAAGATTATTAAAGTGAATGTAGAGAGAATTTAAAAAACGGTGTTGTTACGGTGTTAATTTTAATTAAGTTTTACAAAGTATTCTTTTGTTGAGCTAAATAGTTTAAAGGTTAGTTTAATTAAAAACTATTTTTGTTTGAGTATATATACATAAAATATAAATACATATATAAACATCACGCCTTTTTTCCAGCAGAGGTTGGCAGAGGTGGAACCAGGCACCCATGTTTAGCTTTATATGTTCAGTCTCACGATGTGATAGGTGACGAGATATTCGCCATATCGGGCACAAATTCCTGACTCTGGGCTGACAATGAATAGAAAAATCTAATATTACTTTGTCCGAATTGGGATTCGAACCCGAGAGTTTTGCAAGCGCTCCGTAGTACAACTACGTCACCGAGGCAGTCAGTAATTAAATAATTAAATTGCCTATTTACCTAAGATGCCTGATTACTCCAGTTATTGGTATCGTTATACGCGTATTCAAATCTAGAGATGTGTGAACTCCAACTAAAAATTTATGCATGATAAATTTTTTAGGTTGAAATGTGAATTGGGTAATAATTTTACAACGAATTCCTTCCGCATCGTGGGCAGATTTTCGTTTCCAATTTTCACCGTTTGTGTTTAGAATAAAATCGTTTTTGCACAGTTTTATATTTTGTTGAAAGCTTTTAAAACTATTTTTCAATTCAGTTGTTACTAAAATCAGAAAATTGTTGTTTGTTGTTAGTAAGAGTTTTAGTATAGTAGATTAGACCTTAGATATAAAATACAAATGATACGCTGCGGTTCAACTTGTATGTGGGACTATGTATGTGACTTAATTTATTTATCAATCAACCTTTTTGGTTATGCAGATTTGGAACAAAGTAAGTAGTAGTAGTAGTAGTAAGTAAAGTAATAAAGTAAGTCGAATAGAAGAATCAAAAATACTAATATAATTAACTGCGTGGAATAATAATTTAATTACTTATGAAATCTAATCCCTTCCATTCTAGGTCTGTCGCCTACATATTAAGTGGGTTATGTGCGAGAGGACAAAGATATCACATGACTAGAATAGTACATGAACCGCCGTCTTATGTTTCAACCGCAATAGCACAAGAAATCCTTTGATATTAAATGCATTAATAACGCTATTAGGCGCCAGTTTTTGCAAGAATATTAAGGCTTACAAACAGTCTGTGCTCTATTTTAGGACGGCAGAGATTATTTGAGTAACCGAATGGTTATTTGAAAGCAGAAAAGACAATCAGAATGAAGGTTGCAATTTTGAATCCATGGACATGTCTAAATATCTTTGAATACGTAATTACTATTATTAATAATGGTGATTGAATATTATCATCATCATACCTCAAAAATGTCCTAGAAAATTCATCGTGAATTTGAAAAAAATGTCGCGTTCATTTTGCGAAATGTTTAGTTGCATTGTGTATGTTGTCACTGAAACTACCAACCGACTTCATTTTCAGTAGCAGTCTTGATATACCCTGTAGATTCATACAGGGACTGTGATTATTCGGTACTCAAAGATTAATCATAATAAAATACATTAATAAAACAAGCATGCACAACACAATGCCATAGAAAGTGCACTTTTGTCGCGTATTGTACAAACAGAAAACAGTCGTGACTATTTCTTGCCCAACTTTAATATCGAAATTACTCAAACGGTGCCGCAATTCACAATGTACCTGTTTTCTAAGAGAATGCTTGTTCTTAATTCTGTATTAAGACATTAAGTTTTGTTCGAAACTGTACAATTATATCAATTATTACTACCGATGTGAAATTTTTATAAATTTGTTGTAATTATTGTTCATTTGTTTAATACTGTTCTATGATTTATTATTAGTGTGAATTATCTTGTGAGAGTCGAAAAGTCGTATGTAATTTAGGTTTTTGAGATGATTACACGTTTTGTTTACGAATTTTATTGAGTTTTTTAACCTGTTATTATACTGAAGTAAGAATTGAAGTGTACAAGAATTGTTGTTATCTAAGTCTATATTACATTTTTGCTTTGAAATAAGTTATGTAACTCAAATCCGCTTTATAATTTGTTTTCGTCAAATATAGTAACTCTTTGGATTACCAGTTCCAACAAGAATATACAAATATACTATACAAATTCTATTAATCTTTAATTATTTCCTTCAATAGTGGGACTGTACGGTATGGCAGGACTGTATTAGCCATGTCACAGAAGGCTTGTGTTATAGTCACAATAGATTACTGAACAGCTATTTATTATTTTACTTACATACATACTATCACGCCTTTTTATTAAGGGATAGGCAGAGGTGCTTCAAGGCCACCCACTTGAAGCCTTATGTGTTCCACCTCACGATGTGATAGGAAGCGAGCCTATATCGCAATAGGATCGGGTATGAATTCTTCACTTCAGGCTGATATGAAATGGAAATATCCAATATCATTTTGGGCGACCCGGGATTCGAACCCGAGACCTCATTTTTGCAATCATACCGCAGTACAACTGCGCCACCTAGGCAGTTATTTTATTAAATTTTATACAGTCGCGGTAAAGTGACTCCATAGTACGTACAGTTCTGTATACTAATATGATTAAAAGATCGTAACTGGATATAGAGACACAGGTTGATAGCGGAACGCAACTTAATCTCAAACTTAATCTTAATGGGGTTCTCACATAGTCGCTCTAGCTAAAAAGCTGAGCGCCGCAGTCTTTGCGGTGGGTAAGATTCGCCAATTGACTGATGTTGATACAGCTCGATTGGTATATTTTGCCTACTTTCATAGTCTGATGAGTTATGGAATTTTACTGTGGGGTGGTGCTGCTGACATTAATACCATCTTTGTTCTCCAAAAGCGAGCTATAAGATCAATTTATTCGCTTGGGTCCAGATATTCTCTTAGAGAAAAGTTTAAAGAGATAAATATAATGACAGTAGCATCACAATACATTTTTGAAAATTTAATTTATGTCCATAGAAATAAAGAAAGTTTTCTTAAGATTAGCGATATTCACAACAAAAATACTAGGAATAAGAATAATCTAGCTACTCTTAAGACCAGACTCCACAAGATCAGCAAATCTTTTAAGGGTTACTGTATACACTTTTATAACAAAGTTCCCAGTCATATTAAAGCCTTATCTATTACAAAATTCAAAGCTACTATCAAGCAAAAATTATGCAATAAGGCATATTATAAAATTTCGGAATATTTAGACGATAACAAGGCTTGGGAATAGAATAAAATTAAATGAATGTGTAGTATCTCGGAGCGTAAGTCTTGGTGTGCTCTATAATATATCATTTAAATCAAGTAACTTGTCAAATTTGCCATTATTTTCCTGTGTAAGTGATTGGGTATGTCATGCTCGCTAAAAGGTCTGTGCTTGCGGTGGCGTCGTGTGCCAGGTCGGTCACTTCCCTGCAACATGGTTGAGGAGGCCGATGGCTGGCACATGCGTCATACTCGTGAACGGGTGCTGCTTGCGTAGACTGGTCTATCCGATTTGCTTACATTGTAATGGATGATTGATGGATTACATAAGGCTTTCGCAATTATTCACTGCTTTGGCGAAAAAGAGTATACTGATTCTTCGTTCTGGGCGACTTCACTCAGCCATAGTAATTATATTATAATATAATAATATTCATATCAAAAATATTTATTGTAAAGCAACATATTATTATTAAACTGCTCTGATTTAAACCAATTTGTAAATTTTGTAAAAATTCACTACATTGTAAACTGGTTTTGAAAAGAGCAACACTAGAGTTTCTTGCCCGTTCTTCTCTAGTGAAAACAGCTTTCCGAACCGGGTGGTAGATAAAAAAATGACTGAATCTAAATGATGTTGAACATTTTAATGGATTCAATAAATTATTTTCATTTCATTTCATTTCATTTCAATCTATGAGGCTATACAGCAGCTTTGACTTTTTGTACCTATGTATATGTATACATATATATTTATGGTCCTCATAAACGCAGATATAAATAAAGAAATATATACACCCAACAGTCACATACAGTCCTGACACCACACTAAGAGAAAGACTTCTATCGTAGGGTAACAGAAACTACGAGAGACTTTACGGTCTTACAAATTATAACCATAAAAAATTTGGTTAACACAAATATTTTTCTAGGCGCGGAATCGAAACCGCGGCATCTCTTTTCACAGCAGACTTAACTACGCCACGGAGCCAGTCAATATTTAAAACTATAAATCCTTACACCATATTCAAATAACAGTTGGTACAAACAAACCCTTACATTTACTAGTTCGCATCACGAAGCAGACTCGATGTCAATCGTTAGAATTACAGAACTTGTATTGAGACATGGCGCTTTGTTGTTCCGTCAGGACTGATGGACAATACACCGGCCAGTTAGATTGCAGATTGCTTCAGCTTTCATTTTCTAATACAAGTGGAACTAGGATGTCGTATTGAAACACCGCAGAAATTGTAGGATTCTGTACAATTTCTGCGATGAAGTAAATACTTCATGGTGTATAAACTTTCGGTTAGTATAGATATTCTGAGGGCTATGATAACCCTTGACAATGATACCAATTTAAGAGTTCTGACTGATACCTACACTAGCATTATAGTGATATCAGTTTTGTTTTAACGGGCCGGCGTAATTGTTTAGCAGGTATGTATTGTTGATTTAAATGGTATGGAACCACCGTCTGATGCCATTTGATACTCTGTCTGGACGGCACTTGCCCTTACCTGATGATACTTCACCTGATGATGAAGTGAGGTAATAATAATAAAAAATGGATAGCCTCCATGGCGCAGTTGGTCAGACGCTAGCTGTGAAACAACAGGCAACGGGTTCGACCACGCACCAAGACATATATTTGTGTGATTTACAGGTATTTATTTCGGTTCTGGGTGTTTGTGTGATCGAAAAGTCTCTCGTAGTTTCTGATACCCACGATACAAGACTCGATCATAGCGAAGGATCAGGACTATGTATGTGACTGTTGGATGTATTTATATAATTACAAATAATCGAACCTTACGGTGGGGATCCATGATATACTGTGTGAAATTATGCCTTAGTTCACCAAAATTGACAAATGCAGATTCATAGACTTCTCTTTGAATTTTGAAACCACATTATGTTAAATGTGTAGCATGCCTAATGTTAACTTTGACCTTAAAACAATTTATTAATAATCATGAATACATACATATCTAATAGTAATAGATACTGTAAGATCAAATTCATGTTCACTGTCTCTCGAATCCATTTCACTTTCAATTGTGGTATCGCTCATTTCTGTCACACACTGTTGTATCACATTAACATTTCACATTGTATCTATTAACACAACTTTGCTTTCCTTAGTGGGTGCATTGTTGTATCCTTGATAACTTTGTTTGGGCGTGTGGCGCGGTTTTCAATTTACCACCACAATAGCTTATCCGTTCACGGCTACACCTCGATTTGAATAATCAATTCGGCCAGATAATAGTTTAGATTTGGCCCGAATGATAGTCTTAATACCCCGTATGACTGTGGGCGAGTAATTGACTAGATCTACTTGTCACCTACGTTTGTTTTAATAAACATGTTTGGTATGTATGAGTATAATCCTGAGATTTTAAAGAGTCAAGAATTTGTGCCGGATATGGCAATAGCTTCGCCTCCTATCACGTCGTGGGACGGAACATACATGACAAAATGTTCGGTATGGGTGTTTTGAAACCTCTGCCTACCCATTCTGATAAAAACTACTGAGTTGATGCGTGTAAGATTTGACTACTACTATTTTGTGGTTATATATTATAAGGAAAACGATGTTTTCCTGATACGGTTTGGCAGCCAGTTATTAAAGCAATGTTGTAAAAAGTATTTACAATATTTTAAACTGCCTTTAATCACCAAAGTTCGTGTTTAATAACTTCATCATAAAAATAGCACGGTGGCAACAACAAAACACTATTAATGAAATCGTCAACTTAAAATGCTTTGTATATACTGTGAAAATTATCCATGAATACAAATTTTGTCCTAAGCTTCAGTTGTGAAATATGAAGTCAACTTTATAAATAGGCTAAAAATATTTGCATGAAAAAGCTCTTTAGCTTTTCAGAGTTAGTAAACAAATGCCTTTAGATGAAGTCAATACTTCATCGGTAAAGTTTGTTGGTGAAAAAGTTCGGCTTACTTGGACATTAAGGATTTATTTTTAAGCGGTATCGACAAAGCAGACAACGCTTAGATTGTCTTTTGTAATATTACCATCAATTTAATTTCTATTTATTTCTATAGGCGGTATATTATAAAGTATCTTTTTATAATTTTTGCGATTTTTTCAGTTATAAAATGTTTTTGAACTTAAGTCTTCTTCGAAATTCTCTCTCAATTATAATTATTTTGTTTCAGATCTACGATACACCAGAGAGTACTCGGCCGAAGAAATGGTCGTCGAAATTGAAGTTGAACACTTCAGGAAGTTCAAAATCATCGGAAAAGTCACCGGAGAGCCCATACATGTATGGGACAATAAGCGGGCCAGGGGGATCAGCGCTATCCAAATCAATGAAGTATGCTGAAACCTGGCTCTACGGGTCCGTCAGGACCCAAACCCCACCAATACGACCTAGTGTCTTCTCAGCTTATCCCGAAGTTCCCGGACCTGTTCTTATCAGCACTCCCCAAAAACCTACACCACACAACTATGCTGTTATACTATGTTCCTGTCCTGAGTACCTGAACGGTACAAAGAAAACCAGCTCAACCAAAGTCAGTATATGTAAGAAATGTAAGGGATCTCGTTTGCCATTAACTATAACTGAAAGTCCACGATTACTCGTGGGAGGAACGGTTAGAGGTGCGCCGTTGAGTCGAGATACTGGTTTGCTCAGAGCTGGGACCGTCAGAGTACAGGGGACAAAGTCAAGGCCAACAATTCTTAAGCCTAATGGAGATACAGATCCATATGATTTGATGCGACGTAGTCGATTAGCACCTCCTCACGAAACTCGTATAGGAAGCCAATTTTCGACGACCAGATCTCGTGCTAAAAGCATCAGTCCCTGCAGGATAAAGACTAAAAAACCAAGTCCCGATACTGACACACTGAGAAAAAGCAGAAGTAAGTCGACAAGTCGTGTCAATGAAATATGGATTGAAGAGGAATCTAATACAAAGGACTCCAAGAAATCTATTTTATCATGTGACATTAATCCCTACGATTTGGTGAAATCAAATGGCAATTCAAAGTCTTTAGCGGAAATTGAATTTGATGATACGTTTGGCGATGTCTTTCAAGAATCCATAAAAAATAATAATATAGGTACCCTTAGTAAGTCAAAATCGGATTCTAATGTTAAAGCTATTGGCGGGCAAAGAATAAGAGTTTCTGATGAATCTAGGTCACGCACCATAGAAGAAGTATCAGTGTATGATTCTGTGAATAATAATGATCTCAAAAATTATGACTTAAAAACACATGAATTATCTCCTTCCGTCTCATTGCCAGATATTAAAGCTGAAAATAAAAAAGCATCCGTAAGCAAAAGTTCAAGTAAGAAAATTCTTAGTATATCAACATCAAATCGTACAAAACAAAAAAGTGTTTCACCAAAAAGACCACCGAGAAGATTACGAAATGTTAACAAAACTGATGATGACAGTGAAAGTGATAACCAACGATTACCAGAAAGAGGTTTTAGAAAGAATGTTGATTTCTCGCGTAGCTCTAAAAATAAAAATCATAATACCGACACCATTAAATCGATTCTTAAGAAACCCAGAAATTATGATTTTAATGATTCCTCAACGCGCGTAGAAACTTCTGATGACTCTTTTGATAATAAACGTTCAAATTCTTCATTATTCTATCTACCAAAACCTAAAGATAAAGGAGCGATCTCTTCTCATAATATATTACATAGAAAACGCGTTCAGTTTTTGGTAGAAAATGAAGAAACTAAAGTGATTTATACAGCGGAATTAAATCTAGAACAAACCGTAGTACCAGAAGTTGTTGAACCACCTCAAGTACATATTGAAATTGAAGAAGATGTTATAGCTGAAGGTGATATAGTTAGCCATAGCTTGCATTCGACTACAATTGAAGAGAATATCGAACTTGAAGAAAAAGATACGTACAGGGATCCACAAATCTATGAAGATGTACAGGTCACTGAGCAAAGTTTCGAGGTAATTACTGAGGAGAAACAAATACTCGAAGAACCTAATGAACAAATTACAAACCCGGTCATCGAAACTATACCTCAAAAAGAAGGTAAATTTACCATATTGTATTTTATTTTACCATGTCTTTTTATTGAATCAGCTCATATACGTCCCACTGCAGGGCACGGGCCCACTCTATAATCAAGATTTCTATTGAGAGTGGTTAGGCTATATAGTTCAGCACACTAGCCTAGTGCAGGTTGGCGACTTTACACGCCATAGATTTTTTTTACAAATCGCTAATGCAGGTTCCCTCACGATGATTTCCTTCAACGTTATAGAGCGTGGTGACTGACTATCAATACACAAATGACTCCAAAAAGTCAGAGACGTGCCCTGGGATTTGAACATAATATGTATATTGGTACTAAATTGTTAACTCATTTTTTAATTTCAGATAACAACATCCCGAAGATACCTGTGCTACGTCGTTCGGAGTCGGAGCGACTAACATCAACTGTAATAATTGACCCACCTAAATTTCTCGATACCATGGCTCTAAGACCAAAAAGCAAACATGGCCATACAAGTCAAGTATTTTTCACATCTCCTGTTGAGCCTGAAGTGTGCGATCAAAGCCAGTACCTTTCAGCGCAATCATTAACCAATCAAGAGGAACAAATCGTAAATAATGACCAGTTCGAATCAGGCAATCTAAGTGACAGTAGTGATATTACTAGAAAAATCTTAAGTAACTTGCGGCGGGGTATTTCGGAATCACCTGAACCTCCACCGAGATTGAAAGCAAAAGAGCGTACAAAATCAAAGAAACACAATTATGTCAAAACAAGATTTGTTCGCAACAACTCGTCCAGTTCAACCAGCGATGAATGGTCTGACGCAAATGATTATGAGCAGAAAACTATTTTGCGAGTGAAGCAATTTGACTCCGATACTGATGATGAACATAGAATATCTGCAGGTGCTATGAGACCAGTAGAAATTGAACCAAGAAAAACTTCGATTCAAATCAATGGTAACGAATGTTACTCCACAATGAATGTAAACAGTGGTGATACACCAATTTATTTATCCTCAGTTGTTGTAAATGAGGACTATGGAAATTCTTGCAACACTTATCAAACTGGCACTACAGTGACAATCAGCGTTGGATCTTCTCAACAACAAGTAAAAAAGTCGAAAAGCCAGATCTATATTGGCGCTGTTCTTTCTCCAGATAGTGAAACTAAAGTAGAAGCAAGTACGTACGAAGAATATAGTCACGAAAATAATAATTCTAACAGTTCTTCTGCTGACGTTACCTCATTTCTTAAAGATCCGGTAGAAGCAGTACGAAGGAATTTAATTCCACATGTCTGCGGTAAAACCCAAGAAGAAAAGCAACAACTACCTGAGAGCCAAAACGGAAAAGATATAGAGAACACAAGCTTTGTCTCTAAGTTATTTGATGATCCTTTCTTTGGCCATTTAGCAGAAGGTCTTGACTCGGATTTGGTAAAAAAATTGATAGAAAACTCTCTTATAAAACTACAAGAAACTAAAAATCTAGAAGATGCAGATAACAATGACATAACAATAGAAAAGTTAATAGAAAGTTCCTTAATGAGCTTAAAAGAAGAAGCAACTAAGAATGTAAATAGCCAAGCAGAGGAACCAAAGAAACAGAGTAGTACTAAAGACGACGCGTCGAAAAAGAAAGATGTAATCGACCCGTCCGTCTGTCAAGAAAACGATGATAATGGCTGCTCTGCTCCCTATGAAAGTATGGAGTACGAGAGCGGTGCTATGGGTGTATTTTCAGATCTCGAACCGATGTCCGACTGCTATAACGCTTCGGCGAGTGAGCTATCCACAGAAGACGACACAAACTCGACGAGATCGAAATTTTACCAAATGCTAGTTGATGCTGCGATGTGTGAAATAGAGATTGCAAACAATACTGATGACGACCATCATTATGAGTCAATCAGGCTGAATACAGATCCCATTTATGAAGAAATAGGAGATATGCCACCGCCATTACCTATAAATCCGCCACCCAACTCACTCTCAATTCTTGATGACGAGAAACGCAGTGGTTCTCGTTCAATATTTGAAGGTGCTTCGAAATACGACATCCTGTCTTACTTAGTAGATGCTAAAGAAAGAGGCATTGACGATGAAGAAACTTACATCACCAATTACGAAAACAACGATTCTTCAACAATGCTAGATGAATCGAAAGAAAAAACCATTAATAGTGAAATTATAGATACACGTCTTAGTAGCAATACAAGTCAGTTATCTAATGCTTCTGATTCCAGCGAAGATAATTCCTTAATTATAAATCATGAGTCATTAGAGAAAACAGCAGTATGTAAAAAGACTTCAGCCGAAATTGAAAGGAATGATTCTGGCGTAGGTTCAGAGACTAGTAAATCTTCGAGAAGTCGTCTTCAAGGTAAAACTTCTCCATGCGGCACTTTGACTGATAAAGATACTCCTATTCATCTTTGTGAAGATTGTGACACTGCCGTAGAAACTCAAGTAACAGAACAAGGTAAAGTATTGAAACAAAAAATATACATAAATGATTTAATTTCTTTAAATACTAAAACCAAGCCTCATATATTTTTTTAATTTATTGCAGGTACAATTTATGCGCCTTTAGTATGTCGAAAATGTGCCAAGAAACGAGCAGAGAGAAAAGAAATTATAACGGAAATAGTTGAAACGGAAGAAAAATATGGCCGAGATTTACAAATTATTCTTGAAGAGTTCTACAAACCTATGTTGGTAGCTGGTCTGCTAACACAGGAACAACTGAGTGCAATTTTCTTAAACGTAGAAGAGTTGATAGAAAACAATCAAGTATTGTCTGAGAAATTAAGAGATGGACTTGAAATTGCCATGGAACAAGGGGATGAGGTAAAAATATTCAGCCAATATTATTTTTCTTAACAAATATACCTTTTTTATTAGCTATCTGTATAGCTCTGAATACCACTCTATAACAAAACACGGAAGCGATTCCATTCTACGTTTGATAAAATACAATATGAAAAGAATATTTGTTGTTACATTTTCTTTTCCTTGTACATATTTCCATTTTGTATGGATAGGGAAGTTATTTCCATTGTATATTTATTCCATTTTCATCAATATGTATTACTAATTAGATATTTATGGTTTTAGGATCTTTTAACGGTCAACGTCGGTAAGATTTTGCTGGAGTGTTCGGGAATGTTGACGGCGTTCCAGTCATACTGCGTTAAACAAGCGGGTGCTGCCTTGCTGCTGGCTGGCCTTGAGAAGGAGAAGGAACTCCTGAGGATATTCTTGCGCGTCTCGCAAATGGAAAACACTGTTTTGAGGAGAATGAATCTGAACTCATTTCTCATGGTGAGTATAATACATAGTGATATTGTTATTCTATGTGATGGTAATGCAATGCAATTAAAGTTAATCAAGTCAATATAGCAACAATATGTTGGTTTGCTTTAGACCTCAGATAGTTTCTTATGCTAGAACAGATACACTTTAGAAAGACGGATAAGGAGGATTTTGCATTTTGGCTGAAGAAGACACTAGACGAGTAGATATTAAAATACCTATAAATTTTATATTTAAATATGAGAATCTTTAATATGTAGTATGTGTAATTTTTCACCAGCTACAACAGTTTACTATCAATTTCCAGGTGCCAGTACAACGCGTGACAAAATATCCGCTCCTTCTCTCACGTCTGTACCGGGCGACCGCCGGCTGCGCTACCGAGCGTGAAGATGTTCGTTCAGCGCAGCGCTGCGTCGAGTCTCGCTTGGAGGAGATCAACGCCGCTGCTGCAGCCGCTGCAGCCGCTGCAAGGGACGTGCCTCTGTGGCGAAGACTTGCTGCCACCAGACGAACAGCGCATGACCTCCACGTAGCCGATATACGGCTGAGGAAGATGGCTGTTGACGTTTTGGACTGGAATCACGATGATGCAAGGTCGGTTTTGATGATTGTGACATTTTAAATCCAGGATTAATCAGTCATTAAGGATCTATAACACCACCCATGAAATCTAGGTATGTTTGTGTCTTTTAAGGTGAAGAATAAATATGTTGAAAAAATTATGTATTGGTAGACGCGGATGGGAATATATACATTTTAGAATAGATTTGAAATGGTCTTTAAATAAGTCAATAGCATTGATTAAAGCAGAGATTGAAGGAAAGAAATACTTCCTATCATAAGTTAATAAATACAGCTGGAATCTATTTAAATCTTACATTATTTATGTTCTAAGGAGCCATTGAATCATAAAAAGGCAGTAAATAAAGGTTTTAATTACTTTAGGAAACATAATTTCATAAATATTTTGCTAGGACTTGAAAGTTAAAAGTTAATAATTATTTTACGATTTTTAATTAGTAAGGGTCTTAATATATTATAAATTTCCTCACCTCTCTATAACAACTGTCTAACAGCAATTAAGATAACAATAGTCTTTTAAATAACAATTTATGGTATTGAAGGCAAATATAGACTGCTGAATTTAATCTGAACACGATTTTAATTAAAAATAAATATTTGGTCCATAATTTGTCGATGTTTCGGCAAATTGTATTCGCGGCACATTCCCTTCCTATTGGTGGATGGGACAAATGCCCCCATTACCAGAGCTATTGCGAGCCGCAGGTTTATATCTTGGACCAAGTTATAAGTTTCGGTATTATTTTATCCTATCGGTTTTTTGACCGTCCAGTATTCTTTCATTGTATTAAAAAACTTTGAAGATTACTTCATTGAGCGTTAGTCAAGAAAAAAATATCCATAGGTACGTCACGCATATTTTGTTTTTATCCTCATTATTTATATTGTATATTTATACTCTGGTCGAAAATATCCTTTGGTTTTATGCAAATCAATAAAAACTTTAAGTTGAACAATACGTTGGGTTCAGAAAAAATATCACGAAGTACACATAAAAATTATTTTAAGAAGACATGTAAGGCGGATTTCTAGTAATTTTTAATATGTTTAAACCAAATCACGTGCCAACCTTCGTGGCGTAGTTGGATAGACGCCGGCTGTGAAACGTGAGGCGGGTTCGATTCGGGTCTGGGTATTTGTAAGATCGAAAAGTCTCTCCTTGTTTCTGTTAACCACGAGACAAGACTTGATCATAATGTGGAGTCAGGACTATGTATGTTTCTGTTGGGTGTACCTATTTATTAAAATTTAGCAAACTTCTGTAACTTGCGCCATAAATCTGATAATCGTCGCTTTAGTGCCAGTAACGGCAGAGCGAGCTATTCTCGAGGGCTCTTTACGACTTGATAGCTACACAAATACAAGTAATTATACGTGTAAAAAGGAAATAACGTTTGAAGACACTCGGCCGTTTGAAAATATGTTATTGGATGATAAAAATAAGGAGCGGGTCTGTACGACCTTAGAATTAAACCTTCAGTTTACGGGCCCTAAAGCCGGGTCGGTAGATTATTGCCAGGGTTTTATAAATAAGCCACGCGGATTTTTACGGGTGCTAAAAATATTTATACGTTCGTGTTTGAGACGCCTTGTAAAAGTCGCGTCGGTTTGATGTGGGAGAAGTAATTTTCTCTTTTTAAGTTATTGGTATATTAAATGTTAGTTCAATAAATAGGCAATCGACAAGTGCTTTAAAATCTGTTTTATGTTGGTGGAAAATGTCGCTTAATATTGGAATACATTTTACAGACTGTGTGGGACGTGGCTTTACGAAAAAATATTTATTTTCATTCTTTCCGTTCTTGCTTTTCATTCAAAACTAATAATTAATACCGAAGGCTTGTTCACAACTTTTATTGTACGGATTTCGTCTTAGTTCGATTTTAGTCTCCTAATCTATACTAATATAATAGAGCTGAAGAGTTTGTTTGTTTGAACGCGCTAATATCAGGAACCGCTGCTCTGATTTGAAAAAATATTTCAGTGTTGTATAGTACATTTATCGAGGAATGCTACAGGCTATATATAATCACGTTATGACCTATAGGAGGGAAGCAGTAGTGATATTTCTGGCAAATACGAGGAAGTTTTATTCGCTTTTGATGGTCCGATTGGTCGATACTCTAAATTGAAAGTAGGAATTGAGCATTTTGACCGCCATTTTGAAACATGTATCTGCACCCGGGCGGAGCCGGGATAGACCGCTAGTACAATATACCTATTGTTTCTTACACCGACGTCGAAGCCTTGTTGGCTAATTTAAGTGGGTGGTTTTAATTGTAGTCCGATTTTAGCTTCTAAGACTTATTCTGTACCTTGTTTTGTTTAATCAGACGGTAATCCTATAAATAACAGAATGGCTAGAACTAACTTTGAAAAGTCTTTCATCGCAATAATTAACAATACTCAGCACTGCGTCGCGACATGGCCAGTAATAAACTTAAGTGCTAAAATTAGTATTTCAGTGGGAATTTTATGACAGAGTGCAGAGCGGAAAGCATTGCTCGCGTCGCGTCGGTAGCAATAATGCACGACTCTGCTTGTTGGCATATACGGGAATTAAATTCACTCAGTGAAAACGTGCAGTCGTATTGTTGGATAGATGGTATTTTTGGATTATTAACTGTTTTAGTTTGTTCTTGGTGTTAGTAGGAGCAACGGACTTATTTGACGACTGTGTTTAGTTAGGTTTCAAGATATTCGTGTGTATTTTTATGTTTATTTAAGTTTTCATAACAATAGTTACACACTTTTGCTGAAAACAGCCCTATTTTCATTGACTTTGAGCTGACAATTAAAAGGTTCATGACACTTTCAACTCTGAAAAATGGTTTTACTTTGCTTTATCTTCGTGAGAATTAGCCGAAGTTTTAGATTGGGTCATTATTAAATTTCGTGTCATATAATTAAGGCGCGCGTTAAGATTTTCGATTTGTTAACTTTGACTCTAAACAGTTTAGGGTATTTGATAGATATATTTTTTACTTTGACATGACAATGCACCCAGCGGTTAATGGAATATTTTGCTACAATGATTTCGGCTTCTCAAGTCTTAACTTGAACAGATTAAACGTAAAAAGCGACACTTATGCTTGGTTTATTATGACTCTGAGAAAATATTTTGTACCTACTTTTAGAATGTATTCAATCTTAATTTGAATTCTATAAAACGAATCGTGTACATGATGCTCTACCATTGGAAAACTTTTCAAGAGCCACATACTCACACAATAGCTTATGCTGATAGTTTTCGTCTGATCTCACTGGCCATCAGGCCACCAGTTGATTTGTCAGATTAGATTATAAAAGGAGACAATATAACATCTTCAATTTTGCTGCAAATCCAATAAATATTAAGGAAGCAACATAGGTTTCCTTCCTCATATCATTACACTTACATAGTTTAGATTAATTAAAATACATTGTTAGACAATAATGTGTTCTATTTTCTTTGTTATAAGGTTCGCAATGGAAGGCAAGTTGTTGTTCACCCAGCCGAACGACAACAACTGGCGGAAGGGCCGCACCATCAAACTAACTCCGATCAACGCCCTTTTGGTAACTAACGGAAAGGTCAGTATAGCACGGCATATTTCTATCAAAGCTTAGTTCTATTATTAAGAATCATTGCTTCATCATAATTAACTTCTATTTCTCATTAGGGTATATAAATTATTTTAGTATCTACTCATTGCTAGATTAATATTTATATGAAAAGACTCCTAAATGAAGTACCCGTTTTGATAATGTTGAAATTTGGACACGCTAAGACCTATATTGACAGACATAAATTCTGTCGTAACAGCACTATTTTATGGTGTAGTCCTGAGTTTAGCAGCAAACATATTTTACATGATGATGTATACAAAGTATCTTTACGATTTGAAATTAATTAGAAAACGTTAATTTTATGAATTATGTTCCTCTTCAGCCAACGACTACACACAAAACGAACGAGATCCGTGAGACGCGAGAGGCGAGGGATCGGGAGGCGAGAGAAAGAGAGGGAGAGACTCTGTTCGCTCGCAGCGGAGTGAGAGAGGCAGCTTTACTCCTAGTGAGGGAGAAGGCGGGAAGATATACTCTCCAACGGGAGCCTCTATTCCTGGATAGATGCGTTGTGGCCGCGGATCACGAGCCTGAACATTTCTTCGAAGTGCATGAGATTACTACAAAGGATTCTTACATTTTCAAGGTGATTATTATTTAAGGACAAACGTCTTATGTTTGCTTAGTATTGCATCTATACTGTTGTTTGTTAATCGTAAAGTTTTTGGATTGTTTTGTATACTAAGCAATCTATTTGGATAAATGTAACATATGTCTTATTTGAATTACACAATTATGCAGGCCTTTTTGAACTCAATTTTCATTGACTGTGACTTAAACTTCACTGTTACTATGCCAGCAATGTCCTGGTACAGTGGTCTCTAAAAGCGATGATAATGTAAAACCACCTTCGAATGCAATACTTCTGTAATTCAAACACTTCCTGCTACATCTTCTATAACTACTGTTTCAGTCATATCTAATCACTACGACCTAAATTTCAGGCCGAAGAAAACGCCCGTACGCGATCCTGGTATCGTCAACTGCAGTACCACGCTCAAGGAGCAGGAGCTTGGAGGAAGAGACGAAACGCCCTCGCGAATATCATGATTAACCCAATGCTGACCAGAAACTAACCAGAACAGAGCAACAAATAATAGAAGAAAATGAAATTACAACTAACTAGAACACAACAAATTGGTAGAAGAAAATCAAGTAGACTATGAACTATCAACTGGAACATAGTACGAAGGTGGCTTAAGTATTATAAAGTTGTGGTAGAATTTTAAATTGAGTTTTAGTAGTTCGTAGGAATTCTAAGGTAGAAATGAAAGCCAGAAAACAAGGAATTATAAAAGAGATGTGAAAAGATTTTTGATGTTGTTTTACGGCCGATGCCAATAATCAATCGAAAAAATTAGATTGAAGTCAATCTGTTTTGTTGTCAATTGTTTTCTACTTTTGGATTGGTCTCCTGTCATGTTGCCATAGTTTATTCACTACTGAGATTGATTATTGGCAATATAGTATCAGAAAAACGATTGAGCTGTCAATCTAAAACGGCAAATTTTGGATTGGGTTTGTTTATTGGCAGCGGCTGTTAAAAGCAGACGTAAGATTTTAAATTAAGAATCGCCATCGATTATCGTCTACATTATGTTTTTTCCTTGGTATCTTTATCAGATAATTATTTAACCAATCACTCAAGTATTACTAACAATCCGTGAAAAATCATAATAACAAAAGTATTTCGATCTGAAGTAACTGATAAAAACATAAACATAATATTTGAAAGAGATAAATTTAATTTTAATCATCATAATATTGCAAATGAATGCTGAATATAATTCATAATTTCGTTTATAGAGCCGCATTTAAGTAACGTAAGCCATTTAATTAAATATTTAAAATGCATTTAAATTAAAACGGAACGTCGACGTAACTAAATATTGCGGTTTTATAATGAACTTCGTATTATGTTTGAGTTGATATTAATTTCATCAATTAAATGTTTATTGTTCAGTTTGTGATGGATATTATGGATTAAATATTATTAATAATGCATTTTTCCGTTTGTTATTAAGCTATAGATCTTAATTCACTTGTTAAAATTATTTCATATCAAAAATATGTTTTAAATTCAATCTTTATTATTTTGTAAATAATTTTTCATTTAAAATAATTTTGCCACTAGTTTATAATTAGCTTTACACCAAAATTTAGACGATTTAATGTTCCATGTGCATAAATTCTTTCACTTTCATTAAATATTAATCCTTTATTGTATATTAATTTTAATAGCTGTGATATAATTTCATTTTTTCGAGAAAAAAGTAAAAAAAAGCTTTTGTAACCGTCTGAAATATTTTAATTTGTAATTTGTCCATTTAATATAACATTCCTGACTAGTCTTAAGGGAAGTGTGTTATATTAATTATTTATAAGATGAAACTAAATAAACATTTCATTGTATTTATTGTATCTATGTAAAGTATTTAAGTAATGTTAATTTTGCTAAATTTTAGACTTAGACAAAAATGTTTTCGCCTTGGGATTGTATTTTATTTGTTATTAATAGATACGAAAGGAATAAAATAATTTTAAAATAAACGTGTTGAGGTTATTTGAAATTCTGTTTTTTTTAATCGACTTCATAAAAAGGTGGATGATGTATTTTCCATAGTCCCTTGCACTTAACATTCGAAGAATATATCTAACACCGGCAGTTATAATTTTTTTATTGGACATACCTACTTTAAGAAAGAAATAGTAATATTTCTATAACAACACTATTGAGAAAGTTTAGACTATATTCTGCCAATAAGACCTTAAGGCATGCATATACACTTGCATTATTTTCCATGACCTTTGATTCTGTATCAGCACATATACGTCCCACTGCAGGGCATAAGCCTTCTCTACAATCGAGAGTACGATTGAGAGTAGTTAGGCGCTATAGTCCACCAACCTGGTGTCTTTTTTAATCTTCGCTATTCCCTATGATATGCAGATTCCCTCACGATGTTTTCCTTCACCGTAATAGTGAATTGATTGAATCTGTATCAGCCCATATACGTCCCACTGCAGGGCACGGGCCTCCTCTACAATCGAGAGTACGATTGAGAGTGGTTGGGCCATATAGTCCACCACGCTGGCCTAGTGCGGGTTGGCGGACTTACATACCATAGAAATTTTTATAAATCGCTATGGTATGCAGGTTTCCTCACGATGTTTTCCTTCACCGTTTTAGTGCGTGGTGATTGACTATCAATACACACATGACTCCGAAAAGTCAGAGGTGTGCCCTGGGATTCGAACCCACGACCACCGTGAACATGTAGGCAGTCGCGTCTAGTCCGTTTACCGACAGACCACCACGATTGATTGAATAAATTATAGTAAAACTAAGTAAATGTTGGTAACATAGGTCCTGTCCTTGTATGAACATTTCATGTTATATACCCAAAAATATATATACGCACTTCATAAAATAATAATAATATTTTTCAAGAGGTATCTAAACGGGTCGGTATAATTTTGTCAAATGGTATGAGACCGCCACGTGATGAGTGATGACATTTGATATTCTATCTGGACGGCATCTACACTACCAGGTTAAATACAGTAACTGTACCGTAAGAAGAAAAAGAAGAAAAAAATACTTTTTTTTAAATGCCCCCTTAGCCAAGTTGCAAGCGCTTATAAACTATTCTCTTTCTACACTCGTTAACGCCTTGACATCAGCGATAACGTTCCGTCCGCGCTTATCAAAATGTTTCTTGGATAGTATTTTTATGGGAGTTAGTCAATGGCGTTGTACAACGTATTGTAAAAATAGAAGAGATTTGAAGCGTTTGTAATTTGTTTAAGGGAGCAGTTGTGTCTATCGGATACACTTTACAAGCCTAGTGTAATAAACTAATAAAATCATTTAGGTATCTTGATCATTTCACAAATAAACACCAGTCAAATAGTTTATTTGGCGAGTTAATACAGAGAGTA
Source organism: Hyles euphorbiae (assembly GCA_023078785.2). Lineage (NCBI taxonomy): Eukaryota > Metazoa > Arthropoda > Insecta > Lepidoptera > Sphingidae > Hyles > Hyles euphorbiae. The sequence continues at coordinate 11,914,645 of CM041039.1, read as the reverse complement.
AACACAATATTGGTTGGAATATGAAACAGCCCTCCATACAGAATGTTATACAGCACACGCGCTCATTTCCCGACATTCGACGTCGGCAAATAACGATATAATTATAACACATCTTTCGCCTCTTGACAGAACCGAGACGTCTCTTTATAACTACCGATTTCTGAATGAATCGTACTCCTATTCTATGAAAAAATATTATCTTTTAGTTGAATGAATCTATGCTACTTGTCTCGGTGGCGCAGCTGTATCAGATTTGCTTACAATGTTGTTATGTTGGGTTCGAATCCCGGGTTAGTCAAAATGATATTGAATTTTTCCATGCATTCTCAGCCTAGAGTTAAAAATTTTTGCACAACATGGCGATGGGCTCCCCCCCGTCGTAGGACGGGACACACATGGCGAAATGTGGTTGCCCATTTTGTATGTACCTCTGCCTACCCCTTATGGCAAAAAGGCGTGATGTGTATGTGTGTGTTTGTGAGTGTACATATGAATAATTAATTATTATATTCTATCTAGTATTGTGTATCAAGTGCGTGGTGGCCTGTTGGTAAACGGACTAGACGCGGCTGCCAATATGTTCACGGTGGTCGCGGGTTCGAATCCCAGGGCACACCTCTGACTTTTCGGAGTCATGTGTGTATTGATAGTCAATCACCACGCACTAAAACGGTGAAGGAAAACATCGTGAGGAAACATGCATACCATAGCGATTTATAAAAATTTCTATGGTATGTAAGTCCGCCAATCCGCACTAGGCCAGCGTGGTGGACTATATGGCCTAACCACTCTCAATCGTACTCTCGATTGTAGAGGAGGCCCGTGCCCTGCAGTGGGACGTATATGGGCTGATACATACATACATACATAAAATTATTTCATAAAAATCGTCACGTACCCGTTACGTGAGATATAAAACCCGTGTTATATCCCCTTGTGCACGTCGCTTACGCAAACGTCATAGTGCCAATAACCCCCAAATGTACAGGACGTGGGATTAATAAAGGAAAAGGTTATGCGGATTCTGTATATCGAATTACTCGCTACTAAAGATTTGCGGGGATTAATTGTAAATAATGTATAAGGACAACCCGCACTAGGCCAGCGTGGAGGACTATATGGCCTAACCACTCTTAATCGTACTCTTGGTTGTAGAAAAAAGCAGTGGCCTACAGTGTGATGTATATGGGTTGATACAGTACAGTAAAGCATAAGGCGGTATGTGGTTATTGTTTTATATGACAGCCTCCGTGGCACAGTTGGTTAGACTCCGCCTGTGAAAAGAGAGGCCGCGGGTTCGATCCCCGCACCGAGAGAAATATTTGTGCAGCCCACAAGTATTTCTTCCGGGTCTGGATGTTTGTGAGACCGAAAAGTCTCCTTCCTGATACCCACGACACAAGACTCGATCTTACTGTGGAGTCAGGACTATGTATGTGACTGTTGGGTGTTATTTATTTATTATTATTATTATTAACAAAGTATACTTATGTGGCTTAAGAATGACCACTGACAAACCTAAATTGGCGGAGTTTAGTTCAAGAATTTCTATTCTAATCTTGGGTAGTTTTAAGTGTGTATTTACTCATCAAAACTTGATATTTCATATACTGTAAAATGATATCGAATCATAAAAAAAGTAAACTATAAAAAAGATTATACTATAAGTAGCCTTTTGCCACCCATTGTGTTAAATTCGCGTTCCTAACTTCATTCAGATATACTAAATATAGCAGAAACATATTCGTATTTAAAATGTATAATGATTATAAATCATAACTAATGATTAATGGAACCAACTAGTAACTTTTGTAATAATTGAGGTTTTTGTAGGTGCTTAAATCATTTATTCACAATTATTCTTAAATTATCGTCCAGGAAAAAATATTTTTTAAAAGTAAATTTTAAAGTATGAATTATTTTGAAATCCGCAGATATTATATTGTATAATTAATACATCCTGGTTTTATCATGTACTGTTACCGTTTTTATTTTTCCTTTTGAAATTGTTTGTTTTGCATTCGATTATTAAAACTTAAAAAAGGAGGTTTTATTGATTCTAGTGTAATAGAACCACCGAGAAAAGAGCATGCCACTTACCTTGTCATCACCAACCGTGATTTTCTTGGGTGGTTCTGGATACCTGTGACACAATAAAAACTTATTAAATCAATCTTAGTCAGAAGTGTGTGGTGGCCTGTTGGTAACGAACCAGACGCAGCTGGCCTACATGTGGTGGTCGCGGGTTCAAATCTAAGGGAACAACTCTGACTTTTCGAACTCATCTGTGTATTGATAGTCAATCACCACGCACTATTATCAGTGATGTGAAAACATCGCGAGGAAACCTGCATATCCTAGTGATTTAAGAAAAAATCTATGGTGTGTAGTTCGCCAACCCACACTAACCCAGGGTATTGATTATAATATGGCTTAATCACAACAATAACAGCAGTGCAAATGCACTGATGTGTTTCGGATTGACGTCCATTTTAGCCAGAGTAACTACTGGATATATTGAGACTTAACATCTTATTTCAGGATACCGAGTGCAGTGGAATGCGAAGCAATACTTTGCAACCTGATGAATAGCGGCACATCTCACAGCATGGCACATTTAAAGATTTTTATTGTGAATTTTGTGTACTATATACTATAAATACTACCAAGGCAGGCTAGGCAGATTCCAAGTTTCAATGATTATAATAAATGCACGCAATTGATTTCTAGTTTCCATATTTTGGGAAATCTTTTATACACATATAAATACAAAACCTTACGCCTTTTCCCCAGAAGGGGTAGGCAGTGATACGGGTCGAGCCTATCGCCATATCGGGTACAACTTTCTGATTCCGACCTAATAATGAATACCAAAATCCAATATCACTTTGCCAAACCCGGGATTCGAACCCGAGACCTGAGCTTTGTGGCCGTATACCGTAGGCCTTTTTGTGGCCGTATTACAACTACACTACCGAGGCAGTCAGATTGAAAATCTTTCAATGAGAAATTAATACTACGCCTAGTTTATTTAAATAAAACAGTAATCTAAAAAATAATTTCTAAATATATTTTAAAAATCAATATTAATCCTAATAGCTTCAATTACCAATGCAAAAAAGGCGTGTAATTACATAGTCCAAACTTTATTACTTTGGATAAGTTTTAATCAAAGTTCCAACCGATATATTGGGTGTTCGTTAACGATGACCCGGTTACCTGTTTCTCATTGAGGCATCTCATTCGATCGATCTGAGGTAGCCACCGAGAAGTGATTGGAAATTTTAGAAGTCTCTTATTCGTTACCTAAATGACTTTGCTGCCAGTGACATGTGTGTAATTTTACAGATTATGTTTTACTGCAAGTTTGTTTTATTTATATAATAAGTAAAAATGTAGGTTGATCAAGCGTTAGTATAATGCATTGACTAAAAAACTAAGGATAGGTCCTAAATTCATTGGGAATATCAACAAGAAGGCCGTGAAAATCGAACTATATACTAGATTTATTCGTGAAAATGAAAGTTATGGTGAATGATAATAATAAATATTATCTTTATTTGTTAAATAAACATTATTTCGTAATACAAGCAGAAAGTTCCAAAATCGTTGATAGGGACGATTCTTTTTAGTAGCTCTTTATTGGCGAAGTACTGGAGCACCGCACTACTTACTTTGGAACATTTTACGCTCGCCCCATCATATTACATATTTATGTCATGCATCTATAACTTAATGCCTGATTTACTTAATTAGTAGGTAGAGATAATACTATATATTAAGAGTTCCTAGATTTAATCTTTGTTTTAAGACCCTGTAGGAGGCGATGATGATAATGGGCAGTCATAGTGATTCACGCGGGACAGCATGTCCCGTTTTGGGTTCAGCCTGGGAACATAGGGGTTTGTGATTCTGCTCGAAGTGAAAATTGAAATGAGTGTAATTCTTGTACTACATATGACTGATAGCCGATTCTCACCGGTCGATGTTCCATTCAAATTGCATTGTCGTATCAACACCAATGTAGAATTTCTATGGTACCTATAACCCGCACTAGGCCAGCGTGGTGGACTATAATGCCTCACCACTTATAATTGTACTCTCGATTGTAGAGGAGGTTCGTGCCCTGCAGTGGGATGTATAAGGGCTGATACAGTACCACCAACATCAGTCAGTGTAGTATATGCGCTAATACAGATGCCATGTATTTCTTTATCAAAATATATTAATCATTGTTCAAATTATACTCATATCTACTACATACACGGTCACCAAGTGTCTATATTTTATATTATTTCGGTGGGTCACATTGAAATAAAACTATTATTTACGGATTTTATCGCGAATTTAGTTTATTTTTTTTTTACATTTTTGACTTCCCGACGTTTCGATCACTTTACAGCTTTCGTGGTCACGGGGCGGACTGACACGAAAGCTGTGAAGTGATCAGTAAATCGCGTAAATCTAAGAAACCATTATGGGTGGGTCACAGCTATCCATAGCAAAAAACATATTATATTTATATATGTATGTATGTTTCTTTTATTAATTATTAGTATTTTTTCGCGACGGATCATCAGTGCTATAATTAATAGCTGCAAGCTCGATTCGGCTTTCAGCAAACGTGAACTTTAACAGAATTCCTCACTCAAATAAACACATTTAATATTATTCCCACCCCTTTAGGTAAAAATATAGCCTATGTCACTCCAAGGTAACGTACCACACTAATGTTGAAAAATATTTTAAAATCGGTCCTGTAGTATTTGAGTTTATTCTTTAGAAATAGAAATACAAATGTTTTCCCTTTATAAGACACTAGCGGCCCGGATAGATTTCTCTACAATAATATGCACGTATTATACACATAAACCTTCCTCTTGAATCACTCTATCTAAAAAAAACCGCATCAAAATCGGTAGCGTAGTTTTAAAGATTTAAGCATACAAAGGGACATATGGACAGAGAAAGCGACTTTGTTTTATACTATGTCGTGAAACTGTAACTTAAAGCATACTCGTAATATCTAGAGATATAAATCACGTACAATTGAATACATTATTTTATCGGAAGGGCTCTAATTACTGCCAAGTAATATCTGTTTAAATACAAAGGGCCCGTTAAATGTCAATAGGTCATAAAATTGCCAATTGCTTGACATGACCTGAATTTGTAAGATGACCTCATTTTATGGTGGGACGTAATGGCGCATTTTGAGTAAACTTTGATGTTTGTTATGCTAAAATACACTACGGTATATAAGGTAAATAGTATAACGCATTTTTTTATAAATGGGTACTGTGCGACGACTAACCATTCGGGTAAAATTAGGCCCTCGATATTAAGGTTCGCCATCACTTATTCAATAAATTGGCAGAGTCACTTTAAATATATTTTTCCTTTTGAGATTTTATTTATTTACTATTTATTGTACATCTTACATGAAATATTATAAGATTTAAGCTTAGCGCGGAATGGAGATGCGTGATCATAATTACGAAGCCCAAATATAAATGTTATACAGAAGTTTCTTATGTGTATTATATAATTATATATCTATTTTTTATAATCTATGTATGCGTACCTTTATGTGTGTATTTTGTGTGTATATATATATATATGTGAATATTTTCGTTAAACCGTCAATATTCAAATATTTTTAACCGACTTCAAAAAAAGGAGGAGGTTCTCAATTCGACTGTATGTTGCTTTTTTTTTTTTTTTTTTTATGTTTGTTACCTCGTTTCTCTGTACTGTATGAACCGATTTCGATCATTCTTTCTTTGTTTGAAAGCTGGTGCTTGTCGTTTGGTCCCATAAAAATATGGTGAAGATCTGATCAATATCTTCGGACCTGGAGAGGGGAACTCCTTAATATTAAGGAGAATTGCAATGGTTCTTTTTGCATTACGTTCATTAGAAAAGTTAAGTTACAGTGAGAGAGGGAAAAAGGGGTGGGGGTGAGGGGGGGTGGGTGATAAAATTAAAATACACGTAAATTCTAATATCTTCGGCAGCTTTTAACCGATTTTAGTGATTTCTTTTTCATTGGAAAAAACGTATTGACAGGTTGATCCGAGGAATACAACATGAAGATCTGATGATTATGTTCGGACCTGGAGAATAGAACTCTTCAAAATTTAGTAGGATTCCAATGGTTCTTTTTGCATTAGGTTTATTATAAAAGTTAAGCTACAGTGAGGGAGGGAAAAAGAGATAGGCGCGAAGGGTTGGGGGGGGGGGGGTGATAAAATTAAAATCCACGTAAATACTAATATCTTGAGCAGCTTATAACCGATTTTAGTGATTTCTTTTTCATTGGAAAGAACGTATTAACAGGTTGATTCCAGGAACACAACATTAAGATCTGATTATCATGTTCGGACCTAGAGAGTAGGACCCCTCAAAATCTAATAGGATTTCAACGGTTCTTTTTGCATTGGGTTCAGTATAAAAGCTAGACTACAGTGGTTGAGGGAAAAAGAGATAGGCGCGAAGGGATGGGGGGGGGGGAGAGAAAAATAATAAACATGTGAATATTCCAATATCTTTGGCAGCTTTTAGCCGATTTTAGCGATTTCATTGTCATCGGAAAGAACATATTCCTTGTGGGGACCAAATCTTCTTCATTTAAATGCCTATCAACACTAAAAAGATAAAAATAACTAAAATTTTTAATAAAAAAAATAAAAACCGACTTCAAAACAAAAATCCACTAAAAACCAAAAAATAATAAAATAATAAATACCACTCCAAAGCAAAAAATAATAATATTTATTTCATGGAACTCGTGCATGTTGATTAATTTGCTTAATGACTTGACTAGCCAACAAATCAAAATATATGCGTAACATATTGAAGGCGGGTCGCCCAGTACCAAACATATAGATATTTAAATTAATATAAGGCATACGTCCTATATGTTTGGTACTTGGCGGCCCGCCTTCAATATGTTACGCATATATTTTGATTTGTTGGCTAGTCAAGTCATTAAGCAAATTAATCAACATGCACGAGTTCCATGAAATAAATATTATTATTTTTTGCTTTGGAGTGGTATTTATTATTTTATTATTTTTTGGTTTTTAGTGGATTTTTGTTTTGAAGTCGGTTTTTATTTTTTTTATGAATTTAAGCGCTTACTAATTCTCTCCGCGTCTTCCAAAGGTCGACTGGTAGATAATGCCTCAGGCATTATATCCGTCTAAACAACGCTATATCATAAATATTATAAAGTTTAATAAAATAAATAAATAATGTGTGTTATAAGGCCGCCACTTGTGCGATTTATTATTATTATGTGATATTGTGATTTCTCTGTTGTTCCTCTGTACAGAACAAAAAAGGATTAATAAATGTAAAACAAACAGGTATTTGATGGTTGAATGCTAATGTTTGGTTTTAAAAAATTTAATCCCTTTGTATTTTAGGCTTTCAGGGAGCTTTGCTCATATTAATATTTAGAATTTATATTTTATTTGATTGGATAAATAGCCGTTGGTTTGTGAAAGCATCAATAACTTACTGGTTGAAGCATTTAATAATTTGGCGACGACAGACGAAATCCGATAAAATGAGTATAATGTAATACAAACTAAAAACAGTTTGATATTCATCTTTCTTACACAATCGGCATGGCAGACGTAAACCAACTAAATTTTATTTTTATCAGTATCAGCCCACGAATTTCCATGTACGGCAAGGCATGTGCCGCCTTTACCATCGAGAATGTGATTGAGAGGAATAAAACCATATAACAACATCCAGTGCTTAATCTATATACATATAAATAAAATTTAAGTGTCTGTTTGTAAAGTAAAAATTAAAGAAAATGTCCAACTAGATATCTTTATATACACGATACCTATAAATGATCTTAGCTTTTTTTGTCTGTCTGTCTGTTTGTTCCGGTTAATCTCTGAAATGGCTGGACCGATTTTGACGGGACTTTTATTGTCAGGTAGCTGATATAATAAGGAGTAACTTAGGCTTCATTAATTTTAGAAAAGTTCTTTTATTTTAGAAAAATAAAGTTTTTGTTAAATTCCACGCGGACGAAGTCGCGGGCACAGCTAGTTAAGTATAAGAATGGAACAAAAACATTATTCTATAGGCACCGGAGTATTACTTAATTGATCAATTTTGTTCATTAAACTTACGTTATTCTTTACCGTGAAAGTTGGTACTTAGAATTGAAAGGTCTATCAGTTTCTTCGTAAAAGTGAATCGTCTAGACGGAGTAGGTACTATTTTTACTTAATTCTTAAAAATACTATTAGTTAGAATTTCGTGTAATAATTGTGAAATAATTGCGTTCTCGGTATCGCGATGAACGATATTTTTCACCGATACTATGAATGAATATTATAATAATGTAATACCAAAAGTAATACCAAAAGCCCCATGTAATACCAAAAGCTCCGTCATATCTTATGGCATGGATAAAGGGAACAGTGTTGGTACGGCTAGGGCGTCGCCGCAAAACGACGCGCAGGCCTATCGCCCTAAGCCTGTGATAAGTGGGCAAGGGCTACCGCGCACGGTACGGGCGCGGCCAAAGACGCGAGTACCAACCAAGCTCCGTTTCGCCACATGGAACATTGGCTCTATCACCGGCAAATGCCGAGAGCTTGCAGATGTTCTCGAGAGACGTCGGGTGCAAGTCGCATTTCTTCAAGAGACGCGATGGAAGGGTGGCAAGTCTCGGGATATCGGGCAGGGTAACAAACTGATTTACAGTGGATCTCCCACTGGCCGGAACGGGGTTGCCATAGTGTTGTCTTCGAGCGTTCTTGCGACCGGCTTGTGCGGGTTAAAGTAATGATTGAGGGGGTTGTTACCAACTTGATCAGTGCTTACGCCCCGCAAGCGGGTTGTTCGGAGTCGGAGAAAGAAGCCTTCTGGACCCTTGTTGATGATACTATGCGTAATCTGCCCCAATCCGAGAGCATTGTGGTGGGTGGGGACCTGAATGGGCATGTAGGTAAGGACCGTTGGGAGAATGAGCGTGTTCATGGCGGCTATGGTTTTGGCGCACGTAACGCAGAGGGGGACTCTGTTCTCAGAGCCTGTCTTGTGTCAGATCTGGCCGTTGTGAATACGTTCTTCCAAAAGAAACCCGAACACCTCATCACATAAAAAATTGGGCCCCACTCGACACAAATTGACTACCTGCTCATAAGGAGATGCCACATCAGCAAAGTGACCAACTGCAAGGTTATCCCGGGAGAATGTCTCACGACACAGCATCGTCTCCTTGTTATGGATGTGAAGGTAACACCGAAACCCAAAGTGACCGAGTATCGAGCACCAAGGATAAAGTGATGGTTGCTGGATGGACCTGCTGGGCATAGTTTCCGCGATGCTTTGATCCCCTTATTAGAAAATAGTATGGAGATCGAAGATGTGGGGGAACTGTGGGGCGGCATTCAGACAGCAATCACCACCCTTGCGAAGTTGAAGCTCGGCACAACTAAGGGCGGCCGCACCCTTAACAGGGAGACTTGGTGGTGGAGTGGGACAGTCCGGGAGGCAATTCTCAGGAAGAGGACACTGTTCAAAAAGTGGCAAGCGACTAACTCTCCTGAAGACCGCGCTGCGTAAAACCTAGCCAAACGCGCTGCAAAGCGAGCTGTGGCCAAGGCCCGACACGAGTCTCTGACTCCTCTGTATGAGAAGTTGGAGACTGTGGAGGGTCAAAAGCTCATCTATCGGCTCGCAAAGACTCGGGAAAAGGCGACACTCGACATTACCAAATGTCGATGTGTCAAGGATTCCCGAGGCGCCTTGGTATGTGAGGCTAGCGCGGTGAAGGAGAGGTGGCGCTCTTACTTCCACGGGTTATTTGACACCATACCTTTGGGAGTGTCCTACCCTGAATTGCCCCCGAACCAAGGTCTTGTTGCACCTGAAGAAGTTCTCTGTAGTCTTCGTCGCATAAAGAACCGGAAAGCAGTAGGGCCTGACCATATTCCGATAGAGGCGTGGAAGTCTTTGGGGCTTCATGGTGTGGAGCTTCTTGCTGCGTTATTTAACCGCATCCTGAATACCAAAAACATGCCTGACTTATGGCGGTTGAGTGTGATAACTCCCGTGTACAAAGGTAAAGGCTGTGTTCAGGAATGCGGTAATTATCGTGGCATTAAGGTCATGAGTCATACCATGAAGCTCTTCGAACGCGTCATCGAGTCCAGGCTCCGCCAAGAGGGACTTATCTCTGAGTGTCAATACGGCTTCCGTCCTGGCAGTGGCACTACCGACCCGATATTTGCACTCAGGATGCTTGGCGAGGCATACAGGGCGAAGAAGACGCCACTGCACGTGGCTTTCTTGGACCTGCAGAAGGCCTTCGACTGTGTGCCGCGACAGGCAATCTGGTGGGCGATGAGGGTGAAAGGGATACCGGAAGCCTATGTGGACATTATCAGAGACATGTACCTCCGATCCGAGTCCTTCGTTCGGACCGCCGTTGGCGACACGAATCCTTTCCCGATTGATGTCGATGTGCACCAAGGCTCGGCGCTGAGTCCATTCCTCTTCAGTGTTGTGCTCGACGCCATTACGTCTCACATCCAGGATCCTGTGCCCTGGGTGTTGATGTATGCCGATGACATTGCACTGGTGGAGGAGGACTGGCGACTTTTGGAGCGCAAGGTCAACCGGTGGAAGGAGACGCTCGAGAGCGGTGGTCTGAAGTTAAATGTGGCGAAGGCCGAGTACATGGCTTGCGGGAGTACGGACCCCCAAAGCATCGAGATAGGGAACGAACTTGCCGTGAAGACGGACAAGTTCAAGTATCTTGGGTCCGTACTGCATGAGTCCGGTGACATCGACCTTGACGTCAAAGCCCGTATAAGCGCTGCTTGGTCTAAGTGGAGAGAGGTCTCGGGCATACTCTGCGACCGCAGGATGCCGATGAGGTTCAAGGGTCTCATCTATAAAAGCATTGTGCGGCCGGTGCTCCTGTATGGTTCTGAGACGTGGCCTGTCCTCAAGCGGCACGTCCAGGAGATCCACGTCGCGGAGATGAAGATGCTGCGGTGGATGTGCAACGTTACGCGTTTGGACAAAATCCGTAACGAGCACATCCGTGGCAGTCTTGGTGTCCGCGATGTGGCTGATAAACTCCAGGAATCCCGCTTGAGATGGTATGGTCACGTCCTAAGGAAACCGCAGGAGTACGTCGGTAATGTGTGCCTGAGCCTCAATATTCCCGGACCTCGACCGCGGGGTACACCAAAGAAGCGCTGGCTCGATGTCGTCAAGGAAGATATGAGGGTCAATGGCCTTACTATTGAGGATGCCGAAGATCGGGCGAAATGGAGGAGAATTTGCCGGAAGGCGGACCCTGGCACCGGCCGGGATAACGCCAGGTAGAAGAAGAAGAAGAAGACTATGAATCAATATTCTGCTTTGAAAATATATTAAATATACACATAGATTTCGAATTGAGAATTTCCTCCTTTTTTGAAGTCAGTTAAAGAGGAGTATGGTATAGTAATAGGTTTTATATAATGTTTAAAAAATGATTTTTCGATAAATAAAATGTTAATGATATTGAAGTAATTACTATACATGTTCACCATGGTATACTCTTTGTCAAATTACACGTCTTGTAAATACAAACTTTTGCGGGTGGTAGGTGTCTCATATGTGAGAACCCGCCTGAATAAGTACCACCACAATGTCTATAGCTTCCCCCTAACAGCAGTGTAAATGCATTATATTCCAGTTTGAAGGATATTGTAGCCAGAGTAACAATTGGACATATCGAGACTAACATCTTATGTCTCATATTTGCGAGCGCAGTGGTATGCCAATCGTTGTTTTGTTCATGGTGCTGTTTGGTTTTGCTACTGTCAATGAGCTTACCTTAGCCAACCAGCACTAGGCCAGCGTGGTGGACTATATGGACTAACCACTCTCAATCGTACTGTCGATTGTAGAGGAGGCCCGTGCCCTGCAGTGGGACGTATATGGGCTGATACAGAATGAGCTTACCTTGCACTTATACTTGGTATCGCTTGCCATTAAGCAAACGGCAGGCTCTTCTCGCCATTCATAGCAATAAAAAAATGATAATTACATTTAATAAATAAAATGTTCTAATCATATATCCCTTCATATCAGAAAACTAGTTGATCCTCAGTTACTTAATTAGAAAAATATTTTTCTCTTTGTTGTTATCAGAAGCGACAGCAAACGTTAATATGGTTTTAAAAGAATTCTATTTTATGAAAGAAAAAAATAGTTATATTTTTTTTACTTTAATAGCACAAAGGATTGTTATCTCTGGTCCTGACAAGTAAGCTTTATCAGAGGTTAACAACAATTTAAAAATCTTCTACAAATTACGCATTGAAGATAAATACCGACGATGAAAAAATGGAGCTAAGTACAGTGAAATGAAATTAAATTAAATGTATTTATTGGTCATGTAGGCAACAGTGGAGACATACAGTGTGAGAACGAAGGTTATTTATGACAACAAGATATATTTAAATCCGTAATTCTTCTTCTCTTCAGCCACAGGTTATCTGCTGAACATAGCCTTCCCTAAAGGTCTCCACATCAACCTGTTGGAAGCGGCCTGCATCCAGCGACTTCCTGCAACCTTAGCCAGGTCGTCCGTCTACCTTCTAGGCGGGCGTATGACACTGTGCTTGCCTGTACCTGGCATCAACTCCAGATCTCCCAGAACTCCAAATTACTTATTAATCTTCAAATTACGGCTAAGATATTTTCCGTGTCAAAATGATAAAGAGATTAAAATAATTTTGCATTATTTTACGATACTTCTTTTTTTTTTTTAAACAAAAGGGTCCTCATAACTCTTGCTGAAATTGTGTATTAATATTTTTTATAGAAGATTAATAGAAGGCACCATATTCGAATCTTGCCTATAATAAATTATATATAAATACATAAATAATTGGTTCTTGAGAGCCGAATAGTAAAACCTTCTAGCCGTAGATTATCGTAAAAATCTTAACTTACGCCTACATTTTCTGAGAATTCTAAACATAATGTTAAAAAGAGGTTTCATAAGATTGCCTAATTAGTCAGTGAGAAGAGTTCGGGCTTTTGTATTTAAGCATTAATTATAATTTATTCTATTTTGAGCAATTGCTTGATATCCAAAACATAAGCGACATAAATAAATTAGATTATCTTTAATATTCCTGCTCTAATTCACGGATTCACATACTTGTATCCTGAACCGTACAGCATAAAACTATAAAAACACATTATACCATAAAACATAGAGAAAATCATAAAAAGTCAACAAAGAAAAAAGTTATCCTAGTCGATTTAAATAACTGTTAGTAAATATAAAATATAGTGATTGCAGAAATTTATTTAACTAGATTTTCCTCGCCTGGGGGTTACTCTATGGAACAATACGAACTTCGAATGTTCGGACGCTGTACGTAGATCTTTACATCTGAATACCTATTTATGCACCTTTTTCGCCATCTCTCATCATCATCTCTCCGCTATCCAAAGGTTGGCTGTTAGAAAATGACTTTGGCATTAAGCCCCGCCTTTATACAACTATGTTTAATAAGTATTGTATCAGCCCATATACGTCCCACTGCAGGGCACGGGCCTCCTCTACAATCGACAGTACGATTGAGAGTGGTTAGGCCATATAGTCCACCACGCTGGCCCAGTGCGGGTTGGCGAACTTACATACCATAGAATTTTTTTTATAAATCGCTATGGTATGCAGGTTTCCTCACGATGTTTTCCTTCACCGTTTTAGTGCGTGGTGATTGACTATCAATACACACATTACTCTGAAAAGTCAGAGGTGTGCCCTGGGATTCGAACCCGCGACCACCGCGAACATGTTGGCAGTCGCGTCTAGTCCGATTACCAACAGGCCACCACGCACTTATAAGCATTAAACACACAATAAGTATTAAATAAATAAAATAAATCTATACTTAATAATACAAAATAATAATTCATTCATCATCTCCCCCTTCTATACAGCAAGAAACAGTCGTCGCCAACGCAAAATCTTGTAATCTGTCTAACAAACTTGGCATCGGACGACCGCTTCCGTTTCTTGCGAACTTACTTACACAGTTCTGACAGTAAATTCTAGTCTCCAGCCTTGAACAGTGGAGTATGGCTCATTGTAAATGGTATATTTAATTCTGTTTAAGTATTGTGATCTTTTTTCTACCGATTTGTAAAAAAATTATATGTTAAGTAAAGTCCGCCAACCCGCACTAGGCCAGCGTGGTGGTACCTAACCACTGTCATGGTATGTGGTATGGCCTAACCACTCTCAATCGTACTCTGGATTGTAGAAGAGGCCCGTGCCCGGCATTGGGACATACATATGTATATAGGCATATAGAGACTACAGGTATAGTTAATCCTTAATCTGGTAGAGACTCGACTTCTCGCATATTATCATGTTAGAAGTCCTTTACGAGAAATAACTTGAGTAAAAATAGAAAAAGAATAAATGACAGGTTTTCATAAAATCTATGTTCTCAAAAATTTAAATGGTACTGCCTCTATCCTAATTATTTTATTAATGTATTGTGCTTTTTATGAAACAATAAAAATTAAGGCAATTGGAAAACGGTTACTCCATAATTATTTTTTATTCATGTACATCACGATGAACATTGTCAAATGAAGGGTTAAAGCCGGTACATACCGGCTGAAACTAAAATGTATCACACATGCCTCATTGAGGCGGGTTTTACATATTTCTGTGGCTCTTGTGATCAAGGATACAAGCCGAAAATCATCACTTTACATCCAGTTTCCTCGATACAAATATAAACAACCTCTACCGACAATATTCATAATTGTTTACATTCGCAACGAATTTTACTTTTCTTCAAATGCAGTACAATTTTATTGTGTAGATAATGTTGTTATATAGGTAATAATGAGGTGATTCTCAAAAGCTTTGTAGATAAAGATTGAAAATAAAAAGATGTTGACTGACATGAGTGTATTGGACAGCCTCCATGGCGCAGTTGGTTAGACACCGCCTGTGAAACGAGAGGCCGCGGGTTCGATCCCCGCACCGAGAGAAATGTTTGTACGGCCCACAAATATTTCTTCCGGGTCTGGGCATTTGTGAGACCGAAAAGTCTCGCGTAGTTCCCGATACCCACGACACAAGACTCGATCTTAGTGTGGGGTCAGGACTTTGTATGTGACTGTTGGGTGTTATTTATTTATTTTATTTATAATTGAAGAACAGTAACCAAGGCTAGTAACAAAAATACTATATCAAAATAAGCACACAAACATTTTTTTACCCTCGAGTATTATTTAAAACAACCACAACGGATGTTAGATTTCTCCAACATATAATTATTCTAATTTCTTTTTGCAAACATAAGCTCTGTGATTTTCTTACTTTCAAAGGAACATTTGCAAAGGTAACTAAGTTATCGCGACCATGTTACACCATAAGCAAATTCATTTCGCCCGAAAAGTCTGGCCATCCACCTATTTGCCCTCGTAATCCAATTTCTCTGACCCTGAGGGTATAAAGCACTTAGTTAATTAATTTTTCGTCAGAATTTTATACAAGTTTCACACAAAGTCCTTAGAATGTTTTGTGTAAACGTCTGAGATCTTTCAATGTATTAGCGAATGACGAATATTGATATATTTTTTTATAAGCACAACTAGGTGATCATAATGAATCTGATTTTAGGTGACTATGTTGATGTTAAGTGGCTAGTTTGATTTGAAGAGACAGAGTTTTTTTTTTTATTGCTTTCGATGGCGAGACGAGCAAGCCGTTCGCCTGATGGTAAGCGACACGACCGCTCATAACAGTAGCAACATTCCACTGCGCTCGCCATCCTGAGACATAAGATGTTAAGTCTCAATATGTCCAGTAGTTGCTCTGGCTACAATGTCCTTCTATCCGAAACACAACAGTGCATTTAAGCAGTGTTGTTTCACGGGAGAAATAGACATTGCGGTGGTACCTACCCAGATGGCCTCTCACATATAAGGGACCTACCACCAGTAAGTTTTTGCCGGCCGGGTCAAAACCGAATATGGACCTACGTAAGCTGATGACAAATAATAATAATAATAATAATAAAAATAATAATATATTCAAATAATAATAATAATATATTCAGCGGCGTAAGTTGTTGGATGATGACACGCTTGAGCGGTTGCGCACAGACTTGTGTGTTGTCCAAGACGACAATATCTCGCCCGTCAGTGGAGATCAAGCAGCAGGCCCAACACCAACACCTGCTTCTGATTTCGAGCTGACGGACAATTTGGATGACAACGTAAGTCCCCAAGATAAACAGCATCTGAGAGGGGCTTTGGAACGTGCGATTTCGGAGTTTGTGTCCTTATCGGCGTCTTGTAGACCGCGACTGCCGCGTTTGCCAACGCATAGAAGAAATTTGGCGCTGATGGGAGCTTTGGACTCCATGTTACCTACATACTTGGAGTCCAGTCGGGATCTTGTTGATACGCACTCGATCCTTTACTGCGCGGCCGTCGCAGCATGTCGAGTGGCTAATGTTCAATTCCCAAAAGAATATAGAGCTACTCGAGGTGTTGTGACTGTGCCTGCCTGGCAGCTTAGGATCGAGGACCGTATCAACAGGGCCCGAACTCTCATCGGCAAGCTAATTTCCTTCTCAGAAGGAAATAGTAGACCGAGGATTATGCGTTTTGTGACGCAGGCTTTCTCGGGGACCAATATAAGTCCTCAGAATTATAGGCTTTGCGTCACAGAACGCATAGATTTCTATAAACAAAAAGTTTATGCGTGGGCAAACCGCATTCGTCGCTACAGGAGGCGATGGGATCGTTTCCAACAAAATCGTATGTTCCAAAGTGACCAAAAGAGGGTTTATAGATGTTGGGAGAATTCTTCTCAAGGTGTGGCGGATGGGCGGCTGCCTGGTGCTCACGAAATGCGTGAGTACTGGACGAATATCTGGTCGTCGCCTGTCTCTCACACTATGTTTTGTCACCCGCTTTGCACGGAGGGAAGTGGACAATAATTTATTTCCAACTCCTCCTATTAATTTAACTTTCTGATTAATTTCGTTGCGGGTTAAAGACAAGTTAGACATTCCCGGAGACTCGCCGAGCTTCAATGCTCGGTGTCATTACTTTGCGTGCCACTGTTGATCCTGGCTCACAGGAGTTACAGTGGTGGGTGTGAGGGCGGGACAGTCTCCTGTCTCTCACACTGAAGCCTCCTGGTTTAGTGTTGTAGATCGAGCTTGCGAGGCAATACCGACTATGGAGACCATTTTAATCAGTCTAGAAGATGTGCAAACTGCAATACGACGGACCCAAAACTGGAAGTCGCCGGGTCCGGACGGTCTGCACAACTTCTGGTTAAAATGGTTTCCAAGTTCGCATGTTCGATTGGCAGCACAGTTCCAGGATGCGCTTGAGGCGGAATCCCTCCCAGCATTTATGACAACAGGTGTCACTCACCTCCTCTTTAAGTCCGGTTGTACCACGGAACCAAAGAATTATAGACCCATTACATGCCTTCCAACTATTTATAAAATTTTGACCTCCATAATTAGATCCAAAATTACAGACCACATCACTTCTAACCAAATTCTTTTTCCCGGCCAAACAGGTTGCATGAATGGGTCCCGTGGTACTAAGGAGCTCCTTCTCATTAACATGACCATTTGCCAACAGGCTTGTCACAACCGGAGGAATTTATCGGCTGCCTGGATAGATTATAAAAAGGCCTATGATTCGGTGCCCCACACGTGGCTCATGAGGGTGTTGAATTTGTATAAAATTAATACAAATTTGTGCAACTTTCTTGGGTCTTGTATGGGGCAGTGGACCACTGTCCTGAGATATCCAGGTAGTACTGCTCCTCCTGATTGCGATGAGCCGATTAAAATTAAGCGGGGTATATTCCAGGGCGACAGTCTGAGTCCACTGTGGTTTTGCATGGCCCTGAATCCCCTCAGCACTCTGTTGTTGGATTCAGGGTTAGGCTACCGTCTGCGGAGAGGGTCTGAGCCTATTTCTCACTTGCTCTACATGGATGACCTCAAGTTATTTGCATCAAAACAAACCGAATTGGTTGAGTTGTTAAAAATAACTGAAAGATTTAGCAATTCAATCAATATAGAGTTTGGTGTAAATAAATGTGCGGTTATCCATGTGAAGCGAGGGGAGGTTGCGGTCTCTGATGACATACAAGTCTCAGAGACTGTAAGACTCAGACCTCTTTCTGTGACGGAAACATACAAATATTTGGGTATGCCTGAGGCTCTAGGTATCATGGGTGCAGATATAAAACAATCGTTGAAAGAGCGTTTCTTCAGCCGCCTGGCAAAAGTACTTAACAGTTTTTTGTCAGGTGGAAACAAGATTCGCGCTTTTAACGGTTGGGTTATGCCTGTACTCATGTACTCTTTTGGCATACTCAAATGGACTCAGACCGAATTGGACGCCCTGGATCGTAAAGTCCGAACCCTCCTGACTGCACATCGTATGCATCATCCACGTTCATCAGTGATGAGATTGTACATCCCGCGGAGATGTGGGGGCCGAGGCATTCTTAATGCTAAGGACTTGCATAATCGCGAGGTGTGCAATCTCAGGGATTATTTCCTTCACAGTGACGTGGATATGCATGGGGTTGTAGTTATGGTGGATAAAGGATTTACCCCGCTCTCTTTGGCGATTGAGAACTGGCGAAAACCTCTGGTGATGGGCATTAAGGATCGCGTGGACATATGGAAGAGCAAAGAGCTGCACGGTCGGTTCTATCGAGCCCTTCATGGGCCTGATGTGGACCGACTAGCGTCGGTGTCTTGGCTACGGTTCGGTAACCTCTTTGGGGAAACCGAGGGTTTTGTCTTTGCAATTATGGACGAAGTTATTAAGACGAACAACTATAGGAAATACATCCTGAAGGACGGTACGGTCGACATCTGTCGGGCATGCCACCGTCCTGGCGAGTCTATCAGGCATGTTATCTCCGGTTGTTCGTATCTTGCTAACGGCGAGTATTTGCATAGACATAACCTAGTAGCCAAGATCATACACCAGCAAATTGCCCTTCGATATGGACTTGTGACTCCTGAAGTGCCATATTACCAGTATGTGCCCCAACCAGTTCTCGAAAATGGTCATGCAACGCTGTATTGGGATCGATCTATTATCACAGACAGGACTATCCTAGCCAATAAGCCTGATATTGTGATAATAGATCGATTGGCGCGCCGGGCTATACTTGTTGACGTCACCATCCCGCATGACGATAACCTTGTTAAAGCTGAAAAAGACAAAATGTCTAAATATTTAGATTTGGCACACGAGGTTGCCGACATGTGGGATGTCGACTCAACAATTATTGTCCCGATTGTCTTTTCTGCTCATGGGTTGATACCAAAGAGCCTCGACCAACATCTACAGAGGCTCTCAATCGGCTGTTGGGTCAGGAGTCAGATTCAGAAGGCAGTATTGCTTGACACGGCACGTATTGTGAGGCGGTTCCTCACTTTGGGCTCCTAACCACCGGTGGCTTGGGTCTCGAGCCTCGCCATCGTTGGATAACTTTTTATATTTTTATATGTATTTTGTATACTAATATTATATATATATAAAAATGTAAAAAAAAGAAATTTAAAATAAAGGATAATAATAATAAAATACTTTATTGAATCTTTCCTTAACCTAGGTAACAAACAAAAGATTTTTACTAAATTTAGAGGTGCTTAGGCTAAGATATGGCAATAGTAAGGAACGGCTGGTGCTTACACTAGGATAGCCCTGTACAGTAAGCACCAGCTACCATCTGTATGTTGCACGGCCTAGTTGAAGAGGGCATAAAAACAGGTATTTTGAATAGGTACTAAAAATTCTTAAAGTAATTCTAGGTAGTTAGTTAAAGATTATTAAAACTATATAAATTTGAATTAAACAAAACATTTTTTTTTTTAAACAACGAAAAACACGAAATAAAATAAAATTTGCCATTTGGTTCATCGTAATAAATAAATAAATAAATAATGCACGCAACATGCATGCACGCGTTTTTGTTTTATATACGTGCCAGTGGGTCCATTTCTGTGTGCGTGCATACATGATGTGTGCATAAGTGTAATGTGTGTGTATGTGTGTGTGTGTGTGTGTATGTGTGTGTGTGTGTGTGTGTGTGTGTGTGTGTGAGTGCGTGTGTGTTTGTGTGAGTGAGTAGTGTACTTATACGTCTTCACGTTAGGCTAAAGGATGCAGGAAGTATTCTGTGTCATCATAACATTGATTAATAAGCCATTCACTGATTGATTTCTTTAAGGTATATTTTGTAGAATATATACTAAAATTTAGAATTCTATGTAATCTATTGTATAGAAAAGGACCAAGGAAGCAAAAAAATCGCTGGCTAAAGGAGGTATTAAATGATGTAGATTTTGCAATGAGATGATTGCGGCGGTTAATATTATATATGTCAGAGCGGGGAGTCAAAGCATGCTGTAATAATGCGGTATGTAAGATAAACAGTTGACGGACGGTAAGTACTTGGCAAAATTCATATAGGCTCTTAGTCGGATATAATTGAGGTTTAAATGTACACACCTTTAGTAGGGCTCTTTGGGCACGTTCGACATATATTAGGTGATTTTTAAAAGATCCGCCCCATGAAGTAATACAATATGTGAGCAGAGATTGGCATAAAGCCTGGTAGACTATTTTCAAGGAAGAAGGGTCAGCAACGTGACGTAACTGTTTGAAAACAAAAATAAGTTTCCGCATTCTACCTGACAATAATTTAATGTATGGTTTAAATGTTAGGTTATTATCAATGAGCACTCCTAGGTATTTTATTTGATTGGTTCTTTCTATGACAGAGTTAATATATTGCAAAGAGTTAGCAGACGAAGTATGAGCGGTGATATTAAATCTATTGTGATCTGGGAGTTGAACATTGCGAATACTGAATATAATATGTTTAGTTTTATCAATGTTTAGAGTTAGTAAGTTTTCTGTTAACCATTTAGATACCAAGTTAAAACCATTTTGAGCAGATTTATATACTTCTTCCCATGTATTGCCAGAGAAATATAAAACTGTGTCATCTGCAAATGATAAAAGGTTTCCGTCTATTATTTTCAGTTTGCAAAGGTCATTTATATAAACTAGAAATAAGCTAGGACCCAGGATGCTCCCCTGAGGCACACCATAAGTAATTGGAAGATCGTTGCTTATATGGCCTTCAAGAGTAACACACTGAGTTCGGTCATTTAAATAACTTTCAAAAAGTTTCAATTGATCTCCTCTAATTCCAAGAGATTCAAGTTTAGTTAGAAGTATGGGGATCGAGACCGTGTCAAACGCTTTCGCAAGGTCTAGGAAGATAGCGAGACATTTTTTTCCTGAGTCCAAATTTCTTACTAAATAATCAGTTAGTTTGTGCACAGCTTGTCCAGTGGATTTATTTTTCCTAAATCCGAATTGTCTGTCACTTAACAAGCTATGTTTTTCCAGATATCCGACAAGGCGAATATTTATTATTCGCTCTAGTATTTTGGATATTGCTGGAAGAACAGAGATTGGACGGTAATTATTAACTCGATTTCGGTCGCCATTTTTGTATATTGGATGTATAAGCCCTTTCTTTAAAGCTGATGGGAAAATTCCGACTGAGAGAGCTAAGTTGCAGAGAAATGTTATTGGCGGTACTAATATGTGCTTAAAAGTCTTTAAGAAAGAAGTGGAAATTCCATCCCAACCGACTGCGCAATCGTTTTTTAGGGACGTCATAATGCATTTAACTTCATATTCATCAGTTGGTAGGAAAACAAAAGAATTTGGAATGGAGGCGGATTTAGACAAATTTGTAGTAGCATCTGTGGTATTTGATTTTTGAATATTTTCTGCTAAAACTTTCCCTATATTTCCGAAGAAGTGGTTGATTGCATCAACCGACTCCTTGGGGGTTTTCTCAATGTACAGGAGATCACGCGATGAGGATTTAGTTTTTTTGAGATATGCAATATCTTTGATTGCTTCCCATAACTTCTTATTATTTGAGCCGGCTTCAGTAAGTCTAGTTTTATCATAGTTTCTTTTAACTTTTTTTAGGATCATATTGCAGAAATTTCGATAACGCTTGTACGTTACTCGTAGTATTTCATTCTTTGGGTCGTTTCTTAGTTGTTTGTGTAAGTTATCTCTGTGCCTTATACAACGTAATAATCCAGGTGTGATCCAGGGTTTGATTATTCTGTGACGCCGGGGTAAAAATTTTATACTAGTATTTTTTTCTATTACACTACGCAGGATACTATAAAAAATGTTTGTAGCAGAGTCAGGGTCTGTTTCATTGTATATTGAAGAGAGATCTATATTTAGCATATCTTTGTGGAGACTGTTGTAATCAATTTTGGTAGAGAATTTTGGGGGTGTTATAGATTTTTTGATTTTTAATGATAATAATGCTGCATAGTGGTCAGTGACTGTGGAGTTAATAACAAGGGTGTTCGCAAGACTCTGGGACTTTATAATAATATGATCTAGACATGTTGCATCATGTGTGCGAAGAGTGTGTGATGGAAGAAGGCCATGCACAGCTAACATATTTAGATAATCTTCAGCACGAGGGTCTTTATTATCTGGATGAATGTCAATATTAATATCTCCTATTAATATGATTGTTTTAAAAGCTGAAAGGCTTTGGAGTGTACAACTAATTGTTTGCATAAAATTGTCGACATTGTTAAATGCATGTGGACGGTATATTCCTAATACTGCTATATCCTGTCCAATTTTGATAAGGAGACAGCTGGCCTCTACGATTTTTGGCTCAGCCACTGATACACCTTGAAGATTGTTGCTAATGTAAGCAACAACGCCGTCATTTTGGTTAGCTGGATTTGTTGATGTAAAATGTTCGTATTCATTTAGCGGAGGAATTATTGGATTTTGTTTAAGTCTACATTCTGTTAGAATTATTATGTCACAGTGTAGCTTTATACGTTGTAATAATAAGGAGAAATCGTTCAAGTTTGCTGAAATACTACGAATATTTTGTGTTATAATGTTGAGATTTGCGGTGTGATTTGGTATACACTCTA
Source organism: Hyles euphorbiae (assembly GCA_023078785.2). NCBI lineage: Eukaryota > Metazoa > Arthropoda > Insecta > Lepidoptera > Sphingidae > Hyles > Hyles euphorbiae. The sequence goes on along the minus strand of CM041039.1, from coordinate 11,891,555 downwards.
TACATTTATCTGGTTCACAAGTCGTGGCCGTAGAAACTGTTGTAGTATCTATGTCATTTAAAAATCCGTTTATGATATTGAATTTTGTTTTTTAAATTTAGGTTTTTCTGTGATACCACTTTTTGGTAAGTAATGTAGTGATAAGTAATGTATTTCACAAGGACAGGTAGGTAGTAGGTTTGCATTAGGTTTCGTATATTTAATTAACGACTCAATACTAGACAAGCTTTTTGATGAATACTTCAGTGAGTTTGAAGGGTTAAGTTTGTGTGTGTGTCTGTCGCTGCGTATCACAATGCATGACATTGATGGCTTTTTCATTATACAGTTAACTATCGGAGTAAATACGAATCTTGTATCACTAATATTTTACTATCAGCTTTTATAGATATATAAAATATCTTACTTGTCATTTTTTTTTTATTGCAAAGAATGGTGATGTGGGCATGCCGTTCGCCTGATGGTAAGCGATACGACCGATAGCAAAACCAAACATCTTGAATTACAAAGCAATTCTTGGCATTCCACTGCGCTCGCTATCCTGAGACATAAGATGTTCATTCTCAATATCTCCACTAGTTACTCTGGCTATAATGTCCTTCAAACCGAAACATAATAGTGGTAGGCACTAATTTAAATAATGATTACATTTTTAATTTATTATATAATCTACAGGCAGTATATCTTACTGTTTTAATAGGACAGTAAAATGACAGATAAGGAACATTGCCAGAGTTATACCCGATGGGCCGAGAGCGGGGAATAAATCGCGGTACGATAGATAAACATTGGCCCGTGCCAATTCTTTCCGAAGCGATAGATCAATTGCACATCCTCGTTTTATTTTAGTAAACCTACATGAAATGGATGCCATTTTGAACCTGAATGTATTTGAGTTTTCGAGTCTTAAACTTTTGACAGTTTAATGGGTAATTCTTGAGGTTTGAGCTTCCATACATAGATCATGTTTTTATAATTTATGCTGTCTCAGAACTGTGAATCCTTGGATAAGTATATTGGGCAATAAATATTGTACGAGGTTTTCGGTTTAAAAATTATGCTTCGAATCAGCTCGATGAATGTTGAGAAGCACAAGAAATACTTCTGCTTACCATTCAGAAATACAGAAATTCAGAATTGATTCATGTATTTAAATTCATTAAAACGTACGATTGTTTTTCAGTCATTAAACGAAGTACTTGACAACAGCTTTCATTAACACGATTAAAGACACATTGTTGAACATTTTTAAACAAAAGTAGTTGAATTAAATTCTCGACTCTAGAGCAGATGTCTAGACGAATAAAGGAAAATAAGATAAAAGTAACTAATTAGACACTTCAAACAGCTGGCACTAGTTGTGTATTCCAAGCTATTTTGGATGGCGACAGTGTCTCGTTTAAGTCTGATTTGATGAAATTTCTTAGGATTAGTCCTTTCCAGACAACATGCTTCTAGCTATCAGGGTAAGATGCATTCATGATTGAAGCATTGAGCGTGTCTTCTTTGAAGTCACAAATTGTTAGATATTCATACTAAAAGATGTTGAATTATAATGAGTCTTTACCACAGAATACTAACAGAAGTCAAGCTTGTGTATGTACTTCACTTTTATTGCCACATTCACACTACGCTCAGCGTTCGCGCAAGGGTTGTTAATAGCACTCGTATCGTTTGATTGAATTTTTAAATTAAATATATAAACACAATAATACAATAATTAATTTTAATTTTATTTATGAACTCGCTGAGAATTTGTATGTCATTATTCTAAGTTTTTTTATTGTTTTTTATAATATAGGTTTTATTTTAATGAAATTTATATTCAATTATTATAATCTGGTGTTTCTAAATACAAGTGTAATAACTTTTATTCATTTGCTCCATCTTTGCACAAAACATCTCACTATTTGCGTTCCCGAAGCGGGTGACACTCGCGCGCGCAGTGGTCTCGACTGGTTTGAAATATCGTGTCGGTGAACGCTGTCTATGTGTGCGTTGATTTAGCGCGCTTTGTATGGAGCTTGACTTCTGTTAGTTTAGTATTCTGTGTCTTTACCAAATTAAAAACAAGAAGCAAAAGAACAAGACTAGATAAGTATATTATTTAATTCTTTGTGAATTCGTCTCTATTGTACAATACCCATGTATTTGTCTCGTATCTGAATAATTGTGTCATTAAAAAGCTTCGTAATTTTTAATACCCATGATACAAGTATAATAGTAATAGTAAAATTAAGCTGAGCGCTCATCTACGTGTCACATCGATGCGACGTGCTAACTGCTCCTTTATTTTTATTTGAGTTTTGTAACTAAGTAAATCTATGTTAAATTAGTGTGTACATTGTCTTGTGTGACTAATAAATATGTTTTCTTTCGTTCGAATATTATGTTAGTCCAGTCATTTAAGCTTAAATTAGGTAAGAATCTCGGAATTCGAGATACCCAGCTGTAAGTGTGTAAATACTTGTATATTGACACCCTAAAAGTTGTCTCAAAACCTACATATGGTAGGGTGTAAGCAACTATTAAATTTCAAAGTCAAAGGTCACAAAAATCGGTTTTTTGCGCTTTCTTTGGAAATATCTCATTTCCTATGGTTTTTTTTTACTATTTATATTCATTATCAATATTGTAGAATACAAAATTCTCTACAAATTTTGTTTAAAAAAGAAAAAAATATATGGTGAACCGTTTTCGAGATAGAGAGCGGAGAGCGCGCGGTCACAGCATCACTTCAGGTCAACCGGTGCCTCCGGTCGAAAACGCGCCATATATATGCATATGCCATACGGATGCAGGAAAGCGGGCTTGCAATGCTCTTTAGCTTGTGGCCAATGTAATGGACAAGCTTGTCTCAAAGCTCTACCATATCAGAGCGACATTAACGACGATGGAACCTTTGACCCTGAAATCATGGAAGAACTTGAGACAAATGTCGTTGAAGACGATAATGAAGACCAGTTTGAAATTTACCAGCAGCCAGAAGACGACGATGAAGAGGAAGAAGATGATTAAAACTATAAATTTTAGTTTTTGTACCCTTAATTCCATTTTTTTACTTTCAATAAAAATAAATGTATTGAATGATATTTTTTAATAAAAATATTAATTCATAATTTATTTGTTTTTTTTTCATCATGTAAGAAGTTCTTAATATTAATAAGGTTAAAATTCAAAAATTCCTATATTTTCATTCACAATTCTGCAATTACATGGGCAGGTAAGTGTTGTTAAATAAATTAATACTGAATAAAAAGTGGATAGGTTTGGAAAAAAATGATAAAATATAATATAATAGTTAATAAAAATTGACAAATATTTATAATCATTGATTTATCGATAGTTTATCAACTATATATGGCGCGTTTTCGACCAGAGGCACCGGTTGACCTGAAGTGATGCTGTGACCGCGCGCTCTCCGCCCTCTATCTCGAAAACGGTTCACCGTATAAAAAATGTTTTCAACAAAATTTGTAGAGAATTTTGAATTCTACAATATTGATAGTAAATAAAAATAGCAAAAAACCATAGAAAAAGAGATATTTCCAAAAAAAGCGCAAAAAACAAATTTATGTGACATTTGACCTTGAAATTTTATGGTTGCTTACACCCTACCATATGTAGGTTTTGAGACAACTTTTAGGGTGTCAATATACAAGTATTTATAGACTTACAGCTGGGTATCTCGAATTCCGAGGTGAACTTACTATAATGACTGGACTATGTGGCTCTTTACAGTACTAATTTCTTCAGCTCACATTAAGTATTCTAACTGGTTGTCATCATCGACTGCGGACATTATGATAATCTCTACGGAAAGCATTCAACGTTCCCCTTCAGTGAAGAGAGCTCGTTAACCGCGCAATTTGTTGACCACTGACCACTGATCTTCAACTCTGAAGTTTTCCTCAATTATGAACGTAAATAGTGGTGAAAAGAGAAATTCTACTGAGCACAAAAACGCACCTAACTCAATTGAAATAAGGATAATAATCCACCGAGTGTTTTAAGAGATTGAATAATAAAAATGGATCATCTTGAGTATTTCGTTAACATTATTGATCATTTCACAGTCCATAAGAAACTGGACGGTGTGACTCATTGTATTTATAAACAAATAAGCTAATATTTTTGATGCTATAAATGAAATTGTTAATGTTTTAAACTTTGACAGTCTCCGTGGGTAGTTGGTTAGACGCCGTCTGTGAAACGAGAGGCCGCGGGTTCGATCTCCGCACCAAATGTTTGTGAGGCCCACAAGTATTTGTCTCGGGTCTAGATGTTAATAAGACCGAAGAGTCTCTCGTAGTTTTAGATACCCAAGACACAAAACTTGATTGATCTTAATGTGGAGTCAGGGCTAAAATGTGACAGGTGGGTATACTTATTTATTTATAGAAATTATTACAAACCTATCTCCATAAGTCTCGAACCTAATATTTCAATTCTGCAATGTAATGTTTACACGCTATTTTCTAACGTTACATAGTCCGCTTGTAAGGTAATAAATGAATACTTTGAAAGACAGAAGCTTGACGGTGACTGATTGTTCATGCCGATGGGTGACGACTGAGGGTAAACGCTTCCTGACAGATGTACCAGTCTGGTATCTTTAAAAATACCTGGTGAAAAATGGGAAGGAAAACGATAAATAATCTGAGGCCATAAGTTGCAGCTTGAAGTAGAAGTTAGGTAAGCCGTCATAATTGTTTCGACTGGCCAGACATTTCTGTTGCGATCGGATACTCTTTTTGGATGATATCGTATTTACTATCAGGTGCAGTCAGGAAATTACTTTTAAAAATGAATTAAATTAATTTATATAGTAGAAACACAAGAAACGATAGGAAAACAAAAAAAAAAATACAAATAAAAAGTTTTACAATTTAATCCGTTTCCGAAAATATGTTTGTAAACTCAACGTTCAAAATAGCTGAATGTGTAATATTATAATCCAACAATGTTTACGTGAGAATAAATACGTAATTTCCATTCATGAATAATGTTTAGCTGGAATTTTCTTAAAATGAGGTAAAGTATACAAAAATCATTTTACATTCCACGCCCGGGGCACGTTTTAAACAACACTCTCGTTTTCATTTTTGTTGTGATTATTCGTAAAACATAATATAAGCTACTCTTTTATAGTAAAATATAATGAACTACAAAATATTCATAAGCCGATGTTACTTTTTTACTTGTTGGACTACAATTAATGCTGTATAAAAGTAATTGTATTATTTTTTGTAGCAAAAGAAATTTCAATTACAACTGTCTGATACACAAAGTTGTTATTAATTGCTTCTTCTGATTAGTATTTTGGTCGAGTAATCTTTGAAAAAAAAAAATTAAATGCCTTTTGATGGGTGTTTAAGACCGAAAACTTTCTTAAAGTTTGATTTCCACGACCCAAGTGTTGATAATCTATATATTAATACGTGATGCAAAATCTTTGGATCCCTTTTTACGAAAATTGCGCGGACGCAGGAGCATAAAATTTGGCACACTTATAGTTTATGTGTAGGAGAAGTGGAGAATGCTAATATTTTTCAATAATAATGCTTATAAAGTACATTAAATCAAAAAATAAAACATTACACACACTGCCATGCATTTCACACACACATCCATACACAAGTATACATACTCTGGTGTCAAATTGTTTCTTTTCTTTTTCATTTTGTTCTTCTGACATAGACATATCAAAAAAAAAGGTTTTATTTGCCTAATGAGGTAATAATATTAATATTAAAAGAGAATATTAATTTTAAATGAGGCAATAATATTAATATTAAGCCTAATATTAAATGTAATATAAAACAAGATTTTATAATAATGCATAAAAAGTACATTAAATCAATAAATAAAGCAGCATGCATTTGACACACGCATACACAAGTATTTGTACACGTATACATACTCCTTGGTCAAATTGTTTCTTTGGTTTATTATAGACATCGTTGAATGTCAATCAGAAAAAATTGTTTACTGTGGTTTTGTTGAATGTCAAACAGAAAAGATTTTTTTAACGAATACTACGTGAAATGCTGAGCGCTTATACAAATTGTGTAGCAGTAAGATACATTCAAATGTACACGGACTATCATTATATGCATAAAGAAAGTTCTGTAGCAGCAATCTGCAATAACAACATTCAGGTACAAAAAATGTGCACGAATTATCAGAATAACAACATCATCATACAGGTAAAAACTTTTTCTCTTCTTGATTTGGTCGAATTTCGACCGCTAGGCGACCACTAGTAAATAATAATTAAATAAATACATACAGCCAACAGTCCGTTCACAGTTCTGCCTAACACTAGGATCAAGTCTTGTGTCATGGGTATCAGGAAATAGAAGAGTATTTTCAGTCTCACATACACCCAGACCCGAAGCTAATACTTGTGGTTCTTCTACATTTAAGTAGTTATTTCGGTGCCGAGATCGAACTAGCGGCCTCTCGTTTCACAGCTAGCGTACAACCAACTGCGCCACAGTGGCTTTAGAAATTTAAGGAATATATTAATATCAAATACCATTCCATTTGTAATAGCCGTATATGCTGAAATTTGTCTACAGACAGAACTTGCTGAATCAACATATTCTTTTTAAAAGCACGAAATATTGGATTATAAATAAATGGGTTACAGATCCACGGAGTAATTTAAAATGCTGCGTCAAATGTTTCTCTAAAAGCTTGGAATGGAAAAGAACCGGTTAAAGAAATTAATGGATATGTAGGAAGCGGGAAGAGGTAGTTTCTTTTCTTTACACACAGAAAATACATTTAACACTGCCATCGCTCTTGTAAAACAATTTGAATCAGACAGAGCAAAATCGATTGTGGTGTTGAAAGCATTTTGCTTTATTTTTATTAATGTAACCTTTGTTTTATACCTAACTAGTGGTCAGTCCGGATTAGCCCGGGTGCAGATAGTTTTTGAGTCGTGTCCACATCAACTATATATAATTTTTTGCGTAATGTTTTATATTTAAACTCCATAACCGCCTTCGGCTTTATTGCTTTTTCCCGTTGCTCATGTCCCGTTTTATCCTACCCCATTATGTCTGTCTGACTATTCTCTGTCTGAGTTTGGAAGAGTTGCAAGTAATATGAAAATTTGCATCTTTTCAATTTGCTCCCTGCTCGTATCACGGGAACACTACAATTTCGGGATAAAAATGGCCTATGTAGTCATCCAGGGTGTCAGTTACGCCCGTATCAAAATGGATCCAGCCGTTTTTTCATGAAAGAGTAACAATTATCCATACATCCATTTATACACTCATCCAAACATCCGTCCATACATACAAACTATCGAAATTATGATATTATTAAGTATAATCTCCCTAGTTTGTCGTCTATGAATTCTCCCATCGTTTTCGTTTCGTTTTCGTTTTTTAGCTCCTAGCATGGAGGATAGCGACGGATTGTCTTACATTATAAAATACATGAAATTATTTTTGAAAAGGGAACATGAAATTTTGAAGACACGTTTAGAAATCTCGCATCTGCAAAATTATAAATCGCTATTATGTGACATTTCAGGATCAGCCTGATACTGGCTTCCGAAGAAGCCGGCATTATTATGTCGATCGGCAATTGACCAGTTCTCAGAAATATATACCCTATCTGAACAATCTGCATTTACAAGCAGGACCAGTTTAGACATTTTGTCGTGACAGTAAAAAAATGTTTATTTTCCGTTGAAAAATTCTCAAGCATTTATTTTGTTTACCCGTTGTAGTGAAGATAATGCATTCCACAATTGAAATTTAAATTGCAACCGTAGAAGCTCCATTGAATATCTTTAAAAGCTTCCGGGCCATTACTACGAATATATTTTATATTGCATTTCCTGATTATTTTATGTGCAAAGTGATATTTTCAAGTTAGCTGCGCACTTTTAAGAAAAATAATACATAATGCCCTGGTAGGTCTTTCATAAATGTGAAAAGACCGCCTGAGTAGGTACCACCGCAATGTGTGTTCTCCTGCCTAATAGCACTGTAAATGCAAGTTTGTGTTCGGATTTGAACGAAATAGTAGCCAGAGTAATTAATGGACATATTGAGTTTTGCCACTGTCCATGAGTCGTCGTATTGCTTACCATCAGGCGAATGGCATCCTGACCTCACCACTCATTGCAATAATAAAAAAATACGTGAATCAACTTACCCCTGTATCATAGAAGGGATTGACAGAGTACTCGTGTCATCCATATTTATTATTTTTATAATAAGATGCGAGATATCGAGAATTTTAAAACAGAAGGTGGGTCTACCGTCATGATGATTTTAAATTGCAATAAATTCAGACAACATTTTCCATTTTGAAATATACTAGATACGGCTATCGATATTGGAAAAAGTCCCGGATTTCACGAACCGCTAACGGGGCAACTATTTTAAAAGACTAAAGGTACTAAAATTGATGAGATTTAGAAATATAAAGTATGGCCTCAATTTTTATTTGAGCTAGTCCCAAATTTCCGTAGGGTTGGGATAACATCTTTTATTACGATTTGTGCTGAAAAAATCTGGCTTATAATTTTACGATCACCCGTCTACCTTTCGTCAACCTTTGAGGAAAATAATCCAGTTTCCAGCCAATCATGTTTGCCGGAATGGAAATCTTATACATCGTGGATTACTTGACCTGAGATTTGAACTTTGTGTATATTATATAAGTGTAGGATTGTAATATATTATTTTGAGTGAAAAGGAATGTAAAGGAAGCTAGTGAAAGGGACAGAGATAAAGAAATGAAAGATGGCAGTAATCCTCACAATGTTTTCCTCCACCGTTAAAGTCTGTGGTGATTGACTTTCAATACACACAAGACTTCGAAAATCCAGAGTTATGCTTTGGATTATAAACAACGTCCACCGAGAATATGTTGGTAGCCGCGTCTGGTCCTTTAACAATATGCCACCTTGCGCTTAAAATTCGTAAAACATATTACACTTCACAAACCATTACGCTTCAATTTCAAGGACTGCCCACTGTAAATAAATTACTTGCACGAAGGATAAGGAACCAGTGGATTTATCCGCAGCCAATCAGTAATCAGGGCACAAAGAAAACGGTTCGCAGCCTCTGCTGTACCGCATCAAATGAATCTCATTCGAAACGGCAGGGTAGTCTAAATGAACTCGACCTTTTTAGGGCCGTCAAAAGGGTAAGTGCGAAATGAGCACTACACTCCGACGCGTCGATTTACAGAAACAGGGGCCCTACTATATTCATCGAACGAACGAACGAACGAACGAAGGACCCTACTATGTTCAACGAAACGAAGTTCGAAACTTCGGACAAACGAAGTTTTTTATACGATACGAATGTATATATATAACGTACACCGTAACTATAAGTCTATGGTTACGACCATAAATCAATAACGACCATAAGTTTTATGTAGGTACATTCGTATCGTATATAAAATTTGATCATCCGAAGTTTCGAACTTCGTTTCGTTGAATATAGTAGGGTCCTTCGTTCGTTCGTTCGTTCGTTCGATGAATATAGTAGGGCCCCTGGACGTGACGCTGTTTGAGTTATCGCTTCATGTGACAAGTTTCGCTTTGATCTTGTAAATATATACATATATATTTAATTTATTTATCTGTATCTTGTACACTATATTTAAATAATATATAAAAATATGTAGTGTAGCGTATTAAAACCACTTGTTGTAAGTTATGAAATCCAAATTAAAGCCAAATTTACACGGAGTGAGTTTCTCCCGGCAAGAATCGTATGCCACTATCGCATGACATAACGAATATAGATTATAGTGTTCTGACATACGTTTACACGATGCAACGTTTTTATATCCTTACAATAACCATTTTTTTGAGCCGAGAAATTCTCCCCGTGCAAATGGAACTTTATGTTGGAGAATTAATCCTTTCTTCTCGAAGTTAAGCGGGACCTGAATTTAAAAACACAATATTTAAATAAAGAATCACCTACACGTAGTTGAGATAGTCTACTTAGACGTGGTGGTCTGCTTTACCGAACTTCATGAATGCATGTTTAGGAAAATTAATAACCTACTAATTGCAATTTTTGAAATCTATGATATACGTTAAATAATAATTAACTGTTATGATTTTAGTCTTTTTATTCAAAAGAGCAAACAGGTCACCTGATGGCAAGTGATATCTGCTGCCCATGAGCATGCACAAAGTTTGGATCTTAGAAGATTTGCGGGATTGTCAAATTGGGAGAAAAGCGGAAAATAAAAAAAAGGGGGAGACGACACAGAATGGTCATCCGGAAATCTCAACCAAAGCACGAAACAAAACAGCAAAGCTATCGCTTCACGTTCATCTCCTGTGTGACAGTGGTACTGCCCTATACGAGCCTGCCCATTCATGCTGAGTCATGACTGACAATAGCCTGGCTCTACCACTTTTAAAGTAAGTTATTCATTATAGATTTTTCACGCGGACGCGTCGGTTAAGTTAAGCGGGACCTGAATTTAAAAACACAATATTTAAATAAAGAATCACCTACACGTAGTTGAGATAGTCTACTTAAAAAATAAATAGTAAGTAATAGTTGCAGTTCAAAAAAATAAAACCCGGTCTCAATGTAGTTACAGTTAATATACAAAAATAATAAGTTAAATTAATGAGAACATGTGAAAACAGCATCAGAATTGGTGGAAAATTTGCAAATGAGGAAATTGATATTATAAAGATAAGAATAACAACGTTGTTTTTCCGCGTACTCGAATATTGTGGAAACATCTCGTTGTCTTTCTCATATGTAATTATGTAATAATGTTTATTATATGTATTTTCTACATACTACTAAAATAATTAAAAAAAAATAGTCTACCTATTAGTATTTTGCTGTTCAGTATTATATTATGCCTTTTCATATCAACGGCTTTTATCACTATGTATGATTTTTAAGCATTTTAAAATACAAATAGTATTTTCAGATATTTTATACATTTATACATATTCAGTAGGTATAATAAAAAATTTTATAATAAAACAAAACAACAGTATTTATCTTTTAGTGTAATTAATGTGAACCTTTAAATAATGATCCAACATCCAACGGATAACATCATTACAGCCTTCTGTTTTATTATGATACTCCTAGGCAGTATTTAAAACAAAAAAAGGATTTAGTCATAACAAAATTCAGATGCTTATCACCCACACCATAAGAAATCGTGGGTGTGACGTCATGTTATTTATTTATTTCTATCGTAAAAACGATTGTGAAACATGTGTATTTTGTGTATTTGTATGTTTATTCAACATATATATGTATGTATGTTTATTTATAAACTTAAAAATATTATAAACTGTAATACTCGTACACCCAAAGCACCAGCTATCGTTCTTTTCGTTTATCCATCCCATGGTTGTCTGGCAGAGATTGCTTCAAGCAATAAGACCGCCACTTGTGCATATATTTATTTTCATTTAGTTTTAGTCTTTGTTATGTATATGGTGTACAATAAAGTGTTAAATAAAATAAATAAATAAAACGGAAATAATCTGAAATATCTAAAGGCGGCCTTTAGGACATCTGTGCATAATATAGACACGAGTTTATGCGCGTTAATAACCTCATCTTAATATAATCTTTACAAATTATCTTACTAGAACAATTCGCGCAACGCGCCGGTACGAACAATGAACATAATGCACTTATGGATTAATTGCTTCCAAGCTGATACCGGTTCCAGATATCACAATATATTATACGTAACAGCTGCTTAGGTATTAAACTGAGTGCCTTGCGCTTTGTTGCAATCAAAGGAGTCGGGAGCGTCACTTCTTCATTCGGCACTTTCGACACTTCTATGTCTTTTAAAAACTTTAGTTAAAAAGAAATACGCTCAACATTCAAATAGCAGTGTAAATTCACTGCTGTTTCAGTTTTGAAGGACATTGAAGCCAGAGTAACTCCTAGGCATAATGAGACTTAACATCTTATGTTTCAGGATGGTGAGAGCAGTGAAATGCCAATCATTGCTTTGTAAATTCATGGTGTTTGGTTTCCTATTGTTCATAAGGGGCCGTATCGCCAACCATCAGGTGAATGGTACGCTCGACTCGCAATTCAATTAAATAAAAAAAGTAGCATAAATTATTATGAGTACATACAAGTCTCGTGTCGTGACAAAAACTAAGAGACACTTTTAAGTCTCTCATAAACACATACAAATATTGGGTTGGATTTGAATATGCCAGACTTAAAGACTCACATATTTCCTTTCAAATAAACTCACAAACAAAACACTGAAAAGCCATTTCCATTACCCAAATCGATTATACCCTTATCAAAATTCATGTCACATCAATACAGGACTCTAAAGAAGATAAACTCCAAATTAGTAATCTAGAAAAACGAGAACGTCATTCTGAGATAGATGACGATCGATATGGCTCGTTAACAGGCCGACTTCATTAGTTTTTAGTTTATCCAACAAAAAGCAGGCCACGTAATTAGCGAGCCAAATTAGTTTCGAGTGACGAATGGCACAGCAGGGTGGTTGATTAGTACGCCGAGGGTCAGACTATGCGGGCTATATTCGCCATTTAATTGAGTTCTATGTTCATTTGCAGTATCATTTGGTTTGGAAATTGTTATTATGTATGTAATAGCAAATTTTTTAAATTGCCTATATGCTATTTATGGGTCATTGCAATTAAACATCAACATTATGAAAGGTACGTGAGGGGCATTAATCTATTTAGGCTATCTATTTTTTTATGAAAAGTTGCATGGGTATTACAACACATAAAGGTTGATGTCGATATAGATACGACAACAGCCTCCGCGGTGCAGTTGGTTAGATGCTGGCTGTAAAACGACAGGCCGCGGGTTCGATCCCCACACCGACTACAAATATTTACACGACAAAAATCTCGAGTTTAGTGCGGGACCAGGATTATGTATATATTTATTTATAAGATCAATAGAGGTTTCCCTATCGACAAATTTATTATTTAATCACGAATTCTAGTTATTCAAAAATATTTTATTAGAACCAAATCCATTTAATTTAGAAACTTTATAAATGTTCCATAACCTGTGTCGAAAGATGTAGAATTTATTAGAAAGATGTGACGTATAGTTTAAACAAAACATTTTGAAGAATTGTGTAGCGTCCAGCAAAATACAAGAACAGCATTGTTGGAAGCCTGGCCGTGTCAGCGACTTTTCAACTACGTCAGATAAAAGATTCTTAGAAAATGGAAGTCAGTAATGGTGATAAGCTTACAAAGGTTGAGTTGAAGGATAACACGCCGGCATGACGAGAATTTACAAAGGTACAGATTATGATACGATGCAGAGAGTTTATGAAATGAAATGGTGAATGAAAATAGGTTTATTGATCATGTAGGCAATGTAATAGCTTTTATGATAAGTAAAATATAGTACTTAATCTACATGTAGAAAATAATTGATTAAATATTATAATACTATAGTTATAATGTATAGTATAACTATAGTACTCTCAATCGTATTCTCGATTGTAGAGTACGCCCGTGCCCTGCAGTGGGACGTATATGGGCTGATACAGAATACAGATTACAGATTATAATACTATTGCATTGTATGAAGGTCGGTGAAATTCAAGAGATATTTATTATGTTCATTATCGTATCGTATCTTTAATGTATATAATTAGCGAAAAATGTGAATTTAAGAGATGAAAAATTTAAAATTTCTTTGCCTTATAAACTTTCGTGTTGAATATAATATTAGGAAATATATTCTCATCCTTTATACATTATTAGTCTTATCCTAGCATATTAGTTTTAAGCACATTGATTTAAGAAAGTATTTAGTAGGTTTAAATGTACTATTGATCTTTTTTTAGATCTTAGGGCCATCTGACACCACATCGAAGACAAATTCAAAGAAATAAAAAATTAGAAACTAAAAACGGATACACATTGCTCCATCTGAGAGTTTTCCCAATACTTTGTTGTGGCATTCCACATGAACATTTTCACAACACCAATGACAGAAAATCTCCATGTCAGTAGGGATTAACCCCATATTCACAAAAGCAAAAGTTCCACCTGTAAATCGTCCTCAATCCTTACTTTTCACTCTCAAATATGCTCTCGTTACATTTAGCTTGCAATAAGAAGATTAAAAACGACAACAAAATAAGACCTCTTTACATCCGATTCCTCGGCTCCAAGAAATACAATACACGCTTGAACAAAGAAAAGATAAATAGCATTGTACCCCTGGTTCGTATTACCCTCTGGATCCGAAGGTACCTTATTCGGAATTTGCAAATCGCGACTTAACCCACTTTCGCCAGTGACTTCTGGAGGTAAAGAATTTAACATTATACTTGTTAAATCTTGTTTATGTAGTACGAATGGTATTTCATTTTGCTCCTCACATTCTGCTAATGTTATGGCTTTGTTAACATGTCTTGTAGATACATTTTGTTTGATATTAGTGACTTCTGTTATTTTAATTAAAAATATTCAGATAGTATTTTAAATCAATGTACCTTGTATCGTGTATATTATTGTAACTTTATTCCTTAATTTTCGATGTTCTTGCACCATTTTCAATTTCATCATTAAAAATCAATGACCTAGGAGGCTGTTATATAAAAAGAGAAAATCAAAGGAATTCTATTTCTGAAGCAACCAATGTTATATCACAATGTTTTGGTACCTAAACACTTTGGTAACTAATATTTAAACAGGGTATATGAAGACGCATCTTTAAAAATACACGAACACGAAAAAATAATACATTTCAAATCTTCACATTTTTTTTTGGAAAATAGTTGTCGCTAAAACTACACACTAAATTGCGTTTGTAGTCCACAAAAATACCTCCCAGAATCGTTTTCGTCGCCGTCTTGATATATAGTCAAAGACACTAATATTTCCATGAATCATTCCAATTCACTAAACAAACCAGTGGGAACTAACAGCTTTGCTTTTCATTTGGTTATTGAAATTCTAGGAAATGCCACAATTATATCCATTCATTTCTCTTGGACACCTTTGATCTCAAAGGCGGGTGAAGTGCCGTACGTTTGTTGAGTAAACGGCAATGGTGACTTAGCTCTACAAACAAGGAAATTAATTACCTAGGTATTGTGTACTTATTTATTTTATTATTTTACGTGGTACTGCATTACTTTCTGGGTAATTATTGAGTATATAATGTTAATTTTAATGATTTTAGGTCTATTGACAACCTTCGTTGCGTATTTGGTTAGACGCTGCGCCGGCTGTGAAAGGAGAAGCCGCGGGTTCAATCCAAGAACCCAGACAAATGACACAAATACAAGTATTTGTGTCGGGTCTGGGTGTTTGTGAGACTGAAAAGTCTCTCGTAATTCCTGATTCCCAGGACACAAGACTCGATCTCAGTGTGGGAGCTAATACTATGTTTGGGACTATTGGGTGTATTGATTTATTTAATTACGTTTTTTTTATATATCTGCTTCTTCTTTAGCCACAAGAAGTCCACTAAAAATAGATTTAAACTAAGTGCCGTATTTATATTATATAAAAACTAATTTCTAAAGATTAATATTTCTTGGTTAACTAACCACAAATATTTTTATACTTCAACACTGTCTTTCTAGAATTTTTGTCATGAAAAGTTGAAATGAAATGTAATGTGTTTCTTAATGTGTTAAGTCTGTGGTAAAAACAGTAGTTTTTTTAATAAACCCGGAAAGCACTAGTTAGCTAGCTGCACGAATATCTGGCAACAAAATAGAGCAGGGTGAGCTGTGGCTTACTCACAAATCCTGCTGACTGCAGGGACGAGGATTATTACGACGGACGATTTTAAAACCGATTGACTGCAAAATCGAAACTGTGAAGCTTCAGCAGAATTTCGAATAAGGTGAACGAAAATAATTAAAGCTAATTTAGCTTGGAAGTTTTCATTTTACCACAGCAAGGGAGAATTAAAAATATATTGTTTTTGTATCACTAAAATGACGTGCTTAAATGGTAAAGGAAACCGTCGTGAAGAAATCTGTATACCATTGCGATTTGTAAGATTTTCTGTGGCATATATATAAAGTCCGCCAACCTGCACTAGGCTAGCGTAGTGGACTATATAGCTTAACCACTCACAATAATACTCTCGATTGTAGAGGAGGCCCGTACCCTGTAGTGGGACGTATGTACGCTGATAAATAAGATTACGTAGTGCTAGCAACAAATATTGTTATTGTGGTTATCCTCTAGCACTGTATTAATATTTTCTATATCAATACATACTTCTATAACCATATTTACCATTATCATCCAAACTACTACTTTATAATACCGTTTTAATATCGTTACAAGGAACGTTTTAATACCGGCCATCCTAATAACAGCCTTTAGTGCCAGCACCGCATTGCAGCACGACGGATTATCAGACTCGACTTTTTTCAATTAACAAGCCAAATGAGCTCGCTAAGAATTATAATCTGTGTGCGCTTGTCACAATAGCTTTAATTTAATTACGCTTGTGGGTTCAAGGATTTTTGTACTATATTTTTGTTCAGTCTTCTATAAATTTTGCTTGATATAAAGGATTTATGATGGCAGTGGTTTTATTGACTGCGTTCGTGGCAAAATTTTCTTACAAAACTGAGGTCTCGGGTTTGAATTCTGGGTCAGGAAGTGATATTGGATTTTTCTATTCAAGTTAAGAATTGGTGCACAATATGGCGATATGCTCACCTCCTATCACATCGTTGGACGGCGTGAACACACAAGGTGAAACGTGGGTGCCCTGATAGTACCTCTGCCTACTCCTTCTGGCAAAAAGGCATGAGTGTATGAAGGTGTAGGGTTTTATTAAAAAAACTGGCAAAACAATTGAGCAAGTGAAGTAGTGGTTGCTGTGTATGTGGCATGAATTATAATTAATGTAATAATTCGAACAGCAGTCGAAGATACATCACACACACTAGACATTACTGCAAATTAAAAGAGCTAGAGCTTTTCATAATTGAGTCGAATACGTTATTATAATTTAAATAAATGTCTACATTTATGTTGACTTCTAATTTCCAAAAAAAAAAAACTGAGATGTTAGTTTAATTTTATCAGGATGTTTCATTCTCTTAAGATCCGTTAGATTTTACAGCATCGTGGATCCCTAAATACCCAAAAAGTAAGCAGTTTTTAAAACACAAGTGATAATCCCAACACGGAAATTAAATATTTTTAATTTTAATCACGACAATTAATACTCTCTAAGACTTATAACGGGAGTGGGGGTAGGTGCTTCCGCGCACAAGTTTATTTGTGCAAAAGTTAATGCAAGCTGTTAATTAAGCGGCTGCAGGTGAGATCGGACGATTAATTATAACCAACAGATGTTCGCAGCGTAGTATCTGATACAATTTGCACGAATATTATTAAGGATATTAGGAGTGGTGCGTATTAGGAGTGTGGGTATTTTATACAACTGTTTATGTTTGTTTCTTCCGTCAAACAACAGTGTAAATGCACTGTTGCTTTTCAGATTGAAGAACATTACAGTCAGAGTAACTACTTATATCTTAGGATGGTGAGTGCAGTGGAATGCCTCGCATTGCTTTTTAATTCACAGTGATGTTTTGTTTTTCTACTGTTCATGATTGTCTCACCATTCACAGAAAAAAAATCAAGCAAACAGTTCACCTTAAAGTGCACACACAGCCACAGCCCTTAATCATAAATATGTTCTCAGAGCATCAAATTGGAAAGGAAGCAAGGGGCATAGCAAGAGAGGAAGGAAAAATTATGGTAACAGGGAAGGGGTATTGGTAATCCGGTTTTTTTTGTAAAAATCTCTTCAGTTTGGCTATAGCGTCTATAATGTAACATAATTCACACCCATAGCCTTCGTGGCATAGGTCGTTTGACGCCGCCTTTGAAACAAGAGGTCGCGGTTTGGATCCCCGGACCGAAAGAAATGTTCTTGCGGCCCACAAATATTTATTTCGGATCGAGGTGTTTATGCGACCGGAAGGTCTCTCATAGTTCCTGATACTCACGACACAAGACTTGATCTTAGTGTGGGGTCAGGACTATGTATATGATTGTTGGGTCTTATATATTTCATTTATAGTCACTGAATTGCATAAAACTGGGTTATTTAATAATAAAAAATCTGTTTCATACTCTTAAACTACTTAAAAATATAAAAGATAATAATCTGACACTTTCAAAATGTGCACGCAAATGGGTCTTATGCCGTTTCGCAGAATTGAAAATCTGGCGCTTGGGCTATCAACAGCAAAATATTTCACAGAATATTGCTTGAAAAACTTCATTTTGTGTACAAAAGTATTAAATGCGTGGGCATAACATATTTTATTGCAATGTAGCGTTTTATTTGCAGATATTTTTACTCTTTTAATATATTTTTTTATATCAATACTTTATTCGCTGTCAATTTATTTAACAATGGAAATTCTAACAAGCTTGTAAACTTTATCTTGCACCGAGAAAAGAGTTGGTATAAAAATATATTTTATTTTAATAAGATTTTTTAAGGATTGCTTTGAAAAATATTATTATAAATACATAATATAGTCTCTAAAATGTGTTTTTATTTGCCCAAATATATTGGCATGTTCTTTAGATTTATTTCACGATATATTATGTGTGTGTGTGCGTGCATACTTGCGTACTTGCGTGTGTGTGTATGTTTGTGTGCTTATACTGAATGATACTGGTACTGAGGATAAACACAAGAACCATTGTGAAACTAAACGCACCTAATCTATCGAATTTGCAGTCACATCCATAGTTATGAATTTATGAATATTAAACGTCATAAAAAGAAAATATTAATCGAACTTTTTTACTGTCTTATTGATTAACGGCAAATGATTATAATTCCTTATTCAACACTTATTTAGCACTCTGATTTATTACTTCAAAATGCTTCCCTATAAGAGCTATTTTAATGTCCATTAATTAGGAGTCAGACTTAATAAACTGAACCAAGAAATTAGACAAATAATTACAGATTATTGTAGTGGTTAATGTTCAATTTACAGATTTTATCCTGGTTTTTACAAGAATACATTTAACTCAGTCACCAAGTCCAATTACTCCTTCATACAAAACCACATGGTAAAAGGTCGTTTAAATCTATCGGCAGCGACTTCGTAAACTCGGGACAAATTATGTGTCTGTGTTGCAAAGAACACTCATCCCGGAATATTTACAAAACCCAAGCAATAAAACATCATTACGTGAGCGTCGTCCGACAGTTCCGTCCAAAATATGCTTTCGCGAAGAGTCCTGTACTTAAGTTCAGTTTAGCTTAGATTTTAAAATATTTCAAAACCTTGGTGGCGCTGTTGTATGGCATGATTGTAAAGCTGAGGTCTAGGGTTGATCCCGGATGGGGAAAACGGATAGGCAAATATTGGATTTTCTATTCAGTATCAACCCGGAGTCAAGATTTTGTGCCTGATATGGCGATAGGCCCGCCCCATCATATCGTGGGATGGAACACACCAGTTGAAACGTGGATAATCAGGTAGCGCCTATGCCTATGTTTATGTAGTTTAAAAAGGTATCAAATTGAGATAATAGTGGCTATTTATAATTATCATAGTATTGGGAAATTCTGTCTCCGTGTTAACTTTTATAGTTACATGCCACTCCAGGGCATGAGCCTCCTCTTCTATCGATTGAGAGATGTTAGGGCCTAACATAGTCCATCGCACGGGTCTAGTGAAATTACATTTTAGTGATTTGAGACATTATAGTCAAAATCTTTCATTCCAGCAGCGAATTCAAATCTTGTAGAGATCTACAAGCCAAGTACTTTTAAGAAAAAATTTGGCTTTACCTATATTAAATTCATTATTTTCTCAATTCATTGACATTAAGATCACCCGCAACAATCTAAAGGTAGACCATTCAATTTTCCACATTTTTATCAGATCTAATAGATTCGGGTAAAATATCAAGGGTTCGTCACGAAGAGACTAAAACATTGCATTATGGCGTTCCGGAAGATGGTACCTACGTAACGGTCGGCCGAACCAAGGGTTTAAATTTACTGCCGACGCTGTAACATCTTCAAACCAAGTAATAAGGTTATATATCAACGCACAAGGTCAGAGAATTCGGACAGTGAAAATGTCTTATCTTGAGCGCTGTTTAACCGTAGGATCAAATTATCATAGTGCTCCAACCCGTATTAGACCAGCGTGGTAGACCATACGGCCTAACCAAATTCTCAATCATACTCGCGATTTTAGACGAGGCCCGTGCCCTGCAGTGAGTCATACATACATGGATTGATATATTACAGTTTCTGTTATGCGCTTTTCAAAATTATGTAGGTGAGAGCGATGGGCTAGTAAGTAGGCGGGTTGCAATATGACAAATGGTAGCTAGTGGGGAAATATTTTGCGCTGACAGCTTCAATAGTATTGGCCAATAAGAATAACTTTCGCTCGACACAATGCTATTGCTCTAACCATCAAGTGCGTTACAAATCATTCATTATTGTATAAAGTAAAGAGGTTTTATTGTTAGGTCAGTATAAAATATAGAGGTCATTTTATTGCAATGAATGGCGACACGAGCATTCCACCCGCCTGGTGGTAAGCGATACGACCGCTTAAGAAGAATAGCAAAACTAAACAGCACCATGAATTACAAAGCAATGCTTGGAATTCCAGTATCTAGTAGCAACTCTGGCGACAATGCACTTCAAATCGGAACACAACAGTGCATTTACACTACTGTGTAACGGGAGAAATAGACGTTGTAAACTATTACCATATTATTATTAGACTGGTACGTTCGAAACGGTAATAATTGTGACACTTCTATTTCTTTTTTAAATACACGTAGTTATTATCCCGTAGGCACTCGCAATCTTATGTTTTAATAAGTATATGATATTAGAAATACCTATCCCCATCTATCTATTGAAACCCTATCTTTTCAATTCACAGCCGGATTTTTGCTTAACATAATATGAAGGAGTCTTTCATAGTAGATTATGAAATTGTAGTCACCCACGCACAATGCAAGTTACTAAGCTCTAAGCCAATTTTTATACATTTTTCATATATACATACCGTATAAGATTTTAATGGAGTAGAGATTTCACGGTGTCTGCCTCTGGAGGGTTGACATAGATAAATTAAACTTCCACCTTTTCCTGTTTCGGGGTTCCGTGGGAGCGATATCCAAATTCGCAGTCAAGTTTGCTAAGAAACATAATAAGCCTTATACATTTATAATAACTAATAAGGATTATATATTTAAAGAGACGTTAGTTATAGTAGCCAGAGTAACAACTCAATATAATGAGACTTAAAATCTTATGTCTAGGATGGCGAGCATTGCTTTGTAATTCATAGTACTATTTGGTTTTGCTACTGTCCATAAACGCTTAATATGAATGGCATGCTCGTTTTGCCATTTTATGCAATAAAAAAAAATAGGATCTTTAAGCAGAAATAGACGCAAGGTTAGGAGGTTATAATAGAAAATAAGTCAAGATAGTAGTCCTTTTTGAGCATAAGAAAATCAATTCAACTATTGTTTTAGACTGTAACCCAATTTACCATTATTGTTAATATAAGCTTGAATAGAAGAAAGCAACACATTGCATTTCACAGAAATTGGCTGCAACTGACAGGGGAAATTTCTTCAGAAGACAGGGCGATTCTCGACCTCATAAACTACGGGTTTAACTAAATACCTGTGTTTTTCCTTTAACATTGTAGAGTTTTAAGGGACTCAGGGAACAGCGATGGTCTTAACTACATATTTTCTTTTTGCCTATAATTGTGTCGCGAGACTAGTGAACCTAACATAACCTCCCGGCCTTTGCCCCAGGGGGGGCCTTTGTTCCGTTCAGCAAAAAAGACATAAAATTAGCATTAAATAAAAACATTAATTAATAAAAATACCACACGCTCAAGAATAAACCAACGTCGCGTGTTCAACAATGAGCATAACTTCAAAGGAATTCCAATTTTTTATGGAAATTGACCAGTCACATAAATTATATCTAAATATAGATACGGAACCTTCTTGGAAAATATTGTTAAAGCGGAGTAAATTATTAATGTTTATTTCCTTTCGGTAATACGGGTTCGGATTTGTAGTTTATTTCGTATCGAACAAGTTATTAGGAAATGTTTTCGTATCCGTTAAGCTATTTATAATGCTGTCATTATTTCTATCGACGATGTTATGTATGCGTACCTTAGAAGCTGACATTTTCATGTTTACACTATGTTGCTGTTTATGGTATGTTTCTTTATTTTAATTCTTAATTTATAGTAAGTATATTGAACTCTAGAGGTGCTCCATCTAAACTGTCAAGATTATACTTATCTTGTAATAAAATTCGTTGCAAAGTGCTTTTTATTTTTGGCACCACAAAATTCTATTAATACAGGGATCGATACATTACAATGCTTTTTGCTTGTTCTTAAATTATGGATAACAATTATACTAAATTTACGCAAATATTACAAATTATAATATTAACTAAATCAGCAAATAATAGTTTTATTTCAATCTGAATAATGTATCCGAAGTAACTGTTTAATTCCATCTACATTATTACACAATGACTTAATTGCTGATAAACAAAATATTCGCGCAAAAAACACCAAAGAAATATGTTTTCGCAAAGTCAAAAGCATTGTAAAAATGGACCTTTTGTTTCAACAGTCTAAATATATACAGTGTTCCGAAACAAAACAAAGCATATTGTGTTTCGAAACCTTACACAACTTTCAAAAGTTTCACAAATAAATTGGGTTGGAAAACAATTGCTTCAGTTCAGTAGCCTGATTTATAATTGAGAACATAATGCGCACATTATAATGGAAATAACACGGAAAATCCAGTGATATGAAGTATAAAAACAGCATACCTATATGCAAAGAGATAAGCGTATTTTAACTCGACGTTGAGACAAATGTTACTGGTCAACTAGTTTTGAATAAACCGTCTCAGCCGTATCGTACTTAGCGTAATACTGAACATGACGTTCTATGGTAATTACGTCGGCATTAATATTATCATCTTCGGATACAGAAAGGAAATTTTTTTGAAGCGGTAGAGCATCGTCTGGGTCGGTACCACTGTCTCACAGGAAACTGACGTGAAGCGATATCTTTGCTTCAGTAACTCCTATCATGGGCGTAGCCAGCCATGGGCTCAGGGTGGGGCAGAAGTCTGAAATAATATTTAAGTAGCAAACTATACTCGTTGTCTCACCCCGATTATTTTTTTCATACATAAAGGTTACATCCTATAACACCATGTATCTACAGGGTATAAAAAGCGCGCTACCGAAAACGAAGCTGGGTGGCAGTTTAAGTTACTTTAGACACAATGCAACTAACAATTTTGCAAAAAAAGAACGATTTACCAATTACCACCTAAACACGACGATATATAAAAAATCACAAAAAAATTGTCGTGTTTTTTGCGAAAATTTTAGTTGCATTGTGTTTATGGTGTGGTCAGTGACGCTCCTATCTAAAGCTCGGCCCCCGAGCTACTGCAGTCACCCAACCTTCCCTTCCGTAACAGCAGTATCCATTCCTACACGCCATACTCTCCTTTCCTATAACATCCTCTGCCCATAAATCCTATTTGCTTTCCCCGGTTGATGATAGGCAGCAGCGTCATTCATGCGAGTCCCCTACTGCGCTCAACCAACAACCCAACCCGCCTGCCAAGCGTGGCGAGTAACGGCAAATACCATTGGCGACACAAACAGAGACCAGGACCCCAGTCCCCGGCAGCCCCACTATTTCTGGCTATGGTAGGTGGTAGGTGAATCGTCGGGTTGGCCCCGGCTACCACCCCCGACGACGACTGGCCCTGGTAACACACAATATACGCACGTTGAAGACAGACGAGAACCAGACCAATAGTCTCGAGGAGGTGTCGGATTTATCGTCCACAGGTCTCTCATCAACTACATCGTATCGATCGAAAGTGTGTCAAGCAGGGTAGTGTACCTTTTACTCAGAATATCAAAAATATATTCGTTGAAGGTCATACAGGTATACGCGCCGACCTCGACACATTAAGATGATGAAGAAGAAGAAGTATGACGACATAAGTCGGACCATACATACTTCCAAAACCTTCTTAAATATTATTTACATTTTCATTTCAACGCAAAGATGGGCATGAGAAGCGATGCAGAGTTGAAAGTGGGGCAATTGGACATGGGCAACGGAACCCCAGGGGTCAGAGGCTGGCCGAATTTCTGGAGAAAGAGGGACTCTTTGCAGTTTGCGATGATTTCTTTTTTCCAGAGGCCGCTCCACAGGAAATGGACCTGGCTGAGTCCTGAGGGTTCTACGAGAAACGAGATAGATTTCATCTTATCGACGAATAGACGACCAATCAAAAAGGCATCGCTAGATGAAGTCTACGCTCCGACCTTCTCGCGCCCATATCCAAAACCCCGAGAGATTTCAACTTGTACTAGCAAAACGCTTTGATTGTCTTATGTAAAAACCTTGCAGTGGACGAACTTAACAGCGATTTGGGAGAAACTGTCCATACGGTGGGATTTAAGTATTTTAGACCTCGTCGTAGAGATAGACCACAAAATCTCTCGATCTATGGCGCCGCAGTCTTCCGTTGAAGCCGAAGCATACCGGGTGCTCAATAGACGGATCTGGAAGTCCTTGCGACACGATTTCCGAGCTCACAATGCTGTGAGCATTAAAGAGAAGAGGAGGCCTTTTGGAGGCTCCAAAGTGTTTGTAAGAGACTTGTCTATTGGGCAAAACCAGTTGTCTAGGCTGAAGACGGACGCTGGCGACGCGCGTTGACAGTGACGGCCGCATAGTGTCGACGAGGGCAGAGGTATTAAGGGAGATCGAGAGGTTCTACGGATAGCTTCACACCTCGGTTGTCGAACCTACTGTTAGCTCGGCCGAAGACCCGATAGCTGAGTCGATCCGACACTAGCGATGATATATATCAGCCTGTGTGAGATTGAGATGGCCCTGAAGCAACTTAATGTTAACTTAACAAAAGGTTAGGAACCACGGCACTACAGAGAGGCATATAACAGGGAGATGTCATATCTCTGAAAACGCCTTCAAGCTCTTGCAGTGGAAAGGATTCGGCATCAACATCAACGGCGAGTATATTACTCACTTTCGATTTGCCGACGATATTGTAGTCTTGACAGAGTCACTGGAATACTTTAGCACTGTGTTCGAAGACTTTAAGGGTCTTAAAATGAAATTTAATAAAACGAAGATCATGTTTTGAATGGATGGATTTCCATGTTGGTGAGCCCCATCGGTGTTCGGGGCTCGACTATTGAAGATGTAGACGAATATGTCTATTTAGGACAAGTGGTCCGGTTAGGCAGGTCCAATTTCGAGAGAGAGGTCAATCGTTGAATCCAACTCGATTGGGCAGCGTTCGGAAAACTAAGCGACGTCTTCTCGTTCAAAATACCTCAGTGCCATAAATAAACGTCTTCGATAGTTGTGTGTTGCTAGTAATGACATACGGCACAGAGACGTGGCCTCCCACTATGGGTCTTATTAGGAAGCATATAAGAATCACTAAACGAGCTATGGAGAGAGCTATGAACGGGGTTTTCCTATGAGATCGAATCAGAAATGACATCCGTAGAACTAAAGTACGACATAGTCCAGCGGATTAGTAAGGTAAAGTGGCAATGGGCGGGGCACATAGTGCGGAGAATTGATGGCAGATGGGGCCAAAATGTTTTCGAATGGAGGCCACGTAGAGGAAAGCGCAGCGTAGGACGTCCACCCACAGGTGACCAGACGACCTGGTAAAGGTCGGGTGAGGTCGCTGGGTGCAGGCTGCCTCCAACAGTTTACTGTGGAAATAATTGGGGGATGCCTATGCTCAGCAGTGGACTTCCTTTGGCTGATTGATGATGTGTTTAATAAATAATAATAATAAAAATATTGCTCACCTTCCTACACCACGAAATCTTCCATCTAAAAATGTGTCCCTAACTTCAGTCGTTTGGGCTCTGGGAGTATGCCAATTTATTAATCAGTTAATTTAGAGGTTTATATCTATCCCTAGATAGTACTTTACTTAGATAATTTAATTTTGTTAGGTTTGGCTAGGTACCTTAGAGGCCAGAGCCAGGGTGGGGCAACTGCCCCACCCTGCCCCACCGTGGCTACGCCCATGACTCATATTGCTAGTTGCCCAGTATCCCTTTTCTCTTCATATATATAACCTTCTTCTTCATATCATATTACGTTCCCAGTCTTCTCCAGACTTGATCGGCCGGAAACACATCCATGTTCCAAGCTTTATACGTGTTCACTGGCGGCAGTAATTACTTAGAATCAGATGATCTGTTTGCTCGTTTGCTGGACCTACGCAATAAAAAAGCCAGGCTCTACCACTTGCAAGTCAGTACACAAAAGTACAGTAAAGTATTTATCTGTAACACTTCTATCAGCCTTTTAGCAAAAAACTTTAAAATGAGCCGTATATCTCAAAATCTAACGTCAGTAAGCGGTAAAGCGGCGGCGGGGAAACAAGTTGTTATACTCCATCGGTTTCGGTACTTAACTAAATGTAAACAAACTATAAAAAAGGTTATTTAACATTGCCATTTCTCATTTCTAAATTAATTGAAGACAAAAAAATGTTTACGTAAATGTAAAACTACATTGCATGTTCAAATTTATTATAACGATTATAATTATGAATGTGTGAGCTTGGAAACAATTAAATTATGTAAGATCATAATTAAATTATCTAATTTTACATAATGCAATCTGTCTATAAAAAAGGCCCAAACAGTCAGGCATCCAAAACATTTTCATAAAAGTTACAAGAAATATTATGCTACAAAATCTAGAAGTACGACTTTACCGTAATGCGACCATTTAAATGAAAGATAATGCGTTAGGTCGGATAACTAAGCATCATCATAATATGTTATCTATGGCAGCCAATTATTATTCATTGCGTTAATGTACTTATTGTTTTCGTGAAGTGGTGAAGTGTTTGGAAGTGTTCATCGTTGTTCTTTACTCTGTTTGAATTATTATTTGTTATAAGCTGCTGTTAATTGTTGTTAATACTTGTTTCTTGGTTGACTAAGAAAATATTCGTAAATTGGACATTGCAATAAAATGTTGAACAACCATGCGTCACGTGTTCTGGTTTGTTTACATTTAGTTAAGTACCTAAACCGATGGAGTATAGACCTTTTATAAAGCTAAACGTCTACTATATACGGACCGGTCCATTGAGTAAGGTTTTTCTTTTAAATATAGAGATCATGAGGCAATTGTAACGAACATTTTAGTTTTATATTTTATAATTCTATATAAAAAGTGCAAGAGGTTTGTGTAAGCCTAGTGGATGCTTACCTTTACAAGTAAACAAACTTATTAGCAGAAAGGGTTTCGTGGAAGGAAAAACAAGATTTCGTATTATTACACTCACCGTCTTTTTTGTCAAATATTTCTCAGATGTTTCCCTTATTGTATTAATTCGTTGCGTTAATTGATGTGTGTATAATAAGGGTGGGCTTTTTGGTGCGAAAAGGGAATAATTTGATCTTTTTGTTGCTTTGTTTCTTTAATAAATAAGGAAATAAATAAGGAAGGTATAACTTAGTAGGTATAGTAGCTATTTTGCGTTTTGGGTTGCCTTTAATTGTATTTTTAGATGTTTATACTGTGAAAAGATTTCAATTTTGTAGGACAATAAAATGATGACACAGGTAAAATATTTTTGTTTTCGTATGAAATAAATTTTGTTCGTTTTTTACGTTATAAAAGCTATGAGTTTTCGCGTGTTAAAATGTTTATTTTTTGTACCGGGTGTACAATTCGAAATTTGTGTGTGTCACAGTTTGACATATTTATTTTATTCATTATTGTTTGTTTGTTTTTTTTTGTACCTGATATAAAGACGTCAGATATTGATTGATAAAATAATTTGCGTTTTCATATCTTAATTACAGTGCCTTATAGACACAAGAAAAATCTTAAATGCGAATATATTTTTCAACTTTGATAGTGAAGACTGAAGATAGATAGTAGTGCGTGGTGGCCTGTTGGTAAACGGACTAGACACGGCTGCCCACATGTTCACGGTGGTCGCGGGTTCGAATCCCAGGGCACACCTCTGACTTTTCGGAGTCATGTGTGTATTGATAATCAATCACCACGCACTAAAACGGTGAAGGAAAACATCGTGAGGAAACCTGCATACCATAGCGATTTATAAGAATTTCTATGGTATGTAAGTCCTCCAACCCGCACTAGGCCAGCGTGGTGGACTATATGGCCTAACCACTCTCAATCGTATTCTCGATTGTAGAGTAGGCACGTGCCCTGCAGTGGGACGTATATGGGCTGATACAGATACAGTGACGATAGACTTCTTTAATCGAATTCATTTTACATACTGATAGCCTCGACGGTACGACCACAATGCTGAGATAACGGGCTCGAAACCTAGATTGTGCAAATTGTTATTGGATTTTCCTATTAATTATCAGACCGAAGTAAGGAATTTGTGCCTGTGGCGATTGGTTTGCCCCCTGCCACGTGAGACGGGAAACACAAAGCGAAATGTGGAAACACCTCTGCCTACCTCTTCTAGGAAAACGGCGTGAGTTTCTGTATGCATATACATACTCTTTGCGTCTGCCTTCTTAAACTATACACAACGATAACCAGGGGTGAATAGGGACTGATATGGAGATGTTGATGGCGGAAACGGTGTGAAGACGTGGTGTAAAGCAAACGAACCGATAATAACTGGTAGGTATTATATGTGCGTGGCCGCCTGGGTAGGTACCACTGCAGTATCTATTTCTCCCGCAAAACAGCATTTTAAATGCACTATTGTTTCGGATTGAAGGAAATTGTAGCCAGAGTAACTACTGGACATATTGAGAATTAACATTTTATGTTCTAGGATGGTAAGCGCAGTGTAATGCCAAACGTTTCTTTGTAATTCAAGGTGTTGTTTAGTTTTGCTACTGTTCGGCGGTGTTGGGCGGTCGTATCGCTTAACATCAGGCGAACGGAATGCTAGTGTGGCCATTCATTGCAATAAATATATCATATAATAATAATTGTATTCCAACCCGCACTAGGCCAGCGTGGTGGACTATATGGCCTAACCACTCTCAATCGTACTCTCGATTGTAGAGGAGGCCCGTGCCTTGCAGTGGGACGTAAATGGGCTGATACAGAATAATTGTATTCTACTATAATATTACACATATTTACCTTAAATAGTGACTTACAATACTTATACCTGCAATACTAAACGACTTACATTCTTGCTTTTGTCGTACCATTTAGACAAACTACATTCTCAAGTTGACTGAGGTAATGCAACGAAGAAATTCCTTACAAAAATATACAGTTGCACGCTCCAATTGTGGCTGTATGCATAAAATGAAGACTTTACTGCGTACTCAGTATATGGAATATTAAATTATGAGCAATTGTTGCACTTCGCATTTATATTTCTCTATGGGGAGCATTTTATTCACCCAGAATAAACGGTGCATGTTTCAAATTTTGATCCTATTAATTTAAAATACAATATTGTTAGTAGAACACTACTAAGAAATAAGGATATATACATAATTTAACCGCAGATGGAAGTTGGGTCTGTAGTTAATATTGTCGAATTTTAGTTAGAAATTAACTAGATAAATACTAGTTTCATAGAAAAGTCGTCTTTTACAGTTGTAATTAGTTGAAAATATTTACTTTACCAGTAGAAACCATGACCGTTTCAAGAATCTTATTCAAATCGAAATCTTCTTTATTCAAATCATCATCATCAGCCCATCTGCATCCACAGTGTCTCACATAATATGAGAGATCTTCCACCAGTAAAATATTATATAGCCTTATATTGTATTTATTAATATAAACAAAGAAATCATAAAAAAATCGTCAAATATACATATCTGCGATAAAATAAATAATAAATTCATAATCATAATTATTCCTAATCATAAATTGAAATGGATAACTAAACTAACTTTTATATTAAACATTCTGGTGTAGACCCAAAACTTGCTCGAATATTCGATGGTTAATTGACACTCGACGCCCGACATCAATCAACGTCGACCAAACTGTGGACCGATATTCACTTAAGCATATCTTATATTCTAGTTTTTTTAGGTAAGCCTTTGGGAATTTGCCAAGATTTTAAAATTTACGAGTTAGATCAGGGGAAAGATATGGGGAAATCAGTATTGGCTTATTTGCATCGTCTGGGCCAGGAATAATAATAATAATAATAACGCCCAACAGTCACATACATAGTCCTGACCCTACAGTAAGATCGAATCTTGTGTCGTAGGTATTAGGAACTACGAGAGACTTTTCGGTCTGACAAACACCCAGACCCGAATGAAATATTTGTGGGCCGCACAAACATTTCTCTCGGTGCGGGGATCGAACCCGCGGCCTCTTGTTTCACAGGCGGCGTCAAACCGTATGCGCCACGGAGGCTGTGGAATATTATTAACTTTAATTAGATTAACTTTTTTTAAGAATCACAATATAAATATGTTTGTATTCTATGACACAAGCTGTCTGTCACCTTAAATTATTATTTGACATGTCAATATCCGGTAACGTTACTGTACCATAATGTATCAGCCCATATACGTCCCACTGCAGGGCACGCGCTTCATCTACAATTGTAATGCTCCTAAAAAGGCTAAGACAATAATGAAGATTTACTAAATCGAATTGATATTTAAAACAACAACAAAATCGATTCAATACAATAACAAGAAAAAACACCTACAATAACAATAGAACTAAAATCCAATCAGAATACGTAACCACATAACCCAATTTAACACGAATACATTTTATTATAATAAGTAAAAAGGGGTTTCAATAAAATTGTATTTCATTTAATTCAATTAGTCCCAACTTCGGGTGGATTTTCTATCGGTCTATCAAATTAGATTGTATCGAGGAATTCTAATTGTGACCACTGAAAGGTGACCCATTGAATGCAGCAAAGCTCTAGGCTTAATAGTCTAAACATTAGCAGAGAAATTACAAGGGACTAACCCCGCTAACCCATTAGCACTGTGGCGCCCTGTAGCTAAAATGGCGCTGTTAGTAGGAATTAGTATTGTAGTTTCTTTTAATTAAATCGTATCTTATGTCACACTTAGGGTAGGCTCAACACATTTTGATCCTGGTCATACTGTAGTAAATATTGCTTGATATTTAAAATAAAAAGCCATGAAAAAGTACTTCTAAGTTTAAAGAGTTTCTAGAGAACCAGGAAAAATGTACTCATAGAATATATGTTTTCTGTTGCTTCAGTTACTTTCTAGTTTAGGATTTTAGAAATTAATAGGTTTTATAATTAATATTATAATTTATTTTCGGGTCTCGGCGTTGTTAATTTGGCGATAATTTTCATTGACGATTATGTTTATTTTGTCTATCAAACAGTAGCTCTATAATACGAATTCAAATGATCCTCTCTATTCCTTCTTTCTAGCGTTCCATTACCAATTCAAAATTTAATCAGACTGGCTGAATACCCCAATTAGTACTCTACGTATTTTGAAAATGGAAGCTTTAAAAACAAAAGCCTATTCCACTGACATTGGCTATATTCCAATTGGAGCAACATTTTACTGACCATTGCTACTAACTGCTGTCGTCAGTTCCCGGCCGCTCTTAATGATCTGTCCACACAGGATGGATGCCTACAACTCAGTCGAATTTGCGATGGTGTTTCACGTACACAATATATTTCTTTCAATAAGATGGATGTGGGGTCCAGGTATTGGATTTTGCTTGAGCTTTCTTAGTAATGCCTAATAATTTGCGAATATAGCTTAGTTTCTGTTTTATTGGGGTCTTGGTAGTGATTTTGTTAGGGATTCATAGTTAGTAGAACAATTATTTTTCATACTGCTGGCATATAGTAGGTTTAAAATTAAGATTGTAAATGTGAAGCTAAATAAATGAATTAAAGAAAAATTGAGATAAATTAAGTTTTGTGTTGGAACTACGAAAACCACGGAGACTGTCATACAAACTGTACCAAAGATCACGAAATGAAGTAATCAGCTTTAGTAAAGTAATTTCGAAACTTATTTAGATGGTTTTTTTTTTTGGGTATTTTTAACTGGCCACTGCATTAAAGCATAGGTAAACACAAACTGATTTATGTGGTTAATATGTTTTACTACCATGACTTAGTACATATTAAATTAAATTCTGAACGAATTCCCAAACGACCTCCAAGCAGCGGTAGTGAAATTTGCAAAGCGATTACCATACAAGTTGTCGACATCTTTTAACGTTAGAGGCTACTTTGAGCTATGCTTCGAATTTAAGGGGTTTTTATATTAACATTCTATTTAAAAAAACATTGAGCATTATTACACTTACAGTAGTTAATAAATTAGAGATACTTAAATTCACTACAAGGTTCTCGTTTTCAAAAATATAAGCAAAAAAGGCAAAAAAAAAAAATTACATTCACCCAAAAAAAAAATATAATGAAATAAAAACATTTTAACAACTGTTTTCTCGCAATTGTGTTTTAATAGTATCAGTAACTACAATATACATTTCAGTCCTCGAACTATCAAACCTCAAAGTAATATATTTGTGATTCTCACCGAACATCTCCTAGCCAAAAATGCGTTCCAAAGCTTTATAATTAATTATAAGTATAAACATGAACTCCAAATTCATAAAAACACTTTAAATTCGTAGCTAGAGTAACCACTGGTCATAAATCAAAATTCTTATGACTCAGGATGGCGCAGTGGAAGGCCAAGCATTGCTTTTTTATCTATGGTATAATTTGGTTTACTGTTCATGAGCGGTCGTATCGCCTACCATCAGGCGAATGGCTGCTCGTCTCGCCATTCATCGAAATAAAAGAAAGAAAAATAAATTCATTGCAATTATAAACAGAGAGCAGATATGATATTAATAGCATCTGAATCAAGGCTTCCACCGCGAACCATCGAATTCACTACATTTGATTACCATATTTTTTTGTATCTCCCCTTTTATTTTCCCCTTGTGATTTTGGGAAGGTCTATTTACATATTGAATTCCGATACAGTACTCATATTTATTACTTTTACCGATGTTATTTCGATGCATAATTTCGTTTTCCCTTTGTCTATTTTATTTATACTCTCCAATAACATCTGCAAGGAATTATTGTTTGAATACGTTTGTCATGAATTTCATATAAGATGTTTTGCGCGCGGTTTTTGTTATGAAATATGTTGTTGTTTGTGGAGAAGTGTTACCTTACTCTTTGTTATTTTGTGAAAAAATGTTTTTATCTTAAGTATTGATGAGTAGGATATCGTTTTGAAACGGTAGAGGGTTACTTTTTCGTATTTTTCTGTGTAGTGCAAATATGATATAATTATTATTTGAAGTTTTGGCTGCTTTATTGATTATTTCATAATATAGGTTCTAAGTATTGACGATAGTGAAGAAATCCTACCAGAAAGTCGACAGTTTAGTATGTTAATGTAGTCCTGCAATTTACAACATTGTAACTAATATAATTGACTCTCAAACCGCAGTGCAACTTTGTATGTGAACATATGCATAAGTGTAAAAGTCATTATGTACAAACACCGTGTGTTCAAATCCAACATCAAACACGCCATACTTTGAGCTTGATGTAGCACGAAACGATGTACAAAATTGAATCATATTTCTTTAACATAAGCTAAGAAATCTCTGTACGACATCATAGCTTCCTTTCTACCTCATATATCAAAGTGCGATTCGACAACATTGAGCGATGTCCTAATATCCGCTGTGAAATCGCACCGGCTGAGTTATGCTCGCACCCCACGTTCCAAAGCGATGCACGCGATGCAAGATGCAAGATCGTGGAAAGAATTTCAGAAACGTCCATAGAAGCGAATCGATTTGGTGAAATATAACGTACGGATCAAAATATTATGCGATATTTTCGGTGGAGTTAGTTGTGCGGAAAGGAATGCAGTTTACAAATGTCTAGGAGAATTTAGTAAAATTGAAACACTCTTTGAGATATTGGACTGTTAAATCTTGCAGATTTTATTGTGTGTGGGTAAAGTTTATATACGATCTATCTTATCTTTTTTCAGATTACCAAACATTACAATTAGTGCTTTATTTTATTGCAATGCATGAGGACACAAGCATGGCGTCACTGATGGTAAGCGATACGACTGCTAATGAACAATAGCAAAACCAAAAAACATCTTGAATTACAAAGCCATGCCAAGCTTGGCATTCCCCGCGCTCGCCACCTTGAGACACAAGATGTTAAGTCTCAACATTTTCAGTAGTTGATCTGGCTACAATATCGTTCAGACCGGAAAACAAAAGTGCATCTACACTGCTGTTTGGCGGGAGAAATAGTCATTGCGGTGGCACCTACCCAAGCGGCCACTGACATATGAGACCTACCATTCAAAGTTTACACAAGTATTCAAAATATAGGTTTAAAAAAATCTAAAGTCAATTTGCATTATCTATAGGCCTTACAAAAATATCCATATAATCATTGATCTCACCACGTCCAGTCTAAAATTCCTTTCCAATACCCCTACCTGTCACCTTTATATCTACAGTCATACTAATGTACCTAAAGCCACATAACTTTGCCGCCTCCACGACAAACTTGTGGTTTTTGTCTGCGGGATATCCCGGCTGATGGGATTAGGCATCGTTAGACCTCCGGTAATCTCACTGACCGGCGGAACTCGACGGCAAAGCTGTTAGCCGCCTGTTTTCTGCGAAGCGATACCATCCCGTTTGAGTTCAGTTTACTCTCTAAACTAAGTATGGTGTAGATTTTTCAATTCTGTGGCGGTAGCAATACGCCAACTTAGATTTAGCTTATAAAATTGGTAGCAATACGCCAACTTAGATTTAGCTTATAAAATAACACGCTTATTATTTGTAATTTTGAACTTTATTTAAACATGCATTTCATTGTAAGATATGACTGCAGATGTTTTATGGTTAAAATTACAAATAATAAGCGTGTTATTTTATAAGCTAAATCTAAGTTGGCGTATTGCTACCGCCACAGCACAAACATGTGTACTATTGTCTAAAATACATAAATTTGTTGCAAAGGATTGCCGCCACTAAAGAACTTAACTAATACAGTTTTATTGCCCCGGCATAAACGGGTCATTACAATAAGGAAACAATAATTTAGAACAGCATCTTTTTAACTAAAATTATACAATAAGGTACACAAAAATTCTTACTGTAATAAAACGACTCGCAGATGTTTTATGGTCTAACATCTGCAGTCATATCTTAAAATGAAATGCATGTTTAAATAAAGTTCAAAATTACAAATAATAAGCGTGTTATTTTATAAGCTAAATCTAAGTTGGCGTATTGCTACCAATTTTATAAGCTAAATCTAAGTTGGCGTATTGCTACCGCCACAATTCTAAAGTAATTTCAAAATATACCGGCGTTTGACACCTGACTTCTAACATATTATGTAAATGTTTTAATCCAGGGCGTCAGCAACCTCTATACCAAATTTCATTAAAATCCATGCAGAAGTTTTTGCGTGTGTTAGTAACAAACATTCATAAATCAATACATAAATTTGTAATTGGATATAATGGAGGATGTTAGTATAGGTCAAAGCCCTGAGCAAAACCCATAACAAAGTTACCTCGCAAATTCTATAGAAATTTCAATACGAATTAGCGGATTCCGATGAGCCAATTAATCAAACGAGCCCAGTGTACTGACAGACAAAAAGTGTTTTAATTAAGATTAAAGAACCGCCACTTTGTTAGCGAAATATAAACAAAAAGCATTGGGTTTTTGTCCCCAGCAGTCAGTTTGTTGGGGACGTGCCAAATTTAGCGGAAACTTTCCAACAGTTTATAACTTAGTCAGTTTTACAAATATTCTATTTTGTACTCGGTAACTGTTTGTTATTCGGAATTTAAATTAATCAACTGAATGTGGTTGTCTTGTTTTGTTCGCTTCTTCAGTTTAATTATTGGTAACAATCTTGCAGTTGTTTGGTGAGATTTTTTTATACTGGCCCGGCATGATCACTACACACACATGACTACATAGTAAAAACATGTGGAAACAGTAAATGGAATAAATAATGAATTAATTAATACACTTAACAGTCACATACATAGTCTTGAACCCACACTAAGATCGAGTCATTTGGCGTGGATATCAGTAACTTTGGAGACTGTCCCGCCCTCACACCCGCCACTGCAAGTCCTGCAAGCCAGGATCAACAGTGGCATGCAATGTAATGACACCGAGCATTGAACCCCGACGAGTCTCCGGGAATTTGTCTATAACCCGCAACGAAATGAATCAGAAAGTCAAATTAATAGGAGGAGTTGAAAATAAATTACTGTCCACTTATAGGATATCAGTAACTATAAGAGACTTTTCGATCTCTCAATAACCCAGGCCCGGAATAAATACTTGGGGTTAACACAAACGTTTGTCTCAGTTGAGATATGTCTCACCAGGGATTGAACCCGCAGCATGTAATTTACTGCCGATTTCTGCAACAAAAAGGCTGTCATTATAGTTATAATTGGTCAGCGAGTGACCAACTGCGCCCCGGAAGCTGACTACATATACTTGGTTCTATCAGCTACATAAAGTCTAGCCAAAAACTATAGGTCTATTTATATCACAATCAAAAGGAAGCAATAAACAGTAGCTAGTGGATTTCGCGGCATAGAGGCTTTATGATTTTTAATTACTGGGGCTAGACCAGTCACAAATTACTCTTTAATTAACTAAAAAATATTCTTCTCCCCAATTAATGCTATGCACACACTACTACTACGAATATTTATATACATACATACAAACATAAACTTAGGTCTTTTTTATAAAGGGGTGACCAAAGTTATTTTAAAATAAAATTGAATTAAAAAATACAATCCCGTTATTGTACACTTCCAAAACAAAATTCCATTTACCAGCTTACACGTGTGAAGTCCGCGGTCAACAAGAGCCCTTTCACAACTCCCACAAGTTACCAACTCTGTAATCAACTTCATTTTGAAGCGTACTTGTTTCAAACTCCCATTTAAGTTAACCACTATTCAGATAATGGCCACTACTGCCACAACTAGTTCTTAAATTTAATAAACAGGGCGTAAAAATTATATTTTATATATGCTTTATTTGACACCAAAATGAACGGGGCATACAAAATACTTAAAAAACTAGACATGATTACAATAGGCGGCCTTATTGCTAAATTGTGTATGTTATCATTCTTCTTACGCTCGAATACTGGAACGCCATTCAAATAATAAGTTGCTCTTAACAGCACCCGGCCCACTTAGCCAATACATTTAAGCGGGATTAACGTAGTTAAGCACAACTTATATTTAAGTTGTGTTCCAGTATTCGAGCGTTAAAGCTATTAATGGCGATACTAGCAAGCTATTCGTTAGATGGTGAGCGATACGACTACCACAGTAAAAACCAAACGACACCATTGACTACAAAAAATCTTGGCATTTCACTGCGCTGTCCATATTGAGACATAAGATGTTAAGTCTCAATATATCCAGTAGTTACTCTGGCTGCAATGTCCTTCAAATTAGATCACAAAAGTGCATTTAAACTTACTACAACAGACATTACGGGAACACTGTAATGTCTATTTCTCTCACTAAACAAACGGCGGACTCTCATATATTTTAAAAGGCATACCAATCGCAAGTTTTATTGATAAAATGAAATTTTACTACCAATTTTAACTGGTACAAAGTGGAAAATGAATGTGATCTAATTTTGTGGCATAAATAAAATGGAATGTAAAATATATAATATTAATTTTAATTACAATAATTTAAATTCCGTTCATATGCAAAATTGTATTCCGATAATATACAAGCGTAAAAAATAGATGGATTGAATGACTTATCCTAATAATAAGAGCAAATATTTGCAATTAATTATGTTATGTTTTAGAAAGCATAAATAAGACGATCATATTTTAAACAAAATTAATTAAACTAAATAAAAGGCATACTCATTTTAATCTCAGTTTTCATCGACTCAAACAAATGTAGTTTTAATTATTTATTCAACTTGACTGACACAGGAGGATTTAAAGCTTTAGGCAGTTTACCTTAGGATGGTGAAGAGATGAAGCACAGCAGCAGAAATTGCTTTGAGCAATAAGACCGCCATTAAATTCTTTTTATGTTATATTCTCTACTTATAATTTAATTAGTGTACAATAAAGTTATAAATAAATAAAAAAATATGATTACATTTCATTATCATCATCTTAGCCACAGGAATTCCACTGCTTAACATAGGCATACCCCAATGATCTCCACATCGACCTGTTGGAAGCGGCCTGCATCCAGCAAGTTCCTACAACTTTAGCAAGGTACATTACATTTGATTTCATTTATAACAAATTAAATTCACCCAGCCAGGGGTAATCAAATGAATGTTTGCGACGCTAACAGCAGGGATCTAGTTGTCTACAAATTATGTAGCTTCGAAACTTGCCTGGAGCACTGAGAAGACCAAGTTCATTAACTCATCACTTTTCGAAGTAAGGAAACTACCTGGCTATCTAATTTAGGCATCAGTTACACTTGCTTTTTAGGAGACTGTCCCGCCCTCACACCCACCACTGTAACTCCTGTGAGCCAGGATCAACAGTGGCACGCAAAGTAATGACACCGAGCATTGAAGCTCGGCGAGTCTCCGGGAATGTCTAACTTGTCTTTAACCCGCAACGAAATTAATCAGAAAGTTAAATTAATAGGAGGAGTTGGAAATAAATTATTGTCCACTTCCCTCCGTGCAAAGCGGGTGACAAAACATTGAACTGAAGAGGTAAATAACCTCGCAAAAAGACTTTCACAGCCGGAGAAGCCAGCTGTGAAGCACCACGGATCAAATTATTATTACATTTAAATGGGACCTATTATGTGAACTGTTATGCTTGATTCCAGTAATAGGTATGGCAAAAACGCCGGAAAGCACGGAAGTTCTTTCTAGTCTCTACAAGGTCCATGTAGTATACAACTCCAGATGATATTTGCATACTATCTAGCATGATTTTACGCTCATTATGCCAAAGACTACACTCCCAAAGTATATGATGCGCGGACTGCTCATACTCGCAATTAGGTGTTGAACATGAACACGCAGGCGACGCAACAAGCTTAAAAGAGTATAGTTTAGACTTACACTTGCTTGTTAGTAGAAATCTAGACTTGAGTTCGAAACTTGTATAATGAACTAGATCGTTCCAAAATTGGTATTGCATTATCAGTTTCTTGGTCGGTTGTGACAGTGGAATTATATTTAGGTTAGGCGAAATATGATATTACGTTATTTGTCTCATCTATACTAATATTATAAAGCTGAAGAGTTTGTTTGTTTGAACGCGCTAATCTCAGGAACCGCTGGTCCGATTTGGAAAATTCTTTCAGTGTTGGATAGTACATTTATCGAGGAATGCTATAGGCTATATATCATTACGCTATGACCTATAGGTCCTACAAGGTGGACGGACGATCTGACTAAGGTTGCAGGAAGTCGCTGGATGCAGGCCGCTTCCAACAGGTCATTGTGGAGATCCTTGGGGGAGGCCTATGTTCAGCAGTGGACTTCCTGTGGCTGATATGATGATGATGATGACCTATAGGAGGGAAGCAGTAGTGACATTTCTAGCAAATACGAGGAAATTTTATTCGTGGTCCGATTGGTCGATATTCTATATTGATAGTCGGAATAGAATATTTTGACCGCCATTTTGAAACGTGTATCTGCACCCGGGCGGATCCGGGCCGGACCGCTAGTAAGTTATAGTTTCAAGACAGATTCTTAATCTTGTTACTAGGGTAGGCTTGGCTCATTTGGCGGAAGTGTCTCAACAACAACCTGATTGAAATAAGTTTGGATGAATATCGTTTTGTGTTGTAGAGTCATGCATTGTCTGAGGATGACTACCCCCTCCCCTCCTTCCCTTGGTTTTCTTCTCCTTTCAAAAGGCTGGTAATGTAATTAATAATAATAATAATAATAACTCTTTGTTTAAAACACCACAAAAAATATTTTTACAAGAATAAAAATTAAAAATATTTAAATCGAGAAAACAAAGTGTTTTAAAACGGCGGTCTTATCGCTAAGAGCGATCTCTTCCAGACAACCGTGCAAGAAGAGGAGAAAGTGGTTACCAATTAATCTAATGTCGATTGACCTAATATTGTAGATGTTCGTGTAATCACCGTGCAGATATCAATAATTATGTAGTTGGTTATAAACATTATATGTTATTTAATTTGTAACTAGTTATAACTAGCTAAGTAACCCATATACACACGCCGGCACAATTAGAGGAACACGCACAAAAATTAGTTTTTTTTTAATTTTTTTTGCTGTTTGTTTGAATAGTCCTAGTTTTAATATTTCAACACGTTTAAAAAACAAAATGATGTAAAAAGATATTTGGATTTTTAGAGTTTTATCGTTAATTATACGCTCTTAAGTGTTTTTAAGATTTTTTCACTTTCAAGTGGTTTCACAAAATTTTGTTTAATTTCATTTTGTGTTACTTAAGATATTTTTATTGTTATTATTTTTAGAGTACCTTTTTGTAGGATATAAAATGAGTGGCTTACCTTCCACTGAAGTTGCCAGAGCGGTGACAATGATTGAAAATGGTCAACGGTAGGGTTCAGTAAGTCGCGCATTGGCTGTGTCGGTATCTGTCGTCTTTCACAACGTTAAACGTTAGAGGCACATAGGCTCTTATGTGCGGAGGCCAGAATAAGGCAGAAAATGGTGAACCAATAGCAGAAAATGGTGAACCGGTACCCAGGATGATCGTTTTATACGACTGCAAACTTTGAGAAATCGTCGTCAAACAGCTATTCAGACCCGAAACATGTCACATGAAGTCCATAATGTTAATATCAGTGAGCGTACAGTGAGAACACGCTTAAATTAAGTTGGACTGAAGTCTTTCGTTCCGCCCAAAGCTCCAAAACTTGAGGTGGTACATAGAGTAGCCAGATAAGCTTTTGCTCATCGACACCGCGACTGGACAGATGAGTGGAGCCGAGTTTTGTTTAGTGATGAAAGCAGTTTTGGTGTGAATTGCATAGAAAAAAGGGAGAGTATCTGGAGGTATCGAGGAGAACGCTAATCGAGCAAACTTTACTGAAAGAGGTGTCTTATGGCGGAGGGTCAATTTTGGTATGAGGTGGTACATGTTTGGAAGCACGCACAGAGTTAATACTTATAGAAAATGGCTCTTTAACTGCACAAAGATACGTCTCAGAGGTCTTAGAGTCCCATGTATTGTTTTTTGCACCATCCATAGGCGAATATTTTTTATTTATGCTTGATAATGCGCGGCCCCACGCAGCGCAAATGGTTCGCGACTACTTAAATCAGGCCCAAATCGCGCAAATGGATTGCCCAGCAAGATCACCAGACATGAATCCGATAGAGAATGTATGGGACGTCATCGGAAGAAAGATAAATGTAAGAAACCAAGCCCCTAAGATCGTCCAAGAATGAAAATTCATGTTAGTGCAAGAGTGGGAAAATTTGTTGCAAAAAATTATTAATGACGTCATTAAAAGCATGAAGGATCATATCCAGACTCTTATCAGAGCCCGTGGTAGCAATACGCATTATTAATTTTCTTACCTTATTTCGGTAACTTTTTAAAATACATGATTACTGCCCAAATACTGGAAAGCCAATTAACTTTTAACTACTGTTAACTAGCTCTAATGACCTGTTAAATTGATTCCAGTTAAATATAACTTCGATTAAACCACTTAAGAATTAAATATTTAATGGGGCATTATTCATCCGATTCGTATTCTCGAAAGCAACTTAAGAGTTTGACAGCTGTCAAACAGTCAAATTTTTAAGAATTTCTAGTTTTAAGCAGCCGTCGTCTTAAGGCCGCCTGCGACCACTCTTAACTTTTAAATTCTACATAAAATTTACTAAAATGACTCTCGCGTCGGTTTC
The DNA here is from genome assembly GCA_023078785.2 of Hyles euphorbiae. NCBI lineage: Eukaryota > Metazoa > Arthropoda > Insecta > Lepidoptera > Sphingidae > Hyles > Hyles euphorbiae. The sequence continues at coordinate 11,849,492 of CM041039.1, read as the reverse complement.
ATCGCTGTCTGATGACGATATAGCTTCATCAAGGCGAGTCAATCAAGAAAAAAATCAATGCTTTTGACAAATACAAAGAAGAAAACATTCAAACAAAGTGAGGTTCCGCCTGAAGAAAGAAACTGTTCTGCATCTGTGTTCCTTGCTGGAGACAAAATAGAACCCACTACAAATAGAAGCCGATTGATAAAAACTTGCGACCAACTGTTACTTGCTTTATGATATTCTACGACAGGCAGTTACCAGAAGATTATTGGAGATGTATTTCATGTGGAACAGCCGACTGTACATCACAAAGTTGCAGCAGAGTCGGTTAAACTACAAAATCGTGGCATGAAAATTCCCAACTATCAACAACAATGCCATATTGCGAATGATTTCTATGCGATATATAAGGATCAAATCTCCAGGTAATTTCTACTTATAATAATGTATACATAACTATTAAGCTTTTACATGTACACAAATATATGTTTTCTTATCCTATTTTAACTAAATGTGCTTCTAAAATGCCTAGCGTATTTTATATTATGTAGTAATCATTTAGAGTATCCCTTTTTACTGTACATAATATATTATTAATCATAGAATAGAATAATATATTATGCACAGTATAAAGGCACACTCTAAATGATTTCTACACAATAATTTATATATATATGCTTGTTGGAATCAAAACATTTAGCAGGTAATTGGCTCTTCCCCAGCCCACTGTACCCCATATAACCAAGCTCTCTAAATAGTTGTAGGGCTAAATATATAATATAATATAATTAATCATACAATGATTTGTACTGATTGTAGCTATTCAGTATATACTGGAACAATGTTCAACTACAATAGTAGTTTCCTATAAAGAATTCAATTTTATGAATATATTTTTTCAGTTTACATAAAATTATTTGTAGTTTGAAATAAGAATATTTGCTAGAGCTCTAATTTTTATTATCTTGTTTTTAGGAGGACCACAAGCAGAAACATTTAGAAACAGAAAAGGCCATTTTTCTATAAATGTGCAAGCAGTCTGCGACCCTAACTTGAGGATAACAAACATTATAGGCCGATGGCCAGGCGCGGTGCATGATAGTAAAAATTTCAATGATTCTCCTTTATGTGCATTTCTGGAAAGGGGAGACTGAAGAAGCTTACAATCAAGACCATACTAAAACAAGAAACCCAGTGGAGAGGGTCTTTGGTTTTACAACAAAGATCTTCTTGTCTGCAAGTTGGGCTATAAGTTTTTGAAAATTAGCTTACTATTATAGAGGCATGTGCTGTGTTACATAATATGGCATGTTCCCAGAATGATCATATATTGGAGATTGATCTTTTTGAATCATTTCCACCAGCTCCACATAGTATAACCAATGAAAATGTTGCAACAAGGAATAATATAATAAAATACATATTTTAAACCGTACAGTGCATTTTATTGAATTACCATGGAATAAATACAAATAAAAATGAGTTATGTTTTATTGTAGTATATTTATTTTAATAACATCATTAGTACATATTATATTTTTTTAATTATCTACATTTCTTTAGATCTGTCTTACATTTATATCTATATTCCTTTATAAACACAAAATAATAACAATTATTTTAACATTAATTTAAAACTAAATTAATAAATGTACTATTAAAAATGTACAATAGAAATATAATATGACATTTTTTAACAATGAAAATAGGTGAAATAAACAATTTATTTTATGTATTACATATTAATTAAAATTCACAACATTCTTCAACTTTGATTTAAAACACTGTTTTCTGATGCAAATATTTCTTCCTTCACACAATTTGTCTCATTCTTTTTTGTATATTTTTATATTACATACTCACTTCAAAAGGGTGTGTATTGTCCAAATGATTTGTTGTATGCATGATTTCTATAGAGTTACCTGCAAAAGTGTTTAAGTTAAAGTATGTCATAATTTTATATATCTCTTTTTATTTTTCATATATATTTGTTGAGCTTACTTATTTAGTCTATAGCTGATATACATGGCACTATATATATGACCCATATTTCTTGGATAGTCTTATTATATAGGTACACATTGAATATTTATGTACTCCACTCCAGCTCCTGAAACAAAGGATTATTTATAGTTATACACATTGTACCATACTTTATTTTCCATATTTATTACATAATACTACTATATGAGGAGGAGATAATATATAGGAGGCATAATATGAGAGAAGCCTATAGGTACCCAGCAGTGGGATCCTACAGGCTGTAGATGATGATGATGATTTAAAATGTGTGAATAATCGATTCATATTATATATTAAATAGTTAATTATCATATAAATTCGTTAAAACTTAGAGGAATACGTGTATACTTACCTGTTTATAATATCCAGCACAGCTTCTTTCTCATATCGTATTTATTTACATAGTCTTCTCCATTTGGTACTTAGGTGGTTCTGCAGCCGTTGTTTGGTATTTTATATACCTATTTATTGAAAAGATATTCCAAAAACTAACTTTCAAACCGAGTGCAATTACAACATGACAATAAATAAAATAAACAAACATCATAATATTTTTAATAAACTCGCTTCGGGTAAAGGGATTAGGGACATAAGTTTTTTCACCCACATGATTTTATTAACAGATTTTTAAAATAATAACATGGCAATATATAATATAGCTTTAAACATAATCGTAACAAAAGTAAAAACGTTACAATGATTCCTCATATTAAATATAAAGGGTTAAATTTCCAATTTTGAGAAATCATGTATGAAGAATATTGCGTCAAATGGAACGTTTATATTTATACAATAAAAATTGTAACTGAAAACAAACTTTTCGTTAATCTGTGGAAATTTAGCTGGATGTTTGCTGAGTAGACCGATTTATGAGCTAAATGGCTATCCAGTATTCCGTTTCGAAATTTAACGAAACCTCAAAATAACGTCATATCAAATGAGTCCGGTGGCTGAGTAGCAATCCAGTATTTGGGGGTACATTTGACAATACAGAAATTTCATTTTACTGTATTTCCGTTTAATTGCATTTGCGTCATTAATTAAAGTATTTTTAACTCAATTATAGTAATTTGTTATAAATTTTGCCTCACTTTAAATATTTAAAAATTAAAAACATTCAGTTGTAATAATATTTTCTAAGAAATTCAATATTTAACGCGTGTTCCTCTAATTTTGCCGGCGTGTGTAGCTGCACTCAGAGACGTATGTCAATTAAACAGTTCGTTATTAGAGATTTTGTTTGCGTAATCTACACTAAGTAACAATTTAACTGAAATTTAATTAGTCTGAGTAAGGCAGTTACTATCAACTGCTTGGTATAAATTAAAAATGTCCCAAAAAACATCAACCGAATTCACATAAAAATATATCTTTAACATGAAAAATATTCAACAGTTCGTGCGTGCAATATCCACGGACAAATTAAGCTGCGACCATTGAGGTATTACAACTGGAGCGGACACGTAGAAGAAAAATTGTGCTCATTTCAATATGACAGCGAAGTATAGATTATGTCGACATTGTTCCAGATGCGACACTTCAGAAATTTCTACCTACATCTATATACGCGTGATGTCAAATAAAAAAACATAATTCAATCAAATCATTTATATTTATTTCTTATATATTAATATTATCCCAATTTTGGGTAAAATAAATTTATTTACAAAAATAACTAAGTGACTTTATTTGAACACTATAACCGCAAACTTCTAATATTACTATTGTAGTGTCTAATTATGATCTCATAGCAAAACTTTGATAGAAATAAATAAACTAATCAAGAATTCGTTCATTATTAGACAGTTATATAAATAATTCTCGTGTAACACAGTTACTTTATTTAACTATCTCAAATTGTGAGCAATACAGCAGCACTGGGACCCTACTCACACCCTACTATATTTATCTATCATCACATACAATATCCACTATCCCTATACGAAAAATTCAATTTTTACCTATCTGTCACTACATTATTATTAATCTATAATTTCATTCAAAAATGGCGGTTGCCATAACGACTCCGGTAAATAATTTCTTAAATTTAATTTCGTGCTTCTTTATTTCAATTATGGTTGATTTACTTATGAAATGAGACTCCATCTTTTCTTCCTATTATTCTGGAATAGTTTTTGGACGTTTTTAGCATGTAATACGGCATTTATGGACCAATTATATTTGCACCTAATTAGGTCCGTCTTCGCTGAAACGTCAGGGACGACTGACAGCCTAACGGTACATGTGCTCTTGCGAATGTTCCAAACTATTTGGTCTTGATGTCCCCTCCAGTTGTGTAACTCAATGGCTGCGACCGTCAATATTAAAGTTAAACAGCTATTAAATTTATGCGGCGAGCATTGACTGAGACTGCAAGCCGTGTTTTTCATACAGTACAAGTTTGAATGCCGTGTCCTGACACGTTATTAAAAAACTTTCATACGTGCATCTCAATTTAAATTCTGCTTTCGAATTATATTAAATATTTTATTTTACCAAAATGTAGCAAACATCGTTCTGTATTATTAATTCGTATATGTTTTATTTTTTAAGCTTATTTGGAGGTATTAATTGGTTTATATAAAATGGTGATAATTACACTGGTAGTAGGCTTGGTCATAAGTACTTCTACAATGTCTATTTCTCCCGCCAGTAAATATAATTTTGTGTTGTGTTTTAAAGAGCATAGCCAGAGTAACTATTCAATATAATTAAACTTAACATCTTATATAAATGTGAAATACCAAACATTACTTTGCTCATGTTGTTGTTTGCTTTTGCTACAGTCCATGAGCGGTCTTAAATGTATCCTAAGAGGAAGTGCATACTCGATCCGCCATTCATCGCAATAAATCAATGGCTCAAACGATATCGATTCCCACTGAAAAACCTCACACATGAATTAACAATTTTGATAACTGATTTTGATTTACTGGTGGTAGGTCTCTCATATGTGAGAGGCTGCCTGGGTGGGTACCACCGCAATGTCTATTTCTCCCGTCAAACAGCAGTTTAAATGCATTGTTGTGTTTCGGATTGAAGGACATTGTAGCCAGAGTAACTACTGGACATATTGAGACTTAACATCTTGTGTGAATGATGGCGAGCGCAGTGGAATGCCAAGCATTGCTTTGTAATTCAAGGTGTTGTTTGGTTTTGCTACTTTTCATGAGCGGTCGCATCACTTACCATCAGGCGAACGGCATGCTCGTCTAGCCATTCACTGCAATAAACAATTCACTGCAATAATAAGCTACTTAGAGGTAATCAGTTGTAAGATAAATATCTTTACCTGTCGAATTAGGCTTCAATTGCAATTGAAATATATATAATGGAAATGGAAATAATATATTGCTATGATAATGAAGCTAGTTTCCATTGAACTAAGTTATACAACCCCACTTAGCACTATATTATCGACACGACAGCTTGTTAACAACTTCATATTTATGTTTTCTTGTGTTATGCGGAACGGCAAGGAGATTGGTGGTTGGAATACCGCCAAATCTGAAACAGTCACGTCTGCAATTTACACTCGATCTTATAGTTCAAAGGTGTGGTTTTCGAGAAATGTAATTTTCATTATTATACGTTGTGAGGGATTTTCTGGCGTGTTCACTAGTGGTTTTGTTGCATGGAACTATTTTAAGAATTGCTAAGCTTTTTGAATATGTTTTTAAAGCCAAGTATAAGTATTAACTTTGTTTTTAATTTCTCTAAATGGCGAGATGAGTATACTTTTCACCTGATGTTAAGCGATACAACCGCTTATAGACAGTAGCAAAGCTTGGCATACCACTGCGCTTGTCATTCTGAGACATAAGATGACATGAGAATAAGCGGAGTCATCGGCATCTTATCGAACCTAATTATAGGTAGGAATAGGAACAGTCTTTTGGGTGTCCGATAATCTAGGTTGCTAAGCAAAATTGCTATAGGAAATCCACTATTATGCAACTAACTATACCGTGATAGGTACTAAACTCTTTTCTATGCCAGTATGACAAACTCATACGAGGCAACCGATGCTATGTGTAATATGAAGGATCTAAAAGGGTGAGACGGCCATCTGAAGTCACAATTTCCATGTAATGATTTTCGTAGGTGCTAACTTTTTCTCTTGTACGGAGTATAACAATGACGCTCCTAACATAGTGTAAATAGTATACTAGATTGTTCCAAATACAGGGAAAATTTACCAACGTAAGCGAATATGTGTTGTGAAAGAACTGTTATGTAATTTTCGTTTGATTTTGATGATTTGTTGTTTTATGTTTATAGTCCAGTAGGACTCAATAGCCTTAACTTCTCTCAATCATGCTATGATTTGTAGAGGCAGCTCATGCCTTGCAGTATAACGTTTGTTATATTATTTTAGATTCAGTCACTTTTTTCCTTTTCGTTACCGTCCGGTTTATAAGGCTGTTTTCGCCAGAGAAAAACGGGTAAGGAACTCTATCGTTGCTCTTTTTAAATATAGTTTGGTTAGACGCCGCGTGTGAAGCGAGAGATCGCGGGTTCGATCCCCGCACGTAGACAAATATTTGTGGAGCCCACAAGTATTAATTTTGGATCTTGGTGTTGGTGATTGGTAGCTATGTAATAGTACCGTAGTACAACTCCGCCACCGAGACAGTCAATATCTATTAATCTTTGTATCTTTCGCGAACCATAGTATTTTAGTACCTAATAAAGAAAATTATCAGTCACTAATCCATTGTTATATAGACACACACACATTATCTGATACGAAGTTCAATACTGTCAAAAGTAGTTAGTGGCGATAAATAAATAAATAAATTATAGCAAAATAATCTTCAAAAATATTTCATTTCGACACCAATGCATTTATCACCATCCGCAAACCTTTTTCAAACTATAAAAAATACGAAAACCTCTTTAAAAACTGCAACGTCACTTAAACCATGTCCTTTGCCGAATTCAGGAAACCGCACTGAGTAACTATCAATAGTACAGATATTGGATTTATTTATCGAATACTCTTACCGTACGAGGCAATAAAAACAAACGTCCAATCCAATATTGATACAGGCGGTACAACGCATCGTGGTTTATCGACGATTGTTTGGTCTGCCATCGCGCCGCAGATGTTAAAATTCTATATAGAAGTAAAAATTATGCTCGGTTTGCTAGAATAATTGGATTAATTTTGCATGTTGTTTCTGCGTTTTTAACCAACTTTATACAAGAGGTAGGGTGATATGCTAAGTGGGATGGTGACCAGTGGCCTGTTTGTACGGACCAGACGCGACTGCCAACATATTCACGCTTGTCGCAGGCTCAAATCCCAGGTCACACTTCTTGATTTTTAGAGTCACGTGTGTATTGATAGTCAATAACCATGCACGATAACAGTAAGGCAAAACATCGTGAGGAAGCCTGCATACCATAGCGATTTGTAATGTATGTTAAGTCCGTCAACTTGCATTAAGCCACCGTGGTAGACTATATGGCCTGACCAATCTCAATCGTACTCTCGATTGTAGAGGCCTTGCCCTGCATTGGAACGTATTATGGGCTGATATAAATACAATAGGCTACTAATATTGTGGTGTTGCGAAAAGTGATAGTTGCATAGAAAGGCCAAGATTCCAGTTTGTTAATAATATTGCATTTACGAAATTCTTCTATCCTTTTGTTATTCTGTACGTAAGTCTCTCAGGGGAATTTTCATAGCCACGTCTTAGACCTGCGTTCAGTGACTACCTACAGCCTTCCCTGATCTTTTGACCTTGGGAATGGACGCTAAGGTACACTGGGTGTATTGAGGTCTCCGCCCTATTGTTTAGAATAGCGTGCTCGTGGCATTACCTGCTTTTTAAATGTTTGTACTATGTGAAATGACTATATGGCCTAACCACTTTTAATCGTAGTGTCGATTGTAGAGGAGGCCCGTGCCCTGCAGTGGGACGTATATGGGCTGATACAGTACTATGTGAAATTAGAAAATATATCTCGATACAAAAAAGTCTGAAAATATACGTAAGCGCTTTTAATATCTTGAATAATAAATGAGTTTGTATAAACAAATGAATATTTAACATTTATATCAAGTTATGATAAAGCAAATACAGTTTTCGTCTGTTGAACTAGACTTTCTTAGAAAAATATGACTTAATGTGTTTGTAGAACATAAAGTTGTAAAATATTTCTTTATATTATTATTACGTTTTTGGAATTCAGAATAGGCTTTTGTCTGAGATATAGCATACTTTCTATTTTATTTTTAATAAGTTCATTTACCTGCTACTTTATATACTGATATTTTGATCAAGATTATTTCATCATTTCTGTTAAGCTGTTGAAAAAATGTGGCTGCTATAATCACTATTTGAAGTCAATTTTTTAATTAATCAGCTATGTAGGTATAAAATATACTACGCGAATAGAAGTATTTATTAGCTCCAATAAACGATAGTACAACGAAACAAAATAACTGCATTGAACACGGATACGCTGAACAGGTAAAATCTATACTGCATTTTTCGTAAATATGAAAGACTGTTTTGAGAGGCGACCTTAGCCTTAAAAAATATGAAAAACAACATACTCAGCAATGGATTTGAGTTAAACACGTCGAATAAGAGATAAAAAAGAATAAGAAACTATAGTCTGGTCTTTGGACTAAAGCACTCTTTATTTTGCCGATGCTATAGACCTAATGTGGCTACCGAGGCGGTGGTCATATATTAAAATCCTAAGGTACATCGCTAACTTTTCTGAGCAATACTAACGTAAAGTTAAAAGAAACGTCGTGAGAAAACTAGCATACTGTAGACATCCTATGATTCTTTTAATTGCTGTTAAAGTCCACCCACCCGCACTAGGCCACGGTGGCCAAAGTCTGGGCTCAGCAGTAAACGAATATCAAAAGTTGTAGAATGCTACAGCAAAGGTAATAGTACATTATACGGCTGTGATCCAATAAAAAGTAATGTCTAGCACTTACCGACTTCCAGCTTCCGAAGGATGGCCGTTGTCACTGAAAAAGGTTCCTTCACAGCACACAACACAACCACACCATCAATAAATAACACACACACAACACTAACACAATTACTATGAGTGTTCATATGAAATACACGGCGAAATAGGCGAAAATCAGCGCAGCTCCTGAGCTCGCGCCACGCGTTCCAGTGTTCGCGACGTAACTACCCTCATGTAGATTATGTTTTTCACTATATGACTAAAATAAATATACCGTTTGGAATATTTTCTATTTTTCCTACCAGTCCGTATACCAAGGTCTGAAAGAGGTAAATGATAAATTGTATGCTCATTTCAAGTTGGTTAAGTTTTTGGGATATAATCGTCATAGCATCTAACTATGACGAAATGAATGATGAATTGCATGCTTATTTAAGATACATATTTTTTTTTCGAATTACCACGAAACCCTGTTTTTTTTTTTAATATATTTTGAACACAGGACCTTCAGAGGTCGCATAGATGTTGCCCCTAGAGTCTATACCTACCAATAAGGTGACAAACTGATGCGTTTATTTTTATTCTTAACTCATACTAATATTTCTATACATTAAAAATATATTAAGTTGAATAAATTAAAAAACAAAATTAGCATTTGAAATTGGAATGACTAATAATTCAGTTGTAACAGAAGTTAAAATCACCATCATTCCCAATTACATGAAGCACTGATATCCATGTAATGCAATTAGACATCTAAAAAGTCGATTCAAAAAGCAAGACCTAGCAAATATTCAGAGGCGGCACTCATAGATGGGCTCGGTTATTGCAATCTACAGCTGAATGCAGTACGTAACTCCGGCCAAGTCGCATTATGCCGCTCATTCCGACCGCTCTTATTGCAAATGAGCTCTGTGGCACATCTGAAGGAACGTGGAAATGGTACTGGATTGGAGACCTAATTTTGATGCCAGATTATTGTTATGGGTTTGTTGGGCGCTTAGATGGAATTGTCTTCGTGATTGCCAGGAATCTGGGTGGAATGGTGGAAGATGGGACTTAAATTATGGTGTAGGACGTATAGTGGGTTGAAATAAGAGATGAGACTTATTAAACTGAATGAGTCCAGAATTAATTTAATAAGTAGTTTTATCCACAAGCTAAATAGATAAAAAAAAAACAATTTACTGCTTGAAATTGGTTACATAGGCCAAAACAATTAAGAATTACCTGTAGTACAATAGGAAATAACATAGCTTATACTGTTCGGCAACTTAGTACCGAACGAATCGTGTTATGAGGGAGCTGATCAAACATATTTAACGGCACATGGCCGTTATCATTGTTTCCTGCATCCATTTTGGGCTGCCGAGCGATCGTGGGTAGGCGGGCGAGGAGAATAGAATCACGTATTTGAAGGAATAATTGTTTTAACAAAATATTAGCAGAATTATAATCAGCACTTCCAACATAACAATCAAGTAACGACGCTCCACCAGGCACGTCTTGCTTATGCGAGATGCAAAAGGATGATGGTCCGTTTTACTCTGCCACAAAAGAGCCTGAAGTTGCGTCAGAGTGAAGAAACGTCAAAACCACACTATTCTAAATGTTACCGTCCAACAAAGAGAATTTATATCACTCTTGACGTTTCTTTAACACTCTTAAAACACGGTGGCGCCGTCACGGCCGGACTGACATTCGCACGTCCTCGTGCGACAGCTCACACCTCGGGTTACCTGCAAAGACAAAATACAACTGTAGTCCACGACTAGGCCTGCTCGCCCATCCCTGACAAGCTACCCATTTATACCACGTGATTAAAGGGATCTGGGTTTTCATCCCCCTCATTAACTACCAACGCACTGGGCGGACAACTGACCTCAGGCGCCCCTTCGACCAGCTCACCAAGTCACATGGTGAGATGGACCGGACAACCGTCAATGCCCCTTCCACCAGTCATTAAAACCACACACAGCTGCCGCAATCAACTGATTCGAAACGTCAACCCACGTAGGCAAGTTCCAGATCAATTTCTTGCCACTCAGCTCACACACAACTAGTCATAGTCTGATCCTAGGCATCGACCCGGTTTAGGCCAGCCTAGTAGATCAGCTAATATACATCACACACCACATAAGAAAATATAGTGTGGTCATGGGCATCGACCCGATTTAGGCCAGCCCAGTTAACCAACTACATTCTACTCACTGTCTAACCAATATCTAAATAAAAGTGGGCACAAGATACAGGGTTTACACGTAATTAACTCACCAATAACTATTCTTCATGTTCAGAGGCAGAGAGGGTATTAGAGCTGATAGTCAAAGTGTGTGAACTAGATACCGACACTGTATCACTATCATCATCAGATGTTACCATTACATTCTCATGACTATGGACTGCCGCCGTCTCGGCCTCCTCTACATTATTAATTAAGAAAGTGGCTACTTCAACCAAACCGTCATAGCCTCCGGGTATTGGAGGTAGGTTTTAATGGGCATATTTATAGGTTCGGTTAGATCCATCAATGTCTCGCAGCTCATACCTATCATGGTCTAATACTCGGACTATAGTAAAAGGACCTTTAAACTTTCGCTGTAATTTAGTTTGGTTACGCTCACTACTTTTTATAAAGACAAAGTCACCTACACTAAATGGTCTCACTTTTGCTTTACCCCGGCTAAAGCGTATTTCTTCCGATGAAGCCGTTTATTTTTATATTTTCAGAAGCATTATGCCGAATAGTATCTAGATCTAAACGAGGCTCAGGTTCCGCGTTCCGTTTCCCTATAGTCTACACACATCCTATCAGTGTTGTCGTGTTTCTTAACCAACAAAATGGGGTTCGCAAATGGAGAACTACTTTCCCGAATAACGTTCGCTTTTAATAGGGACTCTATTTTCTCGTTGACTATTTGTTTTTCTGCGGGAGCCAATCTATAAGGATGTCTTTGAACAGTCTTGTTTGGATCAATGGGATCTATCCTGAGCACACCCGTCGTGACTCGTCGCGTTGGTATATTGTCAATGAAGAATTCACTGTATTTCTCCAGAATCCTAATTAAAGCCAATTTCTCATCGCCTTGTAAGTCCGTATCAATATTCGCGAAATCAAAACCACTAGAATTGTCAACTAGGTTTACTACTTTATGCTGAGAAAAGGTAATCCGATCGTTGTCGATATGCATGTGCACGTTCTCCTCTAATATATTCCTACCTATTATTACCGGTTCAGTAATAGTGCCATCGGATACTATGTGAAACAATACTGATAACGATAGGCCTTGGACATTGATGGAACTAATAACCTGGGAAACGCATTCCACATCACCGCTACCAATGCGCGTTAGATACACTAATTCATCCTGCGCAGTACCAGGGAACTTATAGGCATAGCTATTAGTTACGAGAGAACAAGCTGATCTACTATCAAAAAGAAAGGAAACTGGCCCACCGGATTATGTAGTTAACGTGCTTCTCGATACATTGCGTTCACACACATGGACCTCTTTGACCGCCGCTGCTCCGCTGCCGCCCACTCAATCGGGACACGCTGACGCCAGGTGTCCTAGTCGTCCACACACGAAGCAGGTGATTGGTCTGTCAGCGCCCCTGGATGCTTGATTGCACATTTTATCCGAAGCAGCAGGCTCTTCCTTTCGCTTACGACAGTCGATTGCTTTGTGACCCGAAGTACCGCAGCGGTGACATGTTCCCGTGAAACACGATTCTATAAATCGGGTCCTTTTCACAGCTGAATCATGGTTATCACTGCTCTCGTGCTTTAGTTTCAGCGAAATGCCGTTAAGAATTCACAGAAGTTGAGATCTAGTAGTTGGGTTATGGGAGTGGAGCTCACGACGAATTACTCCATCTTTTTGGCATAAAACCGACGATACAAATCCCGTAGTAATGTCTTCAGGCATTTCCGTCCGCGGAATGCGTCCAATGATGTTCCAAAGTCGTATGGCTGCCTCACTCGCGGTTTCTTTAACACCGACTTGGAAACGTAGAATTTCATCGAAATAATCTTGTGGCATCATAGGCTTGGCAAACTTCGCGAGCAATAGCTCTTTTATTTGAGGCCATGTCAGCTGCGAGGCCTGCAGTCGTGTTAAACAGGTAGAGGCTCGGCCTTTAAGTGCACGTGTGAGTAACAACAGCAGGTCTGCACCTCTTACCTCGCGGTCGTTGATTACAATTTCAGTCACGTTGCACCAACTTTCTATGTCTGCTTCATTGTCATCAGGGTCGAGCTCAATTAATTGGATAGACGCGCTGCTTACAGGTTGCGGCTGTGATAAAGCCATCATACGAGACAAAAACAACTCCATCTGTTGCGGCAGGCTTTGTTCTAGTGCCGGTGCTGACGATCTGGTACGAGTATTCTCCTCAAAAGTAAGCCCTTCACATCCCACTTCTGATAACGGCACATGGCCGTTATCATTGTTTCCTGCATCCATTTTGGGCTGCCGAGCGATCGTGGGTAGGCGGGCGAGGAGAATAGAATCACGTATTTGAAGGAATAATTGTTTTAACAAAATATTAGCAGAATTATAATCAGCACTTCCAACATAACAATCAAGTAACGACGCTCCACCAGGCACGTCTTGCTTATGCGAGATGCAAAAGGATGATGGTCCGTTTTACTCTGCCACAAAAGAGCCTGAAGTTGCGTCAGAGTGAAGAAACGTCAAAACCACACTATTCTAAATGTTACCGTCCAACAAAGAGAATTTATATCACTCTTGACGTTTCTTTAACACTCTTAAAACACGGTGGCGCCGTCATATTTATTGCTAATGTTGTTAGTACATTTGTAAGTCACTAGACAATAAATCAAAAAACAGTATTTAATAGAAAAAATCTTTTATTTTTATTCGTCGCAGTACAAAAAATATTATGGCACTCACTTACACATAATTCTATAAATACTTAAAGAGAATGTAATAAATTAATGCATACAGCACCAGTAAACATTAAAAATACTTTGATTGTACTTTAAAATTCCTTATGAAGTATTTAGATTTTTTCATAACTCCGCTAAGTATTGGCTCAAAAAACACATAGGAATTTTTTCTACGGATTCCAAGAACATAATAGTTTGTAAAATATTATAATATGTAATGAGATATTTTCTCATATTATTCATTATGACAGTCGTATTGTTCGCCAAATTCAATAAAATAATGAACTAAATATTAGATTTAGTTGTGCTAAACGTTTTCTGGCATACATAAACTTATGCCTATTCCTCAGAAAGGTTAGGCAGAGGTTCTACCAGAATATCTACATTTCACCTTGTATGTACTGGCCGAGGACAAAATAAAAAAACAATATGTCCTTGCCTGACCCAGGATTCGAACCTGAGATCTCAGCGTTGCGCAATTGCGCCACCAAGGCAGTCAGATTCTGGGACTCGTCAAATAATTTTGTAAGACTATAAGAATACCATTACTTTAAACATCATCAACGAGATTTTGTCTTTTGAGTACTGTGCGGAAACATTAAATTAGCTTTGACGGAAATTACTGTTGAACTCATGGTACAGGGTAAAGTATTTGATTTGAATATATTTTCAAAAAGCGAGTTTTGATGTTTCTGGATCAGTACAACAAAAAAAGACCAGGCATACTTCCTTTTTTTTTCGAAGAAACAATATTTTTATGTGGTTATAATCAATTTGAATGAAGTAAAAAGAAAGAAAGCCTTGTCTGATTAAGTTAAGTATTACGTTAAAGAATAATATCTTGCAAAGAAAACCTGAACTACTATAAAAATTATCTTAAATAAAATAAATTGAGAAAACAAAGAGATAGTATTTAATAAAGCCGAAGAGTTATTTTTTATGGTTTTCTCTCTTAAAATTTCCTATAACTTGGGCCAACTACTTATTTAATACGTATAAGAAACCGTTATTAAGACATCACATCAATAATCACTTTAAATAACATCATAGAAAAGTATAAAAAAGGCAACAGGAAACTTAAGTACTGCCTGAATGGAAAATTAAATGCGCAAGAACGTTTGCATGTAAATTTCTAACCACTGGTTGCTACATAGTCACCGACTTCATTTTTGGTGAATACGGGCACTATTGGTACTCTAACCTTAAATTACGGGTAGACTAGTAACCGTTTTATTTATCTTAAGCGTTCTACACACCAAAACCGCCGGCCCGCCGACACAGCCAGTCTGCACAACCCGGCGGCTTTAAGAAGAAAATCATGTCGGCGACAAGCGTGGTGCTAGCCAGCATGACATTTCGAAAACTCAAGCGTTCTGCTCATCGTAACGATGTCATAAAAATATTTCTCATTTTGTCAAGCCGCTGCCATGTTTCCGACAAAGTTTTTGAAATTGCAATGAGTGAAGCTCCCGGCCTATGTCGCTGACAAAATGTCACCGGTGGGTCGGCGGCTTTAATGTGTAGTGCACTTAACAACTAACTGCTACATAACAACTGAGACTTATGACACGAGTCATGGATCTAGAAACATTAGGTCTAAGCACTTAAACATATCCTTCACTTTCATTCCGATTCACTTTAATACTTTAAATAACCTAAGACACGTTCACTCAATTCTCATACATAGAACTTTGGTAACATGAATATCCTGAATTATTGAAGTAAAACAGTTAAGTACATCTAATTGTGATTGGGTTTTCGAAAGTGGAGCGCTTGATGGCCCACTCAAAAACTTTATAGACGTCGCAATAAATTGGTCCTTCGATATAATTTCTCAAGTATCTAATAAGAACATCTTTCTATTGGACTTCGTTCACTCCAGTAAATAGATCTGTGAAGTTGGATCTAAGTGGAGTATATACTGTACTTTTAGTAATTTTTGAGGAAATTTTTATCCAGGAACTGTCGTTGATGGAACAGAAAAGAAGGCCAATGTAATCACGAAGACCACAGGAGCTGTTGCTTAATTAATTAACACCTATTGACTTTCTATACGACATACGATTCCTGTGCTGGTGACGCCTGCAAGAGAAAATTCAAATTTAATGTATGGTAATAGTTCTAAGAATGAACACAGCGTAACAAGAGTACTAAACAACATGAAGCAAAATTATTCAAAGTGTACTTACAAGTAATGTGTTTGTCGTCCCTTGGAGGTAGATGCTACTTCAACGCAAAGTATTATTAGTTTATTATCACAGCTGTATCTGTAAAAGAAATAACGTTTTGATTAATATTAACTCAATAAACGTATAAACATACTTCAGATCTCGATGGTCACATTTAAAGCTCATTGCAATTATTGTACGGATGAATTATTTTCAACTGTGAAAAAAAAAATCTTTTGTGAGAGCGGAAAAGAAAAATGAGAGTATCTTACTAACTCGCACAAGGCTAGCATGGATGAATTATCTCTTAATAGTAGAAGAGAGTTGTGCTTAGTAATGAAACGTGTATGCCCCACAAATAGATATCTAACTTTTTTATTTTTATCAAATTAATTACAACTTTTCACTCTTCAACGACGACATATATCAACTACCTTGATTAACTAACTAGGGTCTCTTAACATTTTCATGTAATATTTTGATACTCACAAATCTTGGTTCAACAGTTTTCGCTTTTGGAGCGATGACGCCATTCCGTACATTTCTGGACTATCCGACTCCCACTCGTCACAGAATTGGTCCATAGATCGCTTCCCTCCTGAATCTGCACCATGCCATACTGCTTTCTGCGGCCTGTGAAGAATAGTTTCAGTCAGATCACTGCCATAACCTTCATAATCATCACCTATATTAGGTAGGTCTATTTTTGGACATGGTCTGCTCCAATTATTCTTCTATAATTCGAGATTCAGAATTAAATGTAAAATAGGTAGGTAGGTTTTATTGTTGATGTATGAATTAATCAACGACATTTTACTTTTGTTAGGGCTCTCATATTTATCTCAGAAGGCGCCTGGATAGATATCCTCGCAAAGTCTATTTCTCCGGCCAAACAGCAGTGTAAATGCACTATTGTGTTCCGGTTTGATGAAAATTGTGGCCAGAGCTACTGGACATTACGAGACTTAATGAACTTCCATAACTGATCGACCATGAGTTTATGAATGAATAATTTAGATATCTTGTTAATCAATATACTTTAAAAAAATATTTAATACTTACCAAGCTGGATCTATAAGAACATTCTTCATACTAAAACTGTAAATGTTTGCGACGGGTCGAGAAAACGACGCTCCTGAACCGTCGAACAAGCTTCGCCACGAAGAGAACAATAATTCACCGTTCAAGTTAACCACTGGTAGATCGCGGTCCGTCCTCTTTACCAGCGATATTAGATCTGTTATTCTGAAACATTATGATTGTAACAATTATTTGTTTATGGTTTAATAATAAACTATACAAGTTATCTATACTTTTTTAACTATCTACCTATTCAATGAATTGTTTGGGATAATATGTCATCATAATACAAACGACAAGAAAATAATTTATACTAGTAATCCAATAATATAAAAAAAAACGAAACGAATGAAACTGTATTTAAATTGACGTGAGTATTAGATATTGGGAGATTTTTGTTTCATTCCAATTAAATCAGATTCCGTTCTCGGATTTTGAATTTTGTTAATCTGAATCACGATAAAAATAATTAACTTTGTATACCTGTTAGCAAGTATAGCGACGAATGTTCCGTTGTATATTTTCGATTGGCGATGACATTCGAGGTTGGCCGCAGTGTGGCCGGTTCGATTCTTGTTCATGTACGAGTATACTTTGCCGGCGTAGGGCTCGTTAAGTGCAGCCAAACGTATCTGCGATAAAAAGGAAGAAGCTTTGAAAATTCACTGGTCCGAATACGACGATTTGTGAGGTTTTAAAAGGAAATGTTCAGGTGAATTCTCTGAGTTAGAAACGAACTGTTGGGTATAAAAATGTTTATGCTCTGAGAATTCTGTTCTTTACGAATGGTACAAAAACTCGCAATGGAATCGTTTTGAATTAATTACAAAGAAAATAAAATAACAAACAAAATAAAAATAAGCCTATTGTGTTCATTTTTAGAATAAGCACTACATCAAAATAAGTGAGTCATCGAATCCATCACTACCACCAATTTCGAACAGAATGTTAATGATACGGTTTGAGAATTGATAGGTGCTTTTCCCGCCATCGGAAACGAATAGAAAATGTCTTTTGGCCCACTAACTGGTGGCACAGTATAGGTATTCATCCGGATAGCGACCATGTGCATTCCGTCACAATGACCCAGTCTATGCGTATTTTGAATAGACCGCCATAATTTAATGCGCAAAACAAAACCATACCATACCGATGGGTATCTAATCTCCTATGATCGTGCACCTAATATTACGAGTATGTCCATCACGGATATTTTAAAAGGAAAGAACAACGAGAAAGGAAAGGATGAGGTGAGAATTAATGGGCTTTTATCTATATTTTTATATTCAGTATCAGCCCATATACGTCCCACTGCAGGGCACGAGCCTACTCTACAATCGTAAGTACGATTGAGAGTGGTTAGGCCATATAGTCCACCACGCTGGCCTAGTGCGGGTTGGCATTTCGTATATTAAATATGGATAATTCCAATATCTTACCTGTCGTCCACTTTGAGGCCTTTGAGGTGGCATTGGAGTTGGCGTCGATCGATAATTTTCAGATCTTGGCGTAGAGGGCGTCTCTCGCCAGTTCTCTAGCAAGGAACCCATCTAAAACATCAATGTTTATTATTGAGAACTCATAAATAGCACCATATATTATAGACAGTGTATATTATAGACAGACGAAATTCTACGGTTTTGGTTTAGACCCTACCAAACCCTACCAAATTTTAAATTAGTAATTATAAATTGTTTCTAAATAAAACATTTGATAATCGACAAATATATGCCTTAATATATAACTTATATTGTCATAGGCATCAGAAATTACGATAAACTTTCTGTTATCCCACTGAGTCTCGAATCGAATGTTATTTGTTTAACAATCCAATCAATAAATTGATCAGCTCAAGGAATTCTACTGCTGAACATAGGCCCCCAATGATTTCCACAGTGATCTGTTGGAGGCAGCCTACAAACATTCTTCTCATTCTTCTTTGTTTAATAAGCCTTTGTTTAAATATTTCACACATAACCTCTCTATTCAGAACCACTGTGCTGTACTAGAACACGTAGATTCTTGACTGTATACCTTTTTTTATTTCGAGCAAGTGTCCGCTTTCTTATAAAATTACCTTCCTTACACCCGTTTTTAGCGTCTACAGTTGCAAGAACATTGGCTTTTATATCATCTTTGCTTACTCTGTTTATTTCTTAAGACAATAATACCCGCTCTAATACAAATATTTATGTGATCCACAGGTATGTTTTTGTGAGACCAGTCTCTCCTAGTTCCTGATACCCACGACACAAGACTCCATCTTAGTGTGAGGTAAGGAGTATACAGGGTATATCAAGACTGGTACTGAAAACGAAGCCGGGTGGTGGTCCAAGCGACAATTTTTTTTTTGTTATTTTTTTCCTATGACCATTTTTGAGTGGTAAATACATTTTTTCCTAAAATAATAGTGTATAATCTTTTATTTACGAGTATAATTAATCTATGGTATAAATGAGTTTTAATTATTATTTTAGCAAAACCTATGGATTTACCACCCAAAAATGACGATATTTAAAAAATCACAAAAAATAATTGTCGCGTTTCTTTGTGAAATTTTTAGTTGCATTGTGCTTGGTCACTAAAACTATCACCCGGCTTCGTTTTCGGTAGCAGTCTTGAGATACCTAGTATATGTGACTGTTGGGTGTATTTATTAACTTATTATTTAATTATAATTCACTTTCTCATATAAGTAGGTCTATCTTATTCCATGTAGATATACAGAAGATATTTGATTTTAACAAGCTGCATTTAAATTTTTTCTTAATCTTTGATGAAAACGTAACGTGCATTACAGCTTTTTTGCTATTTTCGTCTTTAAATATTATCATATTATTTCCAGCATTTTTTTTCCTATTCAAATGGCAAAAAGGATCATATATTTCAGAATCAATAATACTTACAACAACATATTGCCAGCCATGTTCAACTCTTAGCAGCAACATTTTCTCTTGTAAAACGTAAGCGAGGGTTCCCAGAGGTGTCGTGTCCGTTTTCTGTGAGAAAAGAAAAATATTCCAGTATGTGGAAAAGTAAATACTATCTGATGTCCATTTCTGTTGTTTATAGAGACAATAATACTTTAGTTTTGTATTTTTTTGCTCCCAGCACCCAGATAAAGTTTTACTAGTGTGAGATCTGGTTAGTGGTGGTCTGGTTTTTTTTTATTGTAATGATTGTCGTGACGAGCAAGTCGTTCACCTGATGGTAAGTGATACGACAGTTTATCAACAGGAACAAAACCAAACAACACCCTGAATTACAAAGTAATGCTTGACATTTCACTGCGCTTGCCATCCTGACACATAAGATGTTAAATCTCAATATGTCCATTAGTTATTCTAACTACAATATTAGCTATCGTATGTATAGCTACCACCGTACCTACACAGACGGCCTCTTCTCACATATGAGACATCTACCACCAGTAAATTGAGAGTGAATTTCGAAGTATAGGATATATGTAATTTAAGTGAATTGTCTGCGTTTTTCTAGTGTTAACTTTGTAATTCTTTATAAATTATAGTAAAATTGCTAGTATGTTCAATGTAGTATCGTAGTATGTCATTATCCTTCAGAGTTTGCGCAAAATAGTAAGAAAGAAAGATATGATATGGTTGTCTGGTAGAAATTGCCTTAGAGCGATAAGACCGCCATTTAAATAAATAAATAATAATAAATAAATTATTTATTCAGTAACAATAAAGTTTACAATTTTTGAAGAGGGTTTAGGACACCTTTTAAGCTTGAAATGCTTGTGACAGGAGACCCCAAAACATCCGCGTCTTAATATACACCAAGTGAAATCTCGTAGTTATACATACAAAAATACATCAAACATCAAGAATTACAAGTAAAGTTTTACAATAGTTGAATAAAATAGACATGAATTAAGATTTAAATAAAAATTCAGACAAAATCGAGGATAAAATAAAATAAAGCCAAACAAAAAAGTGTGCGTGTGAGTGTGTGTGTGTGTGTGTGTGTGTACTTACATTTGTACTTTGTTGTTTTGTATTATCTCTAAACTGTTATTCCTTTTTATTGTGTACAATAAAGAATTAAATAAATATGATCATTTTTCGTCTAAATTAAGTTGACGATATTCAATTGTTTAAAAAATAATAACGAAGATAATGTCCAGAAAAAAAAACTATTTACAAAATTGCTTTTGGTACAAACCTTAATCAATGACCTCTTCGTTCTGTATATAACAGTATTTGCTAAGTATCCATCATCATCGTCGCTGTCATGGTCTACTGAAATAATAAAAAATTTATATATTTATTGTAACATTAATATTTAAAATTACCACAACGTTAATAAACAATATTATTTGATATAATAGCTCGCATAAAAGTTTTTTTATTGCAATTAATACCCAGCATGCTATTGGTATGGCCTGATGGTAAGCGATACAACTGCTCATAGGCAGTAGCAAAATCAAACAACCTGAGACATAACATGTTAAGTCTCAATATGCGCAGTAGTTATTCTAGCTACAATGTCTTTCAAACCGGATCACAACAGTGCATTTACACTGCTGTTTGGTGGGAGTTGGAGTTAGTTTCAAAGTAAGTATACAAAGTTATTGAAAATTAATACCAGTATGTTGTTAGGGCAAAGACACAAACTTTAAATAATTTAAGTAGGTATATAAAAAATAAACAAACAAGTACGAACGAAATTACGGCCAACCTAATGTGTATTACTTTTAAAATCTTAGAATATAGAAAGATGTGGTTTTTCAGCAGTTATTTTTATATTGCCTCAAAAACTTTAATTTGTTTAGTGATACACAACATAAAGACAGTCTAACGAGACTTTCAAATATTCTTTAATTTAAATTGTGTAAAGTTTTGCGAAATAATGTTTGAAGAACAATTACTTTCATTGTATTTACATATTTCAGTGGCATTACAATTTAAATGATTTTCTTGTTTTGAACGCAACTATTGTTTACTTTTAGGATTTATCAAAAAGTTTGAAACTTTCATAACAAAAACTATTTTATAATGGATCGAAAGTTCTCTCATCAAATATTCATGATGTATACTCATTGTTTATCTTCATACATACATATAAATATAATCGTCATATCTTAGTCCCATAGATCATCACATAGGCAGAGACTATGGATTGCCTATCTATTGTTTCTTGATGATAATCCAAAGGAGAATGTCCATCTTACTTGAAACTTAGTATCGGTGCAAGATTGTTGTGCCTTGATAAAACCTACTTTTTTGTGTAGGGAAAAATATATATTTTCAATTAATACAAACATCATTGCGATCCAGCCCCGGAGTTTTTTGAGAAATTAACTTGAAGTTGAATATATTTTTTTTTGTCTTCGGCCCTGTGATCAAAATGTTAAATGTCGCCCGGGATAATAGAGGAAAACATTTAAGAACAAACAGACATAACAAATGCTATGATGAATTTTAGTCAGTATGGGTATCAATTATATTTTTTATAGATACCATGAATGGGCATTTTCCTTTTATTTTATTTTACCATACAACTTACTCCACTACTCATCATAATACCAGATTACAGATCTATTTACTACTCCCTATATCGACTATTTAATTCAAAAGTACCAACCCATACCCAATTGTCAGTATAAACAAATTAAACAATCATACAGTACAGGTAATTAACAAATGACTAATTAACAACAGTTAACTGAATGATTTTTTTAACAGAACTTGTTATTTAATTTTATTTAATTAAACATCGTGTTGCGAGTATATGAGAAGGGTTTATTTGATAATATTAAGCATACATGCTTTAACTAGTCGTGAGATAATTGCATTAGTTCGTGGAAATTTATTACTGGTATTCAATATTGATTCATGTAACGTTAATTAAAGTTTGATTTGTTTCCATTTGATATTAAAATGAATGAAAACAGCACAGTTTACATTTTGTCTATGTTATGATACTTACATCAAAATTTTGAACAGTAAATGTATACGTAGTTTATTTTGGCAACATGCATTAGGTATTCTCTTACAACTGTCACAAATCTTCAATGTGACTAGACGACATTAAACTACAACGCGACCATAACTACTAAACATTAATAAACTAGGCGTCACACCAAAATTCTGATAACTTCAAACAAAATCTATATTTTTTTATTGCCTTGTGTGGCGAGACGAGCATGCCGTTCGCCCGATGGTAAGCGATTCGACCGCTCATGAACAGTAGCAAAACCAAACAACACCTTGAATTACAAAACAATGCGTGGCATTCCACTGCGCTCGCCATCCTGAGACATAAGATGTTAAGTCTCAATATGTCCAGTACTTACTCTGGCTACAATGTCCTTTAACCCGAAACACAACAGTGCATTTAAACTGCTGTTTGGCGGGAGAAATAGACATTGCGGTGATACCCACCCAGGTGGCCTCTCACATATGAGAGACCTACCACCAGTAATTCATCCGATCAATATCATTCAATGATTTTTCGCACCAACTGCTAACGCGAAACCTTATATGTAATTATTTCAATATCAATTTCCATCTATCCTCCACCACCATACTTACTTGTATTAGGAACGCTGAAGGAGTAATACATGTTCCGTGACACGATGCCTCCCGGTTCTCCCTTAGGACCTGTTAGAGAGAGTCCAGGCGGCCCGGGTGGCCCCGGCGGGCCTGGAGGTCCAGGTTGCCCGACAATGGGAACCTGGGAAGTGGTATCTTTGCAAGGCTCTCCTGGAGGCCCAGCGGGACCTACTGGTCCAGGCTTTCCAGGTATTCCAGCTTCTCCTCTGTCACCTTTGTCGCCTTTTAGCTGTGATGAAATTGGAATATGTTGTTGATAAATTGTCAATGTAACTGTAATTATCATCAGACACAAGAAGTTCATTAATGAATATAAGTCATTCAAGAATGTAATTTTTCTTTTGACCTATTAAAAGCGGTTTGTATTCGGTGATATTAGAACACTGTTGTTTCAATGAAAGCCTAACAAGTTTTGTTAAATCCTTTGATTCTCGCTAAATGTTACCGGCTGTGTTATGTTGCAAATAGAGGTCGTTCATATCAGGAATTGAAGACTTTTGTGAATTTTATTGTGGAAGGCCAAAATTAAATTAAAAATAATCACCCTTGTCACATCAATTGGAGGCGCGCTTTCACCTTTCTCTCCTTTTAATCCTGGTGCTCCGTCTTTTCCGGCACGCCCAACAGGCCCCTAAAAGTGAATGATATTGCATTTAATTTACATTAATGCAGGTGGTATTTTTACTGCTTAGTTATTCCTCTGGCTGGAATCAATCATTCTTTTCTGATTAATGTACCATCTCTTAATATTTAAATAAACAATTCAGAAAATTACACTCTGTTGTAATTCTTATAAAATAAAGAGCAAAACTCTTAAGTTTAAAAATATAATCTAATAGTAATTTTACAATATAATATTGCAAGTTATAGGAATTGCTTAATTTTATTTGTATTACTTTTGAGATTATCGTAATATTATAGTATATTTATTATAAAAAATAATATGTTTCTAAGGCAGTTTATGCATTGTATCTACTACTTACTTGTGGCCCCCTTGGTCCTGCATCTCCCTTAGGCCCTCTAGGACCAACTGGTCCCCGTTCTCCTTTTCTGGCCGCTGGTCCTTGAGGCCCACGTGGCCCCTGTCTTCCTGGAACTCCGTGGTTGCCTTTGGGACCCTGTTTCAATATTTTCATACTTTATAAAAATTATTAACACATGTTTAATTTTTTCAATGACAATTTAAAAAAAATACGCTTTTGAATGTTTTGTGAGCTTAGGCTGAGTCCAAAATTTTACGCACAAAATTTTTATGGGCTTAATATTACCTTCATAAGCGCAATTTTCGACTCAGGAACTGTTCCTGGCGGTCCCGGTTCTCCCCTATCTCCTTTATGGCCTCTTGGTCCCACGGGACCCGGGTCTCCTTTCGGCCCTTGAGGACCTTCATCACCTGGTCTTCCATCTTCACCATCTACTCCGGCTGGTCCTTGTTCTCCTTGAGGACCTTTCAAGCCTTGTAAACCCTTTATAGGAATTATAGTTTAATAATTTGATACTAATCCTTACCAAAACTCACAATTTAAAGAGATAGAATTCATTCATCATTACCATTTCGCCTGGCGAACCCTTGTCTCCTTTGAATCCTCGCAATTTCTCCACGATTGCAGCGGCTATAAAAAGACCAAATTCATTGACGATTATTTAGTTTCAAATACTTTTTAATACTTTGATTGAAAGTATCTCTCACTATAATAATTCTACTGGCCTGACCGAATAAACATAGGTTGACCTTGAAAAACAATACAGTTACGCCGGTTGCTCAGACGGCTTTTCATCTAGTGCATCGAGTACTGCTATATCGTGATCGGTGTTTGTGACTAATAAAACTGTTTCTTGTCTGTCTGTTTCTTTTTTCCTTTGTTTACTGTGGTCGTTATTCGGGTGAATAAGATTATTCTACCAATAGGTAGGTGGTGTCCGTCTGTTTTTATGTATTTACCAAAAAACATTGACATTAAAGAAAGCGTTTTTTTTTTCACTTTTAAAACTGGTTAAATATAAACTGAAGTTTGTCTAGTATAACACAACTTTAGAATTTAAAAAGTCACTTCATGTGAATAAGGTATAAAAACATTTTGGTCCTGAAACTTTCGTAAAGAGTGACGTAAAGAGCGCTCTAAAAGCCAGCCATTGGCTCTGTTGTTCAACAAATATTTATGTTCCTATAGATTAAATATAGCGAGGAATTGACGGAGACAATATTTTCGACCGATAATTCCCTTTTTTGACAAGAGTAAATACTAACTAAAGTATTTGTTGCTTGATAATTGTTTTAACATTAGATAATATGCTGGTTAGTATAGAAATTACTGTTTTAACCCGTCATTTGTAACACGTAAGAGTATCGCGTTCTTCAACATATGAAACGAAATATAGACCAGTGTGAGATAACTTTTTCACGCCAATGGATATTTCAGTTACATCGCATTCATAATCAAGCGCATATCATAAATTTTGAATACTTTTTTGACCATTGGTAATCAGAAAATGGTACAGCAGATTTTGAGATAGCTGTTATTAATTGTACGCTAGATAAATTATTATTGGCATCATTATTAATTTGCCAAACCAAGCAAATATATCTATTTTTTATCAACGTATAAATATATTTTAACAGAAAAAACATTTCAAACTCCACGGGATAATACTCTATCGTAGATAAGATAAGGATCAAAGCCAATAGAGCCAATCGTAGCAAAAAAATGTTTGGGGATTCAATCTACTTACGTTATTTCGTTTACGTGACCAGAATATCGCGTATTATACGTACATATTGAAATTTATTCAGCCCATACATCTTAAGAATGTCGAAACATCTAAATAAATAGTAAATATTGTTTGGGTTCTAGTTGGATATATTAGCACAGAGTGATTGTGAATTCTTTTGTCGTGATCATTTGAATTATGTATTAGCAAATATTATTGTTAAGCTATGGTTTTATTTTGCCTTATAAATTTATCTGGGTTGTCTAACTTTCACGTCATTTTATTAGTAAATAATAGTTTCAAAAACTAAAAGACACGCATCAGTAAAAGACACAACTAAAAAGAGTTAAGATTAGAAAAATGAATGAAATACATTCACTTTATGGATGAAAAGCTAGGTTACTTGAGCGTAAGTAATTGAAGCAAACTCATTATCAATTATTTTCACTTTTTTATTTCCGTGTCTTACGAAAGAGCATTTTTAAGTTTAAAAAAAATCTTACTATAAAACTGTCTGCGGATATCTTATCTAAGGTGCGTAGCTAAGCAGCCAAACCCAAATTACGTCTTATATTATGATATATAAAAAAGGTTTTAGTTAAGGTATATATATTTTAAATTATTATTTTATCATCAGTCCTAACAGGTATAAAAAATCAAAGTCAATCCAAAGTTTTGAAATCGTCGAAAACCACACAGATCAATGCAGGCGAAGCAAATAAAAGCGTGTTAATATCCTGCTATGCTAATAATACTGAATTATTATTTGATTTACTTACTTTCTTCTGGATTCGGTTCCACATCAAGTATCGAAGCTAACCGTGCCGGCATCCCCGGTTCACCTTTATCACCTACAAATAATAATAGTATACAATGGATTGATCCTTGATGATTGAACTCATATAGGAATAGGAATTTAAATAATGTGGTCCTTACCTTTCGCACCGTCCTTTCCGTGATTTCCATGTCTTCCTGGAGTTCCAGGAACGCCATCTCTCCCCTCTTTACCTGTATCTCCCTTTTCACCCCTTTTACCATGATGTCCATCATAACCCTGCCAGTATCCAAGTATTTTAAATACAAATATAAATAAACTACATACTTTAGTGAAAGTAAAGTTGGTGAAGTTTAGATAGTATATCCACCCTTGAAATCTATATACCGTTGGTAGACACAATTATTTCGGTCTTCCTGAAACTATATAGATGTCTATGTACACAAGCTAATGTTTTATCTGGCTTTACAACTTCAATATTTGTCTACAGGAACGTATGGTATTATGAATAATTTATGAGTAACTACCATAAGACCAGACTGCCTGGTTATCGTCATAGACTGTAAAAAAGTTGAATCTGTATAATACTTTACCCGTTCCCCTCTTTCCCCCTGTGGCCCAATATCTCCTTTCTCGCCTTTTTCACCCCTCTCCCCTTTGAGGCCAGTTGGACCTGGTGGTCCCACCGGACCCGCGTCTCCTTTTATACCTGGTATTCGGATTGCTCTCGCTTGTTTTTCTTCATCTGTTTCCTGTAGAAGGTATGGAATATTGAATTTAATTGGCTAATTTTATCAGGAACGTATTTTGCAGTCGCAGAAATTCATTGTTGAAAATAGACTTCACAGTTCACCTTAAAATTTTTAATACATTATTCGGAAATTTCTGCCACTCATTACGGCTAGTCCTGTTGATCTGAATAACAAACCCATCACGATCAAAAATGTAACTCTCCATTACAAATTACGATACGCAAATTCTTCATTATGCTAGTTCACGTTTAAAACTAATATGTTTATAGTATTATTATGCCATTATTAACCCTGAATCATAACACAGACTAAAAATATTTGCAGAACTTCTTGACATTACAGTTTTTATGTTATGAGATAGGAATTATTTATAGTTTACCACATATATGGGTCCTGGTGGCCCAGCCGGTCCAGTTAGGCCTCGTTCGCCAGGTGGTCCAGGTGGGCCTTCTTTCCCCGGCTCACCATCTCTTCCCGGGGCTCCATCAAGTCCAGGTCTGCCATCTTCTCCTCTAGGGCCCATTTCTCCTCTTAGTCCTCTTGGACCTCTCTCCCCTTGAGGTCCTGTTTTACCCTGTTTTACAATGTTAATTTGAGAAAAATAAATACACATATTTTATAATAACTATTTATTTTTTTTACTTTTTTCCACTATAAATTACTGTTTAAGTTTGATGAAATTTAACTTTTCGACGTAGTAAGTTTTGAATGTATAATGTTAATTTTATAATATTAATTGAATTTGTCTAATTTTAAAAAGTCGTTACATATGTTTGTTATTTGCAATACATTAAAATGTTCTTTGTGTATTGTTATCTCTATACTCGTGACTGCAGAAACTATCTATTTAGAATGTCTCACCGTTAAACCCATGGTTCCTGGATCACCAGCTTCGCCTGGTTCCCCTGGAAGACCCCTCATTGATGGCATCTTCTCCAGTAAAGTGGAAACCAGTCTTTCAGAGCATGCACATGTCTAAAAAAGTAAAAAAGTTGATGAAACAAATTAATCTACATTGATGAAACGGATCACTATTAAGTGAATCTTAAGAAATTTCCTCACCCCCTGTTCTCCTCTAAGACCTTGTAGTCCCGGCGGCCCTCTAGGACCCTCTGGCCCTTCAGGTCCCATAGGGCCAGTTATAGAATCTCCAGGTTCACCCTTTAAAGAAAAAAATCTTCAGTAGAGTAATTTAAATTATCGACGTACATATTTCTTTCTGGGCTGAACTCTTGTAACTGTACTGTTTTATGCATTACTAATATTTATTTTATTTAAATGCTTTATATACAAAGTATAAAGGCGGACTTAATGCCTGAGGCATTCTCTCCCAGTCAACCTTTAGTTTATTAAGAAATTATTGGATGATATCAGTACATAATTTTTGGAGTCTATTTTTACCTTCGGACCTATTGCTCCTTTTTCACCTTTTTGGCCTTTATCTCCAGGTTTTCCTTGTTTACCTGGTTCACCTGGAGGACCTCGCTCACCGGGGTCACCTTTAAGATCTGTACGAAAAGTTATTCAGAATAATTTCAGAAAATCAATATTAAACATGCACATTAAACAAAATGTCTTTATTTGCTTGCATTAGTTTATGCCTTAGATATAAATTATAACATAGTAATCATGGTTAGTTAAGTCCCGGACGCCCGCCTACAAGGTGAACGGACGACCTGATTAAGGTTACAGAAAGTCGCTGGGCACAGGCCACTTCTAACAGATCGATATGGAGATCTTTGTGGGGGGTTTACATTCAGCAATGGACTTCCTTTGGCTAAAGAGAAGGTAAAAGAAGAAGAAGAAATAGGGTTCAAAGGATTATATTATAACTAAACAATCTAACGCATGAGATTTAATCATTTTACTTACTTGTAACCGGTTCGTAATTTTCGGTAGTACTATAGTCGTCATCAGTAAGACCACTTAGCTGTGAAAACATTATTAAAGTGATTTATATTGAATAGATAAATTGGTATAATATTAGTGTTTTTTAATAATATTAACAATTTTGCAAAAAGCTCAAAGCTTGAAGACTAATTGTTTTTTTTATTGTTATTAAAATTTTGTACAGTCATTTACAGTTAGGATATAAATATTTAAATATACCAGTAAGATGAGTTTTTCGCAATTTTACAGTAAAGTTTAGGGCTAAAACTAGTACGCGTTGGTGGAATTTACATACATATCTTTCAAATATTATTTTTGGATATGTATTGTACACGTGTATTCTCGCGATATTTTTCTTCTATTTTAACTAGGATATTTTTATAATAAGCCCAATTTTTTTTGTATAGTTGATCACGGAGATGTGAAATGTTAAAACATTAAAAGTGGTATATTCAAACATTTGTATCCATTATATTCACGTTATAATTAATAATCATTATCAATTAGCAAGAAAGTAGAATGTACATAGTTTTTTTTGCTTTTAAAGAAAACTAAGAATCATAATAAAAAATAGAATTGTTAATGCTATTTGCACTCTTAAAATTAATAAGATATTATTTTTTTGCGTCTATAATTACATTTGTTAACTGTTATTTAAATTAGAATTGTCTACTTACAGCATTAAAACTAAGTCTAATCTAAACTAATTATTATTTATACTACACTAATCATAATTAACATTAATTATTACAGCAAGTAGTTAAAACAGTGCAAAACTATGAAATGCCTTTAGCAAGAATCTCAGAATCTCAATTAGCAGTTTTATTGGCAAATAATAAATATATTAGTTGTTTATTTCATACAAAGATCTTTATAAATGCATAAAAAAGTGTACAAATTTTGCAATAAAATATTTGCCTACCATCGTTTTTGGGTGGTAAACACATAGTTTTTCCCAAAATAATAATGGTGACAAAAACTGCAATTTAATATTTTCTACAATTCTTGATAGAGGCAGTCACGTTACTTTATCAATAAAAATATCAATAAATATAATAAATATATAAGCAAAGCACTTACTGTGGGATCATTGACGTCGTAAATTACAGGTATCTATGGAAGAAATATTAGTATCAATGCTTGTTGTTAAGGACAGCGACAAAAATGGTTCTAAGCATCTTTAAACAGTTGAAAACAAATTCACGCATTTTTTTTCACTTTTTAATTCATCTCAAATAATGTAAGAATGAGAAGGACAAAAGTTTAAACATTGCTAACAAAAGACATAGATTAAAATATGTCCTATTTAGATGGAGAGAGGATGTTAATATTATACACTTAGGTAAAAAGACGAGTGTTGTGAGGTCCTTTAATTTTCATTAGTAAATCAAAACACCGACAATTTGAACACAATCAGAGATACAATGATTAACAAATTGAATATTTTTGAGAGAACAGTAAACGCAACGCAATTTTGTTACCCCACATTCTTTAATTTTATCTCGACAGAATTATCTTCGGAAAGTACAATAGGCTGTTGCTCGCAGTAGATATATCATTAACTGTCAGTGGCAACAGCTATTAAATAACATCGACAACGTTTGGATGGATTTCGATACAAAAATGGTTTGGACATTAAATTGACCTTTAGCTTAATAAAATCTATTAACAGATCCTACTTAAGGCATCTGAACACAGGACAGATCAGTCAGACAGGTTCAATGCTCGCATAATTTTAAATCGGGGCACTTGGAATATCAAACAATTATTAATATGAAACCATAATAACAAAAGTGTCCTTGTACGGTATAGTTTAAATATAAGAACCATTTTTGCCAACATAATGCTAGGTTCAGGAGAAAAGAAGGCAAGTTTTAACAACATAGAATACAGTGCACAACATAGATCATAGTGTTGCCAGATTTAAAAATATTCCCCAATATTTACAACAGATGAAGGTGAAAACGGAAATTTGGAAAATTATTTCCCCCCATTTTAGTGCTACAAGCTTAACATCGAAAGCCGTACAAGCAACGGTGGTTCATAGTATTTGAAATATACTAACGATATCTGGCAAACGGAAATCCTGTAAAATATAACAATGTTATTAAAAATTAAAAAAT
The DNA here is from genome assembly GCA_023078785.2 of Hyles euphorbiae. Taxonomy (NCBI): domain Eukaryota; kingdom Metazoa; phylum Arthropoda; class Insecta; order Lepidoptera; family Sphingidae; genus Hyles; species Hyles euphorbiae. The sequence continues at coordinate 11,817,550 of CM041039.1, read as the reverse complement.
AAAAACACAAAAATAACTGTTTTTGTATTTTCATGTATGCGTTTCTAACGTCACTGAAAATTGTTAGACTGACTTACGTCTACGCAAATGGAATCAAAAGTGCTGCTTCCGCCGTTTTTGTAAACCTTTAGCTCTTGTATGGCGCCCTGCAACAAACAAAAATAATTTTTAAGGATTTTCTAATATCACAAAAGTATATGATTACTTCTATTGGTATATATTCGTATCACATAGTCTCTATACAACACCAAAGATTCGGAAAATAAAATGTAACCAAAATCTACCCACAAATAATTTGAATTGTATTCGATGAAATTGACAGATCATAACAAAATATTTATCTTAAACCAAAGTACTTTCGTATACCTATTTTTTTTCCTATAACTAAAAGTTTACTGGTAGAACATGCCGACGGCATTAAGTTCGCCTGTACATATTTTATAAAGTTGAAATAAATAAATATATTTTTCGGGGTAAGAGGAACATAATATTATGCGGAATATTCTTTGTATATTCGATGTATATATCTGTAGTGAGACGTATATTGGCACAGAACTCTATGTCAATGCACTTTAAGAGAATTTCATATATTTATTTAAGCCAGAGTTAACAATCAGACAGATCACAGCTTAGATAGCCATTTTGATTTTATCACGGTGGTGACAGATTTAAATCCCAGAGGATTTCATAAGCCAGGATCAACAGTACTCTGCACAATACTGACACAAAGTGAGGCTTCAATAGAAGCTTGGTGATTCTTATAAAGACGCTTAATTTTTGTTTGCTTCAACCCACAATGAATTTAATAAGAAAGGAATAATAACACCATTAGTCACACTAATGAAAATTATTGTCATTTATATCAAAAATGAAATGTTTGTAATATCAATACATATTGTCAGGATTTCATCGATGCATACGATCATTTCCCCTCCCAGACTTTTGTTCCGTTAGAAGATTAAAAATATGTCGTGAGGGAGTAGTCTTTTGTGACGGATGGAGCGAGACTTTTAATGAAACAGGCGCCAGGATTCGCTCGCCATCGATGCGGATATTATGAGATTGAATCCTTTAAAAACAGGTATTATCAATACCTATACTTACTGCAATATTTTTGGTTTTGATAATGAATATTTTAATTATTTATTAAAATTAAAGAGAACATTATATTCAGTTTTTCAGTAATATGTCGCATTAAAATAAATACAATTCCAATAGTATGTTCTTAATCAACATGTCATTATTACAAAAGAACCAGAATATGTGCATGAGAATGTACGTGGTGAAACCGTAGATCAGATCTTATACGCAATCGTCAGGTAAATTTGTTTGGTTAGATATTATTTCCCAGCCCTAATTAGTACCATCAGCTGTATTTACACAAAGAATAGGATAGCAACCACAGCAAACATATTCCAAGGCTTGCATCTTCAAAAAGGCAAAGTTGCAACTTATGTCATACAAATTTCTGGATCGTTTTTTTATTGCAGAGGTCCGGCAAACGAGCATACAGATCACCTGATGGTAAGTAATCACTGAATGAACCACTCATGAATATTCATAACGCTTGTATCATGGATTGTGGTGCCGGCCCATCAAATAGGGAGGGGAGCGGGAAGGATAAAGGATGGGCAGAAGAATGGGGTATCGGGCATCTAGCAATATCATTCACGGAACGAAACGTGCCAGCAAAGCTGACGCTTCATGTCGATTTTCTGTAAAACACTGGTATCACCCTGGACGAGGTTGCCCATTCATGTTGAGTCACGACTTCATGGCTCTACAACTGCTGATAGCTCTAAGATTAAAATAGTATCAAACCTGTAATAAAATGCATGTGAAAAGTGATCCCACACATTCCACATCTAATTTCAGAAAGCCCATATGAAATTATCAAAGCAAAAAACTCGCAATAACCGCATTGCCAGACTTATAAATTATAACCGAATTGCGTCATTGATAGCTTATTCACGTTCCCCTTACAAAGAGGCGATTATAACACATAACCAATAAATCCTCCCCAATCCTACACACAGCCAGTATTTGTCAGCAGTAACAGCTTGCACGCGACGCAGCTAAAGGCTGTCTAAATACATTAGCTACAAACTCGCAGTAGTACCGAACAGTTACGCCGCAATTTGATTCCGAACTGATTCGAGCACCTCGCTTTGCAAAGGGATGCTGCTGTCTCGATGTACGAAGGTATTTCCAGAGTATGCTTTGCTGCGGAAATGGGTTAGGACGGGTTAGTGACAGGAAAAAAGTTGAGTGTATTCGTGTTTATTGGTTTTAGGTCATACATTCATCATATAGATTTTGGATATTTATTTCGGACTTACCCGGCTTGTATAGACTGCATATAGATTTTGTTTAAATATTCTATCGCCATCAGTAATGTATCATCAGCGTCATAATGCAGGATTCTAATGGCTGATTTATTCAAATCAGTCCAGTAGTTTTGGAGCCTATTCAATGCAAACAATAAAATCTTTCCTCTTTATAATATTAGTATAGATAGGAGAGATAGTAAATCAATCAGTGATGTAGATTAAAATACCAACTTTACATTTAAAATAATTGAATCATTTACCAGCATACACTTTTTTTATTAGCATTATCAGTTGCACATTAAAACTTATTGAGGCCTTAGTAAACCCTAATAAATGTTGCTTCACCCATTTAAGTTGGTCAATTAATCAATCGCCATTTTTATGGTTTCTCTTATAGTTGATTTCACAAACAGTTAACATTTAACAGGCTTCTCGATAATGTCACAAGTTCAAAGTTAAATATACAATCAGTAAAGTAAGTTTTGTAAAAGTTTACGCAACTCCATTTTAAGTTTATAGGTAAGTAATGAAAAAAATATTTCGTGTCCTGAACTGACCGAAAGTTGATGCAAATTGTGAAACTTTCAAGTTTTGACTTGTAGCCCATGGCCCGTGTCCGCCAGACTTTCGTCATTTTACAAAAGCTGAAAGTTTGTCTGTATGCCTCTGACATAGGCATCACACAATCAGTTATAAAAAAAATATGTAATCCATTAAATTTTCTACGGCATTTATATTCAATATTTTTTTTATCTACCACACGGTTTGGAAATCGGTTTTCACTAGAGAAACACGAGTGAAATTGAACGGTATGAAGTTTGAATCGTTGTTGCTTTGGAAGTTATCAGCTTCTAAGGTATCTGATAATTCGGAAGAACCACCTAAAGTGTCTGAAAATCAGAGAGACACCTTTGGTTAGTTGCCTAAACAAGATATATAAAATTCAGTTTCTATAATATAAAGCTAGTTAAATCACAGTTTATTAACGATTGAAGATATCGTACTATTTAATAATATATATTTTTGCCGTGATATTATAAGACCTAAATTTACATACATACATACATAATCTCAAACTCTTTTCCTAAAAGGGGTAGTCAGAAGTACCACGACACCAACATTTCGCCATGTCTAAATTGTTTATATACCTACATTAACAATGGTGCGTAGTTCCTAGAAAGTCTAAATTCATTTCCCAACTGATGTACTCGTAATTCTAATAGCAGGCATTATTCTGTAACATTAAGTGAGAACTAGCTAGGAATATTCATTTCAAGGATAGATTTATTCCTAACTCCGTGACGATGGAGGAAGGAAAGCCACAGCATCTGTGAAGTTATGACACGGCGGATATTAACCGACCGAAGTATGGAGCTACTGAACCTTAGTTCTGTTTACTAAGAAGTGATATATCACCCCATATTATACGTCATACTTCACATGTCTATTTTATAACTAACTTCGATTGAGATGGCTTAGGCTATAGTCCAATATATTGGCCTAGTACTGGTTTAAAATTTTATTTACTAATATTTATACGTCATACATCACGGAGCTCTTCTACAAGCAAGTTCGGTTGGGACAGCTTAGGCCATATTTCAACAAAGCCTAGTACAGATGAAGTACTGTGTTTACTAATAATTTTGATATTGGAACCTTGGAGACTTTCAAGAAATATTTTGTAAGCAAAATTGAAACGTATTTGAAAACAGTACTAGAAAGAAAAAGGATTATAGTCAACTTAAAAGTTATATACTTTGATGCAGGCCGGTGTTCAGCATTGAATTTAATGTGACGAAAGATAATTATTACTCGTATATTTAAAAAATGTGCAACGACTCCAGTCTTGGGTACATTTTCTAAATATGGCACAACTTATTATTAATATCGGTACAGAAATAACGAAGAAAGTAGGGAATATTCATAAAAGGTACATACAAAGGTGCATAGAACCTCCTTTTATAAATCGGTTAAAAAATCAATGTCTTGTCGTTGATGAAACATAAAAATAAAAAACATTGTGAGGTTAATTTCTGATCCGTGAGTATACCGTTCACCAAAGGGAAAAATAAAATATTGTAAAATTACCTTGCATTTCCTGGACTGTTACTATTCTTATATTCTCAGAATGGTTGTATATTTTGACTATCAAGGCAGAGACCAAATCATGTTTTACTTTAAACACAAAGAACTATTAATTTAACTAATCAAAAATATAAAACATGTTTTGCAGATAAGCGGCCAGTTATGTTTTCCACGTGTTTGTGTGATTATGTAAGAAAAAGTGATAAATGAATATAATCCGACAATAATATTCCCACGGTTATTAAATTTCCTGTTTGTGACATAAAAGAGGACATTAACATTGTGAATAAATATATTTTTTATGCTTGGAATTTTATGACAAAACGGGTAATGTTGATCAATAGTAATCGATCTGTAAAGTCCATGAATATTTATAAAACAATTCAAAGTTTAAAAACAAAATCTAAGGCAAGAGAGAGGATAAAAAAAAGGAAATGATCTGTCATGAATGATGAATCATAGAGATTAATATTTGCAATATATTTTAAAGTCAAATTGCTAAATTATTCATAAATTAGATCCTCGAACTGAATAAATAAAGTAAATAAATAAATACATACAAATATATTATACATAGTCCTGACCCCACACTAAGGTCGAGTCTTGTGTATTGGGTATCAGAAACTACAAGGGACTTTTTGGTCTCACAAACACCCAGACCCTAAACAATTACCTGTGGATCACACAATATATCACATTATGTTATTATTAAATTTACGACTGCCTCGGTGTCGTAGTTGTACTAAGGTATGGTTACAAAGCTGAGGTCTCGGGTTCGAATCCCGGGTTGGGCAAAGTGATATTGGATTTTTCTATTCATTATCAGCCCAGAGTCAGGAATTTGTGCCCGATATGGCGATAGGCTCGCCACCTATCACATAGTGGGACGGAACATAAAAGGCGAAATGTGGGTGCCCTGGCACCTCTGCCTACCCCTTCTGGGATATATGCGTGAGTTTATGTATGTATGTATGTAAATTTACGAAAATATAAATCTAACGGTTTTTTAAATAGAACCAACTACTTGGAATGTGTGTATTTACAACCTTAAGGTAAAGGATAACCCGACGAAGATGCTTATCATAATTACTAAAACGATTTATTAATACCACAACTATGAGATGTAACATTAGATATTCGAAGGTCACCGCAGTGTTTTACAACGGGTGACATAATCATAATAACAGATTAAGTAAGCTATTATATTTAATACCTAGAAATCTTGTTACGGTTTACGACGCCTATAAATTACATCATTAGATAATTAATTTTATGTTTAGTTAATTTATTCATCACGCCCTGCTCTAATTCGCGAAGGTTGGTTGTGGGATTCGTATTATTTACAACCGTGCTTTGTTTATTAGATACATTTTTACTGGGTTCATAATCTAGTATTAAGAATATTTGTATTCGTATTGGTATTTATATTATATCTAGCGGTCCGGCCAGGCTAACCCGGGTGCAGAAGCACTTTTCAAAATGGCGGCCAAAATGTTCAATTCCGACTAAATAACTTTTTTATTTTTGGTAAAAAACAGTTTTTTTTTTCGGAAAACGTATCCTATGTTACTTGTATCCAAGAATATGCGAACCAAGTTTCATGATTATCGGTTAAGTAGTTTTCGCGTAAAAGCGTAACAAACAAACTTACATTCAGATTTATAATATTAGTAGGAATTTGTATTTGTAGGTTGAGGTGGCAAAGGTAACCAAAAGAAAAATAGAAAAACAAAAAAGACAGACAAATTTGTAAAAAGTTTTTGTTATACTTTAATATTAATACTTATAATTAAATTTAAGAGGAATAAATAAATTTATTCTTCATATTTTGTACATAATTATTGTCTTGTATACTGATTACCATTATTATATTTTTGTGTTTGTTCATTGTTGCGCCACTGAGGCGGTGCTTATACTACACACTATTATGTGAGTGTGTGTGTATTTATGTGTGTGTTTTGGAACAAGCACAGATATGCTTTCTACTACCCAAGCTTAAAACCGACGGGTTATAATACCTCTAAAGTCAGAATTACAACAAAAGCCTACAGTGAAAATCCCGGACTATATCTAAGACGCATTTGACGGGTGAATCTATGTATATGGATAGTGAATATCAAGAGTGATTAATTATAAGCCTGTATGGATGGCTTATATAATATTAAATATATATGTTCATACATAAACTCACGCCTTTTTTCCAAAAGGGGTAGGCAGAGATGCTATTAGGGCATCCACATTTCGCCTTGTATGCTCCGTCCCACAATGTACCTAAAAGGTGGCGAGCCTATCGCCATATTGGACACAAATTCCTGACTCCGAGCTGACACTGAATAGAAAATTGCAATATCACTTTGCTAGACTCGAGTTCGAACCCGGGACTTCAGCTTTGTTACCGTACTGTAGTACAACTACGCCACCAATGCAGTATTAAATTTAAGAAGAGGATATTCGTAAACGGCGAACGTACGAATATTCGAACTTCGTGTCGGAGCATAGTCTAACCCCCCTGTATTGTAAACAATCCTACATCGATTTACACAGCTATTGCCTAATAACGAATGACAATATTAGTTCAATATCCATCAATGAATAATTGATGCCAATTATACTAATTTCTATTGCCATATAACAATGAAACAAACGTGTCCACAAAATGGCTGAAGCGTCGAATCGTTGTGGTTTTGTCAAATACATTTTACACCATTTATGATTTATTAGTAACTGTTGAATTGATCGCTGTTGACTGTAAAGACCTAAATTGATGTAAATTAGTATTTGGGATATTGGGATGATTAATATGATACTTCTTAATAAATAGGCATACTAAGCAATCAGTTTGTGCATATCTCGGGATTGGAATGATATTTTTTTTTTATACAACGGTATCATTTTTTTATTGCGATGATTAGCCCCTGATGGTATGGTGAGCGATACGACCGCTCATGTACAGTTGCAAAACCAAACATGATTTATAACATAGTAATGCTTGACATTCCACTGTGCTCGCCATCCCGAGACACAAGATTTTATATAATTATGTCCAGTAGTTGCTTTTACTACAATGTCTATCAAACCGGAACACATTAGTGCATTTACACTGTTTTTGGCGGGAGTAATAGACATTGCGGTGGTACTTACTTAGGCGACCTCTCACCTATAAGTGACCTATCCTCACTATTAACCTATTTTTATAACTAAAACCGAATATTTATGAGCTAGCGCTATACCATTTGAATTGGATAAGAGAACCAAAATCAAAACAATATGTTTATTTAAACATCAATTACTGTCAATAATTATGCCAAACTACTTATAGCCAAAGTAAAGTAATCAGTAACAAGTAAAGTACTTATAACAAAAGTACTTTTTACATTTGTATAAGCTGTAATTACCGACTAACCAAATTTTATGGCATTACTGACGTCAATTTTAGTCAATGTTATATCTACAGCATTTCAAACAAACTCCAACGAAAATTATCATGTAGGTACTACATCTTCACTAACCTAACGAGTAGTTCGCAGCACACTCCTAATTTATACGTTACAAAATGAGGGTACAAATATTTGGCTATGTAAAACTTTTTGTCGGCAACACACGCTCTGATGAGTGCTCGTGCACGATGCCTCTGAATAGCACCAACTTAAAATTCATACTCAGATACACGAATGAAAAATGCAACATGTGAAATTTCATGCATATTGAATATGAAATAAGCCGAATTGAATAATATACCAAACGCTTTCGCGTTCGACTTAGTGAGAAATTCGTTAAAGCAGCATTTTTTTCGGCAACTTCCCAACATCGCAGAATGAATACAAAGCGCAACCCGCGGAAACCCCATTCAAATTTTGCATTTTTATTATAAGAAAAAGAGAAAAAATTGTACGTGCTAGAAAATTATACCGGCGGTCCGTTCTCACCTAAAAAATGTATCTCTGCAACCCAGGCTAATTTGTAACTGAGCCGTGCCGACCGTAAATTCCACGCGTGAAGTTTGTAAACTTTTACAAAAAGTAAGGTGATATATTTAGAAAATATATCACTGCGGTTGACGTCTGAATCCCTAATTTCTCAAGGCTTGCTCATACAGAGCTTGTGCTTAATTCATACTATGCCAGTTGAAATATTTTGTATCTAATATCTTTTGAGTTCATAACATGGTGGTTGTCGATTATTGGCGACAAGTCAATTATGTAAATATTGCTCTGTAACTGTGAAGTCAGCGTATTATTCAAAGTAATGTAGGCTGGTATAAAGGTAGTAGTGAATTATAAAACTGACAAATAACACAATTTAATGTTATATTTTTTATATATCAAATACTGTCGGGGTCGTTATAATTTGCAATTCTTTTGCTTCATCGTGGTTTTATAATCTCACAATCAATTTCCGGCTTACAATTAAGATCGAACGCAAGATACGACATTGAAGTATCATATTTTCATGTCTTTTATAGGATATCTAATTTACTAAAAACTGTAGACTCTAGTGACGTCATCAAAACTGATAAATTGTTTTAAATAATTGTTAACCAAAAATAAATGGTCATAAATACTAACGATGTGATATATGTTCATACAAGATGATCCAAAACTATTGGTTTTCTGTCCAGGCTTTGTGGGACTGGTAAATCCATCTGTTGTTTTTACTATACACGACAAAGGACATGTATCTTTCTGTTATCGTTTGGGGGTCAGAACTGTGTGTGGTGGTTTTTATTAATTTATATAAAAAGTAAAATAGTAATAAATTGACTGGCAATATTATACTAAAAATAACTAATTCCGTAATAAATTACCTGGCATTAGCCGTTTTATATCTCAGCAAGAGTAATTACAGCAGCCCATTAACTGATTGCCCAATAAAGACTAAAACAGAAACTTATTTTTACGATATATTAACACATGTTTTATGTGATAAAAGTTGCCAATATAATAAAATTATTTAAAAATAATTTATGTACTTAAGCTTGATAATTACTTTAACCAAACTATAATGTTATATAATATTTTTTCATGTAACACTTCATGGACAACAATTAATAGTCAATTACGAAAATTATCTGTAATATGATATGATGTGTTTGCTGTTTATGTTAGGTACATAAATAAATAAAATAGTTAACAATAAAACTAAAACTTTCTCAGTGGCGTAGTTGTACTACACCTGGTTACAAAGTCGGGTTTTGAAACCTGAACTGAACCTGGTTAAAAAAAAGGGTTCGAATCCGGAGTCATACAAAGTGACATTGTTTGGGATTAGTTATCGAATGTTATGTGTTCTTCTTTCAAACTGAATTCATTAGTCCACCCCGTAACTACAAAAGCTGTAAAGTAATCGAAACTTCGGGAAGCTAGAAAATGTTAAATTAAAGCAAATTCGCGATAAAATCCGTATAAAAAAAAAGTATTTTGTATATAACATTTGCAAATCTAAGAAACCGTTGTGAATTCAATGCGCCATGTATGTTCCGTCCCACGATATTATAGGGGGCGAGCCTATCGCCATATCGGGGTTCTCAAGAGTGCATAATTATCTGCTCAACGCCGATATAGTACCATATATATTTTGTTATCAAACAAAATGTATTAAAAATATGACTCGCCTGTGTGAAAAATTAATATTTAAGTTTATCTTAGTAGAATAAATTACGTCGGGCGACGCTACTACGTATTCCGCATTTGCAGATATTTTTAAATTTGCCAAAGTTTCGCTAGTATGCATCTAGATAACTTTTTTATAAGAATTCAGTTAAAAATATAATTTTTATTGCAACCTATTTTGTATTCAAGATTTATAATGAGCAAACAATATCTAATATATGTTTCAACCCACCGTATCGCAGTTAATGAAAAACATTTGCATTAATACAGGCTTTTTGTGACTTTAAAGCCCGGCTTTTTTGTGCGAAATGTATCGGCGTTCATTCATCTTATTCATGTCATGTCTGTTATGTAAGCCGCTTATGTTACTAGGAAAAATGCTTCCGAGTGAATGAAGGTAATTCTCAATAGATATTATACAACTACTTTCGTTCATGTTTGCTTTATGCGTAAGTGCATGTGAAAGTTTAAATTATTGTGGATAACTCTTAGGCAGATATGCAGATTTTGCAAAGGTGTTTCCGTAACTAATAAGCCAAGCCATATCAATCCACTATTCGATTTTGTTAGTAAAATAAGAGAGAGATGTCCGTAACGGCCTGTTGGCAATGGACCTGACGCGGTTGCCGACATGTTTACGGTGGTTACGGATTCCATTCCCAGGGCACACCTCCGACGTTTTTAAGTCATGTGTTTATTGATAGTTAATCACCGTGCACTGTAACGGTGAAGGAAAACATCGTGAAGAAACCTGCATACCACAGTGATTTGTATGAACTATTATTATTATTCTCCAACATGAGATTGGTACGCCGGGCAACAAAATGATGCTAGCCTGATCGTAGGTGGACATGCGCAAGACAAACCCGAAACGTAAAAAAAAAATGATCACTATGGATTTAGAACTGTGCGAAACGAATATCTCACCACAAGTTAAACTATCGCTTACAAAAAGACAGTAAAAACACAGGATTATAAACCCTAAGTCCAGGTAATTACTGCCCAAAACAATGAGCAGTTCTGAGAATGTCTCTTTATTTTTCACGACATGTGTAGTATTTCGTACACGGTCTCTTAACTCTGTGTGAGAGACAAGCCCACGCTAGATGAATGGCGTCGCCTCGCAACTTTATTACCCTGGTTAGTTTATTTGGCTCTTGTATTAACTTTATATGATAAAAAGTGACGGTAAAGTTTGGGCTTTTAATTATTTTTTTTGTAAGTTGGTGGTATTGTTTTCTATGTGTGCAAAACGAAAAAAAAATTTATGCAATATTAATGCTATGTTATTTTCCTTTCATATATCCAATCTATAAACAATTTTGTGTAGTTATTTATTGCAATGAAATTTTATTTTGTAAATGGTATATTTTATCTTTAATGAACTTAAATAAACATACTGAATACTTCATGTAAATGTAAGTACAATACAATCAGTATTAAGCACAGCGTAAATGAACAGCTTCGATTGATAAGAAATACTGTTTCACAGAAAACCATCTTCGAGTATACGTTTTATTGTCACGTTTCAAATAACCGGTAATTAGACCTCACATTTTCCTACTCCCTTCCATTCTCAAAGGCAACTAAAACACTTTAGGTGTCTGGCATAATTATTCGGACACATAACACATAATAAGCCCTGGTGTAACTACAGGACATATTGAGAACGTCTTATGTCTCAGGATGGTGAGCGGAGCAGAATGCCAAGCATAGCTAATGTCCATGACTGGTCGAATCGTTTACCATCAGGCGAACGGCATGCTCGTCTCATCATCCGTAGCAGTAAAAGGTCACTATGTTTGGATTCCATCTTGCCCGCTATGGTTGCTATATGGATATAAAGAATCACTTTTACTATCCCCTTACTCTCGGCATTCTCTGTAAAAATAAACCAAGATCTATTCCAGTTTGTTCGGTAGCTTTTATGTTGCTTCGTATCGAGTTTCAAGCCAAGCAAACTTACCTTCTCGTACAAAGGCTCGGTTGAAGGAGTTTACGAAACTTATTAAAAGCAGATTAAAACTCTTTATTGTAATTCTTTGTTGAAACCGGTAATATTTTCTTTGCAATCAAACAAAGGCACTAAATACATTTTTCAACGATAAAGTATTTTGAAGGAGTACAAAGTTGGTTATTAAGGATTCATTTTATAATGGAATCAGCTCATTGATAAGCACGGTACTTAGATCGCAGAGATAAGAGTTCGATTGAAAGGACTTAGGCCATAGTACTCCATGCTGGCCTAGTGCGGGTTGCCGAACTTTTCATACGCGTATCAAAAAATATATTTCAAGTCGATATGGTACGCAAGTTTCCTCAAGATGTTTTCCTCTCGTGCATGGTAATGAACTAGCTATATTCCCCATAACTTCATAATAAGATCCCATGACAATACTCCCATGACTTGGAAAAGTCAGAAGTACGCACTGGGATTCGACCTCGCGACCACCGTTTCACAAAATGTATTTGGTCTGTTAGTCCATCACGAATTATGAAAGTGTAGATTCTTCATTTTGATGTTATTTGTTGGATTTAAAACAGATCTAGCTTCAATTAATATATGTAAACCGTTTAACTACAATTACTACCAAAAGGGTCATGTCGCAGAACATTCTTATCAAAGACCCTTGTTTAAATACGTAAACACAGGAAACGACTAATAACTACCGATTAATTTAGTTCAAAGACTACTAACATTTGAACTATTTAGCTTCAATCAAAATAAATACGAATGATATTGTCGATGAGATTTTTTAGTTTATATATGTATTTTATTGTTTAGTAGTTTTGCTTATTTGAAATTGAATACATCTGATTTAGATCAGCCTGTTGCCCGAAATTTGAAGTAGTATAAGCCGATGTATAAAAACAATTTTTATTCTGAATTTTTATTTTGAACTCAACTGCAGTGCTATCCAAATTGTGTATTAATTAGATATACATTACCTGAATACGAATTCTGAACGGTACAAAATTGCACAGATTTATATGACGGATTTTTTTCCATCCCTAGCTGTCATATTACTAAAATGCATCACAAACTCATTTAACTCCTAAAGGACACAATTAATTTCGCACAAATTACGACAATGGCATCGAAGAATAGTCATTTTACTGCGATTACGCGAACAACTCCAAACGATTTACCACTGCGGCCTATTGGACCAAACCAAAATGTTTCTAGCGTTTATTTGAATAGTGAAAATAGTGAATTACCACTGACTCGAGCACTAACTCAGCGTGAAATATGAGGGACGTGCAAGATTATGATAAGGCTTTAGCTCAGTAAATCATTGGATTTTCCGCTTGAGAACTGAGGCAAATTTAAGGAGGATCACGGTTTGAATTCACCGGTCTCGTATGAGTTGTCTGAAGGGAACTGCGAAATTGTTCCATGATTCGGAAAGGGATTGAATTGTTAGACTTTTCAGCGAAGCCTTGAAACCTCTTAGGGTTTGTATCCTTATAAATCAGATAAAGAACCCTAACTATACATTTTATTATAATTACTACGAGAATGTCGAGAAAATAAGGTCGCTAGTGCAATGGTAAACAACTTGGAGAATATTTTATTAGCACTGTACTGTCCTATATATCCAAATGATTAGACACTGCTTGTTGCTAATGATACAATAGACAATGCGAGGGACCTTTTCATGCGGCCGTGTACATGCAAGGAATCTGTTTTTTTCGTTCCTCTCAGATTTCAGTAGGTCAGCAACACATCTATTATCTAAGCAACGATGATCCCTTACCATGAGGTGACCGAATTGCTCGTTCGCCGAACCTATGTAATAAAATAGTGCTATTTCATAGCAGAAAGTGGAGGAGCCTACTCCAACAGACTTGTGCGTGGAACCTCCATTAAGTAATATGCCAAGCGTTCTCGAATTTTAAAAGATTTTGGTTGAATCATCGTGGCATTTTAATTGAACCAATCGTAAACATATGGCAAATATGAACAGCAGTCATGAACATGATGTCATAGGATACCTAGTAAATCTGTCTACATGTCAGTCCATCAATCTAAGAGTGGCTCAGTAAATTCTATTCCACAACCAGACCGTGCCCAGAACAATTTGTGTAATAAAACTCATTGTTTCATGCTGGTTTTACGACTTTTGTTATTGTTATGATTATTCTATATGTTGGCTTTATAACCTCGTATCTAGGATCTTTATTGGATGAGTGATAACATAATATTGGAGTCAGTTAAATTGACATTATACTGAATAATTTTAGTATGGTTTGTTAGACCTTGTTGTCACTATGCTGCCTTTATACAAAGAACTATCAAAATGATTATGCAAGCGTAGTCTGAGCAGCCGAGATTTCGACTTTCGTGTGAGATGATCTCTGTCTAAGGACATGCCTATATCCTACTTTCAACTTATTTGTATGTAGCAATCTTGTGGACTGAACGAACTTCCACAACAGAGGGGTTAGTCTTATTCGACATGAACTTCGAATTTTCGGATGTTCGACGTCTACGTATGAGATCAAATTTTTTCACTTCTAAAAATCAATACTCTTTATGAAACTTATCATTAACTCCGAACTTACGAAGTATGATAGAGGTTTTAAACATTTTGTAAAGTATTGAGGTATATTTGCACAGAGTCCGTCCCGTGACCACGAAAGCTGTAAAGTAATCGAACGTCGGGAAGTCAAAAATGTAAAAAAATAAACTAATTTTGCGATAAAATCCGTAAATAATAGTTTTATTTCAATATATTTGTACAGTTTTACGAACAACATTCGAATATTCGTCGTAGTGTCGAAGTATAGAGTAACAGTGATATCACCTGACGAAGTTGCGATAGCTTTCACTACCAACCAAAACTGTACTGTACTGTACTGTATCAGCCCATATACGTCCCACTGCAGGGCACGGGCCTACTCTACAATCGTAAGAACGATTGAGAGTGGTTAGGCCATATAGTCCACCACGCTGGCCTAGTGCGGGTTGGCAGACTTACATACCATAGAAATTTTTAGAAAATCGCTATGGCATGCAGGTTTCCTCACGATGTTTTCCTTCACCGTTTTAGTGCGTGGTGATTGACTATCAATACACACATGACTCCGAAAAGTCAGAGGTGTGCCCTGGGATTCGAACCCGCGACCAACCAAAACGCTCTAACATAATTATCATTAATCTCTAAAAGCATCAAATATAGTAAGCATTAAAAATATATGATTTATACTGTTTCCATTCGTTTATTTTATTTTTGACACATCGAGTACTGAATCAAATAGTGATGGCCTGATGCGTTATCGAATAAATTTTTTATAACAAACGATTTTATTTTTGAACATGTTTTAATCGATTTAATACATATTTTATTTTTTGCTCCATGCATTGTTTTATAAAACTTCAGGGATATTTAAGTTACTTGATTTAATAATTATATTAAAATAAACCATTTACTCATGTTAAGTTAATATTCTTATCACTTCCGTCGGCAATAGTAATGTTGTTAAAAACAAATTGTGAAACGGCAACACTGGGCAGACAGGTGACGCGCGCCGCCATTTTGTGGTCACTCACAACGAGACGCCCGCGCCCGTGCTAGTGTTTTCCGTTCGCTGAATTTTAATTCACATTTTTCATACGTCGAGTTGAGTATTTATATTCCTCCGTATTGTTTTACCCGTGAATTCCTACATTTGGTTGAATTGAGAACATCGTACCTGCCTTCATCACTTTCAAAATGCCTAAAGGAAAGGTGCTTAAAGGACAAACAAGGGAGTTTGTGTTGCGACTTCATGGGTACTTTGAAAGGGAAAGCCGTAATGGTGGACCTCTTATACCAGTGACTCAAATCAGAGACCGTATTTCAGCAGCATTAGGTATTACTGCTCCAACAGTTTCAAAAATAATTAAAGAAGGCTACGGCAGTAGTGGCATGGAACAAAACAAGCCATCTACACCTAAGAAAAAACGTCAGCCCTTTAAAGTGACAGCAATTGACAGTTTTGATGGTGATGCTATTCGTCGTCATATATACGATTATTACCAAAGAAAAGAGATTCCTACTTTACATAACCTAGTACAATCTCTGAAAACTAGTGGCTTGTTCCGTGGTCAAAAGTCTTCTTTGGCGAAGGTATTGAATAGGATTGGATTCCAATACAAAAAATGTGACAAAAGAAAAATATTGATGGAACGCAATGATGTTGCTTTGTATCGATGCGAATTTTTAAGACAAGCTAAAAAAAATAGAAGACTGGTCGAATGTTGTTTTCACCGATGAAACTTGGCTCAATGCGAATCACACGGTATCAAAAACTTGGACTGACAACACTGCTAGCTCCTCGACCGCAGTGCCAATGGGAAAAGGTGAAAGAATTATAATTTGTCATGCAGGAACCGCAAAAGGATTTGTGCAAGATGCTATGTTAGCTTTTAAATCAAAGAAAACAGGGGATTACCACGAAGAAATGAATTCCGAAGTATATGAAAAATGGTTTCGGGAAATGTTATTGTCACTCGAATAGCCATCAACAATATTTATAGAATCCTTCCAATCCGTCCTATCACTCTCGGCAAATTAACAAAATGCCAACGCAAGCCAGTAAAAAAAATGAAATAATAAACTGGCTCCGTAACAATGGCGAGGAGGTGGACGAGTCCCTATTAAAAGTAGAGTTACTTAAAATATTAAAAATGAGGAAGCAGCCTAAACGATACGTTATAGATGAAATGGCTGCAGAACATGGGCACACCGTCCTTAGAATTCCTCCATATCATTGCCAGTATAATGCCATAGAGCTAATATGGGCGCAAGTGAAAGGATATGCTGCGAGAATAAATACAACTCTTCCTTTCACCGCAAACAAAATGCTGGAGTTGCTTAAAAATGCGTGTGAAAATGTGACGCCTCATAACTGGGCGAGTGTCGTAGATAAGACGAAGAAAGAAATAATGTCTGATTGGGATCGCGATGTCGCATTTGACAACTTACCCATGCACTCATTAATAATTAGTGTTACTGGGGATACGAGTGACGACGACGCCGATTCCGACGAAACAGACGATTGTTTATAAATAAAAATATTAACAAATTACCTTTTAGTTGTTTTAATTATTTAATCCTTAAAGTACTATGAATTCCAACATGGTTTAACTGTTTATTACAAGTAGGTACTAAACATTTATTTTCGTTGTAATCATTGTAATTATTTTAAATTAAACTCTTATTAAAAGTCACTTCAATACGTATACCTTTATTCATATTAATTAATTTGCAGCAAATACATTCGATCCTAATATTGGGTACTATATTACGTTTAACTGTTTTCATTAGCATTTTAATGTAATTTTATTTCAAATGATTCCGATTGATTGATTCTATTCAAAATCGTTTTTGTTATCTGTGGTCATTCGTTACGAATGGCACAACTCTAAGTGGGCGTTACCCGTCAAGAAAGTATCTACTTTTATTTCAAAATATTGTTCTACTGTAATGTCGTACTTTATAGGCGTGAACTGTCAAAAATAAAATAAACGAATGGAAATAGTATAGTATGTAAAAATATATGTATATTTTAGGTACATATTATTATGTACTTATAATTTATATTACGTAAATTATTATACACCATGTACAGTCAGCAACATAAGTCGCTACACATTCACGAGATTTGGAATTGTCTTATCATCGAAAATAATAATTATTTTCAATATCGTATGGCACTTCTCGGCTTAGATGGCTTTACTTGGTTATATTTTACGACTACAGAGTAGTACGTACAAATTTTAATTCATGAAAGGCTATCAAAAAATGTGAAGTGTTCAGCGACTTATGTTGCTGACTGTACATCATTTTTTGTTTTCTGTCCGTTGTTTTCTTTTTTTATTTACATTACCCCTTAATCTAATATTACATTAATCCAGGCCAGGCAGATAAGGCCGCCTATCGTAACTATGCCTAAACAGCATATCTCTCTGTATCTGTATCACCCCATATACGTCCCACTACAGGGCACGGGCCTACTCTGAGAATACGATTGAGAGTGGTTAGGCCATATAGTCCACCACGCTGGCCTAGTGCGGGTTGGCGGACTTACATACCTTAGAAATTCTTATAAATCGCTATGGTATGCAGGTTTCCTCACGATGTTTTCCTTCACCGTTTTAGTGCGTTGTGATTGACTATCAATACACACATGACTCCGAAAAGTCAGAGGTGTGCCCTGGGTTTCGAACCCGCGACCACCATGAACATTTGGATAGCCGTGTTAGTCCATTTCCCAACAGGCCACCACGCACAAATAGCATATAAATAAATAAAATATAGTTTCAAACGTCCACTCCACAGCTCTAACACCAAGGCACAGTAAACGGAGATTAAGTGCACCCTACTAGAGCAACTTAATGTAGAAAAAGATAAAACTTGACGTATTGTTCGTCGTATATCACGGCCGGTTTCACACGAGACGTTTTTATTGCACCAACACTGCTTGCGGAGGATTTGAGAAAATAATTTAAATTTTTCCAGCGGTTAGTGGTTAAAGGGATATTTTAAATTTATTATTTTAACAGAAATACATAATTTACAATATAACTGCTAACAAACCACAGAGGTTTATACTAGAGCTAACAAGAGTTTACAACAGCAACAGTACGACAGTAAAATGTACTTTATAATATCTATCAGCACTTCACAAATACATGGTAGGTAATTCCAAATTCAGTAGATACTATAGATACATTTAACAAAATAAAATTATTGATTGTTTATAAAGAACGTTTTCAATTTATTCAAATGGGTATTAATTTGTTTTTTAATAAAATATTTTGATATCGGTTAAGAGATAATAATTGTTTATGACTCGGTATACGCAACGAGCTTATAACATACTGCGTATCCAATATAACAACGCTTTCAGAATGCTGTTGGGGTTGCCTCGATACTGTAGCGCTTCAGAGATGTTTGTCAATGCACATGTTGATGGTTTTCACGCAATAATGCGTAAGAAAGCTGCATCAATACTTCTAAGACTGCGTGGTAGCTCCAACAGTATTCTGAAAATGATTGCAGCGCGTAACGATTGCCCTTTTCAGAGGCACTGGGTGGATAGAGTGATAGGAGCTTTAAAATAAAAAATAATAAAATTAAAATCAAATTCCTAATTGACTAACATAGTTTTTAAGTAAATCTTTTGTTACTAACACACATATGGACATATTTTGCTGAAATAAATGTTATTATTATTATTATTATTATTATTTATCAGGTTGCACCTTAGAGAATATTATAATAAAGAAGAAGCACTGATACTACAAAAGACGTAGATGAAAATGGCTGATGTTTGAGGTTTTCCAAAAGGCAGTAATTAATTTGAAAAAAAAAATATATCCATTTTAATTCCACTCAAATTCGTTTTAAAAGTATAATTGCTAAATATACTTTCGGTTGCCAAAGAAATTCTCAAAAAATACTTTGTTGTCAAATAATTTGTTCAATTATTGCATATACAGGAGTGCTACCAAAATTACAAACAAGAAAATATCTACGTTTTAAAATACGCAAATGTATCACAGCGTTCCCTCCATATTATATACTCTAATGGTTATATTAAATTAATTATTACTTCTTTGCATAAAATATAGTTCCGGGTCGGGAAAAATGATATTGTATTTTTCTATTTATGATCAGCCCGGAGTCCGAAATTTGTGCCCGATACGGCGATAGGCTCGCCTCCTATCATATCATGGGACGGAACAAACATGGCGAAATAGGGGTATCCTGGTACCCCTTCTGGGGAAAAGCCGTGAGTTTATGTGTATATAAAAAAATAACACCCAACAGTCACATATATAGTTCTGACCCCACACTAAGATCGAGTCTCGTGTCGTGGCTATCAGGAACTACGAGAGACTTTTCGGCCTTACAAACACCCAGGCCCGAAAGAAATATTTGTGAGTCGCACAAACATTTCTCTCGGTGCGGGGATCGAACCCGCGGCCTCTCGTTTTACAGACGGCGTCTAACCGACTTCGCCACGGAGGCTGTAAATAAAAATAGTATGTACCATAAAGAATATACACAAGACACAGTTGACTTTGTTGCTGATTCCATACAATATGATGATGTCCATACAATATAGAAGATTTTGTACTGAATTGTTTATAGCTTTTGTCCTACTTCGTGGAATTGTGGAAATATCTGGGTACAACAAAATAATTAGCAGACGTGAAATAGACTAAACATTAATTATTCTAATTCAACGCCCAGTTAGAACGAAGTTGACTAATTCAAACAAAAAATGTTACGACTAATGCTCAAAGTGTTGTAATTCGAATATTGCCCAGACGTAATGATAAGAAAATAATGTATTTTTTGGCACGGTAATTTGTCCGTACTGATGCTACAACATTGATCGTCTATGAAGACAAATTATTGAAAGACGAATTCATACTGAGTGATCTACGCAATAAAAATGTATCTAAAGCTATACTTGCGTTTGCTGAGGTTCGACACAACACAAAAAAGGTTTATGTTCAAAGTATTAAAAAACTAACAACCAAGTTTCCTCGACGGCGAGCCCATCCGAGCCAAGCCAAATACGCTTGCGTTTGTGGACTGTGGGCATTTGCCGAAGCTTATCAAGCGCGTAAACATTATCAGAAAAATCCGTGGGCAAATCCAAGAATTTGAGACCATAACATTTTTATCATAGCAAATTGACTTTTGCCCAAACAGAGTAAGTACCTATTCATTCTAACAAACGGTTGCCTCGTTGGAAATAATAATCTAGCATTTGAATGTTATTAATTTCAAATTCTGCTAAATCTGAAATTTACAGACAAAATAAACTTTTCATATTGTTTGGACATTGCTGCAACATTCATATCATTGTCTAGACACTACAAAATGAAAATAAAGTCATCTCGACGTTCACACGACTTCAAAGACATAAATGTTCAGCATATAAATCTTTTGGCGTATTAAAATATGGATTATAAAATGAGATCATGTTTGATGGTTTATGCGGGTATTGCGAAATATGGCCGTTTGAGTGTCGCTTCCGATTTTTTGTGTAGTTATTTAATAAACATAGTTATTCGGCTCATGTGTTTCAACATGGATTAGAGAAACATTTAAACAGATCGGCGTAATTGTTTAAATTTTAGGAAATCGATCGTAGCTTGTCAATATACAGGGTGACTAAATATCGATGTCCGATCGATAATGGTGTTATCAAACTAATTATTTAAAAGATCCGTAAAAAATATTTAAAAGATCCGTTTCTTATAACATGATAAGAAAGCTTGATAAAATAAATAAAAAATCGGGAAACTCACATTACTTTGCTGACAACCGCGTTTGTAACAAGCGACGTTTTAGAATTATGAGAGTGTGTTGTCAGAATTTAACCCTTTGCTGGATTTTAGGGTAATATTGACACTCAAATATGTATTTAACTATTAAAAACTTACGATATTACTGTTATCCTTTGTATTAATTTTAACCGACTTTAAAAAAAGGAGTTTTTTCAATTCGGCTGTCTGTTGTTTCTTTTTTCTCGTATATATTTTTAATAGTACTGTGGGTGTAGCTGTGTAGTGCTGGTGTAGTGTAGCGAAGGCGATCACCGTGATGCACGGAAATAAAAGATCGTGCTAAGCAGCAACAGTATAATAAATAAAACTTTACAAAAGCAAGACGATAAAGAGCAACGCGAAAACTAGTAGTACGTGGCAAGCGGAGTGGAGTCAGTTGTTTCGATTCTCGGTTGTCTTGGGCGACGAATATTTCCGAAGACTCCCGAGTGTCGCCGAAGTATAGAGCCGAGGTCCAATTGCCATGCGTTGTTAGATCTTGACCAATCACATCATGCTGCGCGATGCAACGCCATCACGTGGGCTGTACATGCGCTGTTTGAAGCATGACGTAAGCAGCGCCACCTAGCAGCGTAGTTTAGGCGCCCTCTAGCGTCATCTAGTGGCGTAGCTAAACGAATGATGACGCGTTGTATGCCTGCGCCAGCTTTCAATTAGCGGAGGAACCGCTACATATTCCCCCCGGCCAGACCGTAACTACGGTCGATAACGATCTGGTATCTTCACGCGGCGGCCGCTTTTCGTGGACTTCTGAAGAGCTAGTGGCGTAGAAGCAGGTGCTGGAAACACGGGCTCACGCATCATAAAAGCTGGCTTTAGTCTGTCAACAGAAACAGTCACCGGTTTACCTTTTATTTCTATGGTAAAAAAATTTGGCTGACGTCTTATAACCTTAAAAGGACCAGCGTAAGGTGGTTCTAGGGAACCACGCACGTGGTCTTGTCTAAGAAACACACGTGAAGAAGTCTGTAGATCAACTGGTATGTAGAAAGGCGATGAACTAGTGTGCCACGACGTTTGTTTCGGTGTCAGCTGGTTCATATACGACTTCAGGCGAGTGGAATATTCTGTGACATCTTCGGTGCTGACATTGTCCTTTGGGGACAAAAATTGTCCTGGCAAGCGAAGCGTTTCCCCGTAAACTAGTTCGGCAGGGGTGTTCTGTAGGTCTTCTTTCCAGGAACTGCGTATGCCAAGAAGTATTAGTGGTAGAGCTTCGGTCCACTGTGCTGGAGAGTGGCACATGATGGCGGACTTCAGCTGTCGATGAAATCGCTCGATTATGCCATTTGAAGCTGGGTGATATGCAGTGGTACGGAAGTGACGAGCGCCAATCAAGGTAGTAAGAGCCTTGAAGAGGTGGGACTCGAACTGGCGTACACGGTCTGTTGTCACGCGTGTTGGACATCCAAATCTGGCTACCCAGCCAGAAACAAGAGCCATGGCACAGGATTCTGCTGTGATATCCTGGAGCGGATACGCCTCAGGCCAACGAGTGAAGCGATCGATGACTGTAAGGCAGTATCTGTAATTAGATGAAATAGTTAGCGGCCCTACGATATCGAGGTGTATGTGGGAGAATCTTGAAGAGGGAACGTGGAAATTGGAAAGTGGAGAAATGGTATGGCGAGTAATTTTAGATTTCTGGCATGGTAAGCAATGCCTAGTCCACTCTCTACAATCTTTACGTATCCCTGGCCACACAAATCTCTCAGTGACCAGTCGCACTGTAGCTGATCTTCCGGGATGGTGAAGATTATGTAACATGTCGAAAACTCTCTTCCTGAATTCGGGTGTGACATAAGGGCGCGAGGATTGTACTGAGACGTCGCAATAAATCGGCACGTTACTGTCATAGGTTACCATCTTCTTCAGTTTAAGGGTCGTGCCACGACGGAGCAAATCTTGCAGCTCTGGATCATTTTCCTGAGATTGTGCAAGTTCTTCATAATCTATGGCTAGAGCAACCCCTTCCACGCGTGAAAGAGCATCTGCGACTTCGTTTTTGTCACCGGGAATGTACCTTAAGTCCGTTGTGTACTGGGAGATATAATCGAGGTAGCGAAATTGTCTTGGCGAAAATGACTCTCTGTTTCGTGAAAATGCGTATATGAGCGGTTTGTGATCAGTGTACACAATAAAATTTCGCGCTTCGATCATGTGACGGAAGTATTTTATCGCTTCGTAAACCGCAAGTAACTCGCGATCGTACGGGCTATATTTTTTCTGTGACGTACTCAGTTTATGCGAATAAAATGCGAGCGGTTGCCAGTCATTATTACTGCGTTGTTGTAACACGGCCCCAATCGCAGAGTCAGAGGCGTCTGTCGCAATAGCCAGGTCTGCGGACGGATCTGGATGAGCCAAGAGTGTCGCTTGCGCCAAGGAATCCTTACAGTTTTCGAAAACTTGAACCAAATCGGAAGTCATTTCAATAGGAGTAGAGCTTTTTGCATTGGTACCTGCGAGTAAGTTGTTTAGTGTTGCTTGAAGTTGAGCTGCGTGGGGCATAAATCGGCGATAAAAATTTATCATGCCCAAGAATCTACGGAGCTCCTTCGCAGTCTTCGGGACCGGAAACTGTTTGAGTGCAGCAATCTTTGTGTCCAAAGGTTTTGTACCGGCGGCTGAAATCAAGTAACCGAGAAATTTGACTTCTGCTTGACCCAGTATGCACTTAGAGGTGTTTATTAAAATTCCGTAGTGTTTCAAGCGGTCAAATAATTGACGCAAGTGTGTGCGATGCTGCTCCGGAGATTTAGAAAAAATTAGGATATCGTCAATATAGCCAAAGCAAAAATCCAATCCAAATAACACTTCGTCGATAAATCTTTGGAATGTCTGTGCAGCGTTTCGTAAACCAAATGTCATGTAACGAAATTCAAACAAACCAAATGGTGTAGAGATTGCAGTTTTCGGAATATCATCTGGGTTCATCGGAATTTGGTGGTAGGCCTTAACTAGATCGATAACAGAAAATACCGAACATCCTGAGAGTTGATGCGCAAAGTCGTGGATGTGGCGAATAGGGTATCTATCAGGTATTGTTCTCGCATTGAGCGCTCTATAGTCGCCACACGGTCTCCAGCCGGAATCTTTTTTCTTAACTAAATGAAGTGCAGATGACCAAGAACTTTCGGAACGCTGGGCTATACCTGACTTCAACATGTCTTCAAATTCCTTTTTTGCTGCTTGAAGACGAATCGGATCTAAGCGTCGCGGCTTGCTCGAAACTGGAGGCCCTGGGGTGGTCCTGAGGTAGTGCACAGTGTTGTGTTTTGGTTCAGATAAAATACCTGCAGGTCGGGTGATTTCTGGAAACTCACGCAGTAGGTCGTGGTATGTGGTCTCACCAGTGATGACTTTTACAGAAGATATATCGTCATCTGTTGAATTTGCGTTGACTGCAGCCACTGAAACTGTCGTAGTTCCGTCAATCAATCGCTGGCTTCTGCAATCCACAAGTAGATTATAAAAGCTTAAAAAATCCACTCCAATAATAGGTTTCGAAACGTCTGCGATTGTAAAATTCCACGTAAATACGCGTCTTAGGCCAAGGTTCAAGTGTAGTGTTATAGGTCCGAATGTGTGTATAACAGTGTTGTTTGCAGCTGCCAGGTCGTAGTTGGTGCGTGTGCAGGGCGTCTTAACTGCTGACCGCGGGAAAACGCACAAGTCGGAACCTGTATCCACCAGGAATCGCATTTTCGATGTTCGGTCGACGACAAATAGACGGCCTGTAGATGTAGGGCAGTCGTTGGCCGCTACTTGCGACCGCCCTGCGAGTTTAACGCATCGTTAAAAGAACAAGGCTGCTTACATTTCATTGCCTTCGACCCGTAGGTATAATGGTAATAGCAATGCGGGTGATCTGGCGGTTGCCGAGGTCTGGAACGACTACGTGACTTTTGGTACCTTCCCATTTTGTGACGTGAGCGGTTGCGTCCTGCTTCGCCTTTCCGCGCAGTGAGCAACGCGACCTGCCGTGTGAGCTCGCTAATCTGCTTAGCCATCTTCTCGTAGCGCGAATCTTCCGACGACGTACTGGCCACCTGAGGAATTGTAGGTGCAATTTCGTGAACTTTGTCCGCTAAGTCGGCAAGTTTGTCCAGCGGCAACTCCATATGAGGAGCGATAACAGATTGTACGTTTTGCGGCAAACGACTAGACCACAATGTATTTAAAAAATCAGGTGGACATGACGGACCCGCTAGTCCCATCAAATGTCGCAAAAATTGGGACGGCTTGCGGTCTCCAAGCTCCTCGTGCATCAGTAATTGTTTCACTCGCTTTTCTTGAGAGGCAGAGAGGCGCTTAATAAGCTCGGCTTTCAGCTTGTCGTATTTTCCCGTTGCGGGTGGGTTGGTGATGATATCCTTGACCTCTATTGCGTAGCGCGGCTCTAGTTGAGCCATTACATAGTAAAACTTGGTCTCGTCGCTAGTGATCTTTGAAAGGATAAATTGACCTTCCATTTGAGCAAACCACAAAGCGGGCTCTTCCGGCCAAAATGGGGGTGCTCGTACTCCCACACGCAATACTTCCTCCTTACTGTCTCTCGCAGGCGCTGGTTCACTCATCTTTGAGATTTAAAAAAAAATAAACGGCTCACCTTGAGTAAGTTTTTAGCCTTACGATTAATGCGTGCCTGTTTTCCCCAGAGTCAGCCACAGCGTACCCACGAAGATCCTGATGGTCTTGATCACGTCGGGGTCACCAATTTGTGGGTGTAGCTGTGTAGTGCTGGTGTAGTGTAGCGAAGGCGATCACCGTGATGCACGGAAATAAAAGATCGTGCTAAGCAGCAACAGTATAATAAATAAAACTTTACAAAAGCAAGACGATAAAGAGCAACGCGAAAACTAGTAGTACGTGGCAAGCGGAGTGGAGTCAGTTGTTTCGATTCTCGGTTGTCTTGGGCGACGAATATTTCCGAAGACTCCCGAGTGTCGCCGAAGTATAGAGCCGAGGTCCAATTGCCATGCGTTGTTAGATCTTGACCAATCACATCATGCTGCGCGATGCAACGCCATCACGTGGGCTGTACATGCGCTGTTTGAAGCATGACGTAAGCAGCGCCACCTAGCAGCGTAGTTTAGGCGCCCTCTAGCGTCATCTAGTGGCGTAGCTAAACGAATGATGACGCGTTGTATGCCTGCGCCAGCTTTCAATTAGCGGAGGAACCGCTACAGTACTATCCCAAATACGCATCTTAGATTTGAAAAGGTTTTTTCACATACTGTATAATAATCTGCTGTGTCTGTATAACTTAGGTACTTATAGACGATAAGTATGTTTCAGACGCGTGAATAGCTAATATTTTAATTTATTTATAATAATTATAACTTCTATACATAATAGTCCCTCCATATGTAAAGGTAAAGAAAATATAAAAATCTTTCTTCAATCTGTCACAAATCAATCTTTTTTTAAATTAAGTCTTGTGAGACATCAAATATTTCAAAAGAAAGATATTGTTATGCGATAATTGAATTGTTATTTTAAATATATATTCTAAGCATTTGCATAATATAATGACGCAGTCATTAAAAATGATTTATAGCATATTATATTGTGTAAGTTCTCTACATACGAAAACGAATAAAATAAACATGTGTTGATGTTTTTTGTGTCACAAATAGATTAAATAAGCAATTTGACCATAAATTATAAGTAATATAAATCTCCATTAGTTTTATTACTTTAATAAATTTTACGATGCCCACTTTGTAGGAGTGTGCCGTGAATAAATATTTGACCATATACGATGAAGGTTCATTAGTTTGTTAGGGCATTTAATCGACAAGGAACTCTTATATTATATCACTTCTGTGAGGGACTGTTCTGTTATTCCCGTGAGATTATTATAGTTTGAATATCCCTCGGTAAAAAAAATCGCATGCACAATATTTATTGTAAAGCAACAAAATTATTAACCAATGGCTCTGATTTAAACCAACTTGTAAATTTTGTAAGCATTACTACATTGTAAACTGGTTTTGAAAAGAACAATACTAAAGTTTCTTGCCCATTCTTCTCTACAGAAAACTGCTTTCCGAACTGGGTGGTAGATCAAAAAAAGATGGAAATTTAAACGATGTTCAACATTTTAATGGATTCAATAAATTATTTTTATTTTCATGCCGTTAAATTATCCGCTACCTTTATATTACTAATTACCTTTTATATTACCAAAGTACTCACCATAGAACTTTACTGTATGAAAAGTCAAAACCACTGAAGCTATTGACGTAAAGAAATCATAATTTTATTGTAATAATTGCATATATGTGCTTTTCCAATAATGAAAATGTTAATATCTCACACACAGCTGAAAATCTTGAAAATCCTGTACATATAGCTTTGTAAAATAGTATAAAAATAAAAATTAACTTTCAATATTAGATATTGTAGTCTCATTTATTTTCCCTCTATCAACATAATACTAATTAAATAACTGTATCAGGAAAAACCATTAAGCATATCGATAAAATAAATTCCGGTCTTATAACAAAAACATATTTCCATAATTTTATCGATACTTTAAATCGACTATTGCAAGCTTTCTATATTGGATTTCTAGAGGTTTTGTGTTTCGAAAACGACGACGCTGGTTTTCATACAATTTGACGGCTATTGCCTTTCTAACCATATTCAACTGTTCTGTGGTACTCACATTGCTGCTAATGGAAAGTAAAATAAAATGAAAAATATCCGTATCTAAATTGTCTGCCTCGGTGACAAAGTTGGACTACGCTGTGATTGCAAAGCTGAGGTCTTGGATTCTAATCCCAGGTCGGGCAAAGTGATATTAAATTTTTATATATTTAGCCCATATGCTGATAGGCTCGTCCCCTATCACATCGTGGGACGAAACACACAAGGCGAACCTAGGTTAGGTAGGTGCTACCAAGACCTACCGTCTTGGTAGCATCTGTGCTTCCCCTTCTGGGAATAAGACTAGATTTTATGTATGCATATATTTCAATAGATTGAATAATAAACTCGATACACTTACGAAGAGGTTTCCAAAAACAAAAATGGCTAGGATCTGGGCGTATAACAAATATTCTATCAGAAAGAGTCTCAACTGATTCCCCAAAACCTTTTACTCCACGTAATTGCAATTGACAACAAAACCACAACATATTATCTGAGCGACGGTTAATAAAACAAATTGTAACGTTTATTTAAAGCTCTTCAAAAGAAACTTAGCTGAAACGGACTCACGAAACCCCACTCAAATCCTTTTCAAAGTGTCCCAAACCGCTGGTCCACTTTAATGTTTTGGCGCAATTTACGTAAGTTGGACGGAGCCGCGAATTGTGTTTCTTAGAAAAAGCATTTAGATAAGTTGAGGTCATTTTGGTACTTGAGACGCTGCTCGATAGTCTGGGTGCAATTTAGTATTTGTTATGGTCTGCTTAATTGTGTTATTATTCGACTAGCTCGGTGGCTCAGTTGTGCTACTACCGTAGTACAGAAGAAACTGGTTAGAAAGCTGAGGTTTCGGGTTTGAATCCCGGGTCGGGCATGGTAATATTGGATTTTCCTATTCCTTATCAGCCAAGGGTTAGGAGCTTATGGCCGATATGGCGATACGGTCGCCCCCTACCACATCATGCGACGGAACATAAAAGGCGAAATGATGGTGTCTTGGCACCTCTGCCTACCACTTGTCGAAACAGGCGTGAATTTACGTACCTATGCATGAATTTCATAGTCTTGGGAATTCCAGAAGATGTTTGCTTAATTGTTGTTAAACTGATATATTTTTCAGTTGATTTGGTTAATTTAGACACATAGACCATGTTCTGTATTAATAAATACGTCTTAAATTTAACTTAGCATATTTCCCATGGAATATAATTATTTTGCCAACCCGCACTAGGCCAGCGTGGTGGACTATATGGCCTAACCACTCTCAATCGTACTCTCGATTGTAGAGTAGGCCCGAGCCCTGCAGTGGGACGTATATGGGCTGATACAGATACAGACAGATAATTATTTTAAACATTTAAAAAAATGGCATTAGGAAAGATTGCGTTGTTTATTTGTTATCGCATTTAACAATGTATGATTAGGTTTATGAAACTAAAAATGAGGATAGGAACAACAATCAAGTTAACTGTTGCTTGAACCACAAGCATAGCCGCGGAAGTAATATCTTATTATACAAGGTTATATTAGTCATAAAGGGTATATAAAACTTAAAGGGGGATGACAAACCCATCATTAGAACAACTTTCACTACGGGAAAACCCTGAAATCGCGATAAAAAAACAGCTGGTCCATATAAAATAATCGTTTCAATGTAAAATGCACGGAACAGCTAATTATTTTTCGAGGTTTCACGGTTGGGCCTATAGTAAAGTTTGTTCATTATGATGAGTTTAGACCCCTTCTTAACCCTTCTTTACCCTTTTTGACTAACCTTGTATAGACTGCTTCTATACGAACTCAATATCACAACACATACAACAAATATACTTCCTACTAACTCTCAATTGCACGCCGCAAATCGTCGAAGTTGTTCCTTTGTTCCCGCACCACGCTCTTCCCTTGCGCCATAACAAAGCAGTTGAAACTTTTTAGCTATGTGTTCATTGTTCGGACAGGTACAACTTCAAGTTTTTCTGTCTCCGACTACGTGAGTGTGGAACTCCTCAATTTGTTAAGTTTAAACGTCCTGGTACATGTGCTACACAATATGGTAAGCCGTGTATATAAATAAATAAATAAATAAATAACACCCAACAGTCACATACATAGTCCTGACCCCACACTAAGATCGAGTCTTGTGTCGTGGGTATCAGGAACTACGAGAGACTTTTCGGTCTCACAAACACCCAGACCCGGAAGAAATATTTGTGGGCCGCACAAACATTTCTCTCGGTGCGGGGATCGAACCCGCGGCCTCTCGTTTCACAGGCGGCGTCTAACCAACTGCGCCACGGAGGCTTGTATATGTGTTGTTGATATACTTTCAGTGCGTGGCGTGTAAGATTGTGTTTTTGAAAATATTCGTTTCATGACGATGACAGCTTACGTAATATTCTACATTCAAGTTATCTGTTTATACCACAGTGTGTTTCTTTATCAATTCTTTACAAGATCGTCCGCCAACCTTGGGGTAGGCGTATGTCTAACATTTTACTTCCTATGGCTGAAGAAACAGAGAAACAGATCGATGTATGGAAGATTGTAAATATATGAGTAATGAGACTTTATAACGTTTGTTTCAATTTTATAGATGTTTGGCGTTTGGAATTACAAATAAAATTAAAAAAAAATCTATCTAACGCATTGCTTAAGATATGTATTCATAGTATAAACAACAAGTATGCTCGTAATCTAATAGTGTTAACATGTCCAATATATTACATTGTGAAGAGAGAAAAACTATATCTGATCTTTTGACAATAGCGCGACGGAAATGCATTCAGTCGTCAAAAGATCCTAGACTATGACGTTGCCTAGTTTGTTGCGTCACGTAACGTATCACAAATGTGTGCAATTTCAGAAGTTACAGTTGTCTTCGAGTGTTGTACATATCTTAGTAATCTTCTTGATATTAGTATTCACCAAACATCATGCTACTCTTAGCTCGTTGGCAACGTGATGGCTTAGAAATACTAATTTCAAGAGAAAATATTTTATATACCAGCATTTAGCCACCTTTGAATCTTAATGGATTATTCTGCTTGGTAATAAAATTGCTTCAATCTAGTTATGGGAAGTATGTGAGCAGAAACCTTTTTGTTGCCTGCAGGGACAATTTTCTTTAGATTTAATAATCGAACGTAATTGTGGGTAACAGATGACTGATATGAAGGGTGCAATGCCCTTTGTACAAACTCTACTACTAAATAGATAGGGCAAGAATAATCATAAAAATTCAGTAAAGGATATTTTATAATTAGGCAAAGAAGGCGATTATAAGCTCTATTACTAATGAAGACATGAATAATCATAAAAAATCGGAAAAGGATTTTTACTATTAGTGGAAGAAATGAAGTCACGAATATCATATTATTAAGGTCCAATCAATAAAACACTCAATACCCCTTCCCTTCACCTCTTCTCATTCCTTATCCTTCCTGCTCCCCTCCTGCTTTGATGGACCAGCAACATATCCATGATTTTATTTTTATTTATTTATTAATAAACTTTAATGTACACCAGAAAGAAAAAAAAACAGAAACTATTTATTTAATTTATTTATTGCACTAGGCAATTTCCTCCAGGCAACCCTTGGATGGAGATAAGACACAGGAGAGAGAAAGAATGATTCAAACCCTATGGATATTTATGGACGGCAGATATCATTTATCATCAGCTGACCTGTTTGCTCGTTTACCAGCTCTACGCTACAAAATAAAACACTCAAAAGGAACAAATTATGCATGACAATACATTCAGTGCAATTACAATACTTTGTTTATTCCCGAGTACTGAACCGTGTTCTTATTACAAAATGGCTTCTTTTTGTATCAAAATAAACAAATCATTAAATTGAATGTTACGCTTCCCTAACTGGGTCCCTTGTGCTGTAGACATTGGCGAGGAAATATTTATAAATTAGATATGTACTGCTATCGTTCCGTGGAATCCTGGCAACCAGTATGTTTTCATAACAATAAAAATCCTTTTACATTTAGATCTTATGGTCTTAAGTAAGAGATCATTGCTGTAGCTCATTATAGATACAATTCTAATCGATGGAACAACTTGAGGCGATATGACTAACTTATAAAAAAGAAGGAATATAAGAACATAAAGTATGCAAAAAAACAAGATATGTAACGATGTCCACCGTTAATAAATTAAAATTACTAACTTTTTAAATAGGTTTAAAAGACAATTATGATTTTATGAGCGATGTGCTATCCGCCATGCATGTTCTCTAACCGGATAAATAAAAAGTTTATTAATATTGACGAATGCATAACATTTCAAGGCTGCTTGAGTTCCACTAAATCGACAGCAACGGACTTTTTTGATTTCACCACAATGTCGAGCTACAGAATTAAAATCTACATGATATTATTCCATACACAATCTTAGAAGAGACTCTTGTCCAGCTGTGAGATATGTAGACTCATACAAATTCTAAATATAATAATGTCACAGAAAAAGTAATGTGGATCAGCTAGTAAACAAATATCAATAATATAGAAGCTGAATCGAGATATTTTTGTTTCTCTGTTGTCGCTTGAACTTGGTCCGCCAGCGTGAAATTGGCGTCGAAACTTGTAAATGCGTTATTGAATATTTTACAAAGGAAAATAAGGGATATAACTTGTACTACTGTTTGCTATTGATTCAGAGTATATCAATATTGTTACTGAAAATGAAACCGGGTGGTAGTTTTAGTGATTACAAATCCAATACAACTTAAAAAAATCAATAAATAAAAAAGGCAATGAATTCCGTTTCAATAACTCGATTAAAAAAGATAAAAGTACAACAAAAAATATAAAAACTAAGCCATCAAGTCCATCACTCTTGTATTCAGACCGCTCAGGAGGTCGAGGACGAACTTTCTATATGAAAAGATAAATCAGCTCAAAGCAGTTCTGAAAGTTTATAAGAAACAACGTTCAGAGAACTCGCAATTTTTAATTTTTTTTCCCAAAGTTTTGTAACTGCGGTTGATTGCAAGCGAAATGTTGGCGTGCAGCCCTGGAGATAAGCCGTGGCGCGGTTTAAGGCTTCTTTTTTCTAAAGCCTTGCCTTAAAGGAACGAGGCTCGTATTTTTCAGCCAAGTTGTGCTATTATTGAAAATTGAGGGTAGGATTGTGATTCTTTTACTCAGTGTCAAAATGCTTGAAGTAATAAACAATGTTACGCAATTCTTATTGGATCAATTGCTAATGTGTCCAATTTTCAAAAAGTTTGTATATTACTACTTCATATTACTTTTAAAATATTACTTTTATAAGAAAATGGTCAATTTCTAGGTAATGCTACGTCAATAATGTCGGCAAAATAATTATTTGGTAAAAATTATAACATTAATATGTAACTGTTTATATGATTTCTGACTGCGGAAGTCATTTTTTGTTCAGCGATGTTCAACAAGCTATCATTTATCTCTATAAATTAAATTAAAACTCAATATTTAGCCATCAATATCATCGTTACATATCTTTAGGAAATGTATTGTTCTTTTGTAGTCTATACATACACGGTATATCAAGACTGCTTCCGAAAACAAAGCCAAGTGGTTATTTGCGTAGTATTGGCAGTCAACAAATACTACGCAACAAAAAAATTTGCAAAGAAATGCGACAATTTCGTTAGTTTCTTTATTCATCTTGGTCATAATAAGTCTACCAACACAGTCAATAATATCAGTAAATGTGAATTTACTGACCCGATGAAATGCGCAAAGCCCAGATTGTATGTGTAATATTGTCCCATTCAAAGTGCAAGCCGCAAATAAGAAACGGATCTGTGGCGAGAGAAAATTGGATTTTCCTTCAATTCACTGTGTGTAGGTACAAAAATTGAAACTGGCTTCACATCGATACCACGTAATTCGTTTATGGTCATAATTGATGTAGGCAGAGCTCGCTAGTTATTGAGAATCTTCGGTTTTATATTTGTTTTCTTCGTATCAAACGTTGAAGATGATTTGGCTTACCTTTTGTTTCTTTAAATTATTCTCAGTAGTTAGTTATTAGCAACTAGATGTTTTTGTATTATTCTACGTATGTACCATTTTTTGCAATATATTAAAAAAAAATACACTAACTCTTGATAAATTGGGATAAAATAAACAATGAAAAAAAAATATGTTAGTAAATTTAATAATAAATAAACGAACAAAACTATGTTACAAATGTATCAAAAAATTATATTAGCTTGCAAGTACATAGTACATAGTACATAGCTCCCGCATGAATGTGTCTGACGCCTCGCGATAAATATGTCATTTAGCATAACTGGCTAAAAGGGCAAAGTAAAAAAAAAAAACAACTTTTTCAACCGCTATCCAGCTGGCCACATTTTTGCGTAACATCCGTGGAGACTTTATTTTGGAAATCTGCGTATGAATATGTGTATACTTATTTATTAGTTTGGAAATTATTTTAATGTTCACAAAAATATATATTTTTTTATTGAAAGACAAGACGATCTGGTCGCTTGCCTTATCACTGACTGACTTATGACTGGCTGTTATAAAGGACCAGGACGGAATGTTTTTTCAATGCAAAACCAGAACTTATTATTACTAAGCTGTATTATACTGTACTGTACTCGTTACCCGATTCCCACTGGCTTACCTTTTATACGTGGATTGAATAAATCACTAATGTCACTTATTCACAAAATAGTAAAGAAGTGGAATTACTGAGAAAGAAACAATAATTAAGTTCGGTATCACTATTATCTTTTACAAGCTACAGTTCGCGGTGCCCGATTTGGTATTATTAATTCCCAAAACGAAAACACGCTAAATTTCTATTTTCTATATTCGAACTAAAACTACATTGTAAATTTGCTCTTAACGTAGAAATAAATGGCCTAAAACTAAGTTTCATAGCTGGCCGTTAGCAAAACATTGGTATTTCCAACCTTAACTAAATTACCCGTACGAGCAAGGACCACGTGTTGCCGAATTTATGGTGAATACGCCCTATACAATTCACTGTATTTTACACTGTAATTGTTGTTTTGTTTATTATGCCGGCATATGGTGTGTTATACAGAATTTAGAAGTGTTTGGGAATTTACCTGTGTTATTTAAAATGAGATGTGCGCCACAAAGTTCTTATACGTGTTGCAATTTAATTTAATTTTAAATAAATACAGTAAAAACATAGCCTTTACAAGAGTAAAACATAAATCCGATACCCCGAAGTACGCCAAAAATATGCGAGCCAGTGTCACCGATCTTCCGACCTGGCATGATTGCGTATATTGTGGTCAGCCTATTTCCCTAACAATCCCTCACCGGCATACCTGAAAGTCCTCGGTGCTCATCACAAGCATTATTAGCAGTACTGGATATATTAACCGGTATAGTGCGAGAAACCTTATTAGCATACATAGTCCGAACCACATATAAACAAACTAGCGGCCCGGCCCAGCTTCGCCCGGGTACAAATAGATTTCTGTACAATAATATGTACGTTTTATACATATAAACCTTCCTCTAGATTTACTCTATCTATTAAAACCGCATCAAAATCCGTTGCGTAGTTTTAAAGATTTAAGCATACAAAGGATCATAGGGACACAGGGCCAGAGAAAGCGACTTTGTTTTATACTATGTGGTGATATTGTGTCATAGGAAACACAAACTACAAGAGACATTTAATATTACAGCACCCAAATTTTCAACAAATATTTCTAGTTCGCACAATAATAGCAGCTACATTCATAGTGGAGATATTTAAACCACTGTGTCGCAAACGTTGTCAATTTGCCATTTTTTAAATATATGAAGTTATTTAGGACTGGTTCGGTGGCGTAGTTTTGCTATAAAAGTACAGTTAGAAAGCTGAGGTCTCGGGTTCGAATCCTCATCATCATCATCATCATCATATCAGCCGCAGGAAGTCCACTGCTGAACATAGGCCTCCCCCAATGATCTCCACAATGACCTGTTGAAAGCGGCCTGCATCCAGCGACTTCCTGCAACCTTAGTCAGATCGTCCGTCCTCCTTGTAGGCGGGCGTCCGACACTTCGCTTGCCTGTACGTGGCCTCCACTCGAGAACCTTTCGGCCCCAACGGCCATCGGTTCTACGAGCTATTAGCCCGGCCCACTGCCACTTCAACTTGCCAATCCTATGGGCTATGTCGGTAACCTTGGTTCTCCTACGGATCTCCTCATTTCTGATTCGATCTCGTAGGGAAACACCGAGCATAGCCCGCTCCATCCGCCGTTCGAATCCTATCCGAAGTAATTTAATTTGTGCACGATATGGCTATAGGTTCGCCCCTTTTCATATCGTGGGACGAAATATACTTGGTAAATATAGGTGTCCTGGTAGCACTTCTACCTCTTCTAGGAAAAAGGCGTAAGTTTATGCATTTATTTTATTCGTCACTCTAACGTTATTTTTTTTTTATTTCACTGAATGTCGAGACGAGCAAGCTGTTCGGCTGATGGTAAGCGATACGACCGCTCATAAACAGTAGCAAAATTCCACTGCGCTCGCATTCCTGAGACGTAAGATGTTAAGTCTCAATATGTCCAGTAGTTACTCTGGCTACAATGTCCTTCAATCCAAAACACAACAGTGCATTTACACTGCTGATTCACGGGATAAATAGACATTGCGGTGGTATCTACCTAAATGATCTCTCACATATGAGAGAGCTACCACCAGTATATACTAAACTTTACTTGAGTATTCTATGAGACTTAACACATCTCTGAAATTCTTATTAATAACACTGTTTTATGCAGATATCTTCACGATGTTTTCCATTACCATTAAAGCGTAAATTAACTATACAATTATGGTTATTAAACACTCATTAATATCGCTTAATTAGTATGCACAACGCGTACAATCATTCAAATTAGCTCCAT
This sequence comes from Hyles euphorbiae, assembly GCA_023078785.2. NCBI lineage: Eukaryota > Metazoa > Arthropoda > Insecta > Lepidoptera > Sphingidae > Hyles > Hyles euphorbiae. The sequence continues at coordinate 11,780,617 of CM041039.1, read as the reverse complement.
TGATATGAAAAGCCCTTGTAACTCATGTTTTGATGTATTACTATATCACTGTTAAATGCTTTGAGATTTTGTATAATATGCCAAAGTGTTATTTTGTAGTGTTTGAGAGGTCAAATGGTTGAAAAAGAGTATTGTTCTATTGACAATCTCTTACTAAATGAGATAAGAAAACAAATCCGTCCAATTTGTTGAGTGTGAGACAATGGAATAATTTTTCTATTGCAATGATTGTTAAGCATGCCATTTGGCTAATGGTAAGCTATACGACCTCTCATGGACAGTGGCAAAATCATACAACAAAATGAACTACAAAGCAATGCTTGGCATTCCACTGCACTCGCCACCCTTAGACGTATCATTTTAAGTCTCAATATGACTGGCTACAATGTCCTCCAAACCGGAACACAACGGTGAATGTATACTTTTGTTTAGCGGGAGAAATAGACATTGCGGTAGTACCTAGATATACCCAGCTGGCCTCTAATATGAGATAGGTCTATCAATAACTACTCAGGGCTAGCGTGTCCATTCTTACATTAGTCTAAAATAAATACAGTGGGGCTTCACTACATAGTATAAAACAAAGTCGCTTTCTCTGTCCCTATGTCCCTTTGTATGCTTAAATCTTTAAAACTACGCAAACGAATTTTGATGCGTTTTTTTTATTAGATAGAGTAATTCAAGAGGAAGATTTATATGTATAATACGTATATATTATTGTACAGAAATCTATTTGTACCCGGTCGAAGCTGGGCCGGGCCACTAGTGTTATTATGAAACGGATACGCCATTCAACCTTCATAAATTTTTTTTTTATTTATATACAAAATATGATCCAATCTCAGTCCTCATTAGGTATTTGATATTTATCCGAGCGGATACGAATGACCTACATATTTGCGGAATATGCAGTGACGTGTATTTTGACCTCATTCGTTATCTAGGGTCCCATATATCACATTTACAAGTCAACTTTCCCGACTTATGAATCAGATTTATTTACGAAACGTAATTATTGTGATAACTAGAAAAAGACCACAATATTGTGATAAGCGGAGCGATTGAGACATTATGCGGCAATTTTATGAAAGTGATGAATTTTTTTTAGTTCATAAATACAGGCCTATCGATTACTTTGTAAAAGCAAACTTTATCAAAACGGTTGAAGTAAGATTTGCGATATGCTGTAGATTTTCTTAATATTCTTACGTATGGATTTTCTTATATTCATATCATTTTCATTTGGTCTGTGAGAAATTATCTCAAAATGTGAAAAATCGTTAGTTCGTGCGGAAATATGACATCAAGCTGGTGGTAAATCTAGAAAACATAATAAAACTTTATGTAACGGACCTTCAAAGGATATCCAAATTATGTTACCTATTACGCAATGGTAGGATGATCTACCCACATCATCTTCTGATAATTACAATTATACTTCTCATGAGAAAAATCTAAACATCTTGCAAGTTTATGTTTTGGAAGGATTATCAAAAAAATGTGTATATTTAGGATTTAGGAATACATGTCAAATGTCGTTTATTAGTGAATAACATGAGATGTTCTAAATCACTAATAGTATAAAACAAAGTCGCTTTCTCTGTCTCTATGTCCCTTTGTATGCTTAAATCATTAAAACTACGCAACGGATTTTGATGCGGTTTTTTTAATAGATAGAGTGATTCAAGAGAAAGGTTTATATGTATAATACGTACATATTATTTTACAGAAATCTATTTGTACCCGGGCGAAGCTGGGCCGGGTCGCTAGTTCATATTAAATTTATACACATATTATTTTCTAATGATGATAATGTTGCAGATGTCCATGGGCAGCGATGTTCACTTACCATCAGGTGAACCGCATGCTCGTTTGCCCCCTATAATATAAAAAAAAAAACTTACAAAACATATACCTATACTTGCAAGGTGTTTTCATTTTTATGATGATAAGTATAGGTATTTCCTGCTCCTATGCCCGCTCGCCTAACAAAACCTCGGCATAAAATCTATTAGTTCTTATCTCAATAATAAACGAAAATATATTAAACTCATGTAGACAATATAATTGCCTCCTTAGCACCTCTATGTTGCGTAACAAAGCTTGTTATCCCGAACTTCGCTTGGTTGCCTAGATTTAAGCAATGTCTGAACTTGATTATAGTGTTAATTGTAGAAATCTAGGCTACGAAACAGTAACAACCATATACCGTAATTTTGGTTGTAAAGTGAAATACGATAATTTATGAAAGAAAAAACATAACTGCAAAAGTTATATTTGGCATATACTATGGAGGTAACATTTCAATTAACAATTGAATTTGATCGGAACGAAGAACAATGGGGAAATTCATAAGATAAATTATAGAAACTCCAACTAATAATTTGTCGGTTGTATGAAATATCTTTATGTATCTGAATTATTTGTATAAGTATGTGAATATAATCGCATTGGATTTAACTCCTGTAAAATTAGGTTAAGGTAGACAAATAAAAAAAAACAAAAATTCATTATAATGAACTTCAGCTAATCCTTAGTAATTTATTTTTAAAATTTATGTAAGCAAAACATTTATTATTTTTTACGAACACAATAGCGAATATAATGCACCCATTAGCAAGCCGATTTAAAAACAATATCGACGCTTGTGTGAGTAATCACGTCTGATTTTTCGGAGTTCAGTCGCTATTTGGTCGGATACGAACATACAATTACTAGCATAATAATATAAATAAATAAATAAAATAAATAACACCCAACAGTCACATACATAGTTCTGACCCCACACTAAGATCGAGTCTTGTGTCGTGGGTATCAGGAACTACGAGAGACTTTTCGGTCTCACAAACACCCAGACCCGGAAGAAATATTTGTGGGCCACACAAACATTTCTCTCGGTGCGGGGATCGAACCCGCGGCCTCTCGTTTCACAGGCAGCGTCTAACCAACTGCGCCACGGAGGCTGTCTTCAACAAAGAAATTAAAACAACACAAAAACCACCACAAAAGTCAGCCGAATCCACATTTCGACAAATGTAAAATTCACTCTGAAATTACTCCTACAATTACGCGCAAGTAGTACCAACTAAAGAACACAGTGCAACATTTCGCGACAATATACGTACTGAAATTCTGAATTCACAGGTAAATACGACAATACGTGGAATTAACTGCGTATAATTTTCACAGAATGTCTCTTTGTGAGCCGTACGTTCAAAAATGTTTAATGTTCGTGAATAAACTACTTCCTTCCTTTATAGCCAAGTCTGCGCTTTAATAGAGCAAGCTTATGTTGCTCAGAATATTCGGCGCGCTTGCTGTGACGGATTTTGAGATTTTAGATAGGTAGATTTTCAAACATAATGTTTTCGTTTAAATACTTTGACGTAACTTTGTACTGCGCTGGGGAAATATTTTTATAGGGTGTAGTAGACCATGTTTTTCAGTAAGGCCACGCCCTCGAACTAAGCGGGAAACGAGCAGTCGCAATTGCTCCCGCGGGTCTAACAGCGCCTTACTAGTCACTATGCCGCTGCCGCTCCGCTTGCCGCTGCTACCCTACTGACTTTGTGGGCGCAGCATTATTGACACGAGATAAATTTTAGAATTGTAAAGTTTTATATAATTTGCTTGTAAGATGTCTGTCATAACTCATAAAGTCACTGGAAGCCGTGAGGTGCAGATCATTTCCAATAAGTTCCTTTGAAAATTCTTGGAGGAAGTCTATGTTCATCAGACGACTTACTGTAGCTGAATAATGATTCGTGTTTATTAGAAACTACGTCTAAGTAATAAAAAAATTGCAGTTATAAATCTGAAGCAAATCGGAACTAATAAAACCGGAATACATTTCGCACACACAAATCATTTACACAGCCCATAAAACGAATCCGAAACAAATTTCCGAAGCATAGATATTAACCTAAATTATTTAACGCTTTCCGTGAAGTTTCGAAGTAAAACAATATAAGTTGATATAATATAAATGGATGATTCAAGATTCGCACTACCGTTATATATTGAAATCAACTTTATGAGTTTATAAAAGGACGTCTGATGAACTACTTTACGGTTTGCATTACACATCTTAAATCTTCTTTTTATTATGCAACAGTAGTACCAGAGATTTTTAAATAATTACTTATTAAATTACCATATGATTCTCTAACTTTCTCTTTCTCTTCAGCGACAAGAAGGTCACTGCTGAACGAAGGCAAAAAAAAAAACAAATAAAAGAAAACAAAGCCAAGAACTTCCAATTCAGAACTTCAAAAAAAGATTTTTTAATAAGTGATTTATTTAACAAAAAAGCTATATACGTTGGAACTATTATAGTGTCCTGCAAAACTGTACAAAGAGTTTGACCGCAGGATTGGTGTTTAAACATGTAAATACATATTTATACTCGAACATTAGGGCAAGTTGACTAAATAATGCCTTTTGATTTTATATTTAAATATGGTTTTAACGGACTCTTGCCTTATGACCATAGACGGGCAGACTGTTGAGAGTGTAGGGTATGCGTTTTTTTAAAGTTCTATCTCCGATTAGTTGAATATTATTAAACCGATTACGTGTATGGATTTGCGTGATTAATCTGCCTGATGGTCGTATCTAGGGGCGAAAATTTTGATGTATGGCTAGAACAGGCACGGATAGACCCATTAGGAACCTGCCTGCTATTCTTGCTAACAATCATCTCATAAATTAAATTTAAGCTAAATCAATGTATATTAAAATTTAAAAGATGCGGAATCTGTTAAAATTCTACTTTAAAAAAAAAATCTGTTCATAATTGGTTAAAATTCATTTTTTGAAAACCAACAATATTTTTTTTATTTTATATTTGATTCAAAGAAGCATTTTCAAAACACCACAAAAGTGTTTGCACGTTGATTTTTGGTTTAATGGCAAATACAACAAAGCGGTGATATAAACGAACCCAGATGTCCTCTCTCGAATGAGGACCTACCTGAATGGCACCTAGCATTAAGTCGCTAATCATCGTTAGTTAAATTGTTATAAAGGGAACGTAATTCAGTACGGTTCAGTCGTGCTGAATTCCACTGCGTTAATTAAAGCCGTCTGAAAAGTTAACTACATTTGTATGGCAGCTAAAAATTGTGAAGGTGAGCTAGGTGACTCCGCTGTCCATTTCAAGTTCATTAGTGAAATTATTTCACCCTTTTATGTTCCTCTGCTTTTAAATTTTAAATTTAGATGGCTACGTCCGCTATTACTTCTATTGATAGTTTCTCTGGTATGTTACATTAAAATCTATGCAAGATATCAGTTATGTCATGAATTAAGAAAGTATACATGGAGTTATAATAAATCCTTCAAACCGGAACACAGCCGAGCTGTATAAAATAAAAGAATGGCGACAAAACTACACAATGCGGTAATACCCGCCCAGACGGACCTTTGAATATGAAAGATCTGCCACCTAGTAAAAATGTATGAGATAGGAATTTAGTACGTACTACGTCGACAATAACTAAATCAAGTAAATTAAATAGATGTATTTAACTTACCTTTAAATTCGTCTTTCCATTGATAGAACCACCTAAAACTAAAGTATAGTCTTCATTGAAGTATATTTCATTGCTAATGTCTTCACTTTCAGTTTGTAATTGTGCGCAGTCTATATAAAAGGTTACTGAATCTTTATCAACACGAATGAGCAAATTGGCCCAATCTTTCGTCACATCTATTCCTATATCGACTGCTATTGGTTCTCTTTTCTTTAATCCTTCCACGTAGATTCTTGATGATGACGGTCCGGAAGCAATTATGCATAAATTAAAAACCTTTTGTTTTAGATTATTTTCCATACTGAAAATACATGATGACGTCACTTCGTAAAGTTTGAATATTGCGTTTATTATGTATGGTGCAGTTATGTGTTCATTGCTAATCGATAGATCTTTAATAGGTATTTCAATGATAGAATCACTGAAGTTTAGAGCATAGAAGTCGTCTTTTCCTGCTATCGTTCTATCTTCTTCAACTTTTATTTTGAATACGTCCAAAAGTTTGAATTCATCTGAAACAAAATTATGTTTTATTCGCATTTACTTTTCTACTGTTCTAGCTTAATACTATTGGTTATTGGCTATTGTATAGGCTACGATTAGTTCTGGCTTCGATTTTTAGATTTACTTTCCAGTTTTCGATTCAATTAGTCCTAGTTTATTGTCGATATAGTCACCACCCAGACAGATACTATATTCTAGCACAGTGTTTTTGAATAAAATTGTGTCATAAGTAAAAAACGGTTAGAAAGTTGTTCAAACGAGGCATAAAGACGCACCCTTGTATTAACCCAAGTTCCAACTAATCTTGATCAAAAGGTAATGGCGACAGTCACGGTAGGTTTTTCGCCGAAAATTATTGTCGAGAATGCGTTAACTTTTAAAGAAGAAAGGCACTTAACCTTGGCTTTTGTAGTCTTGAAAAAGTTTCTTAATTAGCGTTAAGTTTATCGTCATTTATTTTAAGGGTTCCTATTTATCTTGTTATGCACGTGGGAATAAAAAAATCGGGTAGTATGTTTTGTACACTTAGTTTACAGAGATTGTCACAGAATGCTATTGGTAGAAAATGTGAATTCACTCGGTTAGTGACCTCCATATCAGAGTGTATCCAGAATGCAACTGAACACGTCAGGTTTAGTTTAGTTTAATTTTAGTGGTTATACGGTGAACTAAAAAAAATTGAATTAAACGACGTTTTTTTGCATTTTTTAAAAGTAGCATCGTGTTTGCTAAAATATTAATTTGAGCACCATTACGTTTTTTTTAATAAAAGGGTGCATTATTATTTTAAGTCCAGTAGTGTACTCATATTGACCCCCAAAACAAATAAAATAAGTTTTTATTGAGAATTTTTAGTTGCATTGTGTCACAAGTCACTAAAACTACTACCTGGGTTTGTTTTCAGACACCGTCTTGCTATACTTAATATGACGATGGAGAAGCCGTCGAAATAACGCAAGAATGTCACCTTATGCATTCAGCCTCTGTAATTTGTTTCTTATAATAGGTCAGTTACTAAAGCGACTGCTTGGGTGGTTCTATGATGATTTTAAAAACAGTTCATACATAAATTTATAATATATAATTACCTAATACATCGTCGGATGGTAATACCGTAGACATCATTGAGGAACAGACGAAGAAACACCTGCGAACAAAAAAACATAGTATCTTATATATCTTCTATATTTAAATGAAAAAATCTTGTATATATATAAATAATCTGAATCTCGGAAACTGCCCCAATGATTTTCATGAAATTCAGTATACAGGGGCTTTTGCGGACCATAAATCGATATAGATAGGATTAATTTAAAAAAAAATGTTTTATTCGTGTTTTCGTGAATCAACTTTATCGATAATAATTTAAACAATATGACTCTTCCTGACATCTATTTGTGAATAATATTTTTTATATATATATATGTATACTATATATATAAATACTATATATATGTATAGACGCGGCTGCCTACATGTTCACGGTGGTCGCGGGTTCGAATCCCAGCGCACACCTCTGACTTTTCGGAGTCATGTGTGTATTGAAAGTCAATCACCACGCATTAAAAACGGTGAAGGAAAACATCGTGAGGAAACCTGCATACCATAGCGATTTATAAGAATTTATATGGTATGTAAGTCCGCCAACCCGCACTAGGCCAGCGTGGAGGACTATATGGCCTAACCACTCTCAATCGTACTTTCGATTGTAGAGTAGGCCCGTGCCCTGCAGTGGGACGTATATGGGCTGATACAGATACAGATGTATACTAATGATACAATAACACTAAAGCTATTCCAGCAGATGGCGTTGGCAAAAACTCTTACTGTATTAATTTCAATCCGTATTTTTTTAGACAATAATGCTGTTATTTTTAAAACATTAACCTCTCCTTTTAATGTATATTTAATACACCAAAGATGTTTTAAACATCATCCAAACAAAATATTCTGAATGCCCCAAGGTTTACTAACCAAGTAAAGCCAAAGCATAACGTAAAATAAAATAAACTGTAAAAAGCAGGTACAAAAAGGGTGCCCAATGGGCAATGGCAAGAACCCATCGATCACGTCAGGGTTTGAACTTGTGAGTACCCAGTGTTAACCTTTTACTACGAACGGTTGACACTTACGGAACGCTCTCTGATCCCCAAAGGAATGAAAAATGGCGGATGAAACTTTTGAAATTGGAATAGTTTGCGGTTCTTGAAGCGATTGCTTGGGTACAGTCGCAGTTGATATAGTTTCAATATAAATGAGGTTTTAATCGATGGAGGTCGGAGTTTAAGGTTTCTTTAGAAGTAGAGCCTTATAGTTACAAATACGAGATGGCGTAAATCCTTTGGATGGTACTCTTTTCAGCAGTGAACTTCTTGTAGCTGAGTGTAATTTTTGATAACTTACCATATTAAACTGAATATCTGGATCTGGATCAGCCCATATACGTCCCACTGCAGGGCACGGGCCTACTCTACAATCGAGATTACGATTGAGAGTGGTTAGGCCATATAGTCCACCACGCTGGCCCAGTGCGGGTTGGCGGACTTACGTACCATATAAATTCTTATGAATCGCTATGGTATGCAGGTTTCCTCACGATGTTTTCCTTCACCGTTTTAGTGCGTGGTGATTGACTATCAATACACACATGACTCCGAAAAGTCAGAGGTGTGCCCTGGGATTTGAACCCGCGACCACCGTGAACATGTTGGCAGCCGCGTCTGGTCCGTTTACCAACAGGCCACCACGCACTTATTTATTAAACTGAATATACAAAATTATTATAAACCATAATTAAATTGACTATAAAAGTTATGTTCTACATACTATTTCCTAAAGCGATAAATAAATGTCACACATTCGAGTGACGTCGTACAAAACCCATTACAGCGAAGGTTCGGTTAGGACAAGACAAATGTGCTAATTTAGGACCAAAATCTAATTCTGTTGTGGTTTATTTTGATAGCCTTGGTTGATAATTAGCGATTTAGAGCAGTGTTATAGTTAATTAATGTGCCTTTTTGCCAAATAATAAATGGCAATTTAGAAAATTATTTGCATTATAAGCATGTTCATTCAATGTTTTTTCTTATGTGAAACACGTGGGTATTAAGTAAGAAGACTGTGAAATGAGAAGTGGTGTATTCAATTGTTTTTTTTTTTTTTGAAGAAACAACAATCTTGTAAGTCATACATTGTACTCGCCTGATTACGGAGGAAAATTTAACTTTGTTTTTTTTATTGTTTGTTTGTTAGATTTATTTGTAGTGAATAATGCATCTGATTTTGGTAATTCTAAAATAAGTAAATGCAAATGTTTGTCTAATTCTAAAGGCAAATGTCTATTTTTATGCTAACGTGTTACATACATATATCTCTTTCATTACTCAAGTCTTGAAATATAACATAAATTTAAGTAAATAATTTAAATCCCGCTATAGAAATCATACATATGCCATAGGCACTTCCGTTTATCGATACAAATTGCTGTCATAGACTGCGACAATTTAAGCTAATTATAAACAACATTTCAGGTTAATTATAAAAACTAATTGGTATTTGGTGAACGTATTATATATAGACGAGTGAAATTGGCTTGAATACGTTCACTTTGACAGAGTTTTCAATTACTTTCGTGTAATTGGCAGGGTTCATAAAATGTAAGGTGACTTTGAGCTACAATACGCGTGTGTATATTCAGAGTTGATTATTTTCTATTTTCAGATTAGTACGGTAGTAATTTTTAGACTAGTATACTGCGTCGGTGGCAGAGATACGGTTACAAAGCTTAGGTATCGGCTTTCGAATCCTGGGTGGGCAAAGTGATATTGGATTTTCCTATTGATTATCAGGCCGGAGTTAGGAACTTGTGCCCAATATGGCGAAAGGCACGCCCCCTATCAGATTGTGGGACGGAACATACAAGGCGAAATGCGGGTGTCCTGGCACCTCTACCTCTCCCTTCTGGAAAAAAAAGGCGTGAATTTGTGTATGTTTGTATGTAAATAATTCACATATTACGTAGAAATTTTACAGGTTCGCCCTAGAATCCAACCTTTATGTGTGTTTATAGATTAGTTTATAGATTAGTTAGAAGCGCTGGAATGGTTCTCTAGTTATCTTCGAGGGCGTCAGCAATCGGTGCACCTTGGCGAGATTTCGTCAATATGGTGCGACCTGGATGCTGGTGTCCCTCAAGGCGGTAAACTCTCTCCACTTTTATTATCTATATTCATTAATCTCTTAACCCAGTGATTCTCAACCTTTTTTTTGTTGCGGCACATATTTAACGATTTCAAAATTTGGCGGCACACATTTAACGTTTTCAAAATTTGGCGGCACACAAAGAAAAAGATAAAAGTTATTTACTTACTACAACACACTGCATAAATAGTTTATGCCAAAATATTTAAATATACGAAATAAACTAATATATACTACAATAATAACTAAACGTTTATTAAGGGATTAATTACAAGCTAATAATAAAAATATTTTTAATGCGAAATTTGAGCTTGATTTTTTTTTTGATAATTTGATTTATATTTGGTCGTAAAAATGACAATGCTTCTCTCATATCGTAAAGAAAAGGTGCAGTAACTACTATGCAACACCTTGTGAATCCCAACTATCACTAAAACAACACGTTTTGTACGCAGAAGTGGCAAGTGTGCGCCGACTTGAGACATATTCCTATTGCTATGCACGCCGCTTCATCATAATTTGGCACTAAGAAAAAACGCGTTGCAAAGCAAATAATAAAATAATTAACTTTTATGTGGATTTAAATATATATTCATGTTAAAAATATTTTTCTTTTTAAATGATATAATTTAATAATATTAACATTATTATATATTTGCAAAATTTGGCGGCACACTTTTGAAATTTGGCGGCACACAAAAGTGCCGCGGCACAGTGGTTGAGAATCACTGTCTTAACCCATAACCTTCAATGTACGTATCATCTATACGCCGACGATCTGCAACTTTATACCCAAGCAGAGGCGGCTCGTGAAATTTTTTGATGGGGGTTCACAAAAAAAGTAATTGAGAAACTAGAGCTTACTATTTATTATATTTGTATACAAAATCCATTCGCCGGTCTTTTTGGCGTGCGAAGATATCTATTACTTTCTTGTGAAAATCAGAAATGGAATTGATTAAGCGTACAAACTATTGTTTAATAGTTATTAAAAAAAACTGCGAATTAACTGACGAAGTCGACGAGTCGACGAGTTTGCTTGAAGATTTTTGTATACATAAGGACGATAACTGCGCATGAGTATGATATCCCTCGGCGTGCGCACGGCACGGCTGGCTGAACGACAACTGAGTGACGCGTGAGCGGCGCTCCAGATTACGCTAATTTCTCATACGATATCTTTTGTTTCACGTGTCAGCGCGATTCGTAGCTCTCTTTCGCACTCATTGAATACAGTACTAAGAGTCGTACTAAACTTCGTTTCATAGGAGCACAATCGCTGGCGCTCCACTCGTTACAAATTGACGCTATATGTACCTATATAGGTAATATCCATCCATCCATCCATCAGCCAAAGGAAGTCCACTGCTGAACATAGGCCTCCCCCAATGATTTCCACAGAGACCTGTTGGAGGCAGCCTGCATCCAGCGACGTCCCGCGACCTTCACCAGGTCGTCGGACCATCTTGTGGGTGGACGTCCTACGCTGCGCTTTCCGATACGCGGCCTCCATTCGAGCACTTTCCGACCCCATCGGTCATCAGATCTCCGCGCTATGTGCCCTGCCCATTGCCACTTCAACTTGCTAATCCGTTGGGCTATGTCGGTTATTTTAGTTCTCCTACGGATCTCCTCATTTCTGATTCGATCTCGTAGGGAAACCCCGAGCATAGCCCTCTCCATAGCTCGTTGAGTGACTTTGAGCTTCCTAATAAGGCCCATAGTGAGAGGCCACGTCTCGGTGCCGTAAGTCATCACTGGCAACACACAACTATCGAAGACTTTCGATTTAAGGCACTGAGGTATTTTGGACGAGAAGACGTCGCGCAGTTTCCCGAACGCCGCCCAACCGAGTTGGATTCGACGATTGACCTCTCTCTCGAAGTTGGACCTGCCTAACCGGACCACTTGTCCTAAATAGACATATTCGTCTACAAATTCAAGAGTCGAGCCCCCAACACCGATGGGGGTGGGCACAACATGGACATTCGACATGATCTTCGTTTTGTCCATGTTCATTTTAAGACCCACCTGTTGGGAGACTCGATTGAGGTCTTCGAGCATAGTGCTAAGGTCTTCCAGCGATTCTGCCAAGACTACAATATCGTCGGCAAACCGAAGGTGAGTGATATACTCGCCGTAATATAATAGTATATAATAATAATATATATAGGTAATATAATATACTTATAAATATAAAGAATGTAATGTAAGGATTTATGTATTATAAATATATATAAATTTTTAAATTAGCTAAGTATGTAATTTTCGTGGGAGTGCACTGCACCAGCGCTCTTTCGGATGAGCCGCCTCTGTACCCAAGCCAATATCAATTGCCTTTATTCCGCGTTTGACACGATCAACAGAGATCTCACCCACATCAAGAACTGGTCTGATGAGTTTGGACTCACGGTAAACCCCTCTAAATGTCAGGCGATTATTGTGGGTAGCCAGCGACTGGTGAGTAGGATTGACATAGCAACTCTCCCAGAGCTAGTTTACAATGGGTCTGTCATTCCACTATCTCCTAGCGTCAAAGACCTTGGGCTACATATTGACTCCACCATGAACTGGCGTACCCAGGTAACCTACGTCTGCCGTCGAGTGACCGATACCCTTCGTTCTCTATATCGTCTGAAGAATTTTCTTCCCTCGCAAACCAAACAGATGCTTGTGCAAACCTTAATCTTCCCCTTAATCGACTATGGCGATGTGTGCTATTTTGATCTGAATGCAGATCTTCTCAACAAACTTGACCGACTTCTTAATAATTGCATTCGTTTCATTTTTAATCTTCGCAAGTATGACCATGTGTCGTCTTGCCGTTCCCAACTAAAGTGGTTGCCCATTCGTCAGCGTCGTAGTCTACGCGCACTCACTCTTTTGCATTCTATTCTTGTATCTCCTTCTCCCCCATCCTACTTAATTTCTTTATTTCAGTATCTCGGTTGCAACCACAATAGAAACCTTCGGTCTACCTACAATTTACTTCTCCAGTGTCCTCCCCATACTACTGATTTCTTACATTATTCTTTCTCTATACAGTCGATACTTCTTTGGAATGCGCTTCCCCTCGAAATCAGGCTATGCAGAAACCGTTACGCGTTTAAAGTGAAGGTCCGGGAACTTCTACTCAAACAAATTGCAGAATCGTCAAATTAACTTTCACCACTTTTTAAATATGTATGTAAGTATGTATGTGTATTATATGGGTATATATTTGAAAACATTGAATATATATGTAAACTTATATTTACGTATATGCATAATATAAATTTAAATATATATATATATATAAATATATATTTGCACTTCGTTATACTGTTAACACCTACTTTGTACGATCTCTGCATCACCCAAAGGTTGACTGGTAGAGAATGCCTTAGGCATTAAGTCCGCCTTTGTACAACATTATGTATAAAAAGATTAATAAATAATAAATAAAAAATAATTAGTAGTACATATGTGTTAGTGGGATATTCGAATCCACTCGGAAAACTAACACAATTTTTTCAGCCACATGAAAACCACAACTTAATATAAACCACATTCAAACATCATATTTAGATTGATCTGTTAAAAAGGGTTTGCAGTTTACACCTAGCGATATTCTGCAACCTTTATTAAGTCTTGCGTCCAACCGATGGTAGAATTCTGTCATGGTAATCCAAACAAATATGTCATTTTTTGCAGTTACTTCGTATCATATTTCAAAATCGATAGTTAAATTCTAATTTTAAATTCCCTTTGAAATAAACATTGATAACGCTTGCAACGCGCAGTTAAGCTTGAATTCTTTATTCAAATAATAATTGCATTCGATATTCAAACAGCCGGAAGCTTGTTGGTTTTGTTGTTCGAACAGATTTGTTCCTTCTGATACTACATATACATTAAATAAATTATCTTAGTTATGCGGGAAACCTTTAAATATACTTTAAATTAGTAATGAACTTGTGTATATTTCGCATTAGTGCGATAATTCGGGGTGAATTCTCAAGAATATCAATCGTAATCTCGATTGTAGAGGAGGCACGTGCCCTGCATTTGAAGGTATATGGGCTAATACACATATAGACATCGGTAATTCAGCAAAAGAAAAATATATTATTATAAAAATATGAAAATTGTCAGAAATAGTGCAGATTTGCGTTTGGATACAATTGTTTTCTCTTTGATATCAAAACCTACGAGAAACTTATTGCATATCAAAGATACAACAAACAGACTTCAAACAAATGATTGCTACATACATTTTTCTTGACATTCTGTTTTTCTACAGCCAGTTTCGTAATATAATATAATCAAACAATTTATAACTCTATAATTCAGTCATTACAATATAATCTTCTTACTTTAGCAAGTTTTAAAACATGGAAATCTTTACACTAGAAAAGGGGAAACCTTTCCAAGCGCAAAGCAATTTCACCGCGCAAATAATCAATTTATCTTAAATCTTAATGTGAAACGCTTACAATCCGAGCTTCATGAATACATAATCGTCTGGAATATAGTAAAGCGGAATCACTGCCTCCTATTACAACTCCTATCAATTAAGACGTGTTGCGAATGTCAAAATTACTGACGCTGTCAAATTGCGGGACGCGACGTCACACGCTCACAATAATTTGTTGAATTTTGGAGTATATATTTGGAGTGTGCGAAATATGACAGTGTATCCAAAAGAGGTGATGATGAATAAGTTATATTAAATAATATTATCCTGTAATATTTCTTTTCTTACATATTATCGCTACATAGTATAAAACAAAGTCGCTTTCTCTGTCCCTATGTGCCTTTGTATGCTTAAATCTTTAAAACTACGCAACGAATTTTGATGCGTTTTTTTTAATTGATAGAGTGATTCAAGAGGAAGGTTTATATGTATAATACGTACATATTATTGTACAGAAATCTATTTTTACCCGGGCGAAGGTGGGCCGGGCCGCTGTAAATGTATAAAACGTTATTTTTCACATGAGATTGTAGTATGGTTTTAGCAAGAATAATATTGTTATAGGTAAATGGTATTTACGAGTACAGGAACAATATGAATATGTTATAAAAATAACGTGAAATACCAAATATTAACGTTGGTTTTTGATAATTAAGTAAGATTATTAGAGCCCTTGTAATGTTCAACATTTTCTTCTTCCATCTACTTCATTTTCCATTTTCTGAAGGTAGAAAGCATTCAATATTTCCTTATGTAGCATATTGGGTATTGATAGTCGAGGGTAATGAACACAGAGTAGAACAGAGTAAGAACGTATGTATATGGGCTGATATATCTTGTATCAGCCCATATATATACGTTCCACTGCAGGGCACGGGCCTCCTCTACAATCAACAGTACGATTGAGAGTGGTTGGTTGATTGTATATATTATGTAGAGTAGTGAAACTTCATCAGTAAAGAGATTCTCATTTGCCGCTAGTCATGAGAAAATTACATTGACAAAACTGTCGATCGATTTAAAGTCGAACGTGTGCTGCGACTGTAATTATATCAAATTAAACGTCATAGCTACACAGCGAAATATATTCGACAGTTTTAGTGAAATGGTTTCGCAATTTGGCGTGCATTTTGTAAGGATTGTCGTCACTGCGAGTGTTCAGTTGATATTTCTAAAGATGTGACTTAATAGAGTTCTCACATACGTGTTATTTGAAGTCCGTATGTTTAGAGAGACTCTAGTACAACATCTTTGTGCAGTAGACAAATAATACATATTTTTTAGGTTAAATTAAATTATCAAAAATTTTAAGTATATTACACGGGTGCAAAATAGATATGTAAGGTTTGTCATAAAAGGTTTATAAAGCCGAAAGCGACAAAATCTGCTTTTCCATACAAAAACAATCGTTCTAATCTCAAAAATGTATGGAACAGCTGATTTTTTGTTCGCGATTTCAGGGTTGGCCCCATAGTAAAAGTCATTCACTATGATGAGTTAAGCATCTCCCTTTCAGCTTTATATACCCTTTATGACTAACTTTGTGCGATGTAGTTACAAATTATTGTTTCAACGAACTTATTTGACATTTAATGATGCAGTGAAGAATCTAATAAAACTCAATCAGAACAAAATACTTTCGCGCAATACTCAAGACCTCATGAATTTCTACAGAAAAGCCATTCCCTTTGTATTCAAAGTAATATGCCGGAACTTCTAAGTTCTCGCAAGTTGTTTTTTAGTAATGCAGGCATAAATAATTATTTACTGGCCTGGCTGCCCACAGGTTAATATTTGTTGGCAAACGCACACCCGCATCTTCTACGCAAACACGTCTATATTTCCTAAACAATTGAATGAAATGTTCATACATAATTGTGTAATATATATGGGAGAGGTGAATGATCCTTGTGTATGGTGTGAATAAGGTCTATTATCTATTGGCTCATCATTTAATATAAATATTTTTTGGTTAGGGTTAGGTGATGTAGTCGACCTAGTTGACCTAGAGCGGCGAACTTTGGCACGCTTTTGGCGGCGCTAGAGTAAGCAGGTTTCCTCATTATGTTTTCCTTCACCGTAACAGTGCGTGGTGATTGATTGGCAATAAACAAATAGATCTGAAAAGTCGGATATGCAATCTGGGATTTGAACTCGTGACCACCGTGAATATGTTGCAGCATCTGGTCCGACAGGCCACCACGCACATGAATTTACATCTATTCTATTTTTTTTTAATTCTCAAAATCATTTCCAGAAATCGAACCCGTTGTCTCCCTTCTGTATCAGAGTCGAAGCCGTTAGACTAATAAAAACAATAAACATATATGTATGTACATATAAGCGGATGCGTAGAACGTATGTTTTCATACTAAATACACACAACTTAATTAATACTTGCCACATCGCAGCCTTCAAACCTCATACGAATATCTAATTTAATTTAACAGTAAAGCAATTTCGCGAGTGCGTTACATATAAGTGTTTGTATTGTTTGTTGGTATAAACAATTTTCGTTTTCATTCTAATATATATTTTTAATATTAATGACAGGACTTATTATAAAACTGTTGAAAAATCGTATTATATCTATGCATGTACTTCCTTAATTGTGTGTTATATATTGTAGTCTTATTTACGTTTTGTTATTGAAATTCATATAATTTATTTATTTATTAAATTTAGTGTATACTTAACTCGCAACACTAAATCAGCCAACATTTTCTCGTCTGTCAAGTGATAATAGTTACTCATCAATCAATATTCAATTTGGACTGTACTGCATTTATCATCAGTTAAAATAATTTTCAAGTACTTGACGTCCATAAATTATAGCTCTATATTATGGAACAAGCTACAAAAGTGACACGATAATTGCGCTGAATCATGCAAAGGTTAAAATATTTTTAAAACTTCATAATTTGCAAGACAGCAAAAAATAACTTCAATATTTAAATGGCAGTACTTATCATAATAGGCCAACCCGTACTGGGTCAACGCGGTGATCTATATGGCCTTACCCCTTTAAATCTTACTCTCGATTGTAGAGGAGGCTCGTGTCATGCAGTAGGACGTATATGGGCTGATACAGATACAGATCTTATAAAAAAGAGTAATTGTGGTATCTCTGATCTAGTATCGAAATTGTGAGTACTGACGGGTTAGATTTAAAGGCTGGGTAATGTAATTACCCACTGATTGTACACACAGCAGTGAAATTGATTTTTTTTTCATTATCAGCCTGGATTCATTAATTAGTTCCCGATATGTTGATAGTCCTGCCTCCTGACACATCGTGGGGAGGAACACGCAAGGAAAAATTGGTGTCCTGTACAACTACCCCGTTTGCGGAAATGGCGTGATGCGTATAATGCAATAAGACTATTTTTGGAAGGCAGAAAATGATTATAGGCTAGACAAATTCATAAAAATTTGATGACATACATAAGTGTGATTACGTAACAATGATAAATCTTAAGAATGAAGTAGTTTCATAATGATTATTATTGTAAACAATTCAATAATCAATTAATTTCTATTTGATCTATCTATTTTCTATGGAATGATTTTTCTATAGCGAAATAATTTGTTATGTCTAAGTTTATTTTAAGACGATATTATATTTTAAAGATAGTATGCCAGGTTGCCTGGTGATGTAAGAACTGTATATAAAAAATACACCGCAGAACAGTATTTTAAAATGCACCAAAATTCTTGTCTAAAATAACTTTTTGTTTTAAACTCAAAAGTCTAGCCACGTTAAATCTTTTAGCCTAGAGTTTTATAAACAAAGAAGTCTATTACGGTGATTTAATAAAGGCTATCTAGATTATAGACTATGTATTTACGGCATAACAAATGGCTTTAGATATTTAGGCAAATAACTCTTGATACCACGAATTTTTAACTGAAGTATGTTTATCTTACAACCATCGTTCCATCGCTCTTCCCCCCGGACCACCGTAAGGTGTAAACGTGTGTTGGGTCTATTACAAATTTTTTTGCAAATTTATTTAAATTTTCTGTAAATTATTCAATTCAATATAATAGGAGTGCATAAGTGGAAGGAGTTATTTTTAACGGAAGAAATCCAGCTACACTGTGTCACTGTTGACGCACTTCTGTCGGCCTGGTATGTCAATTTGATTCACGAATCGGCGCACGCGCAGCTCTAATTCAATAGCAACAGGTGACTGGTCACGCCCACGCAGATTTAATTGGCTACAGGGATAGTAGAGGGCGTCACCCTGTGTTGATGAAGATTATTGTTGATTACGTGAACATTTAAGTGTCGGACGACTTTCTACCTGCTTATTATAACCTAGTACATCAAACGCAAATAGCGGCGTATGGCGGATATGACAACTACATCCCCCAATGTCTCTCGGCGTAAAAAGAGAGGGGATAATAATAACACTAATTTGGACTTCGAGAGTTTTAAAACCCATATGGAGGAGTTGTTCAACTCATTTATTTCTACTCAACAAAAGCAACTTCAGGAAATTACCACAAACCTTAAAGATATACAACAAACTAATAACAACATAGAAAAAACCATATCCTTTCTTGCGAGTCAAAATGAAGATTTCAAAAAACAAATTGAATCACTGGAAATACAAGCTAGAAAAGATCGAGAACATATATCTATACTTGAAGACAAATTGGAGGAATCTCAGGTGACTCTTAGAAAATCTAGCTTAGAATTAAAAAATGTTCCATTATTAAATAAAGAATCTAAGAATGATTTGATAAATCTAATGCTCAGCTTGTCAAAAAATATTGATTGCCCTTTGGAGAAAAAAGATATAAAGGATATTTACCGTGTACGACCAAAAAAGGAAGGGGTCAATAATCCTCCCATAATAATAGAAATGGGCTCTGTGATATTAAAAACTGATTTACTCAGAATGTGTAAGTCATTCAACATAAAAAACAAGGAGAAACTTCGGGCCAAGCACTTAGGTTGCAAAACTGAGGAAGATACACCCATCTATATTAATGACCAACTAACTGCCAAAAATGCTCGAATATATTTTCTTGCCAGAGAATTGACTCGATCTAAGGCCTTTAAATTCTGTTGGTCTGCACTTGGAAAGATATACCTACGAAAAGACGAAAATTCTCCAATAATTCTACTAAAGAATGAGAGTCAGGTACAACGGATGTTACAAGTAGCATGACTATATGTAGTCTTTATGTCATGTCACTTTCTATATTTACCAATCAGTCTAGGTCGGAATTTGATATTTGTTTATTACTGTTTGTATTTTATGTTGTTGTTCATTAAGTTTCGAGATTTTCGCATGGTTCTTTGCATGCGTTTTGCTAATATTGTTGAATCTTTGTTTGTTATAGCACTCTTTTACTCACTATACATATCACATTTACATAAATACAAGTTTACTTTATTTTATTCAAACACACATACACAAACACAGAGTAATAATATTAAGGTTATTTTAAAAATTGTGACTTTTCTACCCATATTGACCAAGGTTCTATGGTTCTTTGGATACTGCTGCATAATCTCAAGTGTGAAGGTTAGAGGTTTGTTTATTTGTTGCTACTTAGTGACTACACGTTTTCTGGGTGAATATTTGGTTTTTTCTTCAATCAAAAATGGCTAATACATTAAATACCATACAAGAATTAGATAACATAGAATTTGCTCAAAGCAAGCAAGGTTCAATAGAGGATCTTGGCAAATGCCGGCATTTGAAATATTCTACATTAAACATAATAACACAAAATATTCGGAGTATTTACTCCAATATAGACGAAATTAAATTAACATTAGCACAATTTCATATACCAATAGACATAATGGTACTCACCGAATGTCGTTTAAATTCGAATAAAAATATTCCTAAATTGTCTAATTACACAACCTATCATACAACCATATCGCTCAATCAAAATGATGGTGTAGTTGCATATGTAAACAATAAACATCCCGTAAAGGTTAAAGAGATCACATTACAACATGCTTCGTGTCTCCAAATATGTACCGTAGATTATACTATAATTGGTATTTATAGATCACCATCACACACTAATGCAGAATCCTTTATTAATTCGTTAAATTCTTATCTCGATACGATTAAAAATCATAAAAACATCATAATAACCGGAGACATTAATATAAATTTAATTCCTAAACATTTTGAAGTGCCTAATGAGCGCAATAACAGACAAAAATATATTGAAATGTTATCATTGCATGGCTTATTCCCGGGGCATTCTTTACCTACGAGGCAACAAAACTGCTTGGATCACTTTATTATAAAATTAAGTAAAATTTCATCAGCTTTCATCTATGTTTTAAATACCTCAATCACTGACCACCACATGGTTTTTCTTTGCGTTTCAGATAAAGATATCCCGAAAATCTATAATGTACACAGGACTAAAAAAACCATCGACTTTTTAAATGCAACTAAGGATTTACAACAGGCAAATCTTAAAGAAATACTTCGTTGCTCTGATCCAAACATCAGTACCAACCTATTAATAAGTAAAATTAAGGAATGTCTTGTAATAAACACTAAAATTATTCCTATCCCTCGATCTAAACAAATAATTAAGCCATGGATAACTAGTGGTATATTGCGCTGTATTAGGAACAGAAATAGCATGCAAATGAAATTAAAGATGGATCCTACCAATGTCATTCTACAAATAACGTACCGCCGATACAGAAATTATTGTAATAATTTAATTAAAAAACTTAAACGCAAGTATGAACGTGATAAATTATCTAACTCAATGAAAAATAATAAAACTTTATGGAACACCATTAATGAAATCACACAGTATAAGCCTACTAAAACCACCAATATTAATTTACTCAATCTCTCCTCGTCTCCAGTAAATTCAATTAACATCATTAATGAATATTTTTCTAATATTGGTAAATTACTAGCTGAGGACATTGTAAAAACTTCTGGTACATTACATCATGTAAATACATCTCTGTCTTTACCTAACGCTAATTTATCTTCATTTGTTTTACAAAGTGCTGATCCACAGGAAGTTGAAAAGATTGTGATGAATCTGAACTCCAATAGTGCTACTGGTTATGATAATATACCGTCATTTTTTATTAAAATAGCCAAGTCTGAACTTATACCTATAATCACATATTTAATTAACCTGTCCTTTAATAGTGGTGTTTTTCCAGATGAGTTAAAAAAGTCCATTGTTACACCCGTGTATAAGAGTGGTGATGGAGAAGATGTCAACAATTACCGCCCTATCTCAGTTCTTTCCTCTATATCTAAGATCTTTGAAAAGATGTTAAATAACAGATTACATTCCTACCTTGAAAAGTATAATATTATATCGACGTCGCAATTTGGCTTCAGAAAGGGCTTATCTACCGAAGATGCTGTTATAGCGCTTAGTTCGCATATAGTTAATTTATTGGATCTTGGAAAAAAATGCATAACAATTTTCCTAGATTTAAGGAAAGCATTCGATACCGTCTCCATTTCCTTACTCATTAAGAAGCTCGAAAATATCGGAATAAGAGGAACTCAGTTAAATCTGTTTAAAAGCTATCTTAACAATCGTACTCAACGTGTTAAAATTGGTAGTTATGTAAGTGAAGAATCGTATATTACTTATGGCGTGCCACAGGGAAGTGTTCTTGGCCCTACGCTATTTCTTTTATATATTAACGATTTGTGTAATATGAGTTTGGAGTCCGGAAAAATATTTTCTTATGCCGACGATACGGCTGTTATCTTTCATGGAGATACCTGGGACGAAGTACGCAATCATGCACTGGCTGGACTTGCGAAGATCTCGGCTTGGTTACATCATAACTTACTTACTCTGAACACCACTAAGACTAACTACATTTGTTTCTCAATATATAATTCATCACAGCCCCCTACTGATTTTAAACTGAATATACATACTTGTACCAATATCACATCTACGGTTTGCTCTTGTCCTGCTATAAATAAAGTAGATAAAATTAAATACTTGGGAGTAATTATTGATCAAAGATTGTCTTGGCATTCTCACATAGAACTAATTACAAATAGGGTCAGAAAGATTAGTTGGATATTTAAATCACTGCGCCATGTAGCCACAAAAAGCCTTATTAATAGGATATATAATGCATTAGTTAAATGCATTTTAGTATACTGTATTCCAGTCTGGGGTGGAGCCTCGAAAATAAAATTTCTAGAGCTTGAAAGAGCACAGCGATCACTGTTAAAAGTAATGTATTTAAAGCCATTCAGATACCCTACTACAGAACTTTACAAAGATTCCGACATATTATCAGTAAGAAAATTATATATATTATTCCTTATTTTGCGGCTACATGGAAAACTTAATTTTGATCTTGGCATCAGAGTGAATAGGAGAAGAAATTATGTAGTCACTCATTCTCGTACTGTTAAAACTTCATTTGCTAGTAAGCAATATGAGAAACGGTCTTCCTACCTTTACAATAAATTAAACGAACCTCTACAATTTTACTGTATGAATAAATTTGACTGCAAAAATACTTTGGTGAAATGGCTAAAAAATAAAACGTATGATGAAATAGAATCCCTCACAGAAGTAGTAACTTAATACCATGGATCCATTCATGGGTATATTTTTATTATAATAATACACACACGCACACACACACATACACGCACACATACACATACACACATAACTTCAATTATAGAATTTAAGTTTGTTTATTGATATTCTTAACTTTTTAATATTTTCATTTTTATATTTGCTTGAATTTGTACCTATACTAAAACTACTTTTGGAAGAGCGGAGCCTCCTAACACAAGTATTGTCATACTTAAAAGGAGTGCTCCAATAATGACAATTTGTATTTAGACTAAGTTAAGATAATGCAAATAAATAATTTTTATTTATTTTTTTTTTTTTTTATAAATATTCAAAAACCACCAGCAGATTTTCACCACACCATTAAATAAGCTAATGAATTTCTAATACACCGAAATTAGGTTACCTATAATACAGGAGTAGTAATTTTTGTTTTATTGCATTGAATGTCGAGACGAGTTCGCCTGATGGTAAGCGATACGACCGCTCATGAACAGTAGTACAACCAAAAAACACCTTGAGCTACAAAGTAATGCTTAGCATTCCACTGCGCTCGCCAACCTGAGACATAAGATGTTAGGTCTCAATATGTCCAGTAGTTACTCTGGCTACAATGTCCTTCAATCCGAAATACAACAGTGCATTTAAACTGCTGTTTGACGGTAGAAATAGACATTCCGGTGGTACCCACCCAGGCAGCCTTTCACATATGAGAGACCTACCACCAGTAGTAAAAATCTAGATCTAATTCTGCAGGTTTTAATTAATTCTAGATTTTTAAACCGCTAGAAACAGCTGCCAGATGTTGAAATTTATAACCCTGGTATTACTACTGGTATGAAAGTTTTGTCGCAAACATTGGAAACTTCAAGAACTGCGTTGGAATATTGAAGAGTTATATTGATTAAATCGTTTGCGGATTTCCGGTCGGATTTTTTAAATTTCAAGTGTTCAGATTCAAGTATGGAAACAAATTGGTTTTGAAAAAAATATAGTGTTATATTGATCTTGTAAATTAAGGAGTCTTTTGATAAATTCATGAACATAATATGACTTTGATATTTTATGAGATGAATATAAGTGTTTGTTCTTGATAGAAACTATGACGGGTATCTCAAGACTGCTACCGAAAACGAAGCCGGCTGATAGTTTTAGTCAATAGAAAGAAATACAATGCAGCTAAAAATTTTGCAAACAAACGAGACAATTTTTTTTGTCATTTTTGAAATGTCGTCATTTTTGGGTGGGAAATCCATAGTTTTAGTTAAAATATGAATTTATACTCTTTAATACCTTAGAGTCTTTATAAATAAAAGGTATACACTAATATTTTAGGAAAAAATGTATTTACTACCCAAATACGACCATATGAAGGACATAACAAAAAAAAAATGGCCCTTTTTGTTCTATTTACTGTTGTTTTGTGTCCTGAAGTCGCTTAAACTACCACCCGGCTTCGTTTTCGGTAGCAGTCTTGATATACCCTGTATAATATGCCTTTTTTGTGTATGAACATTTCGTATAATACTGAGCTAAATCATCTTAAAATTCTCTCTCCCTTAATCTCTCCAACCACGGGAAGTCCACTGCTGAACATAGGCCTCCCCCAAGGATCTCCACATCGACCTGATGGAAGCGGCCTGTATCCAGCGACTGTGTTACGACTATATTAGTTTGTTATAAAGATAAACAAAATAGAATAGGATTATAGCGATCTGTCCATTAACGATCTACTATTTAAGTCTTAAATAAATTACTGAATATATGAGGCAGTAGTTAGTATCCATTGAGATAATATATTAGAGGGGACACTGCAAACAAAATGAAGGGTACATTCTAATTATGTCTCTGTCACGCCTACTAAGTAACATATCTTCCCTCTCGTTTCAATGTGTGCACAAGGGTGCACGCACCATACGCACAGATTTTGTTCCTGATGTCCGCTCTAGTATAATACCTCAATGTTAGTATCCAAACATACAATTTCATCGCAGAAATCCGTATCTTCTGCAATAGGTTTCTGATAATTTTCTTTGTTTCCATTAACATTGCAATGAAATTTATGGATAGTCTAATCGTCACTGCTAATAGTCTGAATTAGCACAGCCAAGCTAACACATCATTGTATTGTTTGAGATGTATCTATTTGCCGTTTTAGCGATACAGTGAGAGTTTATATATGCAGCATGCGCCCAATTTGGTGCATGTGAAATTATCACTTGGGTTTTCAAACTGGATCATGTTTAAATACTGATGTTAGACTTCCCTGGCATAGGAGGAAATAATTTAAAATAAAAATTCAGTAATGAAATATTTAAAGTTTTACTTAACTATAGCGCTCTATAGATATTAAATTTTGAAAACCGTATACCCAACAGTCATATGTGTGGATAGTATTGATCTCTCAATAAAATCACATCATGTATCGACACTACGAGAGAATTTTCGGTCCCACAATTACCCAGTGCTGAAACAAATATCTGTAAACCACAAAACATTTGTCTCGGGGTGGGAATCGAACCCGAAGCCGCTCGTTTCACAGCTGGCGTCTAACAAACTACTCGAAGGTGGTTGTAACCCTTCATATATTATTGTTATAAAATTAAGAAAACAGCTATATGAGTCAAAATCGTTGCCTATTCTTGAAACATAACACACATTTTTTTTTTTAGGAGACTGTCCCACCCTCACACCCACCACTGTAACTCCTGTAAGCCAGGATCAACAGTGGCACGCAATGTAATGACACCGAACATTGAAGTCGGCGAGTCTCCGGGAAATGCTAACTTGTCTTTAACCCGCAACGAAATTAATCAGAAAGTGAAATTAATAGGAGGAGTTGGAAATAACACACATATCCATAATATATAAATTAGGTTGTTTTATTTGCATATACTATAGTATTTTGCTAAATCACGAAACAAATCATGATATTTCGACTTCGCAATTTATCATAATCAAATTTTGACAA
Source organism: Hyles euphorbiae (assembly GCA_023078785.2). Lineage (NCBI taxonomy): Eukaryota > Metazoa > Arthropoda > Insecta > Lepidoptera > Sphingidae > Hyles > Hyles euphorbiae. Next base: position 11,754,363 of record CM041039.1, on the reverse strand, counting down.
TGCAATTATCAAAGACCTTTGAGTAGTAGTTCTAAACAGATGGCCTTCATCAATTCATACAATATTTATGTATATTATAAGGATGCATTGACTATGCCTTAAAGGCCTCATACCATTCCTCATAATCGTATCATAAGGCAAATTAACCGGGAGACGTCTTACGCGCACTTATGAATAAAATATTTTACCCCTCATTAGAATCGCAGTTTGGCACGGCGACATCTAGCTTGCCCGTCACTTTGTTCCTCACATTTACCAATTCAACGTCACTGGCTAATGCCGCGTTATATTCTGTTTCTGCAGTCAGATCATTTGTAACTGGGTCACTTTTATTCGCGACCCAGAACAGTTTGCCAGTGTCAGCGTTTGTCGAGTACCACAGCCCAGCGACTTTGTGCCACGAATGAATGAACGGATTTTATTTTTAGATTACATTTTTCCTTTTTTATTTCTGAATGTAATGATTGCTATGAATCGCAGAGCCTTATGCTTGCCAGTATTTTGTTTAATGAATGTGTCTGTCTTCAATTTAGTTGTTTGTTAGGTGCATCAGAAGGACCTATTTATTTTTTCTTAACTACACATAAAAAGTAAAACACTTAAAGATATTACGAAAATAAAGTACAGGTGGCGGTCGTATCCCTCTAGACGATTTCTTACAGCCAACCTTTGGGTGGATATTAGAAAAGGTAAAGAAGAGAGGACAGTCTAAAAATAAAGAAAACAAGCTCTAGGAAATTAATAATAAATAATCAGAATGAGTTAATAGCTATTTCAATATTTGAATTCAAGAACCTCGTAGGGTTTCCACCTTTCTAAAAAATATGGCATGGTCAAGTACATCTAATAACCGACATCTATTTGTATTTTTCACACTCGAAAAGACATCAAATTTTTAAGTAAACATCAAACCAGTGCAGCAATTTCAGCTTTTTCTACCAAATTTTACACATCAGTAAGAGGATTCCCGTGGACCATAAAAATTTAAATCAGTATTGTTATAATGTGTAAGCACTATGGTACTAAGTATGTACCTTAAAACGCCTAGTTTGATAAATACACCGTTCTCTTAGATACAGTAATAAACAATCCTAGTTGCAACAAAGATTACCTTCTACAAAAGGACAATCATTTAGCCTCATAAAAACCCACACATTGTTATTCTATTGATACTAAACAACATTGTCTATGTTACCTTGAAGTGAAGCATTTATTTATTTTATTGCTGAGATGAAAGCTTTTATAACAATATTTAGATTATCACTAAGAGACTACTACAAAATTGTTTATGGCTTCTATATGTTGCAAATGTTTGACGATCCAAATGACCAATGTTTGAATAATGTGACTTGAGTGACATAATAATAAAAAAAAAACAAATAAATACACCAATAGTCATATACATAGTCCTGACCCCACACTACGATCGAGTCTTGTGTCGTGGGTATCAGGAGCTATGAGAGACTTTTCGGTCTTACAAACACTCATACCCGAAACAAATACCTGTGGTTCACACATATTTGTTTCGGAGTGGGGATCGAACCCGCGGCCTCTCGTTTCTCAGCCGTAATATGAGCTTCGTAATTGTTGATGGTTCGATTGCTTCGTTGGGGCAATTGTAATGGGGTATGGTAACAACGTTGAGGCCTTGATTTCGAATTCCGAGTCGGGCAAAGTGATATACAGTGTTGTATTTTCAATAATTTAAAATCCAAGAATTTGTACCCGATGTACCGACAGTATATGCCCTCACCACAAGGTAAAAGGAGTATGTTTATGGACATTCGTATGATGGTTCATTATTAAGCCAATAATAATCCAAAGCTTAAGTCATGTTTTAGTTCCGAGTGACGAATCGATATATAATTCATTTGACTTGCAAATGTTGGCTCCCGGAAATCCTTTGCATCTATAAATGCATTGAAGACACGTGTCTCGCAGTCATGTTTAAAACACATATGAATACATTTAATCAATGCCCGATAGTTATTGATTAATTATGTTAAATTATTATTTATTAATTATCATTTAGATAGGTCTATACTATAAACTTTATAGCATTCATATATGTTTGTTGGCGTGGTTAATATTTACACGTTTGCATAGGTTTGGAATCCCCAAGATTCTTTTTTTAATTTTATGATTATTTATTTATTTTGAAGAAGACTTACAGACTAATAACAATGATAGATATACAATATAAATAACAACTATTGCTAATAACAAGCATCCATATTTAAATTTAAAACAAGTATGCACAAACAGTGTTATTATTATTTAACTAGACAAAAGAAATAAGCAAACATAACAAGAAAAAGAAAGAAAAATGTCAATGTTTTTAAGTTACTTTTCGGAAAGCTTACAGACTGATAACAAAATTGTAATAACTTACTAACTATTCCTATTGCTTCTTATGAAAGTAGGATACCCTTTAGGAGTATTATCGGACGCTTCTACCTCTTCTACAATCAGCATAATAGTTGTTACATCATCAATAACCTGCATGTTTTTTTTAATTTTAAATCAAATATTGTATCACTCATAACATGCATGTTAGTATCATATTATTTTGTATAAAAATTGCAAACATACAACCAACTTGCTTGAACGCTTCAATATCTCCGATATTAGAAACCAGACATTATATAGCATTCAAATTACACCACATATATCATTTACCAACATTCCTTCATTAACATCAACGTACTTCGTTTTATACACCAATAAATATTTTATTAAGCGTACCATACGAAGTTGATTTCGTGTATTTGTTTATCATATTCGGTTTGGAAAGGAACAATAATGTTTATTTACAATTCTCCCCATCTGGCACAAATTAATAAGGCGCGGCCAGACGCCTAATTCCGTAGATGTTATTTTTGGACATTTTTATTACAAGCACACGAAATGTGACGTTACATCCGTAGTTTCGAAGCTATTGTTTTTTCAAGACATCGCAGTAACTGCTTGTTTGTTATTGAGAGGCGTTGATTTAGTAGTAATTGCAGATGTTTTAGCATTTTATATCGTAGACTGTAGTTTAATGACTCTGCTGTGAAAACATTTAGTGAAATTGATCGGATATATACTTTTTCATAAGAAAAATTGAAACTCATTACAAGCTTATGTTTTGTAAGAATCAGAAAAATGTTAATAAATTTAATTCAATTTTGGACATCAACATTAGGATTTGAATATTTGACATATATTCCTAAACATACACATGTTTTTTCTGATAATAATCCTTACAAAACATAAAATTGCAAGGTGTTTCGATTTTTCTAATAAGAAGTATATTTGACGGTTCAAGATTTTCGTAATTTTTGTGTCCACACGTAACTAGGAATATAATTTGTAAGATTAATACTTAGGTTCACATTAGTAGCTCAACACCCGGGCTTTTTTATACTGTCTTGGAATAATCTTTTTACTTTTTAATATACTAAATTAACTCTTGTTATGCAATGCGAAATCTATATGAAGTCAAAAATTATTGAACTTTTAGTAATTTCATTGGCAATTGCTGGTTTACTTTCAAAATCCATTTCATATGTCTCATAATCGTTAATTCATATATTTTATACTCCTCTATTGACAAGTATGAATAGCTTAGCATTTAGAACCTAACTGCATCATTTCGCAACTAGTCTTTACGCCTACATAGACAAGTCTAACTAATGCAATAGGTGGTAATTACATTACCACGTTTAATAATTTGTTTGAAATGATTGAGAGTAATAACTTGTCAGTACCTTGTCTTGAGTGTTGTTAAAGTTTTGCTTGTATATATTGCTATACAGACTCATTCATGACAAAATTGGAACTATTCATGCTCCTAACAGAAATATAGGTGACAGCTGGATGTGCAGCGCTTCTAACAACTACAATGGATATTGTTAGGGGTTTCATTCCCGGTAAGAGACTTTTGTTTCTGAGACCATAAATGTTTCTTCGATATTGGTTGTATGAGAATAAGAAAACATTTGCACTTTCTGATACCCACCACAAAAGTTTTATATCGTAATGTTTGGTCAGGGTTTTTTTATTGCACTGAATGGCAAGACGTTCTTGCCGTTTGCCTGATGGTACATAAATGATACAACCGCTTATAAACAGTAGCAAAACCTACCTACAAATTGGATAACAAAGTTATGATTGGCATTCCACTCAGCTCGTCATCCTGAGAGATGTTAAGTCTCAATATGTCCAGTAGTTACTCTGGGTGCAATATCCTTCAATTCGAAACACAACATTGCATTTAAACTACCATTAGGAGAAATAGACACATCTAAAATTGTTTTATCTCCTACTTTCATTGTGTTTCCATTAATCACTTTTCTTATTCCTTTCATCTAAATCGGTTCTCTCATTTATGTTGCGAAATGCTTTATTACCATTCCTGATTATCAAGTAGTATGTTTGAGATTGTTTACCTGCCCTCAATACACCGTCCGACTTTCGCGCTAAGACGTTCTGTACAGAATTAATAATAAACGATGAAAGTTAAAAATTATATTAAACTGATATACTGATTTATCGAAGGGAATTATGTAGGCCGGATAAATATTAAAATTAAAATAGAATATATTTGGATATGTTGCTTGTTTTAACCTATTTATCTCCTTTTGTCTAGTAATCGCCTGGATGTAAAAAAACTTTAAATATTTTTGTGACATAAATGTTAAAATAATATTTGCAGTAAAATATTATTCGAAACAGTCAAGCTTCTTTACTTTTTAATTTACTTGAATATTTCATTTAAATTATTTTGTATACAGCCGATTAAAAAAATATCAGTCATTGATTTTGTATAATATTATAGATGAACTAACTATCTGTTTTAAAAATGAATTAAACTGTTGCTATACTCAACATTTTACATTAATTAACTGCAAGCATTGACTCATCATTGAGAATCAATCCTAATAAATTATATCAAAATAACAATAATGTATTATGTGACAATATATCTATACTTTTTCCTGCTGACTCCCATAATTTTGTATTGCATTTTATTTGCGAAAACTTTTAAATTGCCCGCTCATATTTTCGTTTTCATGTTACTATGTAATCTAACTACACGTTTTCCATGATTATAAAATAAAACAAACTACTATATTATAATTTAGTGCAACTAATGTGGAAGTCAGCCTTCTTTCAGCCGGACATAAGAATATTCCAAAGACATACAAACAAATAAATAAAATCTAGTAATAATTTCACATCCTTACCACAAACGAAATATAATCATGTTAAGTCACACAGAATCTGACTGAATACTAACACAATCATATTAGACTGTATTTCACAAATTGAATACATTATGTCGTGGGATGATTAAGAATCGGACATTATTAAAAGAGCCTAATAAGGATATTCTAGAATCTAGTAAGCCTCTGAGCCATTTATTTTAAATTATTCACGGTTATTATTACATACTTAAGTCTGTGTTGCAGTGATATTTAAAATCAACTAATTTGCAGAAATGTCAAGTACCTCATACTATGCAATCTTAAAATGTTGATATTTATTACAATATTTGGTAAAGTCGACGTTACATTTTAAAATTGAAAAGTTTTTTAACGACTATGATATCTTATTGTACTCTCCAAGATCATTATATTTTGGAAAAACATGTAAAATAAGACCATTATATGGCCATAAATTTAAATAACCCAATGCGTTCCACATATTCCGGACAGACTCAGAAACTAGTTGATACTGATTCTAACGGAAGAACTTGAGTAAGATCGGTTTGTTTATTGCATTATAAGACAATCTGTCATAGTGTCATCCCAAGGTCGCTGTGTCTAATGAACATTGTGCTGTCTATCTTGACAAGGAAATGAATCAGTATTGCACGTACATTATTTATTAAACGAGATAAATCAATAAATAAATAATAAATAAATAACACCCAACAGTCACATACATAGTCCTGAACCCACATTAAGATCGAGTCTTGTGTCAGTATCAGGAACTACGAGAGACATCTCGGTCTCACAAACACCCAGACCCGGAAAAAATATTTGTGGGCCGCACAAACATTTCTCTCGGTGCGGGGATCGAACCCGCGGCCTCTCGTTTCACAAGCGGCGTCTAACCAACTGCGCCACGGAGGCTGTCAATAGATAATCTGCAATATAATATAGAAAAGGTAAGCCACCGTTCAGTTTCTTGTTAAACATTTTTATTCGGGGGCAATCACTAAATATTATATTTTGAAACGTGAAATAATATTTGTATTTGGCTATTTGGTTCTTCCTTGATGTTAAACTTTTATTTTATTTGATCTGTCCGATAAACAAGCAAACAGGTCGCCTGATGGTAAGTGACCCTGCCACCCATGAATATCTACAGTGCTTCAATCATGGCTGTGTTACAAGCCCATTAAACCAGGAGGGAAGCGAGGAGTGAAAAGGATGGGAAGAGGAAATGGGTATTGGGCATCTGACAATCTTATTCATCGAACGAAACACGACGGCAAAATTATCTTTACGTTGATTCCTGTGAGACAGTGGCCCATTCATGCTGAGTCATGTCTGGAAACAGCGTGACTCTTCATTCATAAAAACATACAAGTGAGCGTGGAAATAGACATTTTACGGTTTTCCTTGTCCATATAATCTGTCTACGACTTGGAACATTATGAATCGAATAAGAAATAATATGCGGTACAATCAGGTTTCATTAATGACAGCCCACGTCGGCGACACGAAAGTTAATCGAATGGAAATGTTGTTTTCATAAACATGCATTTAGTAGGGATACATTAAATATGTAGGAAGCTATTTTGAGCTTTATCACTTTAATCTTAAGTTTTATTTTGATTAACAAAAAATATAAAACAGATAGGAACGCTTTAAATAAGAATTTAAGGCGTACACGACGTTTTAGAAATAAAAGTTGTCGTTTAGGTAAGCGCGATACTCTGGGTTTTTGCTTTGATGTTTTTTATTGTCTTTAATGGCTTGAGGCGATGTAGGTCGTGATTCCTTTCTGAGTCACATTAAAGGAAAAAATATGCGAGACTTGCAGGGTATACCGTGACTGCCCCACGTTAACCTTTGTTGTTCATCTAGGTTGGTACGAGGCAAAAAATCTAGTCTAGGTATTAAAAAATGAACTATGATGCAACAAACAAATATAGGTTTTATATGAAAGTTTTGCTTGTTGAAATATTGGATTCTAGACATATATTGAGTACTTTAGACGCCTATAACCTATACATTTATATATTAATTTTACACCATTACCTAAAATACCACAAAATTTAGGACATCATGTATTAATAAGGGATATGAACCGGTAATAATAGCTACTTATGAATGCAAAAGATACTGCAAGGAACATTTCATCTTCGTAATAGACGGCGACAACTATTAAAATAAACGGGAAATATTTACATAATAATATCTTAACAAGTAGCTACTTAAAGTGGGTAATTGTTAGTAAGGTGTCCATAAAGGGTGTTAAGGCGCCAATTCTTGACGGTAGCCGTTCGAAACCTGTCATTATTGACGCTTGACTGAATAGGTCTCTCTGTGAGGCATATTTAGTACTACGTTGTTAAAGATCTTTTAAATATTCCGTATTAAATAATTTTACTGGCTGTAAGTCACTCGTAAGAGAGAGGCCGCCTGGGTAGGTACCACCGCTAAGTCCATTTCTCGCGTTTAATAGAAGTGTAAATGTACTGTTGTGTTCCGGTTTGAAAGACATGATATATGGAGACTTAACATCTTATGTCTCAGGATGGCAAGCGCAGTAGAATGGCAAGCGTTGCTTTGTAAGTCGTGTTGTTGTTTGGTTTTGCTACTATCCGTGAGTGGTCGTATCACTTATTATAAGACGAATGGCATTATCGTCTAGACCAGCCATACTCAACCTTTTTTTTACTAGGGCCAAAAAACGTTTCGGTCATGGGATCCTGGGCCGCAAGCGAGAAATGATTAGGTCATAAATAAAACATAAGTCAAAGGTAACGATGTATGTACTTTATTGATGAGAAGAAAATTGAAAAAACTATATTTTCTCGTTCTCTGATAGGCGCAAAATTTAAAATAGAATGGAGCATAGAAACTTCAAGTGGGCCAATCAAAAAAGGCCCGGCGGGCCGCATGCGGCCCGTGGGCCGCATGTTGAGTATAGCTGGTCTAGACATACAAGCTGGAAAAAAGGCAGCCGTTTAAAAATTATAACACAAATTAAAATAATATAATTTTTTGGTTTAATTTTTTAACTTCCCAAGATTTGACTTTTTTCACTTATTGACAAATCTATAGTTAGAATGTTCTAATCCTCTATAAAGTAACTACAGTAAGTAATACAGATAAAACATAATTGAAAATATAGGAAAGGATCTTCGCATTTATATTGACGTCTCAAAGTCCCAAAGCAAGTTTTCATAAAAACGAAAGTTTACAACCGAAGTCGTACGAATTTTTATACTTCCCAAACTCTCATTTTGCAAGGGCATTTTTATTACCGGTCGCTGATGGTAATAAATGTTATGTTTGTATGTGGAAGCAGGAAATAGGACTGTATCTAAAACAGAACTCTGTGTATGGTATATGAAAACTTCGAAATTGAATTAGTGCGTTCTTTCGTTTTATTTTTAGCCTGTTTAATTAATATTATTATTGAAATAAATAGCACACCTTATTGATTTAATATTGAAAATATAAATTTGATGCTAAGAAATAATCCAACGGTGTGCATAAATTGTTTCCCCATTTCACAAAAAAATTTAGTTATCTTGGGTAAAAATATTTGATATTAAAGAGTGCTGCAAATACAGATTCTGAAGCAAAAAATACACTGAGAATTTAACACCCAAGTAAGATTATCATAAAAATATTAGGGTATTTTTTTGTCAAATTCTATAGTCACTTTTAAAACTAAAACCTATCGGTTGCATTCTGAATACACCCGGTATATTTTTTGTCACGAATAATATGGCATATTTTTTAAATCAACACATAATTGTCAGGCAAAACCGCACTACTATTAATGTATTTTAAAGTCACTAAATCAACTCAAATATTTCCTAAAACCTGGCACAAAGTACGCAATGAGAACTCAATAAAACTCAACGTTCTTTACACAGGAAAACGAAATGCACTTTAAAATATACGGATATCGGAAAAACATTAGTCTTGGATGGAAGGAGAGATATGACAATGGACCGGGAACCTTTCAATGCTCTGCCGGGACTGCGCGTAGTGATGTGCCCGATGCATCTTCATGATGCGGTTTTTGTATTCACGACTTATTCCTTTTCAATAAAACTGAGCTTGGAATTTCCCCTTTCCCGTGTCTAAAAGGTGTGGAGGTAGAATTTATACAAATGTGTATTTATATTAATAAATGATTACAACCAACAGTCACATACATATTCCTGACCACGCACTATGATCGAGTCTTGTGTCGTGGGAATCAGAAACTATGACAGACTTTTTGATGTCTCAAATACCCAGACCCGAAACAAATACCTAGGGATCACACAAATATTTGTCTGTGTGCGAGGATCGAACCTGCGGCCTCACGTTTCACAACCAACTGCACTATTGCGGATGTCATGTCTTTTGGTATTCTTTAATTAATAAACACGGATGAGTGAAGGATTAACTTTAGCCCAAAGCTAAAGAATATTGAAAAAGTAGACTTATGGACTGTACTGTCATTTGCCAGTTAGGTTACCCTTAAAATTCTATGTATAAAGTGCTTTTAGGAGCATCTAATCCACATAATATGTGCCTTGGGCTAAAGTCAATCCCTCACTCATCCGTGCTAATTAATAAAGCCATTAAGAATATCAAAACAATATTCATTTCTTTGACTCCTAACGGAACTATTCTATTATTAGAAATAAAGCCTTGCAAAAGCGTCTAGGTGACCTTAACGAGTCGTCCCTTCTATTTAAAGATGCCTCTCAGTCTAGTTGCTGCAGCGTCCTTGAAGCTTACTATGTCGGAGCAACAAGTCATTAAGTTATTGGCTTTATATTTGAAGTGGAAATATAAAACTAGTACTTAGATGAAGTTTTCTGCTATTGTGATAGCAACAACCGTACTGAAGGCTTTAAGTGCAGTGTTGAGCGTTGTTTGGTGTTAATTTAAATGAAATTATATTAAGTGTTTCTATGAACTCTTTTTGCAATGTAGACTGAGACGCGCTTGCCTTTCGTCCGATGGTAAGCGAGCGTACGGGTGGTCTCATATGTGAGAGACCTACCACTAAAATAAAATAAAAATAAAAACTAAAAATAGCCTTTATTTACTACTTTACTCACAAAAATACTTATTCAAGGTTTTATTTACTTTAGTCTTCATTTTTTATTATAACAATTGTTAGTGAATATAAAAGTGTACAGTTGTTAAAAAAATTATATATTAGTAGTCGCCTCTGAGGTGTAGGCCTACCACTAGTAAAATCTTAATCACTATATAAAATAAAACAGAATCGCCTACCGATTTTCTGTCCATAAATATACATAAATATTTAAAACTACGCAACTGATTTTGATACGGTATTTTAAGCGAATAAAGTGAATAAGAGGAACGTTTATATGTTTAATACTTATACAGGTTGTAAGAAAAATATCATGTATCTGGTATGGAGTGGACTCAAGAAACAACAACATCTTGGTGCCCCCGATCCAGGCATGCCTAGTGTGGGACCATGGTTAAAATGTTTAGATGTTAAATTGTAAACCTATTCTAAGATTGTAAAAAAAGTAATTGTAATTGTAATAAAGGAAATAAATTGTAATTGTAATATGCACTTGACTTAGATTATATTTGGAATTTTTTGCATAAAATATTTCAAATGAAAATTGATCTTATGGAAAGCTTATGGCTACGGCTGGTAAATAATGCTACTAGAAAAAATATTAGGAAGTATTTAAACGTTTTATACATTCATTTTAATAGTTTTGTTCATACAAATACATTATTCCTAACGTGAATTCTTTGACAAACTCCGTGGCGCAGTTGGTTAGACGCCGGCTGAGAAACGAGAGGCCGCGGTTTCGATCCTCGCACCGAAACAAATATTTGTGTGAACCACAGGTATTTATTTCGGGTCTGGATGTTTGTGAGACCGAAAAGTCTCTCATATTTCCTGATACCCACGACACAAGGCTCGATTTTGTGTGGGGTCAAGACTTTATATGTGACTGTTGGGTATACTTATTTTACTATAATTTATAACCTCTTATATTCCACTCAAAGCCCTAACAGCTGTCAAGAAAGACATCAATGTTTCATTAATAAACACACACTGACTCCAATTACACAGCTGAAAGATTTTAATTCAAGCACAAAATGTAATTTGAACAACCAAAACAACGAGAACGTTTAAAAGGAAATGTCTTGGTGATTAATTACAGTGAGGTCCAAACTAAAAGGTCCTCGGGCCTAAAACTTGAAATTTTAGGAATGCTCCGTTAGATGTAGGTAAATACTTAAAAGGAATTTACAGAATTTGCCTTGTGTGTCTTTGCTTAGAATTTTGCATGAAGTTAGTATGAGGATTTATTTTGTGTTATATTGTCATTGTGTAATTTAGAGCTTGTAAAGAGGAAATATATTTTAAAGGCAGGCGTTTTCGCATTATTCGTATCGGACGCATCCCAAAGTATTCTAGGCAAGGTATAAAAAATAATAATATTACATACATATCCTACACTTGGGTATTCTATCAATTGTAAAACCTCTTTTAGCTATCGATTTTTTGTCTTCTTCGCTCGAAACTGAATTCAAAAGTCGTTTGGAAGGAAAAAATATATTTGATAACTGAAATAAGTTTTAAAACTGTTTCTGAATAAGGCCGTTAATTTCTATAGATTCTTAAACAATTTTGAAAACATAATTATATGTATAATTTTATTTATTCAACACAAATTATTGGACAATAATTATAACCTAAAATATGTCCTTCTAACAGAAACACAATAGTGCATTTACACTGCTGTTTTGCTGGAAAAACCGACATTTCGGTTGTACCTATCCAAGCGAGTTGATTGACTTGTAGCAATCGTATTGCATTTTGAAACGTCATGTTTCAATAGTCCTGTGCATATTCATATTTCAATTTGAAATTGAGCCCAAGCACATGTTAGCGATAATGTATGTTTATACATAAATCAGTAAATGCAGATGAATTATGCCGGCCTGCAACCCCCGGTTTCTGATAGTGCCTGTACGATATATGAGCTCCTTCAATTTTGCCCGAATATTACTGCCGCTATTAGGGTGCCTGTGTTTTATGAGAAAGTGAGAACGCATTAGAATAAATCTAGATTAATGGATTTTATCACAGGTTTGGTTCAAGTACAACGGTTGTTTAATGGTGCATATTAAGTGAGACTTTGAATATGCATTTTTAGAGTTAAATTATAATAATATTACATAAATATTTAGAATTTAGGCTCAAAACTCATTAGATAGTAAGTTCCACGTATACAATGAGGCTTGGTTCGATTTGAAAAATATTTTAGACTGGAAATTAAAAGACTTGACATCTTATAATATGTCAAAGTGGTTAAGACCTTCAGTTGGCATATGCAGTTCTTTTATAATTAAATTTGAGACGTGTTGTTCTTGTATATGAACAGGTGCACATAATTTCTGAACACCACGCCAAGAAACTTATTCTTCAGAAAGATCAGAAAAATGGGTGTAAATGTTTATTGTATTCATTTGTTAATACATTTTATCCTGAGAAAATAAACAGATCCATGGCCACCCTGTTTTCAGGCATTAGCATAACGACAGACCTATCGTGTGTAATTATCGCATTCGACTTGACTCGCTTCAGGGTGATAATGCCCTTACCGAGTAAGGGAAATGTCGTACTTGTAACAGAACTTTCTAGACATACATATCTTACTAACACGCAACATCAAGTTAGGGGGGTACTTAGTTTCAAGTGTGTTGTGTGAAAATATCTCATGAATTAACAAGTATATTTATTTTTTTAAAGCTTTATGAACAGTGAGACTAGCTTGACATTGCCTGATGATAACCGCTCATAGGCAAAACAAAACAACACTATTAATTACAAAGCAATGTTTGAAATGCGACTGTATCTGTATCAGCCCATATACGTCCCACTGCAGGGCATGGGCCTACTCTACAATCGTAAGTACGATTGAGAGTGGTTAGGCACAAATGCGACTGCACTCGCCATATTGAGACATAAGATGTTAAGTCCCATTATGTCCAGTAGTTACTTTGGCTACAATATCGTTCAAACTGGAACACAACAGTGCATTTACATTACTGTTTGGTAGAAGAAATGGAAATTGCGGTGGTATCTACAATGGTGGCCTTTCACATATTATGTGAGACCTATTATTAGTTGTCTGCTTGGTGTGACGATCAGAGTGTAAAGTTAGCTTTGGTCAAGAAAACCTGCATACCATGGAAATGTGGTTTTTATATACCTATGTATATTTTCAATGGTATTGGAGAGAGGCAACATAGACAAAGTACTTTTCATCAAATTTACATTCACTTTGACGAGACGGAAATTAAAATAATGTCTTAAATAATAATAATTTCCGTTGACCTCAAGAGTTCACCTATACTTGAGCCCAAAAAAACATTGTTATAAATCAGTTGGGATAAATTGGAATGCGGGCATCGATTTGTTATCTGTCATGTTTTCTCATTTTATGTATAAACACATATAACCTTTGACTACTGCCATGTTTACAAATTATAATGGCTTTTATAACGCCCGGAATAATTTATTGATTGATGATCCCGTTCATAAATGTTTCCGAATGGTTTTAAGATACCAATTTATCGTATTGTCAATAGGTCAGTGTCGGATTGTTTGTTGGCGGAACATCTGAACCCGTATTATCTGTTTACTGTTCGTAAAAACTTACATAATATTTAAATATAATATATGTCGGGGTGTTCTTGTGTAAAACCCATATGATAAATAATTGTAAATTGGCCCTAAAGAATCTACGGGTAGTTGCAGAAGTAACTTTATTAAAGGAAACCCTGTTGTGGTTCTATTTCACTACCCACTGTCAGAGTAAGGGTGGGAGCAAGACAGTTTGCAATATAAACCGCCTCCGAACCGCAGACAAGATATTCAAGATCGAGCAGTCGGCAGTAAAGCATTGACATTCGCGTGTTTCCTATAAAGTAACAAGTTGTCGCAGATATTCGGATAAATCGTTAATCCGTTAATTATAACGTGTGGTGATAATTATAATTAAATAATTAACACAATGGATTTTATTACCGTCATCCTACATCAGAAGCGGGATCGTCCTACGTTGTAGCCGCAACCGCTTGGTTATCGACATCAGCTGGCGCAGATTCTGACGTGAGTACCAGAACTAATAACTTGAGATAAATTATGATGACTGGTCACTGTTATGTGTAGCTGTCATGTGTGACTGTCGTGTGTGGCCCACGTATGTAGCTGCCATTTGTGGCTCACGCTCAGAACAATGAGTAAAGCAGGGTCATGTATGTGGCTGTCATATGTGACTATCATATGACTATCAAGTTATACCTTCGAAACTAATTTAATGCCGCTCTGAAAGATGCCTGCAGGTTGCTGTATTGGAAAAGAGTTCAGCACAATCAATGGAACTTCGAAAACATTCAACTACCTACATGAAGGAGTTATACGAAAAAAATAAACCTACTACTAGAATCAATCAAGAAAGATTGATGGGCATCTGTTCAGCTGTGCCCTTGGTATTGAAATAGCCCATGTGCTGCGGTGACTGCTTACCATCAGGTGACACATAAACTCATCTGCCTGCCTAGGCCATTAATTGTTATCAGGAGCAGTGACATGGAGCTGTGACTGTGTGCCCTGGAAGTTCCAAGACACCTGCATCTTCACAGGAGTGTTTCAAATTGGTGAGATCTTCCCATATTTGTTTGATTTAGTTCATCTATTCTACGTGTGTCATTCCGTAGAGTAATGTATTGGTGTACCCGTTATCGATTCCAAGAGCTCGTATGGTCTTTAAATAGAAATAGAATTTAGTAACAAGGTTTTGAAAGGTTAACATTTCATAGACCAAGTTCACACGAAATAACTTTGTCGTTTTTATAGTTTTGGAAGGGTTAAGCTGGACTTGAGACCATTAAGCTAAAGGGGATTATCCCGGTCT
The DNA here is from genome assembly GCA_023078785.2 of Hyles euphorbiae. Classification (NCBI taxonomy): domain Eukaryota; kingdom Metazoa; phylum Arthropoda; class Insecta; order Lepidoptera; family Sphingidae; genus Hyles; species Hyles euphorbiae. Next base: position 11,739,206 of record CM041039.1, on the reverse strand, counting down.
AGTAGTCTAGTCTAGTTTTCAACCTGAAGGGACAATGAGAGCCCCTGAAGGGTCTAAGACACTGGTCCAGGTAGAAAAAGGTTAAGTTGTTGAAGGGTTTAACTGGTCCAACAACCATTAAGCTAAAGGGGAATTATCCCGGTCTAGCACAGTTCGGTCCAGTTTTCAAACTGAAGGAACAATCTGTGCACTTGAAGGGTCTAAGTGACTGGTCCAAGGGAAAGTTGTTGAAGGGTATAGCCGGTCCAACAACCATTAGGCTAAAGGGGAACTATCCCGGTCTAGCATAGTTCGGTCCAGTTTTCAAACTGAAGGAACAATCTGCGAACTTGAAGGGTCTGAGAGACTGGTCCATGGGAAAGTTGTTGAAGGGTATAGCCGGTCCGACAACCATTAAGCTAAAGGGGAACTATCCCGGTCTAGCATAATTCGGTCCAGTTTTCAAACTGAAGGAACAATCTGGCACCTGAAGGGTCTCATAGACTGGTCCAGGTATGCGTTGTCTGAAGGGAATGCTTTCCGGACCAGACTGTATCATAGAAATAATTGTAACTATTTTTCAAATTTTTATATTATGTGAACTGAGTCAGGATGAACGAACGAATGATTTCCTTGTCTTCAGATGATGCATAAACACGCACACGAGGACGTGTGCACGTCAGTATGGCCGTGTCGGGGTGTTCTTGTGTAAAACCCTTATGATAAATAATTGTAAATTGGCCCTAAAGAATCTACGGGTAGTTGCAGAAGTAACTTTATTAAAGGAAACCCTGTTGTGGTTCTATTTCACTACCCACTGTCAGAGTAAGGGTGGGAGCATGACAGTTTGCAATATAAACCGCCTCCGAACCGCAGACAAGATATTCGAGATCCAGCAGTCGGCAGTGAAGCATAGACATACGCGTGTTTACTATAAAGTAACAAGTTGTCGCAGATATTCGGATAAATCGTTAATCCGTTAATTATAACGAGTGGTGATAATTATAGTCAAATAATTAACACAATGGATTTTATTACCGATCATCCGACATATACTACAATTTGTTAAACAAAAGAAATACATACAAAATAATATAATATTGAAGTAGAGGCAAGAAAAAAACAAAATAGCGGCAATACGTGATAAGCAGATTCGTGTGCAAAAAAGGCTTTATTTTTGTATCAATAGATATTAATTTATTAATTTAACTAAGTGCGTGGTGGTGCGTGGTACTGTAAGTGCGTGGTGGCCTGTTGGTAAATGGACTAGACGCGGCTGCCAAAATATTTACTTTTCGGAGTCATGTGTGTATTGAGAGTCAATCACAACGCACTAAAACATCGTGAGGAAACCTGCATACCATAGCGATTTATAAGAATTTCTATGGTATGTAAGTCCGCCAACCCGCACTAGGCCAGCGTGGTGGACTATATAGCCTAACCACTCTCAATCATACTCTCGATTGTAGAGTAGGCCCATGCCCTGCAGTGGGACATATATGGGCTGATACGATACGATACGAAGTTAACTAAAAAGCACGTGATGACAAAAGAAGATATTGTTATACTGAGTATTAGACAGCAGTAATGAATTAGTGTCTGTATCCAGTAGCACAAGGATCGAGGGTTTTTTGTATAATAAAAATAGGGTGGACTCTACTCGTGATTTATACCAAAAAGAATAAATAATAAACACACCCTACAGTCACATACATATATGTATCCTCCATTTATGTATATCAATTAAGTCTTGTGACGTGAGTATCAGAAACTACGAGACACTTTTCAGCCTCACAAACACCCAAATAAACAATTCATTTTTTTCGATGCAGGGACCGTATACCATATACCATGCAGACCGCTGCCTGTCGTTTTACAAAAAAGAACCATTGCAATTCTCCTTAATTTTAAGGAGTTCCCCTCTCCAGGTCCGAAGATATTCATCAGATCTTCACCATATTTTTATGGGACCAAACAACAAGCACCAGCTTTCAATTAAAGAAAGAATGATCGAAATCGGTTCACGCAGTACAGAGAAACGAGGTAACAAACATAAAAAAAAAAAAAAAAAAAAAAGCAACATACAGTCGAATTGAGAACCTCCTCCTTTTTTTGAAGTCGGTTAAAAATGCTGCTTTAGTACGTTCACACACGCCAATAACTTAACTATGAATAGCTTGTAGCTGGTAGCTTCTAGCTCTCAATAGGACTGCGCCTTAAATCAGTCATGTTCGTATCACTGAGACCACAATATCAATTTGTATGTGCATTGAAGAATTTCCCGCCTCCAAAACTTCGGAGAGAGCGTGGGAATACTTATCATCTTCGCGGCAATAATTTAAGTCTTCAACGAACTTTTGACATTCATTTCTGGCCTTAATGTGGGAAAATTTGTAATCACCGCTCTCTTAATGTCGCTTTATGTGTACAATTTTGATATCATAAATAGTGAATCCATAAAAATAACAATTTTATGAGTTTTTTTATGATATTTACGCAATGAACATGGTTTTGGGAAATTTACTGAGTGTTTCTGGGTGATACTCGTATATCTTTATGAGTGTAACAAATCATTATTGTCTCGTAGGTTCAATATTTTATGGTTTAGTTTAAACCACCGAGGATTGAAACATACTTCACTGTTTTTTTTGCAATGAATGCCGAGACGAACATGCCATTTGCTTGATAATAAGCGAGGATAACACGTCCCACTGAACTGGTATTCAGATTTCCTCACGATGTTTTTTTTTTCGCCGTTAAAGTGCGTGGTGATTGATTATAATCAATACACACATGACTCCGAAAAGTCAGAGGTGTGCCCTGGGATTTCGACCCGCGACCACCGTCAACATATTGGTAGCCGTGTCTGGCTCGTTTACCAATAGGTTACCACGCAGTTTTTATCATTTCATCTCCAATTATCTTCAATAAATTACCATCCACTTCAACTACCGTACGTACTTTAATAATTATTTATATTTTAGTATACTATATGACTATATGGCCTAACCACTCTCAATCGTACTCTCGATTTTAGAGGAGGCCCGTGCCCTGCAGTGGGACGTATATGGGCTGATACAGAATATTTTAGTATAAGATGTTGTTCCTTGTTCATCCTCAGACTGCTTTTAAGTCATTAGTAGCGTTGTATACATCGTCATTACGGTCTTTCGCTTCATAATCAGCTTCCATTTAGCCATCAAAACAACGAGGGGGATTAAATTCTATTTTGGGCACCAGTTCTGACCCTTGTCAAGTTGTTATGGATTTGCAAAAAGCAACATAGATGCTTCTTAATCCATTTGAAGTATTTAAAACCGTAACACGATATAATAAGGTTTAATTTTGTAAAAAATATCAAAATATCAAATGTCTGTCATACGTAAATGAGACCACACACTTATTTTGAGAGTGGAGATTTTTCAGACAACCAATTATAGGGAGATAATTAACTTTTCAAAGTATGTCTGAATTGGCTGTGCTTGTGTAATTTTTAATTAGTATTATTTTTTAATTAATATTGGACGCACCGCTATATTTTCGGCTTTTAATTTGGCGCCCCGACAATGTGTTAAGAGTGCCAGAAATCGATAGACGAGCTTAAATATAATTGATTTTCAACGAAAAAGTACTGCTGAGTATAAAATTACATCAAAATTATTGTTATTGCAACTGATGAAAATTATAACATAGAATCCTTATAATATATCGGCTTATAAACATCCACATTTGAGCATAAACTCCCATTTATTTATCTGTAAGGTTCAAGATAGTATCGTCTCCATCAGCCATAGGACTGTCTCCAGCATTTTGATTTTTTTTTTAATCTTATGACGTCCTGTAACCTTGAAGGGTCATACCAATTCAACTTCACTTAAAAATTCAAATTCTCTTTATATTTTACGATCGAGGCATGCAAACACATACACAATAAGAAATGTGACCCGAGTAACCAAAACAATACATCAAGTGGCAGATTTATTGCGTATTCGCAAATTCTGCGCCTGCCTCGCACGCTTTGATTAATGATGTCATCTTATCATACAAGAAATACAAACGTGCCTTTAGCTCTATTGTCCCGTTTATGCCCCTTTTATTGGGCAGTAGATCTTAGTAGGCCAAGAGAAGGAACGCACTTGCTTAGTAGGCCAATAGTAAAATAAGGTACGCACTTGCTTAAAACATATTTGGTGTTCGCTGGTGGCTACCCGAATTATACAAGTATCTATTGCGGCTTATTCAATATTCAGGCGAATGGCAAGCTCGTATAGACACTTATTAGAATTGAAAAAAAAAAAAAAAGGTTACAATGAACTTTAAAAACATCTTATTTTTAGGTTTTATGAAATTAGCTCTGTAGCGTTATTCTGTATTCGCCAAATAGCGACTTAATGCTTATTATGAAGGCGAAAGATCTTATTCCGATAGCCTGAGAATGTGTACCACTTCAGTGAATTGCTTCGTTAAATAATTCCTTGAATTCCGATCCGCGATTATTCAGCCATTGATTTGAAACAAGCCGAGCGTGTTATTGAAACCTAATCCCAAAAATTTCGAAGCTTGGACCACCGTGGCCTGCTTATTATGGTAAGCCACCGATCACGCTTGTTACCTTCCGATAAAAATCAGTAAGCCCTTAGGTCGGCTTAAAAATAATGCGTATATTTGTAATACAAAGTGACTTCTGGTTTTGAGTTAAGAACCTCGTATAGAATTTTATTATTTATATAGCATTCATATTGAAGTTGCTATAGGATATTAATTGGAATACAGTATAAAACGATAACAAAAGCCAGGACATTGCTTGTGGTAAGTTATTTGTATCAAGCTAGACGGGAAATAATATACAGAATTTACCCGTTCCGGCAAACGAGCAAACAGGTAACCCGATAGTAAGTTATCACTGCCGCTCATAACATACACAATCCCTAGACCATGAGCTGACGGCACATCAAATTGGGAGAGGAGCGTGAAAGAATAATTAGAGGACGAGGGAACGGCTATTCGGCATCAGGTAATCTCACTCCTCGAACGAAACGGTACAGTAAAGCTGTTGCTTCACTTCGATCCCCTGTGAGTCAGTGGTACCGCCACAGACTAGCATGCCCATTCGTGATAAGTTATGACTGACAACAGCGTCTACCACTTTTTTTCATTCATCAAGATAAGTGTAATTGTTAGGGGAAGACTGTTTCTGATTGTTAATCTCTGTGACAGGGGCACCACTCAGGTCCAGCCGACCTATCAATGTGACCTACATTTACAAATTGCATTATGGTCGTGTTTACATTTAAAGTAGTATCACGTTTCTTTACTATCACTTCAAACTAAGTTATTATACTGATTTTGATTTACGAGTAAGCTGTATTATTGATACTATCTTTTGTTCGTGACATTTAAAGATACGAAAACTAGACGACCTATAGTAGGTTATGACGCCAATTTGTTATCGTAGTTTTAAAATAGATTATTATTAATTGTGAGCTTTGTTCTGCGTTTAGAAGTTGAATAGAATTGTTTTTGTTGTATTTCAATAAAGGATGTTTTATTCCAACGTTTATTAATAGCCTCATACTGTTTTCTATTTGATTTTGGAACAATTTAATGTATGATCTTTGTGTACAGGAATTTGTTTGTTTTAAAGTTTGGTCATCGAATTCCACTGTTTTTTTTTTGTGGAAATAATCAAGGCTTGGGCAAATCAGGGAAGGCAAGAAGATAAGATTCACATCGCTTTTAATTTAACCACAGTTAATACATAATATAATTCGTTTTTCTAGCTCTGTGACAAAAGATATGCAAGTTTGAGCAAAATTAGTTCTATATCTATCTTCGTCCCCGATTTTTATTAACAAGAACATAAATAATGCACTGAAAAAATGTATAGCCGATTGGTCACTCCCACATCTTGCAAATTTATGACTGGTAAAATCTTTCCAAAGGTTATAATTATTTGAAATAGAATTTTTGTTTAACATATTTTTTAGAATTTCTGTCCTATGATGTCAAGATCTTATTTTTTTCATTTTAGCTCTGTTAAATAGCTTTGGAGTGCTAATAATAAGTACAGTCTCATCTATATACGTAAAGAACCTAATAATGCCAAATATGAGACACAAAGAATCCGCTTGTTTAGGTCTGTAAATATACTCTTCGCACCGCTTAAACAACCAGGGAGTAAAGAAAGGAACGCAGTCGTTGTCAAATTGACAAGTTGATACAAATATTCGAAAAAAAAAACGCAATCTCAATCGAATCAATACAGTGAGAGGTCATCTGGGTAGGTACCACCGCAATGTCTAGTTCTCCTATGAAACAGCAGTGTAAATGCAAGTTTCGGATTGAAGGACATTGTAGCCAGAGTAATTACTGGACATATTGAGACTTAACATCTTACGTCTCAGGATGGAGAGCGCAGTGGAATTGTGCTACTATGTACGAGCGGTTGTATCACATCAGGCGAACGGCTTGCTCGTCTCGCCATTCATTGAAATAAAAAAAAAGCTTTAATGAATTAATATAAAATATAATACATTTATTAATACTCATTTAATTATAATTTATGAAGATATTATTAAAAATAACACATATAAATAATTTATTATATGCGCATATAAATGTGATTTGTGTCATGCCGTTTGTAATCTAATAAATAAATTAAATAATTTGAATAAACTTAGCGCCTAATAAATACACTACGGATATTGTAAATACGAATTAAAATTTACGTCAATCGGCTTTTCATTCAAATATTCGATGTCGTATGGAACAAATTGAGACTTTTTATGAAACCGTATAGGGACATACAGAGATACAAGATCTTAAGTGGCAGTAAGACGTGCGTAGTGGAATGGCAAGCAATGCTTTGTAAATCGCGGAGTTGTTTAGTTTTGCTATTGTCCAATAGCGGTCGTATTACTTACCATCAGGCGAATAGAATGTCAGGCCATTCATTGCAAAAAAAAAACTTAAAAAAAAAAACAAAAAAATATTTATGAATTGTTAGTTTCTCAGTTCTATTAAAATTTTCGGTGAATTTCGGACGTCAAAAATCTCGCAATAATTGCTTTAAACTGTAATGTATTCCTAGCATAACAATATACCAGCTTTTATTGCAATCTGCTACAAATAACTACACTTCGTAAATACTTGCATGTTGAAGCCTATTCGGATTTATTTTCTATTGCTTTAAATAGCGAGACGAACATGCTGTTCACCTGATGATAAGCGATACGACAGCTCATGGACAGTAGGAAAACCAATTAACACCATGTATTACAAAGCACTGCTTGGTATTCCACTGCGCACGCTATCATGAGACGTAAGATGTTAAGTCTCAATATGTCCAAAAGTTACTCAGGCTACAATGTCCTTCTAACCGAAGCACAACAGTGTATTTACACTGTTGTTCGGCGGATGAATTAGACATTGCGGTGGTACCTACCCAGGAAGCCTCTCTCATATTAGAGACCTACGAACTGTAGTTATCTAATTTTTTTTTCTGCATTACTCAAACTAATTTCATTCCGAAGGGGCAATTCATTCGATAGCTAAATTAGGTTTTAAAACTTCTGAATATGATTGAATGAATCTATGAATATGATAATTTGTAGTATTAGTATTTATATTTACGTCACGTATATACTGGGTATCTCAAGACTGCTACCGAAAACGAAGCCGGGTGGTAGTTTTAGTGGTTACAAACACAACGCAATTAAAAATTTCGCATAGAAACGCGAAAATTATTTTTTATGATTTTTTAAATATCGTCATTTTTGGGTGGTAAATCGATAGTTTTTGCTAAAATCATAATTTAATCTCTTTTATACCTTAGAGTATTTATAAATAAAAGCGTATACACTATTATTGTAGGAAAAAATGTATTTACCACCCAAATATGGCCATAGGGAAAAAATAACAAAAAAAAATTGTCGCTTTTATTTGCAACTTTTTCTGTTGCATTGTGTCTGAAGTCGCTTAAACTACCACATGGCTTCGTTTTTGGTAGCGGTCTTGATATACCCTGTATATTATGTTTGTGTATTTATATTAAAAAAGTATTATAGTAGATTATTATTTATAGTAATTTTTAGGCCTGTTTTCAGAAGTAAACTTCCTGTGGCTAACATGATGATGATGATGATGTATTTATATTACCTTTAATTTGTTTTGTTTTTTATAAATTGTAATCTTTATTTCCTACACTGCCCTGTCGTTCTCCTTCCCTTAATCCATTTGATGGTTCTCTGTAAGACATTGAATAGAGTGATAATATCGCCATTTGTACTTTTTTAATATTATTTATTTGTGGATATTATCTTTCTTCGTTTACAATAATGACTAAATTAATAAATGAATAAGGCTGATAGCATTGACTTATGTTCTAGCTGATAGTAAATATTTACATGTCAGCGTGAAATTATGTATGTAATCGTCGGAAGGTAAGGAATATTCAAGAAATCGGTGACGTAAGTGTCAACATGAGTGGACGTATCCGATGAACGGTTGGAATTATGCCAAGCATTTTAAATAGTCCGGCAAATTTATTAACTTTATTTATAGGTTAGCGGACTATGAATAAGTTTATTGCCATGACTTTACTGGATTACTGACCCGGAGACATATATCATGACTTATTGAGTGTTTCGATTTCATAATTTTGTTAATGGCAAATTCTCAATTATCAGTTGAAATTTAAATTTAATATTGTTCCCTCGTTATAATACATGTTTTATTCCGTGTGTCTCAGATACTATAAAATAATTTTGGTATTTTCAGACTCAGGACAAAAATTCACGGATCTAACAAATATTTTAGTTTGCACGGGAATCCAACCAGTAGTAGCCTCTTGATCCACAATTACCTTAATTAAATTCATTGGTTTGAAAGTATTGTAACAAAGCATTTAAATAACAACTCACGATCAAAATACCTCATCTCATTTGCTCAGACATCAGCATAAGCGTTTGAAATAATAAAACTGGATTATGCGATGGTATCTCGGCGCTTACACGACTCACCGCTTTAATCACAATGTACATCGCGATTGAATTGGATTTGACAAAACGCTGCTTTGAGCTTAGACCACAACCGTTCTATATACAGTTTCAGTTTACTCTAATCTTTTTAAAGAGTCATATTTACAATAGTTTAAAAAAATTGTAAAATTATTTTGAACAGGTTATTAGGAATATAAATTAAATTGGATCAGGGAGAGAGTGAACAGGAGAAGAAAAACTATGTAAGCTGACCCCACCATCTTGTGGGATTCATAGCTTGGAAGAGAGAGAAAGATAAATTAAGTTGGATCATGGATTACAAGATCAGGAAAGTTCCAAAATATCTTGCCTATGAATTTCGATGATATTTTTTTAAATCAAGAAAACTGAAAGTGTTCCTTAGCGTGAGATATTATAATAATTGAGTCAGGTAAATCGGATCAAGAAGAATTGTCTATATGGCCTAACCCCTATCAATAGTACTCGCGATTTTATATTAGACCCGTGCCGTGCAGTGGTGATAGTCTGCTAATACAGATACTGAATTGTATATTAAAATTGAATCACAAATTCTATATTCACTTTACAATACAAAGAGATCTAAAAATATTAGCCTATCTGTACTATTATTCCTCTCTTTCACAGCGCATCGTTAGTGCAATGAATATTTTTCTTGAAAATTCTTTGTGAGCACTCTCGGAAATATTGTCTACATTTTATAAAACGGTGGCTTCGATTGGGTTTTCAGTACGAGTGACAGTTTGCATGCTTTTGTAGTTTTTTTTTTTTGTTTCACGAGAAATCTGATAGAATGGTCCTGTTATTGTTAGCAACAATTTTTGCAGAAGGCCCAGGCGGTTTTTTAACTAGTGCTGCAAGATTTTCGATGGAAGTGCAGTCTCATTTTATTATCACCTTTTATGAACTGTTATGTAATATTTTTTAATCGATAATATTTATTTCGTGTTCATTAAAGGCTGTAAATAAATTATTTTCTTCGAAAAGTGGGTCAATGCTAGATCAGATCATCAGTTACATTAATAAAATAAGCATCAAATTTCTCGTATATGAACAGATTACAAATTCCCGTTATAATAATTTTTCATTCTTTACTTGGAACACGAGAGAATATTTTTTCCAAAGTGTAAATTATATCAATATATAAAATCTTGCTTAACCGGTTTAGCCAGTGCCTTCTGTCAGTAAGTAGCTACATATGAGGTAGATCTTTGGTGTGGTAATATTTCTGCTTAGCATACGCACGTGTCTATTCTAATGATGCTTGTAAACTATACCTGCCAAGAATTGTTATATCAAGAAACGACAATCAGGACGTGACCACACGTAAGCAAATTTTACGACTTTTGTTACATCATAAATGAATAGTAATGGTATCATAAAATGGTAATGTGAGGTGTTTTGCCAAGTCTTCTTAGAAAAACAGTTGGTATCTACTTGTATAGCAGCTTGCAAAGATTAAAGACGATTAGGACAAAACAATAAAGTTGGCACACTTTAGACTGTTATTTCTTTCTCCTTTGCTTAGAAATCTACAGAAAATATTCTGTACTTTGATTTCAATATAATAGTCATGTAATAGTCTTATATTGAAAATAATTCGTATTAGTACAAATTGCATTTATTAGATTTTTTAATATCTAGTATATGTTTTATCATGTTGTAAGCTTAAATTACATTAGATACAATAATATTTATAATCAAATATTAATGCCTAATATTGGTCTCCAATAACATAATATTACAAATTTTATTTTTGGATTTTTTCATCTTCCAACAACAACTTAACAACAACGAATTGAACGCTCACTACGTTTTTTTTCACATGAATATAGTCTGTGGACGGAAGCGTAACGTAGGTCCCTTTATATACCGAAAAATGCACAATTCCTAGGTAGGAAGTAGAGATGCAATTAAAAAGGAACCTGTTAACAGCTTTTATTATTATAATGGCTTTGGAAAATATTCAAACACCTAAAATAAAATTATAATAAGAATGGCAAAGGTGTACTAATATATATTCTATATGGTTGAGTAAGCTTATGTATCATATTTAATAGCCCGGGCACTTATTTCAATCCTGGGCTATGTATATGCGATTTTTGAATTAAAAATGTTCATTAGATATCTGTTTCAGCTGCGAATCCATCCCCCGATGGGAGCACTATAAATAACACCCAACAGTAACTTACATCGTCCTGACCCCCCGGTAAGATCGAGTCTTGTGTCGTGGGTATCAGGGACTACGAGAGATTTTTCAGTCTCGCAAACACCCGAACCCAAAAGAAATATTTGTGAACCGCACAAACATTTCTCTCGGTGCGAGGATCGAACCCACGGCCTCTTGTTTAACAGGCGGTGTCTAACCAACTGTGCCACGGAGGCTATCAAAGACTAAAAAAAACGCTATATTTATATTTAGAATAATAAATAAATAAATAAAAAATATATATGAAGGTCAAACCAAGTTTATACTTTAAAATTTCGTAGATAAAAGAATACAGTAGCATCTTGGATTGCATAATAGGAATGGAGACAATGCGGTCGAGATATCTTATCATTATGATCATACCGCATATTGTTGGAAGATCTTACTCCTACGCTTTAGAATGGCTTTCATCGTGCTTTATGACTTATTTAGAATATAGCTTGCTATTTAAAGAAGTCAAGAGCCTATGTAAGTTTTTTATTTTTTTTATTGCCTTGAATGGCGAGACGAACTTGCCGTTCGCCTGATGGTAAGCGATACGACCGCTCATGGACAGTAGCAAAACCAAACAACGCCTTGAAGTTACAAATAACATATTTATCACACGTTTAAAAATGTAAACACTACCAATTAAATAAACGATAATTGTATAGATCAATCGAAATTGCGACTGTTTACATTAAGATAATTACTGGCATTTTCCGTTTATATTTTTTGCTATAGATGTACCCAGGACGGCATTGCTTAAATGGAGCTGGACAGTCATATGACTCGAATGCATGCAGATGTTTGGCAAATATTGTCACCCTGATACTTGATGGATGGATGGACCTAAAAAAGGAGTGACGACCTGGATGCTTTCGAGCCCATGGCCAGGAATCTCTATAGAAAGAGAATTTGGAGAGAAAGGGGGAAGACCTTTGACTAGCAGTGGGATGACATAGGTTAAAGATGTATGCGATTTGAATACGAAAAAGTAATATTACGGGGTATCATTTTATAAAAAATGGTTATTGTTTACAGGATGACAAAAACCTCTGTCTGTCTGATAGATAAAGGTGTTTCACATAATATGGTAATAAAAAATATCCATAATGAAATAAATAAGAAAATATGGAAACTCACATTACACTGCTAGCAACCGCTTAGTGCTTACGTAACAAGCTACGTGCGGCGCGAAGTTTCAGATTCGTCAAAATATGTGTTGTACATTGATATAATATACTGAAACTTCTGTTGTTGGAATTAAAAACATTGCTCGATTTCAGGGAAATATTGATTTTAAATTGTGTATTTATTACGGTTACAATAATGATGTTATCCTTTATTATAGTTTTTTAAATACTTCAATTGAGATATCCAAATGCGCATCTTAGGACCGGACAGTTTTTTTGTCGTTCAGTATCTTATATTATGACAATCTGAATAAGTAACACAGCATTGTCATCTATGCGTGACTTGCATCTAGCGACAAATCATATTGTTCTATAGATAGAATATTAGCAATATTTTTACATACAAGCGCAGGAAATAAAAAATATGCGCATAGTGCAAATGAATCCACGCATTCTTGACGCAGTGACCAATGCGGTCAGCTACTTAATCATAATTTATATGCGCCATAGTACCCTCATAAATAATGTTTTCTTATATTTCAACGCGTCCTACAAAAAATAACTTATTGTGTACAAATTGTACGTCAAATAAATTCTTAATTCGTTTTGCTTATGTCCGGAATTATTTATGTGTGAATTATTATAATCGTTTCTTTCATACAAGGCAGAATGGAGTTTATGCTATAAGACTTAAAGGATATATTGGTAGAATTGTGTCCGGTGTAAAGAAATTAACATATCCGATGCAAAACATGTCACGCACTTTGAAAATTTTGTGTAAAAATATTTTTCCAATTCGACGTATAAGCGGGAAGGATCTTATATTGTTGGTTCAAACTTGAGTTGAAATTTGGCAGTCTTAATATTTTTGTGTTTTACTTACGTAGTAATAACTTAACTATTGTATAGAATACACAAGAATTTTAAGATGATTGTGTCGTTGCTGTTCACCAAGCTCTCACAGACTCTTTTATTTTTGAGCTCAAATGATCACGTTGGACCAGAAGAAACTAATATTATTTTACAAAATATTGATATTAAGATAAGCGATGAATAAATCTGTTAATAGATCTTATTTCTAAACATATATAACTAACGGTAACGCATCTAATTTTTAATTTCGGCTACCCGTTTTACTACCTAGATCATTGATTAAATTGAATTATTCGATGTGAATTGCATTTTTTTTTTTTAGTTCCATTTATTTCTAAACTCGTTATATCGTTCTCGTTTTTTTAGAGTTTCCTACCTAAAGGAATAACACAATCCTTATAATCAGTATTTATGTCTGTATACAATTGTGTAATATAGAACGGTATTGTATCATACGGAGCCTTATGTACGCAAATCCAACTCAAATTTGATCGTTTTTTGTTTTGTTTTCTATCATTAGCTTACATCTGACATTCTGTATACATTTACAAAGTATTACTAATGGCGTCTATTGTCTCATTAGTATTCGTGCCGGCAATCAATGGATTGGAAGAAAGGAGAGCCGTGGCCTTCATTCAAAACTAGAATGTCTCCGATTCTCATTTGCCGAGATTCTAGTGTAGCATTCTGGAGTATTCAAATCAATTGATTAGACGTTTGAGGTATCTGTCCAATACAAAACATAGAATTACGTGCTATTAACGCAGCAGATAGAAAGTATTATTTGTATGAAGGTATTAAACGCACAAACGCAGCGCATAATTTTTATTTTACTAAATATTTCAAAAGAATTGTTATGATATGTCTAGGGCCATTGTTTTTTTTTTATTCTCTGGCCGGCATATTGGCGGCATTGCACCTGATGGTAAGCGCAAATGCCGCCCAGGCAGAGTATCCATTGGCATCGGACGACGGTCCCATGCCAATGGAAACAATTATGCCGGCAAGCTAAGGTGCCTGTTTCTTATTCTTCTTGTTTCGTCGCTCTCTAATTATACTATTATAAATAAATAATCATATTAAATTCAAACACACACCTGGTCCTGACCTCCGACTGACATCTTAAATATTGTCGTATAGGTCTCAAAAACTTAGACATGCTTAACATAAAACGCACACATTTTATTTACGACTTCTTGATTCACGGCAAGTTCTCAACTAACTATATCTCGGATTATCAAGACACGTCGGACAAATATATAACTCATCACCATTGATTTTTAATGAACCCTTGCCATCTAGGTCTCTATAGAGCTTTCACATAAAGATTTCTACTCCATTGTTTGATAACGATACTGATCTAAATCGGACGGCAATAATTCTACACCTGTCATAGATTGACAGTAGATTCGACCGATACGGAAACCTAGATTTTTCGTGATATTTTCTAGACAAGTGCTATGTGGTCTGATGCTAACAAACCAAAACCGGACAGCATGACATTTCTGAGTCATGTGTGTATTATTTCATTAGTTCATCACTATGTACTTTAATGGTGAAGGAAAAACGTAACAAATTATGTATGCTATAGAAATTAATAGAGTAATTTCTATGGTATGTGAAGTTTTTTTTTTTATGGAAACAATTATGCAATAAGCTGACAATAAGTTAAGTAGTACTAAACTATAGTATATAGTTTTCAAACCGTTTTTGTCCCTTTCGAACGACTTTTGAATTTGATATGAGCGAAGAAGACAAAACATTACAAATCTAAAATAAACAAATACACCCAACAGTCTCATATATAGTCCTGACCCCACACTACACTAAACACCCAGAGCCGAAACACATCCTTGCGGTTCACACAAACATTTCTCTCGGTGCAGAGATCGACCCCGCGGTCTCTCGTTTCACAGCCAGCGTCTAACTAACTGCGCCATGAAGATATTAAAAATGACGATAAATATAGGTGTTCAGCAGCGGGTAAATATTCTGATAGTTTTTCTCGAACGGTCGCGGATTAAAAATGACCGCATACAGAGTTATTTATAGGTCTGTGGCGTGTATAAATTGAAAGATAACTACTTAATCATGTCAGTCTCAGGTACCAGTTTGTTATGCAGCTCAAGTTATCAAGCCGGTATATTGTCACATAGATTTATAGGGCCAGTCCGTAATCACTCGTATATTATTCAGTGGCCTAACGTGGGAATATTCGGTCGAACATCTGGCCGATTTGCCATGTCGCCAATGAATACGATAGTGGCATGCAAATAACGAAATATTTTGGTGAATTTTGTTGATACGCGAATAGACTGTCATGACTCTGAAGGAAATCTAGGAATATTTTTTTTCACTGGAAGACTTTGATAGTTATGTGTAGCCGGATTCAGAATATCCCTTTCCTCTTTCTAACATTTTCCTTACTGTTCCCCTCTAGATTTGATAGGCCGCAACTCAACTATGATTTAAGCGTTGGTCATAGGCGGCAGCTGTCATTTCTCAGATGAGTTGTTTACTCGTTAGCCGGACTGGATGGATTAGATTGTTAGAAAAATTATAAATAAACAATTGTCACAAAATGTAAACTAGTTTTTTATATTCTGTACTAAATTGGACCATAAATACGTGTTGCAAATAAATATAAAAAAAAATATTAATTTATTTTTTACAAAGTAGTGAAATAGTCAATAAATCATATGAATTAGTTTATACATTTGCACTTTGCAGTGTTATGATAGCAACACTCTCCAAATTGTTAATCGCATAATTTTGTCTAAAGAATATTAATATGTCAATAACAATTTAAAGAATGTGAGGATATCAGGTTACTTTTTAAACGATGCCTCTTTTATCTCATGAATAATTTCTCTATAAGTTTTGACCTCAGATGAGTACCGGTTGTCGTATCTCATCCACATGCCAAATTATTCTTGGCACAAGCGAAGCCGCTATTTGACCTTGATACTCGTAATTGGGCAGAACCTTCCAGTTTAAGATGTATTTTTACCAAAAAAGCGCTGTACAAATTTGGCCGTCGAAAGTTAAGGCGTGGTTGACGAAAAACACATAGTTAATGAGGAATACGTTTTAATGAATATAAAATGTATGAATGAAAGTTATTTTGTTGCAGTGTGTGGAAATTGCTGGTGATAAACGATCAAGGCAACCTATAAACATTTACAAATGCTGGGGACCGGTACGTGACCAAGTACGAGTCTTAAGTAGTCTTAGAAAGGTTGTCAAGACATTATGAAGGGAAACAATAGGATATAGGTTGTAGTATATCCAATAATTAAGAGATTTACATAAATGATCTGTCTTAGATTAGGCTAACTTATTATAATCTATAATGAGGCAAGAAAAGTCAAAAACAAAGTCAACAAAATTATTGGATCACTATTTATTCTAGGATCATCAGCAGGCTGCAAGATAAACTGAGACAAATGTAAGGAGACTACCTTATTAAACATTTAAATTGTCGATGTCCAGTTTCACAGTAGATAAGAAAAACTGCAGAAGTGGTTGATGGCTTATCTTTCAAAGGCGGGACCAGTGCTATCGTGCAAGAATTTTAAAGCTGTTTACAAGATTGCTCATTCGACGAATGTTATCTTTCAACAACATCTGGCTCTGCATAATGCAGAACAAAAGCATTTGAAATTTAAATCACAAAATTTAACTCCTTATCCAGAATTCTCGCTTCTAATGGCAGTGGAATTAATTACTCTGACTTGAATAATATTTGAGGTTGCAGAAATTGTAGGTATCGTAAATACTCCTAACAGTCTCAAACATAGTCTTTACACCACATTAAAATCAATTTAAACTTATTTCCTGGGTATCAAAAACTACGAGAGACTTTTCACAAGGACACCACTCGTGGATCATACAAAATATTTGTGTCGGTATGGGTATCATACAAAAACTTGTCTCCGTCGAACTCGCCTCCTTTCGTTTCACTGCCAGCATCCATGGGCGTAGCCACGGTGGGGCAGAGTGGGGCGCTTGCCCCACCCTGGCTTTGACCTGTAAGGTACCTAACCAACTCTAGAAAAATATATTATCTATGTAAAGTACTAGGCAGGTGAGCAATAAGAAAGTATCTAGGATAATTCGAATTATAAACACAGATACCGGGTGTTATAGAAGAATACGGAGGGCACAGTTTGCTAATTACATATAATTTAAGACTGCTGCCCCACCCTGATCCCACGGCTGGCTACGATCATGCCAGCATCTATGCCACTTTGCCACGAAGGCTTTCAAATCAAGAGCAGGGCTATGGTAAGATACATTCTTATTCTTAATTTCTAAGCTATAAGATCTCTTGAATATGATAACACTTCATTCATCCGTAAAAATAATTGTTTAAATATAATTTACATTGGATCATTAGAAGCTTGTTAATCGACGCACCAGCGTGATACGTTAAGTAGCTTCTATGTTAATTCTTGCGTGTCGTGCATCGCCTTACCTTAAATCCTATTTGATGGACGCCGCGTCTTCAGTCGATTTTAAATTGGTAATCCAATTAAATGTACAAATGACAATCACACGATTAACTTTATTTTGATGGCTGAATTAAAGAAAATAATGGGTTCATTATTTTAAACATCTGTTCTGATAATACAATTGACACTTGCACTGCGGGTTTTTACATGTTGTTCCATGTATGCTTTGAGGTCTATACAATGATTATAGATTATAGAGGATGAAACATAAGGTCACGTGACGCGTACCACTTTGATGAACTAAAATGGCGGCGGCTCCGCCCCTAAAAATAGTGATACGCTAGTACCCAATTTTCTATCGATATCGATCATCAACAGTGGCATACGAATAAAATTAATATAACATTTTTAATTTTCGCTTTATATGTCAATTAAGTTTAAACAGGGGATTTTAGGATTTGACAGCAGTCATTAAAAATTAAATCCAAATAAAAATGTCAAGGTTTTGATATTTTTTTCATGCTATGATTTATTCCATTGGTAAGTTTTACCTGATGATTGGATTGGATTTTTCAAATAATACACACGTAAGATAAAATACAACTTTATTAATATCTAGAATTTGCTTGCGACTTCGAGTAGTATTGCCACACTTTTCTCCTTAAGCACCAATTTTCACCATATCAATATTTTTTTGCCAAAATATAACTAAAATCTAAAAAAAACAGACATTTAGCAACAATGAAAATATGAACACTAAATTAACAACTTAAATATATAAATAGAAATATCTACACAAAACTAACAATTAAAATGTAAAAATAGAACTTAAACAATTAACTAAATAAACTGATATTATTGTGTTCTGTGATATGAACCATTGTAATTTTAAATGGCAATATAAAAGAAGATAAAAGACAGTTCGTGTTGCTGACGAAGTTTCTTGCGCCGTTTCTTCTTCACAGCTACAACACGTTCCGAAGCGGTGGTAGCAGAAATGAACAATCCAATAGATCTTTTGAAAGACTATTTGAATAAAGAATATTTTAATTTTGATTTTGAATAAAGGAATTGTAGCGGAGATCTCGAACGAAGGCAGGAAATCAGCACTAGAAAAAAAAATATTTTTCAAATCAATCAATCAAACAAAAAATACATAAGGTACATACATACATAAACATATAAGCGGTGAATAATGTGTACTATAGATTTTAATTTATGTATAAATATTGACTGCCTCGGTGGCGTAGTTGTACTATGGTACGGTTACAAAGCTGAGGTCTTGAGTTCGAATCCCGGGTCGCGCAAAGTGATATCGGCTTTTACTATTCATTATCAGCACAGTCAGGAATTTGTGCCCGATATGGCGATAGGCTCGCCACCTACAACATCGTAGGACGGAACATACAAGGCGAAATGTGGGTGTCGTGGTTGCACCTCTGCCTACCCCTTCTTGGAAAAAGGCGTGAGTTTATGTATGCATAAATATTAATATGATAAATGTATTTGTAACAGAACTAATAAAAAATGCAACTGCTACATAAACAATAGTGATGTGATGTATTAAACATTTTGAGGTTCTTGAGTGGAGGCCACGTACAGGCAAGCGAAATGTCGGACGCCCGACTACAAGGTCAACGGACGATCTGGCTAAGGTTGCAGGAAGTCGCTGGATGCAGGCCGCTTCCAACAGGTCATTGTGGAGATCCTTGGGGGAGGCCTATGTTCAGCAGTGGACTTCCTGTGGCTGAGATGGATGGATGGAAACATTTTGATCTTAATGTGGGGTCAGACTATGTATGTGACGGTTGGTTGAATTTATTTCTTTGATATTCCTAAAAATATACTAATACTTTACAATTATCGTTACTATTTTAGTCGCCATAATATAAATATATGACCAACTAATACTAATTTACATGTTAAAACCGTTACAAGGTTATACCTGTCGAGACAAACACCCAGTTGCATCTAATACATTTCGTTCATTATTACGTTGCACCATTCTTGGCTAAAATCAAAAATACCTATCAGGATATTTAATACATACCAAATAAAATAAAATAACATAGGTAGATTTTTATTGCTATTATTTGACTGAGGAAAATCATTATGTCTCACTTAGAATTCAATCAATGAATATAAAAGTGTTGGTTAAGATAAACAATTATAATAATTAATAATAAAATATAAAACTATTTCTGTTCATTAAAAGGTTCTCCAGAACATTAGACAATAGACTACCAATTGTCCAAATTATCTTGCATGTCATCTTTGTTATTGATTAACAGTTGTATTATTAATAGGATTATTAGATAAAATATCATAATTACTACAATTTCACTTACCGGAAATATTGTTGGAAAGCTGTTTTCTTTTTCAAAATGTAATGAACAAATAAATGTATTTATTGCAGGGTTCCAATAGCTTCCAATTTTTTGTATCCATTTTGTCCTGGTTTGTATGTTTATAGGGAATCTAAAAAATATTTTTAATTTCACTTTGTTTGTCGCTCTGAATATATATTTAAATATAAACTATTTTTTTCTTTTTTTGAAAAATAAAGATCAAAATATTTAAAAATGATAATATCGATATGAATAATTTCGTATCGAATCCACTCATCCCTAAACTTGTGTGTAAACAAACAATGAGGTTGTTATTTACACTACTTGTATAAATAACGCCTAGAAGAGTCTAAAACTTAATCAACAAGATCCAAATACATTTATAAATGATAAAAATAAACCCAAAATGTAAATTTAGCACATATTTGTTAGTAGTTCGTAAAAACAGTTACTAACCTATGAAAAGAAATGTTAGGGTCCTTTTTGCTTGAACTCGACTCGAATCCTTTAACACAACACTGAGGCATTTTAAAAACTTAACAACTAAACTAATAAGCAAACTAAACAAACTTAACAAACGAGATTAACCAATGAATAATCCGAAATTCTTTGATTGTGCAGATTTGTTTACTCCGATTGACAGATAACGCCACAGTTTGACATTTCATGCAGTTTTTGGTTTAATAGTCTGTGGTTTCGAAAGCATAACTAAAATGGCGTCATTTTGGTCTATGGGCGGTCCCAGTGTGGTTAGTGAACAAAATATTGCCATATTCGAAACAAAGGAATTATTATTTGTCTCTTTCATTAAGGGACAAGGCAGCTTTGTGTAAATGAGACAGATACATAAATGTACATTCCGCGTCGATATTCTTAACATAACTGTAACTTGACATATATAGCTACTTTTGTGCGTGATCCTCTATATATCTTTTATCATTGAGGTCTATATAATGATAACCTGTTATAAGCGATAACAGGATATGACAGTGTTTTTACTCATCAAAATGCAGTTTTAATAACTCATTTGGCTTGTTTGAACTCAGTGAACTGAGAGTAGCAAAAATATTCAATCCAATGCAACCGTCAAAGTTTAAAATTGGTGCTTGATAGCTTCCAAATTTTAGCATAGGTAGGTCTTTCCACGTAACCTTCTGCAAAACCACTTTGTAATTTTTTGCCATCAATCAGCAATCAATTAGCACTATGTTGGTCCGATTTAGAGTTAAATTTCGTACGAAATTATTGAGCATTATGATACGTGACATGTAGTATCTTAGGCTGACGAGCGTAGTGCAATGCTATGAACTAATAATAAATTATAGGTTGTGGAAGGTATTTTTCCAGTTTATGGACAGATATGACATTTACCACCAGGCCAGAAACCTGCTCATCTCATATTTTATTATAATCGTCATCCCCACCATAATAATTCTGCAGAATTTATAATACCCGTAAGTAAAAAGCAAACTAATTGGTCGCATTATTGCAGGCACTACTATTTACAATGATAGTACATATTCGAGAAGTTTCTTAATCCTATAGCCTGTAATGATGAGCATACCGCAGCTAGTTCCATTTCATCTTAACTGATAGTGTATTGATAAAATAAAGATTAAAGATAATACGAGTAATTGGCACAGATTGGTAAATAATTGTAGCCAGATTGGGTACAGATTAAAAGAAACTGTATGCGAGTAAATTAATTATGATGTGATTATAAGAATAATATTATGTGTATGAATAAACCAATAAGATATTAAAAAGCCATCGAAACAATAATATTTTTAAAGAAATTTTACTTGCGGTTTAATTTATAATGACCTACTTTTTGACGCAAGATAAAGTTATTTATTTATATAAACAAATTACGGTTTCCTGTTACTTTGGTATTTATTTTCAAATGTTTAACATTATACTCGTTTTATAGTAATCCCAAAATTGTATGAATTCCTGAGATTAGGAATGATTTACCTTAACCTTTGATATCATAGTAAGAGCAAGCACGCAGCAAGAGATCATCGACCTCAGAGATACAAGTTGTTTAGCGTAGGGGTCATTGGTATTATGCATATTTTCAAATATTGCACCATTTAGTTTATTAATAGATTTCTGGGGAGAATATTATAATTCTTTAAAAACCCAATAAAATTCAATTTTATTAATGTGATAAAGCAAAAATAAAGGAAGATAATAAATTGATCCAGACTGGAATTTGTAGTCGTATACGTATAGGCTTTCCTCTTACCTCATCTTTGGGCCGAAATATTATGGTTATGGTTGGTGTGGTATGGCATATTATGGTTCACTTTAGTGTCGCTGCCGACTTCAAGAATGCAGTAAAATGAGTCGTCTGTTGGCTTTTGTTTTGTAAAGAACTGGAATGTTTACATAACACACGTTAACTGACCAACGTGAGTCCTCAATTCTCTTCGGCCTAACAGTTCTGGGTCAAACGGTTACCGAACCTTAGTGGAACATCCAGAATTCTACTGAGAGCGGCCGTCGACAGGGCCACTAAACTCTTGTATACTCACAATAAAAAATGCTATACAGAAATGTTCCTTATCCCGATCGAATAAGAGTTATTTTGAATGAATTGATGGTAAAATAAATGTTTGTTTTCCTCTCGACGCAATGTAAGATTGATAGGCTGGCCCGCGAATGAACTTAGCAAATGTTACGTGGGGATCTCATAGGTAAACGGCTAATGAATGGGCAATAGAGTTCTTAGCTTATTCATACTTACGCCTATTCTCCTGAGGAGGTAGATAGAAAGTCCACCAGTGGCAATACCATTTTAGTCGATAGTAGATGTAATACCATTAGATAAAAATGACAGCCTCCATGGCGCATTTGATTGAGAGTCGAATGTGGAAAAAAAATTTGCGGGTCCAATCCTCCCAAAAAGATAAAAAAAAATCTGTATCTGTACCTATATCAGCCCATATACATATGTCCCACTGCAGGGCACGGTCCTCCTCGCCAAACAAGAGACGATCCAAATACCATTGAGAGTGGTAAGGCCATATTTATAGCCCACCACCCTGGCCTAATACTGGTTAGCGGAATTTATATACCATAAAAATTCCAAAGTTGTTAAGGCCTACAAAATGTACTATTGATTTTGGTGTTGTGCGGTCCAAAAGTCTTTTCTTTCTGATGTTCACGACACAAAGTTTGGTATCTTGCTATTGGGTCAAGCATATAGTGTGATCATTAGGTGTTTACTTGGACGGGGATCAAATCGGTATGTAAAGGACATATCTTTATTACTAAGACTTAGATCCCATTACTATGCCAGACATAAATTACAGAGTAACAAGAATCTCACCGTAAGCCAAGTTGGATTTGAACCCAGGATCTAGTCAATTAGAAGCTCAATCATGCTCCAGTCTTTATTATAAAGTTAGCATTGCGGAAGATAAAAATCCAAGAAACTATTACAATAATAATGTCGATTAGCAGGAAAATATTTTTTCCTACATCGTCTAGACTTGGACTGCATAATTCTTCATTAATTGCACATATATTGTAAACGTGAACAAACAGCGTATAAAGTATTTAACATTTCATAAATAAGTTTGTATTATTATTTACACTAATACGGTAATGTTATGACTAAAGCAAGTTGATTATAAATTCATAATATTATCTTTATTCAAACATTTTTATTTCAATATACATTAAATTACCGTCTGATTAACAAAAGTATTGGGTGTTAAATAATTTACTTGATGCGGAGTAGAGAGAAAGAAGTATAGCAGAAAACTAACACTGAGCCTCCATAATATAGCTGGTTAAACTACGGCTGTGAAACGAGAAGCTGCAGGTTCGATCCCCCGCATCAAAACAAATATTTATACATACATAAACTCACGCCTTTTTCCTATAAGGTGTAGGCAGTGGTGCCACGAGGACACCCATATCTTGCCTTGTATGTTCCATCCCATTATATAGGAAAATATATAATATATTTTTGTACCTAAACGACAAGTAATTGTTTCGGGTCTGGGTGTTTGTGAGATCGAAAAATTATTTTAGTTTTTGATACGCACGATACAAGACTAGATCTTAGTACGGTGTCTGGGCTGTGTATGTGTCTGCATGTGTGTAAATATGTATGTTTGTAGAATAGTGTATCTTAGGAACAGTATGAGACGACAAAAATATTATTGTTATTTAGGATTATAATTATAACAACTTGCACTTTATACTCTATTTGGTGTATTCAATAATAATTGCCCTGTTATATAAGCTGATTATTTATATTCTTAAAACCAGTAGACAATATTATCTTGAACAATATTTATTACTCTTCTTAACATACATCTAAAATGTATAAACGGAATATTTTGTGAAGAAAACTGGTTCTACAATCATGTATTCTCGTGATTATTTTGATTTCGCGAATATATGCTGTAGAATAAATTTAAATACAGAATTAAACGGTTTGTTTGAATTTATTGTTATTTTATCGGAACTGTGTTTAAATTTAAAAGGTTGTATAACTATACTGCGTTTCATTCTTTTTTTTTGAAAAAAAATTTTGTCAAGCATTATTGGGGAAACCTTGGGCAAGTGGTGGCTTCAGTTGGTCTTTGAGACAAGAAGGGAAATTAAATTATGACCACCAAAATTGGCTATATTTATTCTTAGTTTCTAAATAGCATCAATATCAATTCAGTCCTTTTTTATTGCATTGAATGGCGAGACGAGCATGCCCTAATCCTGATGGTAAGCGATACGACTGCTCCATGAACAGTAGCCAAACCAAAAACATCTTGAATTACAAAGCAATGCTTGGCATTCCACTGCGCTCGCTGTACTGAAACATAAGATGTTAAGTCTCAATATGTCCAGTAGTTACTCTGGATACAATGTCTTTCAAACCGAAATACAACAGTCCATTTACACTGCTGTTTGGCGAGAGAAATAGACATTGCGATTGTACCTACCTAAGCGGCCTGTCACATATGAGAGAGACTATCACTAGTGAAGTTACGAGTTCTTGTTATAATTTTAATTTCAATTTCTTGTTACTTGTTTGTCTTTATAGTTGTAGTATAAGAAAAAACCTGCCGTCAAAACTTTAGGGAAATCTTTTTACGACCTTACATTTTATTAAATAAATAATTACACCCAACAGTCACATACATAGTCCTGACCCCATTTAGATCAATTAAATCTCGTTTCGTGGGTATCGGGAACTACGAGAGACTTTTCGGTCTCACTAACACAATAATTATTAGTTGTATAATTAGCTTAGTAGCGCTATAAAACACATTGATGCATTGTTAGTCATAGGTCACGCAATCTTATCAGTCAGGCAGAGTCAATGCGTACGTTAATTCATATATGCATTGCTTATCAGCGTATATTTTCCTCAATAAAGAATATAGGTTGCCATGGAAACCAGCTGATTTTTGAAATTATCTTACGGGTAGGAAGGAGATATCGTGATATACATCATAAATTCATTGCTTAAACTTGAAGACAAAGGTCAGCAATTAAGTTTCTATAATAAACCTCCTTTATATTGCTAAATAAACTGGTTTATTTTCTGACCTAGGAGACATAAATAACATGTATTTATGCTGCTGTTAGCTGGCAGCTAAGGAGATATTCGTCGCGTCACAGAAAACTATGGGCAAAAGAACAATCATAAATATGATTATAAATATAATATATCTGTTGTATGAAAACTTATTTAACCAACTTCCACAAGAAATAGACTTGTTTTGCACTACTTCAAAATATATTAAAAAAACTATTGCACAAAGGTTGACATAACAGGTTTTTCATATGAAATGAATACACTATAATAACCTAAAACTAATATAACTAATACACACCAATTAAACTAAATATATATAAAATATACACACGCAATTATTAATTCATAGTAATTATATTTGGTATGTAAATCCGCTAACCCGTACTAGGCCAGCGAGGTGGACTACATGGCCTAACCACTCTCAATCGTACTATCGATTGTAGAGGAGGCCCATGCCCTGCAGTTGGACGTATATGGGCTGATACAGAATTTTATGTTCACCCATTATATTTCTATATGTTATTCTAGTGGTGAATATTTGTAATTAGCACTGAAATGTTCATTGTACTACATAATTATATACATTATTTGTCTGTATATCTTAATCAAATAAATAAAATAAATAAAAGAGGCGATGTTATCGAGCAAATTTGTTTAAAAATCAAAATACTTATAGTCTGACAAAGTGCATTGATCGGGGAATTAACTCGGAATGGCTGCGATCGCAGCCCATAAATACTGCACTTAGACTGGGGTCACTTTAAGTGAGGAATAATAACGATCCAGCAAACAGCATGAATATAAAAACTGGTCTTATTTATTTTATTTATTTAATTCTTTTTGCACTGTACAGAAATACTATGAAGATATTATACAATAAGAATAATAGTACAAGTGGCGGCCTTATCACACTAGGTAATCTCTTACAGGCAACCATGGGATGGATATGGTCTTATGATTTTATTTTTATTTTTTTATATAAAATTAGCGCTATCAAAAATCATGTTGCGCCTAATCATTTTGCAATAAAATTGAAAAGTCATGTCGCTTCGAACCGGTTTAAATGTCGATAATGGTCAGGCAGAAGAAATATTTCTTTTCAAAAGTATACAATTTAAATTATTTAATTTCTTAATATAACCTACGGGTTGTTACTAATATTTATTATATTATTTTATGCTTTGGCGCTTCGATACATAAAATGTACTATATTATGGAGTAAAATAATTGCGCAGACAGATAGCAAACGTGTTATCGGTTAAACACATATCATTATCGTTCAATCGCGATATCAATGACCGAAAAATAAATGTAGGATGCAAAAGCGATTAACACAATATGATACATCGTTCACCTATTGACCTTATTTCGGGTGAAATTCCATAGGCTTGGCTAAGGCGTATATGCGAGTAAGTAATCTATTGTTTGTTAAACAAAAATATTGGAAGTTTTGAAATGAAAATGTAGATATAGGCTTGGCACTAACTTTATTTGTCTGGTGGATTATATTTGGTTTGAAAAACGAGGTTTGGGTTCCAATTCTAAGGTCAGAAAATTTACTCTATATGTATAATTTTATAAGTAAAACATATGTTGCTTTCTCTTTTTCTCTTCAGCCACAGGAAGTCCATTCCTGAACATCGGCCTCCGACATAAATCGCCAAATAGG
Organism: Hyles euphorbiae; assembly: GCA_023078785.2. Taxonomy (NCBI): domain Eukaryota; kingdom Metazoa; phylum Arthropoda; class Insecta; order Lepidoptera; family Sphingidae; genus Hyles; species Hyles euphorbiae. The sequence continues at coordinate 11,711,985 of CM041039.1, read as the reverse complement.
GCTGTTGGAGTGACCTGAATCCAGCGACTCTAACCATGTCATCTACCATGTATCCTTAACCATGATAACTTGCCATGGCTTAAATAATTAGTATTGTAGAAAAAATTGACGACATGCTGGCATCCATTTGTTAAGAACTAGCGAAACCACTTAATTTTGGATGCCTAATTAGTAAAAATTATTGCGCGCCCAACTTGCAAATGTGTAGGAAAAAGACAATTAACAGAAGAAAGTCATATACAGATTAGTCGTTTATCATCATACTGTACAAAGTACAAACGGCCACTGCTCAACTCACGCTAACAACAAAAAATTCCAAAACATTTTCTGAAATTGACCTGCATCCCACATTTTCATGCAACCTATTTGAACCATACTTTATTTATAGCATAATATTGGTAACACAATATTGAAACAAATATTTCAAGCACAAACTTCCCCATTTACATGCAAGCCATTGCTTCACATTTCATATTATATTCACTTGAAAGCAAATTGGAAGTCCAACAGCAGCTATCAATTGTTCCATATTTTTTTTCCATTATTTGACCCATTTGTGGTACAATACATTTTTAATACGATGAGGGATGCAAGCAAGCCCGTTGTTGGACAAAAGATGTATTGTGCATCGCAAATAATTATCTGCTATTCTCGAACAAAGATGAATAAACATGAATATTAAAAAATGTGTGAAGAAAAAAGCTGGGAAACCGACAATTGCACGGGAACGATGCTTCTATTATGTGATAAACTGTTAAATTATGCTTTGTATTTATTGCAAATAGTTCAATAATACGGTACCTGCGGATTATTTAGTTTTAACAGGAAAATTTACTAAATGAGCACGGATTTTTTTAACTCAGAATTATTTTTGCAAGTTGAAGAACGTAAACTCAAGCGATTTAAATGACATAACTAACATCGAATCTAAAACACTTAACAGGTCTGCCTAATCACATGTTCCCTCGTAATTAGAATATAAAATAGAGGAAACACGAAAGTGAAGCTTTTATTTTACAACGGCACACTGTGAGACAGAGGTATGAAGTAGTTTTGCGCATATTATTTTCACCCTTGTAACATTACCTTGCAATCTAGTCAAAGCCTAGCGCTCGTTTCATTATCAACAGATATTTCCTTCTAGAGTCTATCCTGTCTGTTTAAATACAATTGTCTGATCATTCTACATATGCACAGCATATTCACTTTTATAATCATCACAAATAATAACGCTATAATTATCTCGGAAATTCCCTTCCCCAACGCATCCGGATTTAATATAAACAACTGCCGCGTCACCGGCACTAGTAACACGATATACTCCGACACTGAATAAATCTTGCTGATATGATTTCGAACCGTGATTTATATTGTGCTACACTACACCGACATCCTGATGGCTCACATTACCGAGATAAGACCTATTCAAAGAGCATTATTTATTTCATAATTCCAACGTTTGATGTACTTGCTAGTATTTTATAGCATTGTATATCAAAGGCTTGGTGGATTGTTGATTACGAACTTTACGTGGCTGACGAGGCTGGGCGCGGGTGTAAACTGTAAATCCTAGAGTTCACGTCTGGTTTTTCGGACTCCTGTATGTATTGATATCCAATGACCAGACACTTCAACAGTGTCAGCCCATATACGTTCTACTGCGAGGCACGAGTCAGCACATTCAAGGCGATTGAGAGGGATTAAGGCCATAATATAGTCCACCACACTATCCTGGTGCGAGTTGGTACTTTAATGGTAATGAGAAATATCCTGAGGAAACCTGCATACTGTATACATAAGCGAGAATTTCTTTGGTATGTGAAGTCAATCCAAGCCTCACTAGACGTGAAGGAATATGACCTAACCCCACACAATCTTAGTCTCGGCTGTTGAAAAAGTCCAACCCCTTTGTGGAGCATAAATTATCCAGATTATTATTTCATATTTTAATATCATGTCTAGATGCATTTGTTTCTAAAAGATATTTATTTTGATTACACAAACACCATACCATTATTAGCGCTTGCATGGTCTGTATCTATATGGACTTGTTAAGCTTGCTAATGTTTTCCGTCTTACATCCATTAAAGTCTGCTTATTATAAATTAGGATCGAGTTTTCATATTTTAACTTATAATACAAAGTTTTCTTATCTTTGCGGTGGATTATTAATTATAAGAATTTTGTTCATGTGGGAAAAGTTCCGTACGGGAAAATAAAGCAAAGATTGGCTTCGTTACCTTCAATCGAAAATCATTTTAAATTACGTCTCTGTTCGTGGGTAGTTTTCAACATCTACCATAGAATTAAATAAAATAAAATTTCTCTTTTATTCTATTCTCCCGCCCTTAGAGATCTAAACCATTTATTCTTTAACTCTTTCACTCTTTCACTCTTTATTACTTTTATTTATTATTTCTTTTACCCAACCCCCTTTCACAGCAGTCATTCGTCTCACGTTTCATTCTACTCATCTCTCCTCATATAACAATCTTACATACATGTAATTTTATCTGTTTATGTTCGTGACTCTACCAGAGCAGGTGATTTTACTGTCAGTTAATTTATTTTAATTTGTTAGTACAGACCGATGAGTTTTGTTCGATTAAATAAATTATCCTAACATCACCCACATAAAAATAAGCAAATCGTAACTGATATTCAATACCACGCCAAAACTGTGTTTGGCATTCAAATTCGTAATAAATAGTTCACTTATGTTATCTCTGTACAGTAGGTAATCGACTTTTCAGTTTTCCGTTCTAAACTCGCTTCCTAGGTATTTCCATTCATTGAGATTAAAATGGTATTTTAAACATGACGTCACCACCATTCAAAGATAAAACAATTTTGTATTCAATAGACAGCCTTCGGATTAAAAACATTATTAGCATGTTGAGAGCATCGTTGCCATACTGAGGCCTACATAATTTTGCATTAATATCCGACCACCTTATAACCCGTGCAAAGTGACCACACACTATTAAAATTATTAATGTAAAGTTTTACATATTATATAACGACCCGGATGCGACTACTGACATGGTGGTCGCGGATTCAAATCTCAGGGCATACCTCTGAATTTTTGGAGACGTGTATTGGGAATCAATTACGACACTATAAGGATGAAGGAAATCGTGAGGAAATTATCCCAGTAGGTTGGACTATGGCTCATTCATATCAATTGATCTTTCTATAGTTAATTATACCATAAGTATCATTAACACTTTTTACAGAATTTACTGTCGTTATTCTTTTATATCTCTATTCTTCTATATTTGTTTCTTTATTCTTAATGTATATTATTTCTTACTGTATATTACTAACATACAAAGAGTGTGGTTCGGGGTCATTATGCGTCATTTGCGTTAAACCGCACTATAGCAGAGAACTGTATGAAAAAAAAAATACTTATAATTTACGTTGTATATTTACTGCACTGTATCACCCCATATATGTCCCGCTGCAGGGCACAGGCATTCTCTATAATCGACAGTACACGATTAAAAGTGGTTAGGGCATATAGTCCACCACGCTGGCCTAGTGCGGGTTTGGCGGACTTACATACCATAGAAGTTCTTATAAATGGCTATGGCTAATGGTATGCAGGTTTCCTCACGATGTTTTACTTCACCGTTTTAGTACCTGGTGATTGAATATCAATACACACATGGCTCCGAAAAATCAGAAGTGTGCCCTGGGATTTGAACCCGCGACCACCGTGAACATGTTGGCAACCGTGTCTAGTCTGTTTACTAATAGGCCACCACGCACTATATTTACAAAGTATATATACGAAGTTCATTAAGAACAAGATACTAGAATGCATGATAACTATGAATAGGGAAACAGCAAGAAAACCTAGGATTGCAGGAAAAACCTTATAATTGTAGATAGAAAATTTTACAATATTAATCACTTCAGTGTAACTCATCAAATTATGGAATTAGTTTTAAATAACACGCTAATAAATGTTACTAAAATAATATATCAGATACAAAAAAATAGCTACCAAAAAAAACAACATGAATTATTTATTTTATAGTAGAATATTAATGGTCTGTAAATTCATCCAATATTGACACAAAACAATCTGAATTTTGTACACGAGAAGTACAAAAAAAAATATCACCATATTTGCAAAAAAATGCAACTTATGTAATTTGCATGCTATCTCTTTACATTAATTGTGTTTAAATATCGTTTAAATAAAATTTACATATTACTGTATCTACAGTCAGTAGTAATTGTAATATAGAGAGAATTAAAATTGTTTTTGGAAAGATTTAATTTCAATATTCTGGAGGGTTTCAAAGTATCTAGCTCATCCAACTTTAATAATTACCGAAAAAAAAAAATGTGTACCGTGATATAAAGTTAGATTATTAATAAAGATTTATCTATATCTGTATCAGCCCATATACGTCCCAGTGCAGGGCACGGGTCTAATCTACAATCGACAGTACGATTAAGAGTGATTAGGCCATATAGTCCACCACGCTGGCCTAATGCAGGTTGGCGGACTTACATACGAAAAGTCAGAGGTGTGTCCTGGGATTTAAACCCGCGACCACCGTGAACATGTTGGCAGTCGCGTCTAGTCCGTTTACCAACAGGCCACCACGCACTTCAAACCTGTTCAAAACTGTTAACCTGTATAGCATAGATATTGGCTAAAAATACAATTACAATATAAAACCTACTGCATTGTGAGCTAGGTATGAAAGCAATTGAAAATCTAGGCACAAAAGTTGCAAATTGATAGAAATATAAAATCATAAGAAGTAATAAGACATTTTTCTACCTAAAAAATATATAACAAAAAGATTAAATCACATTTAACGACATTACTAGGTTCATCGTTCGAGGCGTCTCCGAAAACGTGCCGCCTGGCGGAACTGCGCCTCGTCTCGTCCAATTACTTGACGACTTTCGCACGACATTTATTCATCTAGTCAATGACATCCACTATCTTTCAGATCATAGTATCTTCTGGTATTTCTTCGAATTCAAGTAGTTTTATTTTCGTATGACATTAAATTCCATAATCCACATGGAAATATTTTATATCAAACGTTCTAAGAATTTATAAGTCCTGGTCATAAATACCCAGGTTATTTAATCTTGTCCTTGCAGATCCTTGAAAAAAGAGGGGAAAGGAGGGGAGAGGCGAGAATCTTTAGCTTCCGGAAATGTCCCGAAACAAAGGGAACGTAAATCTTTTAAAATAATATATCTCCCCGATAGAGTCGGTTACATATAAAACAGTTATTCAGTGAAACAAATGTATGTTAAATACTAAGCTAATGAGGCTATTTAGGCGCACAAGCATGAAATAAAAATCCATATAGCATACTAATAAAAATCATCTGGACGGTATTCATGACAATGTGCCATTTTCATTTTATTACCGAAACTATTTATATTCCAAATGGCGCTTGATTGTCGATAAAGTGGACGAGTGACGGAATTGTGAATTAAAATCCTTTCAATTATTCAAATGTAGATAAAGTTTGTTTTGTTGGTTTTTTCCTTGTATTTTAAGCATAAGGTACTTAATGCTTTGAATGGAGAAATAATTGGACATTTATAATTAACAGGTGATAATAAATAATAAAGTATGAACAAATTAGATGATTATTTTAATGGCTTTATTATTTCTGGCTTTATCGTCAGGTTTTTGCTAAAATCCATAGTTATTTTTTATTTATGAATTAAGTATAATTGTCTCTCTCTGTATCAGCCCATATTCGTCCCACTGCAGGGCACGGGCCTCCTCTACAATCGACAGTACGATTGAGTATAATTGTCTACTTGTTCTATATTACATTTATTTTCTGTATTCAAAAACAGAATCTCATATATTTACTGAATTCTCTTTTATAAATAACACTATGTATTAAATACCCTTACAAGAAGCAACAGTAAGCTACACCCACAACCCTTTAATACACAATTACATTAAGCAAATAACAATAATATAAAATATACACTGCTTTAACTCAGTAAATAATAAATCTCGAGAGAACAACGCCGAGACACATTACTGTGTCGTTAATCCCTGAACTTAATTTAAATTTATATAAATGTACAAGCCTTGAAAATTTCCTTTGAAATATCTAGACTACCTATGTTTCACTGTCTAGCGTGCTTAAATTAATGCAAACGAAGAGAGATTTTAAAATGAGGAATTTACGTTTACTAAGTAGTATAAGTATTTCAAGTCTTTCCAAGATTATTAAATTTTCATTGTAGAATATAGAATCATAAATACTCGTAATTATAGAACATCTACTTTTTGTACCATCATGTAATCTGTCAAACTCCTTTTTGGTACCCCAGAGAAGGCCTAAAGGGGTATGTTAATGTCATTGCCCTTCCAGCACGGCATGCTATGGATAATGCGACCCAGTCTGGTTCTTAATCCTAAACATAAACCTACAGCAGCATACCAACTCTAAACTAAAACCCCTCGGTGGCCGTCGCGAGAATTTCGGGCGATTCTGGATATCTCAAGGCGAGAAGCGCTCCAATTCTTTCCATACTGAAGCCAGGCGATCATAGGATCTCCTAACGAAGAACCACGTCTGGTGCGGTTCAATAGGAAGTCTGCTAAAATTACGTTTGTCCTGGATATATAAATATTTTATACCATTAGCAGGAAACAGCCAGATTACAACGGCTTTACGCAGTTATTATATAGACAGTAGAGTGATCCTACATAACTTCCGACATCTTTTCCTTTTTTAATTCGTTTTAACTAAGCCTACACAAGTAATTTAAAACTATCAAATGATCTCTAATCTCTATAGAAAATCTTTCAACATAACATTAATATTATGTAATTCAAATTGTAACACAATAGTTCGTAATTATAATACATACATACAATTACATAAACTCACGCCTTTCTTTCAGAGGGGGTAGGCAGAGGTGTCAAGACACCTATATTTCGCCTTGTATGTTCCGTCCCAGGATGTAATAGGTGGCGAGAGCCTATCGCCATATCCTCATCAATTCCTGACTCTGGGCTGATAATGAATAGAAAAATCCAATATCACTTTGCCCAACCCGGGATTCGAACCCGAGACCTCAGATTTGTAACCGTACCGTAGTACAACTACGCCACCGAGGCAGTTCGAAATTATAATAGTGATGTCATTTGATAAAGATGACATAATTTGCCATTTTTCATAGTGACTTAGTTTCAGAGAATTATTTTGAAACAAAATATTCACATTATACTGATGAATGTGTTGTGGTAAATATATGAGGCCAAACTCCAATTTGGTTGAGTGACACATTAAATAAATCTGTTAATTATGAATATAGATTAGGTTTTTTGTATTATAATTAAATCAAGAAGTTTTGTAGTGATATGGACAACTTTTGTCACCTTGGACTACTTCGTCTATGGTATGTCAAGTACGCCGACTATATTAGGCTGGTGGACTTTGGCCTAACCCTTCTCAACCGCATTCAGCAATGGACAATTATAATTTGGCACAATAAAGAAGAGTACAATACTTTATAAATAAGAGGGCTCGACTGATAAGATCTGTTAGAAAACCAACATGAAGCGACAGCTGTCGGGTTTCCTTCACACACCATTCATTTATACAAAGAAAAACATTACCCAAATCCTGACACCCATAAAACTTAACCAAATTCTAAAATCATCAAAGAACTTGAACAAAAGGGTCTTTCCACTTCGAACATTCTAGAAATGCGAAAGATAGTTGTATTTTTAAACAGTTGATTCACATATCGGTGTTAATGCGAGACAGCGTGATGCGTGCTTTGTAAATTTAACATTTGCTATTTGTCCATCCGATGGTGTCATGCGACGTTCAGAGTTCGGACGCAGACAGTTTTAGGTTTAAGTGGCTCAGATTATTTCTTTGGACGAGTTCCCGGAATTGGTCTAGAATCTAGATACTTTTAAACTTCTACAATGTTAGTTTTTTTTTTATTTTTTTTTTATGTAGGTATTACTTACAAACTCAAATTTCACATTATTTCTTTGGAAAAGTTCCCAGGGTCGTTCTACATACTATACAGTTTTTTTAAACTTGTGCAATGTTATTCTGCTTTTGATTTCACTAATAATATTATGTTACTCATTAAGAGAATTAAATTCGACACATAAATACTTCATAAATTAAACTAAATATAATACTTAATTGTTTAGGGAGTAAATTATCTTAATACAACACAATCTCTTGATACTTTGACAATAGAATTAAGTACAAACAACATTGTAAAAAAAAAACACGACATCTGCTTCAAAAAGTATATACTGTTGTCGGTTCCCGTTCCATTCCATTTGTCAATGACACTACTTGATAAAGGTGACACATACAACGAGTACATTAACAAATAATTTATATTCATCTATTCACCGGCTTCTTGCGTAGATGATAAGTCCCAATACTACTGGCACAGTGGCACCTTTATGCATTTATATAAGTTGATATTTAAGAGTATTTGGACATATACGTCCCACTGCAGGGCCAGGCCTCCTCTACAATCGAGAGTACGATTAAGAGTGTTTAGGCTATATAGTCCACCATTCTGGCCTAGTGCGGGTTGGTGGACTTTACACACTATAGAAAATACCATAGAATTTGCAGTAGGTAATATTAAATTAGCTACATTGCCGAAGCCAAAGGTAATGATCCAAAATAAATCTATACTAATTTTATGAAGCTGCAGAGTTTGTTTGGACGCGCTAATCACTGGAACTACTGGTCCGATTTGAATGATTCTTTCAGTGTTAGGTAGTACATTTATCAAGAAATGCTATAGGCTATATATCATCACGCTATGACCTATAGGAGGAAAGCAGTAGTGATATTTCTAGGAAATACGAGGAAATTTTGATCGTTTTTCGTGGTCCGATTGGTCGATATTCTAAACTGATAGTCAGAATTAAATATTTTGACCGCCATTTTAGGACATGTATGCACCCGGGCGGAGCCGGGCCCGACCGCTAGTCAAGAGATAAAACGACACTAAACTTAAACAAAATTAGATTAGTGTTATGCTAAGAAACCGTAAAGGAACATGAAACCGGCTTTATAATTTGAGATTAATGATATTTTCAAAACGTTAAAACAAACTTGTTAGCCATTAACATGATCTTTAACTGGTCATTATTGTATAAAGCGAAACGAAAACCAGATACTGTAGAAAATCATTTGAAAATAGTCATGTCATCACTATTTTTAGAAATACTATCACGTCAACCTATCATAACAACTGTTATAGGCCACTGATGACACAAGACTCGATTTTAATGTAGAGTCAGGAATGATAATGGCCCCGCAAAGATTAGAAATCCACTACCGATCCACAGCAAAGCAAAAGATAAATCATGGATTAAAAATAGGTTATGAGTAATCGTCCTATAAAAATAAATATGCAAATAAAGAAATAATGTACTAAGGACTGTGAAAAAACATAATATGTCTCTCGTATAGATAAATAGAAAGTACATAATTTCATGAACTCACTCCTTTTTCCCAGAAGGGTAGGCAGCGGTGTCAGGACACACACATTTTGCCATGTTTGTTCCGTCCCACGATTTGATAGGAGCGAGCCTATTGCCATATCGAGCACAAATATCTGACGCCAGGTTGATAATAGAAAAATCCGATATTACATTGCCCGACCCTGGGGGGTTACTCTATAAAAACGATACGAACTTCGACTGTTCGGATGTTCGACATCTGGAGTAAGATATAAGGTTTCCACTTCTAAAAATCAACATTATTCTCTATTATACTTATCATTTCCTCCGAACTTAGTCTATGGTTGCTACGTGCGATAGAGGAATCCAACATTTTGTGAAGTATCTAGGCACATTAGTGAAGTTTTACGTACGGCGTGCAATCATTCTGAACATTAGCAACCCCCCTGGATTCGAACCCCGGACTTCAGCTTTGTAACCGAACTTTTTTTTTTTTTTTTTTTTTTATTGCAGTGAATGGCGAGACGAGCATGCCTTTCGCCTGATGGTAAGCGATACGACGGCTCATAAACAGTAGCAACATTCCACTGCGCTCGCCATCCTGAGACACAAGATGTTAAGTCTCAATATGTCCAGTAGTTGCTCTGGCTACAATGTCCTTCAATCCGAAACACAACAGCGCATTTAAGCAGTGTTGTTTCACGGGAGAAATAGACATTGCGGTGGTACCTACCCAGATGGCCTCTCACATATGAGAGACCTACCACCAGTAAACTTTTACTTTAGTACAACTACGCTACCGAGGCGTAAATATGTGTAGGCATCATGGTAATTAATCGTGGAAATATAGATATACGCTTTGCCAATGTGTTAGTAGGGCAACATTTGACAAAACGGGACACCTCGCTTTGGACTGCGACTTGGGCCAGCGCGGCGATCCGATTGTCCTCAAATGACAACGGTCATTAGACCATGTGATAAGAGCATGGGTGGTCTAAAATATAATGTAATACTCAAATAGAATTAGAAGCAGGATCTTGGTGGAATGGGAAATCCTGTGGGACTAATGATTGATTATGATTTAATAGTTCTCATGTGAGATGACGCATCGGGATGTATGAAGTTGGACGTCTACAAAATAAACATATGACGAGATTAGCGTTTTGTCGGTGTGTTAAAAAAAACGAAGTACCGAGTCCCTATTGAGCTGAAATCATGTTATTTGATAAAAGAAAGCATATTAAAGTATTTGAAAAAAAAAAAAACCAATTAATGTGACAATTAAAAACAATTTTTTCACCATTACTTTTATAATTATAATTATAACTAACCTAACTAACGCTTGATTTTTTTTTTTAATTTGGTAGGGAAAACAACTGCAAAATACGGAAAACTCAAAATACGAAGTCCTAGTAACTAACGAACGTATATGAAGAGATTAATGAGTTGATGAAGCGAAAATGATATGTATGGCCTGTAGCACTTGCTGCTCTTTAGTCTCTGCCTACTCCTTATGGCAAATAGGCGTGAGTTTATGTATGTACATATGACTACACCTGGTATAACTGCAATGCAGCCCAGACAGAGAGTCAATTGGCAACAGAAAATTTTCTCTTGCCACTCGACACGATTATGTTGCTTCTTAGCCAAGCCACTGTGGCTGTCAATCAATCTATATAAAAACCATAAGTAGGGTATTTAAATTTTGATAATAGAACTGGTGCTATTAGTAATACATTAATGTTCCAATCTTAACCTTGAAACCTTTTGAGATTTAAATATAGCATCTCTGTTTAATAAAAAAGATGATTCTGTCATAATCTAAATTATACAAAAATCAAGTATATTTACGTCCTATTGTGGGAGGTGCAAGGCACGTATCTCCTCTACAATCTAAAGTTTGAGTGAGAAGGGTTAGGCCATAGTCTCGTTGGCCTATTGCTGGTTGGCAGAGTTCACAAATAGAAATCGTTGGTCTTTATACATAAATACATAAACTCACGCCTTTTTCCCAGAAGGGGTAAGCGGAGGTGCCAGGGCACCCACATTTTGCCTAGTATGTTCTGTCCCACAATGTGATAGGTGGTGAGCCTATCGCCACATCGGGCACAAATTCCTGATTCTGGACTGATAATGAATAGAAAATTCCAATATCACTTTGCCCAACTTGGGATTCGAACCCGAAACCTCAGCTTTGTAACCGTACCGTGGTACAACTTCGCCACCGAGGCATTCAGTTGGTCTTTATAGTATGCAAAAAATATATCCAGAAGTAAATTTCGCCGGATTTTATCAGCCTAGTGTCTTCCAATAGCCATTAAGTTCCATTTACGTTTATAGAAGTATGAACTGCACCAATATTCATCCATTATATACCGTTTAGTGATAACCCAAAAACTTATATCGGCTTGCGACTCATGTTCAGGAAGGTTACGCAACGTTTTTGAATGACTAAGAATGCATTGATACCTATACTCGTAGAATAGTCTGAGTTTTCATGATTTATGAATGATTATAGTATTTTTATTTTACAAGAAATATTAAATATTCGTTGTAATCCTTAGCTATTATTACACAGGGTATCTCAAGACTACTACCGAAAATGAAGCCGTGTGGTAGTTTTAGTGAGTACAAACACCATATAACTAAAATTTTCGCAAAAAACGCGACAATTCTTTTTTTTTATATTTTATAAGTGTGTTATTTGACTAATTATGTGTGTGTTTTTTGACAGCCTCCGTGGCGCAGGCGGTTAGACGCGGCCCGTGAAACGAGAGGCCGCGGGTTCGATCCCTGCACCGAGAGAAATGTTTGTGCGGCCCACAAATATTTCTTCCGGGTCTGGGTGTTTGTGAGACCGAAAAGTCTCTCGTAGTTCCTGATACCCACGACACAAGACTTAATTGATCTTAATGTGGGGTCAGGACTATGTGTGTGACTGTTGGGTGTATTTATTTATTATTTATTTATTTATTATATTCGTGTGATTGACAAGTATTTGTTTTAGTCTGCTTCTTTGTAAGACCGAGTCGCTCATGTAGTTCCTGACACCCATGACATAAGACTTTATTTTATTCTGGGGTCAGGTCTATTCGTTCGTGACTATTGACTAGTTTCATAAATTGAACCAAAGTCTTCGGATAATTTTTATTCCAAACAATTGGATTTAATCATAATAATTATTATACCGTTGGTTCGCCGCACTGACAGTGTGTAGCGCATCTTTGGAGCCAGTTATTGCCTTTTGTCACGTAACGTCATACATTTTTAGTGTAAGTAAACAGATTTAGTTTCCGAACTAACTTCCAGCCTTATTGAAAGTAGTTTGTATTCTTAAATTCGGTAGTGCAGTAGACGGGATATTCGAGAGGCCTGACATAGTATAGTTATGCTAGATTATGTTTGGACTTTTAATAAATTTGGAAGATCTAAGTGCCAAGTTTAAGAGTAGATACAATCAGGGGTCAAAAGTAAAGTAGATATTAAGGAAAAATATAATATTAATCCACTAAAATAAAAAGGAAAAAAATATTTTTAATTTGCTAAAACAAATGAAAATATTTTTAATATTTTTTATACCACCCTCAGTTATATTTAAAAAAAAGACAAGTGATTCTATTTGAGAATTATTATTGAGATTAATATATCCAATACCCATGTGTTTGTTAACCTACTGAACATACGCGTTTCGTATACAAACAAAGTGACCCGCAAAACACGACAACAAACTGCAATTAAATTTATTGTTTTTGGTACAATTGTTCTAAAAAAGAACTTTTATATCCTCATTGTGATAGAACAATTTCAAAGGATACGAATTATCTCGTTACTATAATTAGATGGTCGTGATTGCATTGTATTAGCATATAAGGACATGCTAAGTTATCAACGTCTAGGCGAGTATGGTCTTAATGTAGAACAGAGATACGAAGATAACATTTTAAGGTATTATTTATAGTGACCTATTGTTGGAATAATGAGTCAGGCTGTCACACTAAAATATTATGCTTGAAAATGGTTGAGGAATATATTTTTTGTAAGTTTTTTAAAATGAAGTTATGTTGAATTTATATGTCGTATCTAAATGAAAAACAATGATATCGTTTTTATACATAGTAACATAATATATTTTATAAATTTTAATATGTGTTTTATATTTATTTAAGTAATGAAAGATATTAAATCTTAATTAATTAAAATTACTATTTTAAGGTAAGCTGCAAATAACAATGCTTTGAAAAAATATCTTCACTTAAGATCCAATATAATAAATATCCATAAAATTATATTTTGCGCGGGAATTTCATGACATATTCGATATTTTTACGAGGCATTTTTTTTATTTTAAGTCCTCAATTGTATTTTATGCACCCAGCTATTAACGAGCGTAACCGTAACTTTCCCGAAAAATAAACAAAAAAAATAACAATTAAAAATAAAAGTACTTACAAAATTCGATACATTTTTTCCTATATATCACAAAAAAACCACACACTAAGCGATCACAAGCACATCACATTTTCACATACACATCGATTTGTTTCCGGAGCACGTGTTCGATGCGCCGGCGCAATGTAACAGCGCGGGCGAGTGGCGCAGGCGACTGGCGCGGACGACTTGCGCTGACTACCGGTGACTGACGCTACCCGGTGGTCCCTAGCTTACTAATCGGCGGTAATTAATGCGTATACGCATGCTGTTTTCTTTCATAATTTTCCTATACGGAATGCTTTATGAATGAGTGCTTGCAGATATTTTTTGTATAAAATATACAGTTTTGTTTAAATTGGTGCAGACAGATTTGTATGAAGAATATATTTTTTTCAGTTTTGTTTAATAAGTGAAGTTCGCATAAGCATTAGCGATGTTTGCAAACCTTCAGATGAATGTAATCATGAGGATAAATATTGTAATCTCTTTCCATGAATTGATACAAGTAGGTAAATATATACTAGATTTTTATTTAATACATAAATATTTTCAAATTGTTTTTTAGATATAACAATTTCTTGAATGTTGCAAATAATAATAAATTAACCAGGTATCGGAAAAAATACTCTCATGGAAAATTTCAAATTCAAGGTACCTTGTTAGATGGTGAACTTAAATAATCTCGTACAAAATGAATTTCTAGATTTAGTTGTAGTAACAAGAGCCATTGATCCTGGTGCAATAGTGGGTAAATTCATAAAAAACAAAAAGAACAACAGATACTGGTTAGCCCACACTTCATATTATTCTGTATCAGAATAACACTTCATATTATGATAATCGAATTAAATTATCTTATCTAATCAAATTAAGAACTAGGCTAACAAAATCATATGCACTCAAAAAGCAAATATTTATTATTTGATGCATTACAAATTTGATCTTATCATAAAAATATCTTTGATCGTGGGTAAATATGAATGGGCGATTAACCTCTTTTTGTATTTACCTTCCTTTTTTAGTTATTTGTGCGATGTATATTATAATGTTTGCATATAGGCTTTAAAGGCTTTATCTTAACATAACTTTTTACCGGGTGTATCCAGAATGTGGCTGTTATTTATAGTTTGATTGACTTCAGACTCCGTATAAATAAATATTTCTCAAAGAAAATAGTATTATATCAATTTGTATTTTTTGTTTATCATCATGTTTCGGCGGCAAATACATAGTCTTTGCTAAAATAATAATGTAGACCTTTCTTTTTAAATCCATAATATACATTTTGGTCAACTCTACCGGGGTGGTGCCAAAAAAGTAGAAAAAAAAATATCCCTAAAAAGATACGCGACAAAATATGGCGATGCGGGACACGTGATGCAAAAAAAGAAAAAGGTTATCAATGTAAAAAACCACGCTGGAAAGAGCGTTCCGCTCCACTAGTTTACAGTTTTCTTTTTTTTGTTTGTTGTAGGAGTCCTATTTTCAATGCGGGCATAACAAAGTTACAACTTAGTTAGTGTATTAAGGGCCAATAAGAGATTTTCTACTTAACGGTCCCGTGCATGATGAGTACACAAGGAGAGCATCAGTGAGAAAGGAATGGCGACGAATTGTAAAACTAGCCGCCACCTGAGAAGATGACTACGACCACTCTGCCAAGAGTGTTAAAGACTAAGAAGAAGAGTATCCCATTGCTAGATATAATTTGTTCGACGAGATAACTGGTGGTAGGTCTCTCATATGTGAGAGAATGCCGCTGAACAGCAGAGTAATTACACTGTTATGTTTCGGTTTGAAGGCCAGCAATGCTTGGCATTCCACTGCACTCGCCATCCTGAGACATGAGACGTTAAGTCACAATATGTCCAGTAGTTACTCTGGCTACAATGTCCTTCAAACGGAAACATAACAGTGCATTTCCACTGCTGTTTGGGGGATAAATAATCATTGCGGTGGTACTTATGCCAGCCTCTACACATGAGAGACATACCATTAAAAATGAGGACTGATATTGAAATGTAACACGCATGCGTGGAAATCTATGATGGGTTTTCCACCATGTAGATCGGTAGTGGCTATTCAAGTAGATATGAATATAACAGCCCTAATATTGTTCATTTTCATACCGTTTTTCCTCATACGTACGCATTTATTTATATTTGTATTTTTATGCAGTCCATTAGAATATTTATCGCCTGGCGACGGCAAGTCGGCGCCTCAATACGATATAAAAATATTGCAGTGTTTTGGCACAAAGCTTTAGATTTTTCGACGAACATCTTGACAATATAAATAAGTTCGTTTCATTCAATAATACGAATGCCAATTTATTCGCACATATTTTTTATGTTGTCACGGCAAATTCACCTCACTGCAGCTCTTATCACGTGCAGTTTAGATAGAAAATCGCATAGCGCCAGATCTAGTTGTTCTGGAAATTGTTGTCGGGTTAAATTCGATTATTTTTTTGGTCAATTAGTAACTTGCACTCGTTTTTTTCTGAATTTAAATAAGCACCTTATATTTTATTTTCATAATTCTTATTTGTGATGACACATTGAGATTATTCAATTGAGATTTTTCAACATCCTGAGACATAAGATGTTAAGTTTCAGTCAGTCTAGTAGTTACTCTATCTACAATGTCCTTCAATCCGAAACGCAACAGTGCATTTGCACTGCTATTTGGCGGAAGAAATAGACATTGCGGTGGTACCTACCCAAGCGGCCTCTCACGTATGAGAGACCTACCACCAGTGAATGTCATTTTATACCCCAAAAATAGACATAATATTATGAGAATATTTTAAACTTATCTATTCGCAGTTCGAAAGTAATACATGTATTAAAGTTTCTCAAGTCTCATTTGTACATGTCAGAAACGTTACCAGCACGAAAGAATCACCTTATAAAACTTTCTTCATGACCTTAATAGTTAGGAACTTTATTCTTTTTAAGTAGTATATTGTGAGTACTGGTCATCCTATGCTAATCGTTCGGAAAGTGACGATAATATAAATAAGTTTCCTCCACAAGTTGCGGAAAAACATTCAAGCCATATATCTCATATGTTTACAAACGGGAAAACAACTCTATGTTGTTTTTTACCTGACCATCGAACCTAGGATATCACAATTCTGAGTACAAACCGACCATGCACACATGCAAAAGAAAAAAAATATACTGTAAAGTATAAAGTGAAATTAAAACGTGGGATGCGTCTTATAATTGATTAAAAAAATCCACTAACTAATAACTCACAGTGATGATACGTCTACATTCGATAATCGTAAATTATATCGAATAGATCGAATTTCATCAACGACAGCGGTTATTATCAACCTACACGACAATTATTTAGAAAGTCGAACAATAGAGTGACGTCATGTTCAAAGTTTTAGCCGTGGCTAATGAGCCGTGCGTCCGGAGAGTATTATTGATTATGATTTATGGCACCCGGGTGTCTAGATATTTTTATACGGAAGGATATTTCTGTGGGGGGTAATTACGGTGACTGCGCTCGATAATTGCTGAGTCAGTTTAGTAATAGCAAATGGTGTATTCTTTTATGCCTTTGTACTTCACTTAAATGATATGTTTTTGAATTGCAGGAAGATTTTGTTTTTAACATTAATAACTATGCTCAGTAATGCCGTGGTAATGCATATTATGTTTTAATAAGTCGTGTGAGTTTTTATGTTTATATTTGTTTACCATTATAAATTTTAATGTTGGTTATAATTTAATAACTTATTTTTGGAATTGTTATCTACTAGAAATTAAAATTTTCTGACTTTCTTTATTCACAAAATATACTTATAAAATCCAAAGATAATACTAACATTCTGTCTGGTTTACCACTAATTACTCAGACGCTTTTGGATATAATTTGAGTAGTCTAGAGGTCGGACATCGAAACAAAAAGCCGTTTGTATCACAATCTGTCTGAAAAGTAATGACGTTCGTGACAAATGAAATCTATATCGAAACGATCTCATTACTTCGAGGACAGAAAAAAGTACGTGCCATTAATTTTGTTTGTAACTACTATTAGTAGGGGAGGCCGGACCGCTAAATTTTCAGTTACTAAAGCGTCATGGGGACCGATTAGATTGTGAAGATTTGGGCCTAAAACGAAAAATAATTTATGTTCACTTTGCCATTTTAGTGGGGAGGAGAGCGTGTGTTAATTTTCAAAAATGTAAAAAAATTCACTTACATAAAAATACTCGAGCGCGTCAGATATTCACGGTGCTTACCCGCTTTGTTTTTTTAACAACCGAGAGATATTATTCTGACGAGTAATTAGAGGAGGATGGCTGTAGAAAAGGGTAGAAAAAAATAAATAAAAGAAGTTATTCGAGCGTGTCAGATATTCGAAGGGAATGTTTAGAAAACTCAAAAAAGTGTCCTATTTAAATATCTGACGATTTGGGTGTGGTCAAAAGTCATGGCAGATTTTTGAAAATGTAAAAAAAAATCGTGACCTTGAAATACTCGAGCGCATCAGATTTTTACACAAACTGTTTAACTTGATGTTCTAGTCGTCCCAAATGATAATCTGACAAATATATGAAGGAATATTCTTAATCTGTTAATTTCAAAGAAAATAATTAATTTTCCAATTTCTGAGTGGAATAAATTATTACGCATATATGTAGGTGTAATTTTATTATTATTTATTAATACGAAATAGATTAAAAAACATTAAAACAATTTTTTAATCTTCATCCTCACTGGATTCATCTTCAAAATTGCTTCGTCCTTGGTCAATTTCTTCTTCATTTTGTGTTTCTGTAAAAAGGAAGGGTTATAAACTTTTAAATTACCTTTTTCTTTTGTATTATAGTATTTAAAAAAACGTACTTGAATCAAAAGTATCTCCTAATATGTCAGGTGTTATGACAATATCTTCGTATGCTTCAGGAAGTTGGCTACCAAGAAACTAAGTCGGCTCTAATTTGGTTTGGGGCATAGTGCGAGAGAGTGAAATATAAAGAAAGAGTGAGAAGGAAACAAGAGGCGCGGAGTTTCAATTCAGTTCTCAGCAGCTGTACGCGCCACACTTTATTTATGGTTTAAGCTACATCGCCCCATGAAAATCGTCAGATTATTTTTATTCTGTAATTCTTACAGGATTTCCTTCAAAATAAAAAATAAAAATAATCGCGCTCGAGTATTTCATAGTGACGTTTTTTTCTTACAATTTTGCCACTCACCCATTTCCTTATGCCACGCTAAAATCATCAGATTATTGAAATATATTCTGTTCTGTATGTATTTAACTTACCTGCCATTAATCTGACGCGCTCGAGTTTTTCTGAGGATTGATTTTTTTTTACAAATCTGACGGGCTGTCCTCGGAGCACGCCCCTATATAAAGAGTTTATATATGGTAGGAGTACATTACAAGGCATAAGGTTTCTCCTCATATAGTTTTCTGACGCGCTCGAGTAACTCTTCAAATCCCCTCTTGGGCTCCCCTACTATATCTATTGAGAGCTATAGATATTGTGATTTGCAAAATTTGTTATTATTTATAACAAGTCAAAATCCGACAAAACTATACAGACTATATTGTAGTAGTTTTAGTGACAACAAAAACAAAAAACAAGCACAATGCTTTTAAAACTTTCGCAAAGAAACGACGAATTAGTCTTTTTAACACGCGTTGAAATACGGTGGTAATCGCGGTGGTCTGGCTGTCTCACAGAAAGTTGGTGTAAGGCGATGGCTCTTATGATTTGTATCGATCTATAAATATCACTGGAGGTCTAATTTCACTCTCACCTTCTCTTTTTCCTTCCACATTCCGTGGCCAGCAAAACATCTACGATTCAAGCAGCTTATTCATTTCCAGCTATCACTACATAGTATAAAGCAAAGTCGTTTTCTCTGTCCCTATGTCCCTTTGTATGCTTAAATCTTTAAAACTACGCAACTGATTTTGATGTTTTTTTTTAATAGATAGATTGAATCAAGAGGAAGGTTTATATGTATAATACGTACATATTATTGTACAGAAATCTATTTGTACTCGGGCGAAGCTGGGCCGAGCCGCTAGTTATTTATAAAGTCAATCGTTTAGAATATAAAAAAAACTTATTCTTCTCTTTCGTTATCCAAACTTCACTTCCCAATTTGTTTTCAGATGACCTTCAGTCAGAGGTATGCTTGCCAAATCCACAAAGATAATATATTCCTTATTATTATCTTCGGCCATTAGAATTTGACTGCTAAACTTAGGCCTTTCCTAAGACTACCTTTGACCTGTACATACATACATAAAAAACTCACGCTTTTTTCCCAGAGGGGGTAGGCAGAGGTTTAACCAACACCAATATTTCTTACACCTAGACACCTACAGTAGAAAATACAATGTCTTAACCGGCCTGGATTCGAACCCGAAACCTCAAACTTGTAACCGTACGGATGTACAACTACGCGAGGGCGTTCAAGTTTAACCTATAACCTGTAAAATTCACAGAAAACGATAAACTGTGTGAGTTAGCTGACATAAATAGATGTATTGTAAATGCGGAATTTCAACTATGGGAAAATGTTAATAATACATTAATCGACCATACTTCAAAACACATTGTGTTTTAGTTCGATTTCGTGGAAGTATGTTTTTTCATTATATTTTTTTAATCACATCTTTTGTATTGTACTGATATGGATATAAAATTAAAATATATTTTTTTAATTAATTATATATATATATATATATATATATATATATATATATATATTCAGTCGTCTCCAAAATTGTAATAAAATTGAAAAAAATATTTAAGCCATTGATAAATCTAAAATACCTGAATATGCCTAAAAATATTAACATCAGTGCCATCTAGATTAGTTTAAGCTGTATTACCTAACATCACGCTACAAACTATGCGGGAAACATCGTGGGGCACAGCTAGTCCTAAAAATTAAGGCTGGTACCAACCTCAAAAAATAAAAAATATGTTTACCTCAAAAATATTTAACTATTTTAGATTTACGAGTTTAACACAATTCACTCCACGGTGTGTGACTGCAATACGTGGATATGTGTAGTAATTAGATAATAATATTTAATTTACCTATAGAAGGTGATATAGAATAAACAAAAGATAATGTAGATGTGTTGACCGACCTCTCCTAATAAGAGATCTATGCTAAAGGAAAATAAAGAAATATGGAAAAGCTTAGCTGTCGCTTCACTCAATTTTTGTGTGATTTAGTACCACGCCCTTCACCACTGACTAAAGTATGGCGGAACCAATTATAAAATAATTAGTAAACCGCGAGTATCAAATCTAAAAAAGGCACAGAAATACCAAACATTTGATTTACCCTATTTTTTAGACTGAGTAACTACAATTTTATGTCTAATAATTTATAGGATATAAGGTTCTTCAAGTGTAAAATAACAGCGTGATACGCTCATTTAAAAGCTTTAAAATAATAATAACTCATCTAAAAGCTTGTCGTTTTATATTAAAAAATAAATTGATAATTTTTAAATTTCGTATCGCATATATCTTTAAAAGTGCCAACTCATGGTCATTCTTTAAAGTGTTATGTGCAAATTGTATTGCAAACAATGAAACAACATTGCAATTAATTAGGGCGTAGAGTTTTATTGAGCAGATCATCCGTACTAGGAAATTCATTTCCTTAATAATGCGTCGTTGTCCTCAAGATATATATTCTGTGCGATATTTAAACGTATACTTACTAATATATTGGTTTTCTTACCTACAATTGCTTGTTATCCCTATATTATAACGAAAACATGCAAGAAATAGATATGGCTATTTGTTTGAATCATGGATTATTAATATGCTGCCGGATTGTGCGAGTATTGAATCAAGAGAGAATATATTATATAAAGTACGGTATATTCCGCGGAGCGTTACTAGGAATAATTTGTAAATGAAAATGAGACCATGTTGAACTATATTGGAATTATAAATAGTAAAAAGTACAAGAAAACTTTTAATGGAGTAATAAGTAATAAAAATATTTCCTTCAAGGGTGCAATTTCTTAAGTACAAAAAAACCGAGCAAAGCTCGGTCATCCAGGTACTTAATAATAAATAGTTCAAAATAGGTTACAAAAATTAAAAGATCGGAGAGAAACCAGATGGCAAGAGTAATTTGATTAAGGGTGAAACTAAAAGTGCCATTACAAATTTTCATTGCAGATTTAAATAATAAATAAAATGTTAAAAATTTATTGAGTGTTGGATTAAGTTTCAGCAATTTTCTACTTAAAGTTACTATTCTTTAATGTTTATTAACCTAATATTAACACAAAATGAACTGTGAAAAATTATAGGTTTCCAAGTTGGGATTGATTCTTAGAAAATCCAAGAAATTGCTTCATACAATACTGTTCTTTTTTTTATTGCAATGATTGGCGAGACGAACATACTATTCGTCTAATAGTATTACCTACGTCTGATACCGCAATGTCTATTTCTCCCGTGAAACAACACTGCTTTAATGCACTGTTGTGTTTCGGATTGAAGGACATTGTAGCCAGAGCAACTGGACATATTGAGACTTAACATCTTATGTCTCAGGATGGCGAGCGCAGTGGAATGTTGCTACTGTTTATGAGCGGTCGTATCGTTTTAGGCTAGTAAATACACAGTTTTTTCTTTAATAATAGTGTCCACCCTTTTATTTTTAAAGCCCCTATGATACGCAAGGCTCTAAATTATTACTTTAGCAAAAACTATGGATTTACGACCCAAAATGGACGATATTTAAAAAAATAAAATAAAAAATGACACGTTTTTTTGCGAAAATTTTAGTTACATTGTGTTTGCAGTCACTTAAACTACCACCCTGCTTCGTTTTCGGTAACAGTCTTGATATACCCAGTATAGCAATGATTGGCATTCCACCGCGCTCGCCATCCATGATTTTAAGTCTCAAGATGTTCAGTAGTTACTTTGGCTACAATATCCTACAAACTGAAACACAACAGTACATTTACACTGCTGTTTCGGGGGAGAAATTGACATTGCGGTGGTACCAACCCAGGTGGCCTCTGACATATGAGAGACCTATCACTATTTCGAAAAAAATGCTGGTCGTCATTGTCCAATAAAATATTTCAGGATTACAGCTTTTAATTTTGCCATTATTTTTACTCACAATCTGTTACAGCCATATTATGGTATTATTTTGTGTCAGTATACATGCCGAGATATAACTGCCTTTGCGTGGCTTGCATGATGTTCGTCAGATATCATAAAATATTTTTCATTCACATAATTGATTTTAAATCTGAGAAGTACTGAGAGTTAGGCTTCGTGGAATCCATTAGGCCACGGTGTAATACAACCTTTGACAGGAATTAAGGCGAATAGGTTTCCAGAAAACGGACTTGGGAACAAAATAAGATTCTACCTACGTCTTTCGGCGAAACTTGACCGTTATCTTGTCGTGACGTTAATGTGCTTATTGATACAAACAAATAAATACTAAATTAATAATATTTTCAAATAAATAACATTTGATTAAATTGAATGTTAAAATTAAATGTTATTTATTTTTTCATTCTAATTACGTTGTAAAAGGTTAACTAAATTATTGTTTTTTTAAAGCCTTGTCGACATTCTAATCTTGTCTACTTGAAATCATAAATATAGCAGCATAACAAAATAATAATTCATTTTAGATTATACAAAAACAACATAAGTTAAAGAAAATAATTTAGGAGTCTTTAGTCTCTACTTAATTTAATACAATACGTGGCAACCTATGTATGTACATATTAATATGATTCACTCACTACTAATCACAAAGGGATTACTGGCAAACGGACTCGACTCCGTGTTACATGATGGTACATGATACTTAATTAATTCCAATTCCAATTGAGCGTGAGAATTTCGCAGCATTTGCTCGACTATGAAAACTCGAATAGCAATTAATAGCAATAGTAACGACTGCTATCAGTACTTGCTGTGAATATTTAATGACGAATAGGTAAGCACTGAACTTTTAAAACTGAATTTTAAGAAAGTATTACTACATCCTTCTAATTTAAATATGCTGTAACATGACATCATCGTCATAAAGTGGGTGGTGGCCCATCGGTAAACGGACCAGACGCAGCTGTTAACATGTTTATGTCGCGGGTTCGAATCTCAAACCAAGCCTGGGACTTTTCGAAGGTATGAGTATATTGATAGTCAATCACCACACACTACAATGATAAATGAATCTTGAAGAAACCTACATACCACAGCGATCTGTAGAAATTTATATGGTATGTAGAGTCCGCCAACCCGCACTAGGCCAGCGTGGTCGACTATAAGGAATAACAGCTTACGATAGTACTTTCTGCAATAAAATAAGACCGCGCCTTGCAGTGAGACTTATATGAGCTGATATAGTTACTGTTAAAGTATGAAATCATCAAATAAACTGAAATTAACACTATCTTCTGTTACTTCTTAATCTCACGCGTACAAGTTTGATCTTTTATCACAAACAAAAGAACCAGATCATTGTAAATAAAGACCAATGTTCTAAACAATAAAAGCGAAATTTAAACACCCAGTACATCTACGTACAATTGACACATTAATAAGTATGTGCAAAAAAATAATAGTGACATGTCAGTTTAAACGCCGTGGCCCAAATTTGTTGACATTGATTGGAGTTATTAATTAATCAACTCTTAATTTCAGACTGGATATTGGGTCAAGGAGTTCAATTCTTGGGAATATTTGTTGTTCGTTTTCCTTTGTAGTTGACGATATTGTCCTACAAAGATTGTTCTATAATGGACCAGAGTTTTAGGACTCTTAATATTTCATTTTCATGCCGATTTATAACAAGAATCCTAAAAAAATATTGTTATTAAATACGGATTATATTAAAATTTACAGTATGTTTGGATCGCTTGCGTTATACTGGCCTTCTATTCGTAAGGCATAAAAGAAAATAAGAAAGACTCAAGGAACTTATACGTTAGAGTGTAAGTTACTTGGAAGTGCTTGAGGTAATCCAAAAATTTATATCCAAAGGCCATTTCACTTACTGATCGAAACACGCCAAAAAATCTGCTACTTCGCACAGTGCACTTTTGTGTAATAAAATGATTTTAGAATATTATTAGAGTAGCTTATTATGAGGCTATTATACCTATTTTATTAATTAATTTATTTTATTTTTATTGTAGTGAATGGCGAGACGAGCTTAATTCGCCTGATGGTAAGCGGATGATGGTAAGCAAGACCAAACAACACTTTGAATAATAAAGCAATGCTTGGCATTGCACTGCGCACTATTAATATTATAGACATTTAATAAATGTGCATGGAATGTGAGAGATGTAGCATTTTTTTTACATGTGTAAGCGTAATTCGATAGAGAGCACTTTTACGTACGGTAATTTCATAATGGTTTTTTAGATTTACGCGAATGTTACACATTGAAATAAAATTATTATTTACGGATTTTATCGCGGATTTGGTTTAATTTTTACATTTTTGACTTCCCAACGTTTCGATTACTTTACAGCTTTTTGAAAGCTGATTTCCCGACGTTTCGATAACTGTACAGCTGTGCGTTTACTTATTTTTAAAAAAGTTATAAGTTTGACGATT
The DNA here is from genome assembly GCA_023078785.2 of Hyles euphorbiae. Classification (NCBI taxonomy): domain Eukaryota; kingdom Metazoa; phylum Arthropoda; class Insecta; order Lepidoptera; family Sphingidae; genus Hyles; species Hyles euphorbiae. Next base: position 11,686,459 of record CM041039.1, on the reverse strand, counting down.
GTTACTATTTATAAGGAAAAATAAACCTTATTAATACATTAATAACACAGATAAGAATAAATAAAAATATAACTTTTGCAAATGATTATTGACGTACCTATGCCAATTATTTATTATATTTGAATGCAAGGAAACAAAAATCACTAAAATAAATAGAACAATCATCATAATTCATCAACAATGCTGAAGCGTCGGAGTTTCCACATATTAGCTGATAAGAAAAATATTTAACAATGCACGAGTGCCTTTACCTTTTATTGAGAAACTCCACAAAATATTTATTTACCGCGACAAATATAAATATTATTTTACATAAGCATACTGGTCTTAACCATTCATAATAGTCTTAATTATTCTACGTGTTTTATATTCCGGGTTTATAGACGTATAATTAGTAGATTCCTGCTACATCTCTCTCTCTTTCTTTCTTCAGCCCCAGAAACTCCAATGATGAACGTAGGTATCCCCCAATAACCTGAACATCGACCTGTAGGAAGATATTAAGAGAAAACTCTAATAGATCATTATAATTGTATTAAGACAGGCGTCCACATTTCTGCATCGTAAGTATCGGACGCATTGCATCAAACGGATATATCTTTTACATTGCGTGCAGAGTATTACCAATCGGATTTGCTTGGATTGGCGCTCTAAGGTCGATATCGGCATTACCGACGGGTAGTTTCTAGCGATCTATACGACGACGCGGGGTAGTGAACGGACTGAATTCCTATAAAAAGAATATTTTTTTCTTTTTTTTGTCTAAGAGGAAAAGCTGCCTTTCCGGTACCCCGGGGGAGGCCGAAAGGAGTATTTCGGTGTCTCTAGCCTTCAGTGAAACTCCTCAGTGTCCATCACACACATTTTGGGGGGAACTGAACATCTCAGGGCGATACAAAGAATAATACGATCCGTTTAATGCGATGCGTCCGATACGTACGATGCGAATATGTGGACGCCCACCTTTAATCAAACTTCAAGAGGCTGCTCTCTGGTGTATTTAGACACTCTTTCTGGATTGTATTCCACTTAGCATCACAATTATTGTAGGCAATTTGACGTGCCAATGTAAAAAAATAATTCTGAGGGTAATTGCTTCATACACCAATGAAACGAGAAGCTGCGGGTCTAGATTTGTCGATTTTTTTATATTTTTATTTGCATTATATTTATGGCTACTAAAACTACCACCCGGCTTCGTCTTCGATAGCAGTCTTTATAAACTCTGTATATATGTACATACATACCTTTGATATACAAATATACCTAATAAGCTATTATTTTTCTGACCTCAATACTAAGGAAACTTAATACGTATAGTGGAAATATATTAATCGTACTTAACTACGGACACATACCAGCTGGTTTCGGAAGCAAAAACAACTTGTTCAGACAAAGCCAATGTAACTGTCATATCTCTAATTCTGTTTGAGCTCGGACTAAATGAACGCTTTTTGTTGATGTAGTTTATTTACGAAATGCTCTGTTTATTCTAAAGATAGATACATAAAGATACTTTTAGGCATTCAGGTATTATACTAGAGCGGACATCGGGAACAAAATTTCTGCGTATTGTGCGTGCTCACGTGAATCCAGTGGAGTGAGAGCAAAGATTATGTTACCGTATAGGCGTGAAAGAGACAGAAATAGAAGGAGCGGTACGGTATCGTTCATTTTGTTACAAACATTTTATTTGCAATGTCCCCTCTAGTATACTATCTCGATGTTGTTAGGTAATGTTTTGTGAGAAGTAGGGTATTCATATGTTTTATTTTAGTTGTGTATTGAACATGATAGGTAATATTTACTGGAGGATATATGATATAGGTATTATTTACTATAGGATTTGCGTCAGCTTAGATAGTGACTGCCGTATACTACAGTGAAAAAATCGTAATATTAATCCTTATAAGTGTTTCGATTCGATCTCCGCACGGCCACAAAAAATTGTGATTCACTAGTATTTGTTTCGGGTCTGGATGTTTGATCTTTGAAACTCGATCTTAATTGGGGGTCAGGACTATGTGACTGTTAGGATATTTTTTATTTATTTGGATTTTGTATACTTCACGTTATGCTGTCATTTTGTAGAGTCCGTACCGGAAAAAAGGGATTTTTTTGTAATGGAATATTATGGATCTAGCTGCATTTATTTTATGTTTAGTATACAAATCATAAGAATATGACACCAAATTATAAAAAATTACGAAAATATAAAACAGTTAAAATTTTATTTAAATTACCATCATATTATAATATATTACCAAAAAGTCCATAATTGTCGGAATGTTATAATTAATGTATATTCTTATAACATCACCTTGCAGATGAAGACAAAGTTCTCTCTGTGCTTACGTTTTAGACACGTTCTATGATAATAGTACATTACATTAAAAAGCAACATGCGTAGTCGCAAGTTCGTGCTTAAACAAAAAACAGGATCGTTGGAAATAAAATAGCTGTCATGTAAACTGTGATAGCCCAGTTCGGATAGCACTTGCATGCTGAGATGAATCATACAATGTAAAAATACAGGTATGGAACTCAAGATTGACACCGCTTATTTTTAATTTGCGTATATATTTTTTTCTTGTGATTTATGGTGAGACGAGCATGCCTAAATTATTTTTTTTATCCTAGTCATGTTGTTTCTATAGTTTGAAATTGATATTTCCTTATTTTACTATTTTATTGCAATGAATGGCAAGACTATCATGCCGTTTGTCTGACGATAAGTCCAACTAAAGTTATGTCAAATAGTCCACCCCCCTGATCTAGTGTGGGTTGGCGGACGTTACATACCTGTTGTGTTCACTTCCGATACAGGGGGTGTCTTTGGCTCGTCAAGTCACCAGCAGCTGAGGTTAACCGCCCGCTCTCACTCCCGGCTCGCACGTGACTGATTCCCCCCGCTGCCCGTGCCACCGAGACAAGTATACAAACACTACAATACCAAAGAAATTCTTACGAAGAATAGTAAGACCATAAGAATAATATTACTAATTCCTTCAATCATATTGTTACACCTGATAGTAATCTCATAATCGAATTGCTTGTAATAGGCATTTCGCCTTACACGACGTATTCACCTTATCGCATTTCCATTAGGAAAGTGATTTCCTTCGGCTAACTACGCGAACCTAGGAACAATTTGCGTCTATCCAGCAATCTGCCTTCTGACATTGTTGCGTGACCCGAGTCGGCATACCTGGGTTTTGTTAAAAGGATTTTGTATATTTTGTGGGAGGTAATTATGTCAATTATTTGAGCAATGTTATTGACGTTTTTTTAAATAACTAATAGAATCTTGAAGTGCGTGTTGGCCAGTTGGTAACGGACCAGACGCGAGTGCCAAGATGTTCGCAGCGATCAAATCAAATCTCGAAGCACGCCTGTGACTTTTTGAAGTCATGTGTGTATTGGTCACTCACTGCGCACTATATCAGCTAAGGAAAACTTCGTGGGAAACCTGCATACAATAGTGATTTGTAAAAAATTGATGGTATGTTAAGTCCAGAAATCCGCACTAGGCTTGTATGGTGGACTATATGGCCTAACCTCTCTAAATCGTACTCTCGATTATAGAGAATGGTCGTGTCCTACACTACAACGTATATGGTTTCATATAGTGGAATATCCGACCTGGAGATTGAACTCAGGTTAATTTTTTCTTGCTGTTAGACTAATAAGTCATAGATAAACTATGCACGACTAATTTATTTCTTAACAATTTTTATTCCAAGACGTATAGAAGGCATTCAAAAAAATTCAAAAATAAATCTAGAAGACCTACGAATGAATCATTATTTAAATGAAAAAAGCTTCATAGTACTATATACCTACTCATTAGCTCAGCACAAATTATTTTTGATCTAAATTAAAGATAGTCTTAATGACCTGGATTACGATTTTCTATTATTTCAAGTGTTGGCAGAGGACGAAATATTCATTTTCATTGTACAAAGGTGTAAATAATTACGCCTGAACTTGATAAGAACAAAATGTTTTTGATGTAAATGAAAGATAGCATGTCCCAATGACCTGCAGGTAATTTACAGGCAAAGTAAGAACAATTTGAGGACGAAATGGTCGTTTTAGCAGCAGTTCGTTAAGAAATATTACTGAATTATGAGTAGAAATGTGAGATTTATTACTGTTCGTCAAATATAAGTTGAATACTTGATGGGGCTGTGTATTTTCAGTATTTTTGGTACATGCGATCCAAGCACGTTTATTGGGGGACCACATTAAAAATAAACAAGGAACTAATAGGCAAATTTAATCTAATTGTATGATCTCTTTTTGTATAAGAGTCGTTTTGTAATTTGTAACATTACCTTATAAGCCAATTCAACAATTGACCATATGACATTTCATACTTTCAACGTACATTTGTTAATATTGCGTTGAAATTGAGTGAAGCAAACTTAAGGATATTGTTTTACAATTTGATATGGCAAATATTATGTTGTTTTTCACTTTAATTGCACCCTTTAACGATATTTATAAAGTGATGTAACTGTTTAAAGTCCCGAACAATTTTAAATTACGTATGTCAAAGTAAAATATGCAAGCTTATATTAACCCGGCGTCAGCACAGTGGAAATATGTCACAACGGTAGTAGGGTTGGGTCTAATGGACCCGTATAAAAAAACGCCATAACATCAATAATTAAAATAAATTTACTGACATATCATAATAATTGGATGAAAAACCTATTATTTATGACTTTTTTGATAAACAAAAACAAACTGGTACGAGATATAAGTTTTTAATGACATTTTTATAAAAGTATGAAAAAACTTTAACAAAATAGGTAACCTCTGTCTTAAACTAAAAAAAAATAGAAAACAATCTTTTTTCACAATTTTAACGTAATAGTAAGTATAACCATGAAATTTATGGCAGGAATAACAACTATTTTCTACAATAGTCTTATAATTATTCAGTCATAGTTTCTCTTTCATCTGCGCAATCCTTGCAGTACAACACAGCGTGCTCAATGCAGATGTATTTTTTACAGCACCGACAAGTATTTCTAGATTTCCTGTGTTTTTTGACAGGACAATCCTGACACCTTCTTTTTGCATTAGATATCTTCACAGGTGGTTCCTCATTAGGCTCTCCTAAAAATCTCTTACCCTTTTGCGCCGCTTTTGCTACGCTTTGTCGTGGTATTGTTGTTCTTCTTATGTATTATGTATGCGTTTATTCCAGACATTTTGAGCTACTGGTTGAACACCTGGCACTTGTGTTATGATATTGTCCGCCCTAGTTCGGACATTTTGGCGGGTAGGCCTATGCTGCCACTTGGTCCCGTCTATTCCAAAAAAATAAGATGTTCATATCTGACTTTCAGAGGTGGTGGTAGTCAAATAAGTACAAAACTGTGCTGTATTTCAGACGTTGAAGAATGTAGCTGATGGCATAGTTCAACAAGGGGCACATCGTCACTGTCCGTGTCAGATACATCTTGATCGGTGTCACTTTCCTGGTTGCGAACACTCAGATGATCTTCCTCTTCATTTTCTGATGTAGAATTTTCATATTCGGAGTCGGATTCTTGCAGAATAGCTAAAATTCGCTGCTGTTCGAGTTTTTCGCGATCCATAATTACAAAGGTTCTGAAAACAATACAATAAGACAATAATACATTTAAAAAAAGACGGCGCGAAATTACGACACCAGGTGTACAGTTGGGTCTTATTTACCTTTTTTGTGTTTATCCGCGTCTATCCACCGCCGTATACACGATACCACTGTAAGGCGATATTTGAAAGGAAGAGAAGACCATTAGCTCTAGCTAATGAGAAGTGTAGCAACGTCGCAAAAATATTTTATAGAAATGCGTGCATTTTCAAAAGGCGTGGGTACTATAGACCCAACTGTGCGATCGCCGGGTTAAAATTTAGAATTTCGGTTGTAGGCATTGTTTTAAGTTTAATATTAACTTGTACCATATATTTTTATCATATTTTTTCAACCATATATTTAATTTAATCATTATTGTATCATAAAAGTGAGTTATATTTGACTTAATAGTTGCTTTATAATTTATTTTTAAGATGACTTTTTTGTCTATGTGAAGTAATTTAAAAGTGCGTGGTGGCCTGTTGGGAAACGGACTAGACGCGGCTGCTAACATGTTCACGGTGGTCGCGGGTTCGTATCCCAGGGCACACCTCTGACTTTTCGGAGTCATGTGTGTATTGATAGTCAATCACCACGCACTAAAACGGTGAAGGAAAACATCGTGAGGAAACCTGCATACCATAGCGATTTATATAAATTTCTATGGTATGTAAGTCTGCCAACCCGCACTAGGCCAGCGTGGTGGACTATATGGCCTAACCACTCTCAATCGTACTTACGATTGTAGAGTAGGCCCGTGCCCTGCAGTGGGACGTATATGGGCTGATACAGAAATAATTTATATTATGTATATTAAATCTTTTTTCGATAAGAGTTGAAATAATTTTACGGTCTTCTTTAATATATATACCTATGAATTTAACCCTAGAAGACCTAAGTAAAATCGTTGAAACCCACAAACTATCACCAGTGGCTCCTAGTAGCTGTGTTGCACGCAGCGGCCACACCCCGGTAAACCACGTCGACTCGTGGGCTAAACCTGGTTGAGGGGATCTACGTGTTTACACGTAGGTTTGCGGCTACCCTCCGCATAGTGCACAGAGTCTGCTTCGGCTATAGCAAATTACCTCCGGTAACGAAGCAGCTAGGCATAGTGAAAGGCCTTAAGGATGGCGACAAGGGTCTTGCTGTCGTCAGCCAGACACTGCATCCCAACTTCCCTCCGGTTGTAGCGGTTCTCCGTTCCACCGGGCCTAGGGGGCTGGGCCGAGTGGGTGCATCTGTGTATTGCGCACACACCTATGCACCATAATATATCCCGCGCAGAAGACAAGGCTTTTGTTCTATTGTGTCAGTGGTGAGCAATCGGAAAAATTCCCTGTCACTTGTGGTGTAAAGCAGGGATGTGTACTAGCACCCACACTATTTGCTTTATACTTTTCCGCTGTCTTGAGGGAGACTTTAAGAACTAACACCGAAGGCGTACGTATACGTTATCGCATTGATGGCAGTATTTTTAACCTTGCAAGATTAAGAGCACATACCAAGGTATCATACGATCTGATTACCGAACTTATTTATGCCGATGATCTGTGTTTTGTTGCGGAAACCTGTACGGGTCTTCAGGAACTTCTATTTAGGCTTGACAGCGAATGCCGCAGGTTTGGCCTTAAAATTAACATCAAGAAGACAGAAGTTATGTCTATGAATGACGAGCGCCGTGCTTCACCAAACCTGCGGATTCAGGGTGAAACATTGACGCAGGTTGAAAAATTTAGATATCTTGGGAGCACTATAACTGCTAAAGGAGACCTTGATTCGGAAGTCAATAGCAGACTCGGCTCTGCAATGGCTGCTTTTGGCAAACTCCGACCTCGAGTATTCCTCTCCCACAACATCAAGTTGCGCACCAAAATTCAAGTATACATGGCTATAGTCTTGCCAAATCTATTGTATGCTTCGGAGACATGGTGTCTGTACCGAAAACACATCCGCACACTTGATAGGTTTCATATGAAATGTCTGCGTGACATAATGAACATCAAGTGGTCCGATCGCGTGCGCAACACCGAGGTTTTGCGACGGGCGAATGTCTGCGGCATGGAGGCATACTTGATGCGGCGTCAGTTGCGCTGGTGTGGCCACCTGTCTCGGATGTCTGAGACTAGGAAGTCAAAACGCATCTTCTTTTCTGAGCTAGAGACTGGTAAACGGAAAAGCGGGGGCCAGTTTCTGCGGTTTAAAGACGTTCAGAAAAGACACATGAAAAGATGTGGTATTGAACCTTCGCGGTGGCAGTTGCTTGCTGAACAGCGGCCTGAATGGAGGCGCTATGTCCAGCAGAGGGTTCAAGCTTTCGAAAACGAAAGAAGGCGCGAACTTGACGACAAACGTGACCAACTAAAAACCAAACCGCCTTCAAACATCACCTACAACACCTATAATGGTATCCTCACGTGTCCTGTTTGCGCCCGCACATTTAAAGCAAAAATAGGATACATCAGCCATATGAGGAATAAACATTAAATATATAAGGATATAGATATTTATTTCTATATTTATAAGTATATATTTATTTTATGAGAACAAAAACTTTGTCACTGAAGCCGAACACGGCTAGGGTATATATATATATATACCTATGAATTTAACCACTCTCATTCGTCATATCAGTAAGAGCCTTATTAGGAAGCTCAGTCACTTAACGAGCTATGGAGAGGGCAATGCTCGGAGTTTTTTTATTTATTTATTTTTATTTATTTAATACCCAAACGAATTTGTACAACAACAAAGGTTTCGGTCCCCTGGCACCCAAACTAGGCTTAGCCTGTATTTTGGGTGACAGTGTTCCTCCACAAGGTTCCTTATATAGTTTTAGTGTCACATTTTGGGATATAACAATATGTGTTAGTAAAAACTCTATTAGTAAATTAACATAATTCAAGATCTAAAACTTGCTATGGAATTCTTTTGTAATATAAGTATGTGCGTGTGTGTGTGTGTATGTGTGTGAGTGTGTATGTGAGTGAGTGTGTGTGTGTGTGTGTGTGTGTGTACGTGTGTGTGTTTCCCCACGAGATCGATTTAGGAATGAGAAGATCCGTTGGAAACTATAGTAACCGACATAGCCCAGCGGATTAGTAATTCGAAGTGGCAATGAGCAGGACATTTAGCGCGGAGAACTGACGGCTGATGGGGCCAAAAGTTCTTGAATGGAGGCCACGTACTGGATAGCGCAGCTTAGGGCGTTCAACCAAAAGCTGGTCAGAAGAACTGGTAAAGGTCACGGGACGTCGCTGTATGCAGGCTGCCTCCAACAGGTAATTGTGGAAATCATTAGGAGAGGGTTATGTTCAGCAGTGAACTTCCTTTGGCTGATGGGTGGAAGGAGATAACGTCATTGCAATATTTAGTCATTTGGAAACAGCCTTTAACAGATATATCTACCACTAAATTTTCACTTTCAAAATAAATAAAATATTCGCATTTCATATCAATAGAAGAGTTTAAAGAACAAATTCAAAGCTCTACTTATATAAAATCATTTGACGAGACGCCATGGTATACACATTCATAGACAGACGCGTCACAAGGCATTGGTGAAGGGGGTTGCGGCTCACACTCGCACCCCAAAAGTTCAAATAACTTTCTTCTATTTATAAAAAGTGGTATACTTTTGGGCTTGGTCGGCTTTCAACTAGTGGAAGTAGAGTAAAAGAGAGAGAAAGGTACAGGGAAGATAATTAATTAAACCCCATACAAATGATAAATTGCAACAACGTAAAATAACCATGCAACTAAATATTTTTTTATTGAAAAGCGGTAAAGCTCTTGGCACATTGGACAACTGTAAGTATGAACTGACTCAACTGAAACGGCCTCTTATAGAATAGTACAATAACAGATATTCTAGGAATTTTCCATCTATTAGCCAAGACTCAATCAAAATTATATTTTCAGTGTGCCTAAATATCTAGCTGCAAACTAAAATTCAATCTTAAAATGTATTTAAACCCCATCTAATTTAACCCTTACGCCACCCCTGTACGTCGTCAGACAGTAATCCGCAGCGGTGGCAGGAAATTGCTCGAGGAGTTAATGTCAACGTCATCATAAAATGAGACGATCGCTCAAGAGTAATTGCTTTGAGACGTTCGTCAGGACACTACAGAGGTCATATTGTAAAACGAAAATATTGTATAAATTTGCTAGACTGTTAAATGGACTCGGTAGTTGTACTACTCTGCCTAGACGGCATTTGCGCTTTGCACAATTTGCGCTTAGCACCACGCAGTGTGGTCACTATACCAGACCAGTGGAAAAAAAATACTGTTTAATGCGTGTTCGAATCCCAGCGCATAACTCTAACTTTTCGGAGTCATGTGTGCATTAATAGTCAATCACCACGCACTAAAACACATGACTGATACAGAACGTCTAATGTCGACTCTGGAAATTCTGTACCGGCTGAAACAATTTTCCTTCAATAAACAATTATTGTGGAAGATTACGATATACCAACCTTGACCAGCAGACCGATGATGCAGAGAAAATAAATTAATATATGATATTAAATGACTAATAATAGTATTTCCATAAAGCTGACTTCATAAAATTAGATCATATACGACATGAATCACATAGATAAAGGTGAACTCGATTCATTAAACGCATCACAAAATAATCATATTAATTAACAAGTTCCATGAACGTCACTCCTGACACACTGTTTGTATGTACTAACTGAATAATATTGAGGAAACTGAATATTTAGTTTTCATTCATAGTTATTTATAACAAGATTTAACTGTAAAGGAAAACTTAGTGTATCTTAATATATTATGATGTTATTTCAAAGGCCATACACCTACAAAGCCGATTAGGTCAGCGCTAGGGAATCATTTTCATTGTATTGTATTATGTCCTAAATATTATGTCCCACTGCAGGGATGGGTCTTCTCCACAATCAACATTATGATAGAGAGTGGTTAGGCCATATAGTCCACCACGCTGACCTGGTGGTACGTTTTGATGTTTTTCTTCACCGTTATAGTGCGCGGTGATTGATTATGTACAAATATATATTTTTATAACATATTTCTTTAGTATAGGCTAAATTTTGTTGAGTTAGGCCCAAAATTGTGGTTTTATAGTGTATAATATCAGGACGTGAAATAGGTACCTTTGTAATTATTTGCGACCAGGAATTAACTAAAGCCCAGAGCCTAAGCAATAAGTATGGCTATATATTTCATTAACCAACTAGGCTTACAGTTTAATGCCGAGTGACTTAATTAATTTCGTATACGCCAGAATATTCGTTGTGCCAGAATTCAGAACATGTAGAATCATCAATGACTTATTAATATGATTGTCAAATGTACCAGTTAAATAAATAATTATAATTTTCTTTTGTTCCACTCTCTTTTTTATTAAGTTTTAATTGTTAATTTTAATACAAGTTATGCATATGGAGTTTTTTTTTTTAAATAATTGTGGGTATATAATTATAGATAGAAGTATATTATTATGTTACTGAAATAAGTAGAATAATATACGTTTCATCTATTATTTTAACCACTGCTTATAAACCAAATAAGGAAAAAAATGATCATTTTGATAATACATTAGCAAAATGAACAAAAATAAATTTTAAAAAGATTTTGTGCTATATCCAGTAAGATACTTTGTTCGTTGATTGGCTGGTATTCGGCGCCTTCAAATAAGATTTTTCTCTTTTATATAAAATTATCAATTTTGCATACATCAAATATTATTTATCTAACGTCAAATTCCCCTAAATACTCTTTTTTACAATAAACTTAAAAATATTTACAATTTAATAAATAATGATATGGAGTTATGCGGTAATAGTTTTGGCAAGAAATTGTAATGTTCCCGCGAATATTACGACGCGCTTAATACCCACGGTTATCAATAGCTAGTATTTTATAATCAAAGTTGAAATCTTATTTTCACCATCAAAAGGAAACTTAAATTATTTCCTTCTTTTACGAGCTAGCTCCGAGTCATAAAACTGAAGTGAATTTTATTTGATATTAGAAATACTGCTAAAATTTCAAGGCAAGGTTTAGGCAAGAGATTTGAAAAATTCTTACACACTTAGAATACTGCATTAATTGTGATGAACATGGGTAATAGAATATTTTCAAAAAAGTATATTTGCAACCCGGGCCGATCGGGCCGAGCCGCTGCCAAAAAAATAAGAGATGTAAATAAATTTAAATAAGTATTGCAGCAAATCATGGTGATGTAAGCGACTATACTAGTTTTTATTTTATTTCGGTATCTGCCCATATACGTCCCGCTGCAGGGTACGAGCCTTTCTTACAATAGATAGGAAGATTCAGAGTGATAAGACAATATAGTCCCTCACGCTGATCAGTGCGGGTTGGGTTTTTATTTATAATATGAACAAAAAGTAGTTGAAAAATCCAGTTTATTGGAACATATCATAACATAAAATATGCGCGAAATATACAAATGTTCAGCCAAAAGCATTACCAACAAATTATTATGTTTTTACAGACTGTGAAAAAGCCATTACTCAGTGTATTGAGTAGGTAAATTATTATTTATAAGTTTATAATAAGTTTACGTGTAAAACTTTTCTTGTTCTTCGATAAGTAGGAAATGTAATAAGCAAACATATATGTTTATTTAAATCGTTTTAGCTAAAATTAAGTCTTGTTAGATCTCACATGTCTTACCGCTGACTATTTTAGTACTAGGAACGACGGTACCCACTGAACTAATGTTTCTACATTTAGACATGACGCTACAAATTGTTACCATACATGTATTTCCGTATTTGGTTTTCTTATAGAATTTCTCTTTCAGAATAGACTGGTCTCTGATGGGTAAAGATGGAGATAACTTGCAAAATGGCCAAGTGATAATAGAAATTACAAAAAAATACTTAGAAATGAATAATCTACGAATGCTTGTAGCAAGAATAACACACACAACGAGACTTAAGTTCTTAAGTCCCAGGATGGTGAGCGCAGTGGATCGTTAAGTATTTCTTTGTCATTCATGACGTTGCTTGTTTTTGCTATGTCCATAAGCGGTCGTATCGCTTACCATCAGGCGTATGGGATCCTCGACGATGAAATAAGCTTCAGCGAAAGTGATATTCGTTGTAAAATTTACATTAGTTTTAGTATTGATATACCAAACATAAGCAAAGCTAAGGATAAAAAGTTGATTGTTAGTGATCACATTTGCGGATTTGTTTGAAACCGACTGGTAGTAATCATTACCTATTTCGGCACAAAAGCCCTCAATGACACGTACAAGTAGCATACATTGGTTGCCAGCACTCCTATAATTATAGTATCAAATAATTATCTTTCTATTTTGATTATTCTGCATTTAGCATGACTTTACCATTCCAATATAAAAATATGAATAATATCGTCCAATTTTCACCGATGAAAATATAAATGTAAAATAATTCCAACAAACTGAAGCCTAAAATATGACATGAATATTCCAAAACTATGATTTAATTAAAGCCCAAATGTGCATTTCATTTAACTCGACAGCCATTTCAAATGGGAAACGTCAGTAAAATTTTAGTTTCTATGGATTCTCGAAGCTACCGCAGGTGTGGCAATCCACGTCCGCATATGCTGTCCCTTTCTCACTTCAGTGAAAGTGTATGTTTGTGCTCCTCAGGCACGTGCTCGGTAATGTTTATCAGATACACCGTGTACTCTGGGGAGATTTTGCAAATATCCGAAACGATTCCTTTCGTTTCACAGCCAATGTAGTGTAACACGTCACGTACAGCCACTCTCTACAATGTCCGATTGCAGTGTTTGCTGCAACAAAATGCTACTTTATTTCTTACAATAATTTGTTACGTAACACTTCGGTTTACTGAGCTGAAGTTTAGTTAAGACAAAGGAAAGTATTTCTAGAAATTTTCAATGAAAATAAATAATGCTATTGAGTTGGTGTTAAAGAATAAAATTCCGATTTTGATGAATTGATAAATATATTTGTCGAATGTTATAATTTAGTTGTATGATATTATCTTTATTCGTAACTTTTAATTAAATAACACAATGTCCTAAGTTCGAAAATTTTACGATCTTCGAATATTGTTGTTGTTTAAGAGGAAAGGTGATCACTAATGTAATGGTTAATGAAAATTATTTTTTGATCAATGAATGCATGAAATAAATGAACGAAACCGATTATTATTTACATAATTAAATCAGCATATAACAAAAAGCAGGCGCATATTTATTTATTCCATTAATCCTTTTTGCACCATACGCAGATGATACATAGAAATTATACAATAAAAATAATAGTACAAGTGACGGCCTTATCAGGTTAATTTCTTACAGGCAACCATGGTATCGATACACAAAAAGAAGAAAGAAAGGGCATTATTTATGTATAATATGTCAAGGCTAATTAATCAATGAACATAAATAACATAACTGCAGTATATAAACCAATAAAAGCGATAGAATAATTGAATGCATTCAGTTTGGGGTCGATTAAATAATTGTAGCAATATCAAAAACTACTGGAAACCATTAACTGCAATTGTGAAAGTATTTTACGATCGCTAATTTGACGGTTTGTAGTGCACCAATTTAATTGGGATCTTATTTGACTCCTCAGCTTTAACCCGACCGTAGAGTAGAGTAGTTCAGGAGTGTTTCGTTAGATGGCGTTATATTAAGTTGACACTTGGAGACTCTCCCGCCCTAAACCCAGCACTGTAACTCCTGTAAGCCAGGATCAACAGTGGCATGCATGGTAATGACACCGTGCATTAAAGCTCGGCGAGTCTTCGGGATGTCTAACTTGTCTTTAGCCTGCAACGAAATTAGTCAGAAATAATATCTACGAGTTAACACAATTATTCCAAGTTGCTTTTTTCTCTAATGTACTAGCGTAATGAGCCATCAATGATAATATTATCGTGTACGATATTTTAGGTGGATGCTTATACCCACTACAAGCTTTATGTCAAGATATAAACGAGAAGCTTCGATATATTCATGTACAGATAGGTTTTGGAAATTACATAACTCACATGGTCTCGTTACGTTCGGGAGGTACGGCAATTATTTTTGAAGAGTATCAGTTCCCTATATCTGAGCTTTGTGCAAATTTCTATGGAAATATTGTTGACAACATGACGTACATTGCTTGGTTACCTAGATTTAAGACAGAATTTCGGTATAATATTTTTATTCAAGATTGTCAACCGACACGAGACAATAGTAAATAGACAGGATTTTTTCATAATCATTTGATTTTATTAACATATAACCATACTTAAACTCTCTGCTTTTTCCCATAAGGAGTAGGCAAAAGTGCTACTAATTAGTACACTATTGTTTCTTCTTGTGTTATGTGTGTTCCGTCTCGCGATTTCAAGGGGACGAGCGCATCGCCATATCGGGCACAAAATTACTCCGGGCTGATAATGAATAAAATACTCCATGATCACTTTGCCCAACCCAAGTTTCGAACCTGTGACCTTAGATTTGCAATCAAACGAGTAATTTTGTATAACCACGTCACCAAAGCAGTCCGAATTTTCTTTAAAAGTATTATGTAGATACTGTTTATGTGGAAGCTTGTTATTGGCAAATTTGTAACACTTATATTTAAATATTTATATCTGTGGGTAACTAGTCTGTAAGCTTTGCTAAACTTGTAAAATAAAATAAAGTAAGTATTAGATAGCACCTCTATAAATTAAAATCTAAATTATCTGGATTAATTATGTCGCTACTGGCATGTAATATATTTATTTGAAAATGGTTCTATTAGACTTACACGCATTAAACTATCCACGTGAAGCTCAGAACTAATACATTTTATCCAATGAAAAAATAAATATCTTAGTTTTATTTAGTTACACAATAAATCCATTTACCAATTCAAAAACAAATATCTCATAAAATATTATTTGCGTTTATCCGAATGTAATACGCCCAAACAGAATTGCATTAAACTTAGCCAGCCTTGTAAAGAATCTTAATACTTTAAGATCTTGGGCTATAAAAATATTTATGGCGCAAAATCTCATTTCGGGCTAAATCCACAATAAATTACTGCGCCTAAAGAATTATATGAAAACTTATAATGATGTATTTATTAGCAGACTTATGAAATATCGAATGACGATGAAATACTAACAAATAGCATATATTATTGAATCTACGATTTTCTAGTTGGAATCTCACGCCTTATGATTTTCGTAATCTAAAAGAAGTTACGATAATAATTATTAAAAATTTATAAATCTACAATTTTCGAATTCGAATCTCACGCGCTATATTATGATTTTCGTATCTAAAAACAAATGTTGTATTTTGTTTTGTAAGAATGTTTAATTTTTTATTGCAATCAATGGCCAGACGAACATGTCATTCGCATGATGGTAAGCGATACGACCGCTCGTAGACCGTAGTAAAACCAAACGACACCTTTAATTATAAAGCATTGCTTGCACAAATTCCACTGCGCTCTCCATTCAGAGACATAAGAAATTCAATTCCAATATGTGCAGTAGTAACTCTAGCTAAAATGTCCTTGCAATGCTTGGTCTTGGGTTTGAATCCCAGATCGGGCAGTGATATTCGATTTTTCTATATGAAGTGAAAATATTGTGGATGATATGGCAATAGGCTCGCCCCCTTTCACATCGTGGGACGGAACATACAAGACGAAATGTGGGTGTCAACTGTAATGATAGCACCTCTGCCTACTCCTGGGGAAAAGCGTGAGTTTATATATATATATAGTTTATGTACATATCGAAGCAGGAAAACGATTTTGTCGTATCTCAAAAAATGCGTATATGAGTTTTGTATATAATTTAATTCATAAAAAAATACCGCATTGAATTTCCTCGTGAAAATGTAAGGTTTTATTTTAAAATGTTATTATTAAGAAATGGTATTCCTAAGTTTTCTAGTTTAGTGGGTATTCATTTTTTTGAATATTTTTTTTGATCCTGGTTTAAAATTGCTTGTTTCGAGATACGACAAAATCGCTTTCCTGCGTCGATATATAAATGTATGTTGATACACTGGTTGCACCATCCATTTGTATTTGGTGTGATCTATCGCTCCCTTTGTAATCACTTAAAAGTACTCGCTTCAACTAGGAACATTTATCATTGGCTTTTTTACTCGGTGTCTTGGTGTACCGAAATATTTTTACAGAATGGATCAGAAAAATGTACCTGCTTTTTGTCTTGATACTTCGAGTTCTGATTACAAAATATACATATTTAATTACAAAAAAATTTCAATCGTTTATTTATTTTTTTATTTGTCAATTAAATTTTCATATATATGTATTTTCATTTTACTACTGGTAGGTCGCTCATATGTGAGAAGCCGCCAGGGTGGGAACCACCGCAATGTCTGTTTCTCCCACCAATTAGCAGTTTAAATGCATTGTTGTGTTTCGGATTGAAGGACATTGTAGGCAGAGTAACTACTGGACATATTGAGACTTTACATCTTATGTCTCAGGATGGTGAGCCCAGTGGAATGCCAAGCATTGCTTTGTAATTCAAGGTTGTTTGGTTTTGCTACTGTTTATGAGCGGTCGTATCGCTTACCATCAGGCGAACGGCATGCTGGTCTAGCCATTATTTGCAAAAAAACTATAATAATATAATACTTATGCTAATTGTTTTATAATCGGCAAGTAAGATCTACCACCAGTACCAGTATTTTTTTCATTAGTGCTTACACGTGGCAAATCCAGTTTGAAAAAAAAAAAAAAGTAGAGAGCTTTGTAATATACATTTCAAACTCACGTATTCTGACAACTGGAAACAAAACACTCACACAGAGATTAACTAACAAAGTCCCAGCATTTAAAATTTTGTTTTTGCCCGGTTAAATGTAGTTTGGCAAAATTTAATCTGTAAATAACACCGTCGGGGTCTCCAGCGCACTGGAAGTGATAATGCATTAATGACGGTAGCTATTAGCAACGCCTGAGAAAATGATATACGACCAAATGCAAATGTGCCACTATGTTGTTTTTAATGGATACATATAGTGCGAGTTGTGTTTTAGTTAGTTTCAGAGGGAAGTTGGGTTATCGTTTTGCGATCGCGCTCGAAGTTGGGTGACTATGTAGGATTTATTTAAGGAGACTTGGATTAAAAAGCGTAGATTTTCAATACACTACATTTTGATTTATAAACATGGTGCGTTTCCAAATTACTTTTTCGCTTTTATACTTTTAATCTACAGGCGTATTTGTGTACCTGGTATATCCAGCCTATACCTTAAACGCAGCCAGATGGTTTAAGTGACTTTCATTAATAATACTTAAGTATAGTTTTCCATTAATGCAATGTCTAGGATTTAAAATGTCCTGAAGAAAACGAGATAATACTGAAATAACCCATACAAATAAACTAAGAGTGAAGTTTTTCATTGTTATTCCTATGGGAAGTCCATTAAGCAATATCAAAAAGAGTTAGATAGGCAGTCGTTGAAAAATAATTAATTAAGTTTGAATTAAAAGAAGTATAATGCGTAGTTTTCCTGCAAAGATTGACTATTCAAATAAAAATCTTTTAATTTTTGTACACGGAAAATAACTGTATAAATGCAAATCTCAGTTTGGAATACCAGCTTCCGATCTAATTACTTTGTAATTTACGGTTAAAATGCATGACATCATATATATTATGAATTCGTAGGCAAATGGTGTTATTATGATGCTGTCATCTGTATATGACGTGTCCTACATTATATTAATTGATGTCAAGTTATAGTAAATAGCGCCGGCAAAAAATGACACATATGATTAACATGTGGTAGGATTAAAAAAAATATCTTTATTTTTTGCCTCTGTTTTTATTTAATTAGTAATGTTCGCGGCTTCATTTACGTGTTTTTTTTTCAGGATTGAAGCTTCCCATGGTGATTTTCATCCAAGTAATAGAGTCACGCTGTTGTCAGTCATGACTCAGCATGAATTGGCAGACTGGTCAGTTACACTCGGGAGATCGACGTGATGCTTTGCTGTCGGGTTACCACTGGTGAGTAAGATTGCCGGATGCCTGTTATCCTTTTACTTTCCCTATCTTTTTCCTTCTCGCCCACCTCCCGATTTGATCAGCCGGCAACAAATCCATGAGCCAAGAGTTGATGATGTTGATCATCGGGCGGCAGTGACAACTTCCTATCAGGTGACCTGTTTGCTTGTTTGTCGGATCAATGCGATAGAAAATAAACATATTTAAATATTATATGAAATTGCACCCCAAGCAAGTCGTGTATCTGATGTTAAGTTTATTATGCTTATAAATAAAAGCAGCACTACTTAGTACTCGTACTTACTATTACTACTCATATTACCTTCTATTTTACAAGCCCCAGATTGAAAAAAAAAAACACTTGTTTTGATATATTCAATAAATATTTACCATCATAATAAATGATTCACACATGCTGATCTCTCACAATTGCGATTTGTTGAACTGAATTAAAAAAAGAACGAGTTTCTCAATTCGTCGAAATCTTTCTTTTATATATGTGCAACTATTCCTGGAAGACACCTGAACCGAAAATTGTTTTAAAAGTTATACTTTACACGTGGATCCATAAAAATGGTGAAAACCTGATAATTAAATCCGAACCTACAGTATAGAACTCCTCAACATTGAATAGGATTCCAATGGTTCTTTTTGCTAATTCCGTAACGTTGTTAACTTATGATTCATATACAAGTATAACGTAATGAAGATTGCGGCGTGACTCAAATAACATTGCGTTGAGTTTCTACCCATGTTAAGTGACAAATGGCAATTTATTTTGACATCTGAATAGAACAATGCATTTTGTTTTTGCTGACATGTCTTAGGCAATGTTGGTGTTAATAATAAATGTTATTTTCATAATAGATTTAGTTTTTTCATTGAGGTATACTAGAGCGGACATCGGGAACAAAATTTCTGCGTAATTTGTGTGCACACGGGTACACATTGAAATGAGAGCGAAGATATGTTACTTCGTAGGCGTGACAGAGACAGAAATAAAATGTACCCTTCATTTTGTTGCAAACATTTTGTTTGCAGTGTCCCCTCTAGTATATTATCTCAATGAGTTTTATATTATTGTTTACCGAGATTATATCGGATTTTCCTTTCCTTCTAGTAGGATTCTATATTGTCACTGTTTAAATTTATTTTATTTTAATTATTGTACACCAAATTTATAAAAAAACAATAAACACATGTAGTATTTAAAAGTAAAGGAATGGTAATTATCGGTGGCGCTGTCACTAGCTTCTCTTTCAGACAACTTTTGGATGGACTGGAATGTTATAACATATAATTAATGGGGCAGTACAGAGGTTGAAGAAAAAAAAGAATACTAGAAGGTGAAAATGATTAAAAATATAAAATGATGACTGTATAAAAGATTGCTCATATTAAATTACCTGTATTTAATATTAATTGTTTACATTTATAGTGTACGTTGAAGAAGTGCTTAAAATAATGATATGATTTATTTTGCAATTCAGTTATTACTAATGCAATCGGTTATCAAAGAGATAACTGCTTGCCATACGTTTTCAAACTAACGTGTTTAAATTACGTGTAATAGCATAAGGATTATAATTTGGAAACTATGTTTTACTAAGATACCACAATATACAGTTAACAACTCCCTACTATTGAAGACTCACCTTCAATTCAAATATTTATATTTCAACAAACATTTTGCTCCAAGTAAGAATCAAACATCCTTGTTTGAAACGTTCCTTCCGGTGAACTAAATAGCTCGTTTTATAGAGCGAACCAGGTGGCCTGAGTTTAAGCCGCTAAGAATAATGCGGAAGCGACTGGCTGTAGAGGCTAGCAAACTGAGGGGGGGACTCTTTTGTTAGAGAGATCTGTAAGGAAACCTTGGACATATTTCTATTCGTAACTTTGATATTATGAAGGTGATTTAAGGAACAGTAAATTCGAATTTCGAACTGCAATGTTTATTTTCATCTTTTGTAGCAGCTGTTTGCTAGTTTTATTTTTATTTCAAAGGTACTTAGGGTTGGTGAAATATTATTCCAAGTGAGTACTATTTAACTGTTGTTTTCTTTTTTGGAGTGTGGAATTCCATCTTCACTCTAATAATAGCGTCATACGGTTTCACATGATGCCAAAATTGTCATTAAAAACTTTTAGGCAGGTATTGTAAAATTCCAAACTTTTTTTCCTGGCTAAGCCAAGCATGAATTAACTATGAAGAAAGATTTAACTGGAAGAAATCAGAAGTATACCACTTAACTCCACGAATCATCATCCTCACACTAATCCATCTTCAAAACCGATTGTCTACATTTTATAATCCTAAAACTGAAAACTAAGCAAAACTATACCAGTAAACACTTCCCAATCTACTAATTGTATATTACACTCGAGTGTAAACAAAACCTAGCTGAGAGTTACACATGAAGTTTTATTGCTTATGCTAATTTCTCAACCGAGGTGTTACTCCCCGTACTAACGTTTCTAACTTTTAATGAAAGTCCGCCAACTAGGATGGACATTGTGATACGAGCCCGTATGTTTACATGTTTCCCTCAAAAGATACTGATTGTGTTTTGTTGGTTTATCGTTTCTTGGCTTCAGTGTATAAATGGCAATATTAGAATATCGTTTCATCGTTTTTACTACATAGCTTACTACTGTCTATATCAGCCTATATACGTCCAACTGTAGGGCACAGGCCTCCTTTATAATCAAGAGTACAATTAAGAGGGCCCTATAGTCCACCACTATGGCCTACTGCGGGGTGACGGAATTTAAGATACCATAAAGATTCTTCCAAACCGCTATGGTGTGCAGGTTTCCTCACGATTTTTTTTTACATCGTTATACAGTCAGAGGTGTGCTCTGAGATTTGAGGCCGCGACCACCGTTAAAATGTTGGCGGCCGCGTCTATGCCTTTACCAACAATATCTAATTACACCATCCAAATTGTCTTTATATAATTCAAAGATTATTAACCTTAATTCAAGGATCATTTTTCTGAGTTCAAAAATATTGGAAGACTCGTAGCAATCGTCATGTCTTCAAGACTGTGTATGTATTTGAACAAATCAATCAAACACATCCTTACTTCATAGTTTAGAAGCATTGCCATAAAATTACTTGATATCTTTTAAATGAAAGCTAATTAAAAAATCAATTAATTTTTGTAAAGCCGACGCGCCGACACCAAAGTTCATCGTGATCGTTAGCCTCTATTACAACCTATATGAAACGAAGGACAATTGTCAAACAATTTATCTGACTTCAAAGCACCCCGCACCGTCTTAAGGAAGGCTTACAGATGAACGGGATTTCATGATGATTGATGATCGCCACGTAATACCGTTGTACACTTCTAATTAAACATCCAGTTGAGTGAAATCTTGTTAATTGTACTCCTAATTAAGCAAGTACGAAAATGGTACCAGTAACAATATTAGTTATGTGAAACAATCTGCAGATAGTACGTGTAATGACGTCGAAAGGCTCGTAAATGTGGTTTTTAAAGGATTTAATTAGTTTGGTATACTCGTATCTTGGAAATTCGTTTGAAGTAATGCTCCACAAGGGTAATATTATATTAATATTCATACACGTTAAAGGAAGTAGTTGGATCTATGCTTCTAACGATGTTGGCTTCTAATAGGATGATGTAGATTTTTTTATTAGAGATGTATTTTTAGTGGTCTTGATCAAAGAAGCTCTGGCTAGTTGTCTTCAAGAAATATATGAGGGTCAATGGCCTGACTATTGTGAATGAATATCGGGTGGAATGGAGTATAATTAGCTCAAAGGCGGACCTTGGGCTCTGTCGGGGTAACTCCAGGTAAAATAAGGAGACGAGTATGTTTAGTGGTATTTTTGAAGATGACGAAGAAGATACATTAAAACTTATTTACAGCTTGAACATTGCCGTTAAAAAATATTTTGAATAAAACTGTGACGGTTGAATGTAACGTTGTACGCACAAGACCATTTTTTTTAATTCTTTAATACTGGAGTATCTTCAACCAAGTTCAAAATGGGATTAGGCTTGTTCCGTTTTAAAACTGTGGGTTTCTTCCATGCTTTATGCTTAAGAAACAAGTAATCCAAAGATGTGAAAGTCTTCGTTTTCTTGTAGCTATTAAGTCAAATCTAAAATTTTAAATTCTGTTTAAGTTCCTTCTGGCACTATTAATAATAAATAAATAACGCCCAACAGTCACATAGTCCCGACCCCACACTAAGGTCGAGTCATATGTCGTGGGAATCAGGAACTACGAGAGACTTTTTGGTATAAGGTTTGCTTCTAGTAAACTCTATTAAATTTGTTTACATATAAGGATTCTTGCTAGCTGGATGCGAAGTGATCCCTTAACATTTTCTGAGTGGTATATTCACCTAAAATATCTAAACTAAGGCTGCATTGAGAGGAAAATATAAGCCTCCTGATGCTTCCCTTTACACACTACACCAGCACAGGAAGGGTTACTGTATCAAATAGCAGAACCCCACTCTTTTGCTGGTACTTCTCACCCCACATCTCATTTAGCGAACATTTTTACATTTGCGAAACAATTTAAACTATCGACACAAAGGCATTATAAAAATATATATATGTCTAAACTGGGAATGTAGCTTACTGTACATCCCACAAAGTTAATTACTTTGGCTGTCAGGTTGTGAATGTAATCCAAATACATTTCTTTTGAGCGTAGATGCTATAATTAGATCATCTTGTTTACGTGTACCCTAAATGTACCTTTTTAAAGGTTCAATTTATTTTTATAATTATTACAAAACTTTCCAAACCATAAAAAGCCATTAACGCCAGTCATAATTAACCATTCCAAAATATAAGTGTTTCATACCTTTATCAACCAATTGAAAACACCCATCGCTTTCAATTTGATTAATCAATTAACAAGTTAATAGGTTGAGATAAAAGTACCCGATCGTGTTGGGGAGCATACAAATAATTTCTAAATGCGGTAATATTTCAATCAAATCTTAACTGAGAAGGAAATTAAATTTGTTTATAGACCACGTAGGCAATTAAATATCCCTTAATATGACAAGTCAATTCACATAGTACTTTTCCTTTTTAAATCTCTATTTATAATGTTTTTGTTCTAGGATTATTTATATCTATTTCTTATTTGTATTTTATTATAATATTCAATACAATTTTATGTTTTTTATTTTTTTTCTTCACAGGAATGCTTTATTCGCGTTAATCAAATTCTTAGTCGACCATGAGTATTATTAAAATGGTGCGTAGCGGTTTATTCCTACCATCAGATTCAACGAGGCCCTGCCTGAAAAGACCCGGTGAAATAAAGTCAGTGGGCTTACATTACCACTGGAAATTACTAATTGTATTTTGGGCTGAATTATTTTTAACTTTTGAAGTAAAATATGTATGTTTTTTGAGCGTTTGGGTTTTCATTAACATTTTGGTAATAAATCTTATTTCTATTCTAAGATTTTATTGTTCCATCCCCTGCTATATAGTTAATCCATTTAAGTATAATATTGATAGACTGAAGTGGTCAATTATGTAACGGAATCAAACTCAGTATATTTTGTTATACATCGCACTGTTCCTTACAACCTTTATTTTATTTTGAATTCTATTCTATTTTTAAGCATAATTTACGGTATACACATGAATTGATACAAACCGGCAAATTCTGTCGGTCATATATATTTATTACCGGAAGCGCCTATTGTTTCTCTGACAATATAACCCGTAATTTGTAACATGTGCAGCGAAAATCAGGTAGCATTGATGTTGTAACACTATTGGAATAGGTCTGTCTATCTTTCTTAATAAAAAAAAATGATTATATTAAATAAGCCATTGTATTTAAAGTATTAAAAAAATAGTTGATTAAATAAGCAAAATATATTAAATACAATTATTTGCTTATCTTACAACAAAATTATGTGTTCGGGAAAAAAGTAGCCTACGCATTACCTTCGTCTCAACTTTCAAATCTTATGAAAATTGGTTTAATCGTTTGAGGGTACAGAATTTATAAATATACTTACACATTCAAAAACATTTGCCTTTACTCTATTAGTGTTTTAAATTAATTATTATTAACTATGCTGGTATTCGAAAATAAAAACAGAGGTTAGACCTGGTTAAAATTATTGAGTCTACAAAAATTGAATCGTAATTTAATTATTCTGCCTTAAAAATCATATTTGATTTCTTCTTATTGAAAAAACATAATTTTCAATATTTGTAAGTATAATATTTCAGAAGTGGATTAGGAGAACAAAAACTACCAAATATTAATGCATTATTATAATTATCTTCCAATTTTAGAATAACAGCAGAAGATATTATGTACATCGAAAAAACAAAAACTGTAATCGAAAACAGTCTTAAATTTTCGCGCCTGTGAACATTGAACGAAGACAAAAAATCTCCAATGAGTGATGCATACATACATACATAAACTTACACCGTTTTCCCAGAAGGGGTAGGCAGAGGAGATACTAGGACACCCACGTTTCGCTTTCTATGTTCCGTCCCATGTTGTGAGCCTATCGTCATATAGCGCACAAACTTCTGATTCCGGGCTGATAAAGGATAGGAAAATCCAATATATTTTGACCCGTCCCGGGAATAGAGCTAGAGACCTCAGCCTTACAAAAATTTCGGTACGACTGCGCCACCGAGTAAATCCAATGACTAATGCGCCCGGTCAAAAACCTACACCAAGTGCTATTATAGCCCATAAATTAATTAGAGCAACTTGGCAATGGCCTGTTCAATGCTCGAATGTTTTCGAAATAGTTTAATTTCTTTAATGGCAAAGGCAGAGTTAGTATTCAGTCCGCATTCTTGATACAAAATCTTTATAGTTTCTATTTCGAGTGCATGATCTTATTGCTTCAAATAAAATACTTGGTGGAATTTATTCATTTCGATTTGGAATGTTTTGCGTTTTGTTTGAAAATAGTTTCAGTCAAATTGCTAGAAAAATAAATAAGATTTTTTAAATGCAACAAAGAAAATAAAATCAGTTAGTTACAAGTATAAAGTACCAAGTTTATAAATACTTTAATAATTTATTTTAGTGTTATGGCGCTATCGAGAACAAAAAACTACGACAGGCTACGATGAACATGAATTATCAATTACCTATTGAAGTTATGGTGGTAGGTCTCTCATATGTGACAGGCCATCTGGGTAGGTACCACCGCAATGTTCATTTCTCCCGTGAAACAACACTGCGTAAATGCACTGTCGTATTTCGGATTTAAGGACATTGTACCCAGAGTAACTACTGGACATATTGAGACTTAACATCTTATGTCTCAGGATGACGAGCGCAGTGGAATGTTGCTACTGTTTATGAGCGGTCGTATTGCTTACCATCAGACGAACGGCTTGCTCGTCTCGTCATTCATTGCAGTTAAAAGAAATGCTGTTATCCAACAGCTAAACTAAAATAAACTATACTAAACGTTTTTACAACAATGAAAAAAACATGACATGACAAAGCGACAGTTTTCCTACCGCATTTCGTTTGGTGAATGCGATTACAGAATGCTCTATACCCCGCTCCTCATCCCATCCAGTTACCTTCCTGCTCTGTGCTGCTTGTGGATGCTTGTGCACTGCTTGTGGATATTCATGGCCGACAGCGATCATTTACCATGAGGTGACTTATCTTCTAGTTTGCCAGACTAACGCAAAAAAATCGACCTCATATAAGCGGGATACATAAATAAGAAAAAGAAAAATAAAATTAACTTTAAAATATATTCCCCACACAGCGCTATAATCTAGAACGAGTGTTCACTGCAGTTAATTATTAAGACACGCCTTCTCGAAATATATTCTACAGCACAATATTTCTTCAACCGAGGCTGCGGTTAAATAAAACGTGTATACAAAAGAACATTACAAAAGTTAAGTTTTTTTCCAGCATCAAAGCATCCAGCTTGTAGACAATTAGCACGTACTCCACAGTAATTTGCTCTTTAATTTATTGTATCCATTCCAACCAGCAATCCGCGGTCGGTGCGCGCAATAAGAACGAGAAAATCGTTCAAGTTTAAATAGCTTGTGAATTGAAATAAAACTATTATTTACGGATTTTATCGCGAATTTAGTTTAATTTTACATTTTTAACTTCCCGACGTTTCGATCACTTTACAGCTTTCGTGGTCACGGGGCGGACTGAGGTATTAGACGTCCGCTCTGTGACTGTTACAATTCAACTACCCTTATTTTACAATTATTAATTTAAAAAATTAATTTTAAATATTCTAGTCTATGCTTGCGATCCGATCCACGCAGAAGGAGCTCACAGTGTCTTGAGGTCTGGCAGTTGGTCTTTTGGGTTCCGATTTAATTAAATGTAGAATTGGATCCCATGCTTGTGCAAGCTTCAAGCCATCTTCTCTATTGAAATTTGGATGTTTTTTAATTTCAATAGCCTCGCGAAACATCCTGGGCAGGAAACGGTGTTCTTTAGCGAGGACTTGGGGCTGGTCAAAGCGGAGGTAATGCTTGGAGCCTTCTTCTATATGTTCAGCAACTGCAGACTTCGTTGAGCGTCGATGTTTGACGTCAGCTATGTGTTCTTTCACGCGGGTCCCTATGCTTCGTTTTGTTTGGCCTATGTAGGAGAGGCCACAGTCGCAATCTATTTTGTATACGCCCGGTTCTTGCAGGGGTATGTGGCACTTGACAGGTGGTAGAAATTGACTAATCTTCTTGGGCGGCTTGAAGTAGGTCTTTATAGAAGCACGCTTCAGGATATAGCCAATTTTGTCTGTGACTCCTTTTATGTAAGGCAAGACAACGGGGACTCGTTCGACTGTGGCTGGCTTCACTCGGTTTCTGTGACGGCGGCGTGGGATTTGGAGCTTGTTGTCTCGCAGTACCTGCTTGACGTGTTGCAGCTCAGTCGCCAGGTGTTTCTCGTCACAGATTCCTCGTGCTCTCTGAAACAAGGATTTACCCACGGTAGCTAACTGTTTTGGATGGTGGTGAGAATCGCCGTTCAGATATTTATCTGTATGGGTCTTTTTTCTATACACAGTGTGACTTAAGGACTGATCGGGATTACGGATAACTAAAACATCTAAGAAAGCAAGAGATTTATTATGTTCTAACTCCATAGTAAATTGAATTTTATTGTTGATGGAGTTAAGGTGATTTAAAAATGCAGTTACTTGGTTAGATGGTAAAATTGTGAAAGTATCATCTACGTACCGCTTGTAAAATCTCGGCGAGACTGGGGCTGTACTAAGGGCTGTCTCCTCAAAGTCTTCCATGAAAATATCGGCAACTACTGGAGATACAGGTGAGCCCATAGCGACGCCATCCACTTGTACATAGAATTGATTATTCCACAACATATAGCCAGATGTGAGGCAATGTTTGAGTAGTTCTGCATATTCTAGAGGCATGTCTTTCTCTGCTAACTTCTTAGAGACAATTTTGATGCAGTCTTGTACCGGAAGACTTGTAAAAAGTGACTGGACATCAAAACTAACCATTGTTTCATTGTCAGCTAATTGTAGATGTTTAATATCACTGACAAACTGGTATGAATCCTTCACAGATGCTCTAGTGTTACCTCTGAGTGGTGAGAGTACTTGCGCTACGTGCTGAGCCAGTCTGTAGGTTGGTGTGTCGATCTGACTCACAATGGGACGTAGTGGAGCATTTTCCTTGTGTATTTTCGGCAATCCATACAATTTCGGAGGTTTTGCACACGATGGGATGAGTGACTTAACGTTCAGATCTAACTTTTCGGAGTATTTTATTATTAAAGCGCTAGTGGACTTTAATATTTTATTCGTCGGGTCTGATTTGACTATTTTATATGTAGTGTCGTCCGATAAAAGATGTTCAATTTTCTCGTTATAATCTGAAGTGTCCATCACTACCGTCGCATTTCCTTTATCTGCACGGAGAACAGTTAATTCCTTCCTCGATCGCAGGTTCTTTAAAGCGATAAATAAGTGTTTTGGGAGATTTGGTTTGGGCACTTTGTTTCGTCGTAATAAAGATGATATATCTTGACGTATCGCCTCCGAATCTTCCCTTTTCAAATTGTTAATGAAGAGACTGTTCTCAACGTTACAAATAATATCTTCGTACGGTATCCTACGTGGAGTTACGGCAAAATTTAGACCTCTTGATAAAACCTGAACTGTGTTTTCATCCAATGATTGTTTTGACAGATTAATAACCGCGCGTTGTTTGTCTGCGCAGGAGTGAGTGTTATCTATGTCAGGGTGTGTTCCATATCTGCACTCAGAGTTGTTATAATTTTTGGCATTTGATTTGGTCGAAAGTTTTTCATATTTATTGATGTGTTTATTTTTGCATTCATTATATTTAGATGTTTCCCGTTTATTTAATGTGTCGATGCAATGTTTAAAATCAAATGCTGATAATACTGTCTTTAATTCATTGGATATATTCTCAACACAATTATTTAAGTAATGTAGGTCAATTGCACATACCAAATGCCACATACCCCTGCAAGAACCGGGCGTATACAAAATAGATTGCGACTGTGGCCTCTCCTACATAGGCCAAACAAAACGAAGCATAGGGACCCGCGTGAAAGAACACATAGCTGACGTCAAACATCGACGCTCAACGAAGTCTGCAGTTGCTGAACATATAGAAGAAGGCTCCAAGCATTACCTCCGCTTTGACCAGCCCCAAGTCCTCGCTAAAGAACACCGTTTCCTGCCCAGGATGTTTCGCGAGGCTATTGAAATTAAAAAACATCCAAATTTCAATAGAGAAGATGGCTTGAAGCTTGCACAAGCATGGGATCCAATTCTACATTTAATTAAATCGGAACCCAAAAGACCAACTGCCAGACCTCAAGACACTGTGAGCTCCTTCTGCGTGGATCGGATCGCAAGCATAGACTAGAATATTTAAAATTAATTTTTTAAATTAATAATTGTAAAATAAGGGTAGTTGAATTGTAACAGTCACAGAGCGGACGTCTAATACCTCAGTCCGCCCCGTGACCACGAAAGCTGTAAAGTGATCGAAACGTCGGGAAGTTAAAAATGTAAAATTAAACTAAATTCGCGATAAAATCCGTAAATAATAGTTTTATTTCAATGTGTAACATTCGCGTAAATCTAAGAAACCATTAGCTTGTGAATTGTTTATCGTTAGTTATTAGTTTAAATCAAGGTTTGGAATTTGAGGATTTGGTTCTTGAGAGTATATATATATATATATATATATATATATAGTTTTTTACTTTTTTTTATACTGACACTTGAAGTTCAAATAGATTATCCACTGATCTTAAGTGATGCAGTACACTTCCAAAATGTCGATGAGTAGATCTTTGGGGGAGGCCTTTATTTAGCAGTGGACTTCATGAGGTTAAAGAGACACGAGCACACACACACAGAATGTGAGATAAAGAGAGAGAGAGTAAAGTGATTTTTTTTAATACTTATTTGTGACATAATGCAAACACGAAGATGGCAGGCAAACATGAATATGATACTCAAATCGGAAGGTTTTCTGGCAATTACATTCACTGAAATAATCTCAAAAACCTATTTAATACATCATAATATGTCGGCTTTCAATAGATCTGAAACGTAGACTTTTAAAGAAAAATAAAACTATTATAGTCAACGTTTTTTTAATAAAAAATAATCCCACATTCGTCCTTTCTAGTACCTGAAATAGCTTCTTTTTAAAGCAAATATTATCAAATAAAATGAATGTCTATTTATATCCTATTATAAAATATAGTCCTACACGTGGCCTGTAATGTTATTTTTATATTTTCACATCCGAACAAATAGTACAAAAAGCCAGGACTCATCCCTGGAGTCGGTACGAATAATAGGATCCCTAAAAGCCTAGCGAAGCTTTCATAATAAAAATATATTTTTATGTTTTCAGCGAGACCTATTCGACTGGTTATAATAAAATGTCTGCGGAAAATGACTAGTCTGGAATATAAGTAATTTTATTAGAGTTTAATAAAAGTTTTTTTAGTTTCAGTACCTATTTCATATCATTGTTAGTACTGGTGCACTTATATATTCATGATACTAATTTATGGTAGATTAAGTTTTTTTTTGCAAGGATTTACATAATTTTTGCTAATCAATGTTTAAGTGGACCATAAGTATTATTGAAACGATGCGTAGCGGTTTAAACTTACCACCAGACCTAACACGGCCCTGTCTAAGAAGATCCGGCGAAACAAACTCAGTGGGCTTACATTACCACTGGATACTACGCGACGCAACCAAGTTCTGAGTATATCTAGCAAATAAGACTCAATGGACTAGTTTTGAGGTCAATTGGTATTTCCAAACTGATTGTTTCTGGCCATCATAAAACATTTTAATTCTACTACATTTATTTAGTGGTTCATGTTCTTAACATTAAACGCGCAGCCAAGCAACATCACAACCAACTAAAATATTGATATATGGACATTGTTATCATAGGCAGATATATACTTCTTAAAAACGGACGTACGTTCGTCAAGCAACTAATTGACGTTTGTGCAGCTGGGTTTCAAGTAAAAGCTTTGTTTGTACTCTAGTTAACAATCTATGTGAAAAGTGACGTGCAACGAAATATTTGCAGAGGAGTTTCGTGTTACTTCAAAGTAAATGATGAACCTAAATCATAGATACGTAATATATTGAGAAAATTTAATTTATAATTTTATTTAATATTACAATTGAGATACCTAAATGCACGTCTTGGATCGATAAGAGTTTTTGTTAACCTATATAATGTTTCAAGAATTTACTGCTTATTAGAAAAAAAACATATTGAATAATTATTATCTGCAGAAGGCTAGTTGTATACACGTTTAACTTGTGACTGTATAAAGGGCATGCTCTTCATATTTATACAAACAGTCTATGGCAATCAGGGAATCGAGTTATAGTTTATTTAAAAAAAAAAAACACCCAACAGTTAAACACATAGTCCCGACCCCTGATCGAGTCTTGTGTCGAGGGTATCAGAAACTATGAGTAACTTTTCGGTTTCACAAACACCCAGACCCGAAAGAAACATTTATTTGTGGGCCGCACAAACATTTCTCTCGGTGCGGGGATCGAACCCGCGGCCACTCGTTTCACAAGCGGCGTTCAACTCCGCCACAGATGGCTGGCATAATGATGGCTGTCAAATGTCAAATAATTACTCATTATTTTTTATCCGCTTAAAGTGGTAATGTTTTTAAGACTTTAAGAATTTTTTTTTCCATGAGAAAGGATTTCTCATCCATTGGCTTTCAATTACTTGACCATTAGTTATTCTTATTGCCGTAAGTTCTCAAAGTTTTAAACCAATATGACTTATGTAACTTAATATGAGAATAATGCTTTAAGAGAAGCCACTAGTGCATCTGTTGGCAAAGGCTCTATAAAAATAGGCTTCAATCTAACTTCACATTGACTTTATAAAATACTCACTTTTAATGTTTGTATAGTATACTTTGATGGATGTATAGACTTCATAAGATTACTAGTCAACTAATGTGAAAACTTTTTAGACTCTCGACGTTTTGAAAACGATTTCTAAAACAAAATTAAGTGAAAATGGAAAAAATGATTGATAGCTAAAAGTTCTGAGTAAATAAAGGCAGAAGCTATAGATCTTCATTTTGCTTACAGCTTTCGTGTCTTCTTATTATTCCTGCACCGAGATAATTGTTTGATCCACAGAATTGGAGTTTGGGTATTAGTGACACCAAAAAGTCTCTCGTTGAATTTGATACCCAAGGCACAAGATTGTGCCTTAGTTTGGGGCCAGGACTATGTGACTCTTGGGTGTATTTATTTTACCGAGCCTGACATCACTGTCGCTTCAAATTAATTTCTAATTATATTCGAATAAATCCAAATATACTTTAGGACTCCTATATGTGAGAGGCTGCCTTGGTACGTACTACCGCAATGTTCAATTTTCTCGCCAATCAGTAGTGTAAATGCACTATTCAAATTTAAAGGAAATTACAGCCATATAGAACATAATAAGACATAACACCTTATGTTTCAAGATGGCCAGTGTAGAATGCCAAGCATTGCCTTATCATTCATGGTATTACTTAGTTTTGCAACTGTGCATGAGCGGTCGTATCGCTCAATATCAGGCGGACAATTTATCAATTTAAGAATAATCTTATTTGATCACTGACGTAGAGTATCTTATTTTTTCATGGGAGTGAAAAGTAATTGCATTTGTTTAAAATACACGAGATGCGAATCTTAGACGGAAGAGGAGACACATCGCGAGGAAATTGGTTCTGTCCAACAAAATGCAATGTTTATGCGATCAATAGCTTCTCTTGCATTCTTTTGAACGTGCTGAGATTTTTAAAATGCAAAATAATATTGAGTTCCCTTCTACACTTGTAGTATTGCGACTACATTCAGGTATTGAAAATTTGAGTCTCCGGTTGAGATGGGTTTTTATTTTCATCTAGTATATTAAGAGCCTCTGATCTTCGTTAATTAGTTAAAAAAACGCGACTAATCACGACACTGTATCTCCTATCTACTACCTTATCATAATTATACAAAGATCCTAAAACGAAATTTAATACAAGATACCGATAATTAGTTTTCGTTACCATTACTCTATTTTATCTTAATTTTAAAATAACACTCAACCTTGCAAGGATAACTGAAAAACGATGAAGCATCCAAGATTAGACACATTTCTCGAAATCGTCATTAGGTAACAGTCAAATTAATACTCTGAAACCGTACCAAACTTCAAACTTCAAACTGAAACCAACCAAATTAATATCACGAAGAGGAAACATTTATTTGTTTGTTTGTATTGAATAGACTCTGAAACTACTAGATCCATTTAAAAAAATCTATCACCATTAGAATCTTAATTTATTCCTCATGAACATAGGCGATATAAAATTTAAAAAAGTGTACTTAGACCTGAGTGAAGCCGGACCGGGCTGCTAGTTTTGATATGTAATAGAGATGAGGACATTGACCCCATCCGTTTGTCCCCACTCGATCATATTGGAATGTGATATTTTTTTCATTCTGCACAAAACTGTATCGTCGGTAAATTCTTTTGTTTGCAACGTTATAAAAGCGAACGTTTTAGTGTTGTCCACTCGACAGAAATCATGTGAAATCAGCTTGTTTAAATGCACCTCGTTATTGTATTGTTTTGTGAATGAGTTTCTCTGTGATTCTTTCTTTGGTTGTTTATATAAACTACAAATATTGTCTTTGGTAATGCGTCTAGGATTTTATTTATCTATACAGATTGATATTGACATATGGTATTTAATTTAAACCAGATATTCCTAAACCCCATAGGTAACATTGTACCAAATTTGAACAAAAACTTGATAGTTTTGTCAAAAATTGCAATTTTAAGATCAATATATAATAGATACCGGGTCTTTTTACGGATCAGTTAAAATCACGACTTATGACAAAAAAAGTAATGAAAAAAATATGCTTACTGTTTAATTTTTATGTTATGCTTTTTTTTCATTATTATAATTATGTAGCTATTTTATCCTTCCATTACGATAAGAGCACTAAACCTTATTATACATAACTAGAAACATAAAATGTCCCTTACAAATTATTATATCACCAAAGTAATTATGAATCAAGTCGGCTTACCTCAATGAAAGGACTTCACACAAGTAAAATTTTAATTTCAGTACAGTTTACACTTTTCCAGCTGGACTCATAAAGAACGTTCTCATTATCGGGCGACACTTTAAAATAAATTTCACAGAAAGGGTTTTATAAACGTGAGTTCAAAATGATTCCCAGAAATTATAATATTATCGTGAAATGAATTTTATGTTATTATTAATCCATTATTTTTAAAATAGCTTATAGACTTTATGGTCTGCCAAGCGGGCACAATATTTTGTAAAAGGTAAGTTATTTTTCTGTCATAAATTATTGACATACTAGTAGTATGACTCGGCTTTGCTTGACTGCAATTAGTTCACTCCTATTCACACATACAATTATGTACGTTTTTTTTTTAAATAAAACTGACCAATAAGCTCGGCCTTTCTGCCCCCGTCACCGAAGGGCTATAATCTATAGTTAACAGCCTACAGGCTTCCGTAAAAACTGAGCTATCAAATGCAATTATTTTTTTTGTCAAATCCGATTAGTATTTAATGATAATTAAACGCTCAAACAAACAGTACTTTAAATGCACAGTTGTGTATCAGCTTGAAGGACGTTGTAGCCAGAGTAGCTACTGGACATATTGACACTTAACATCCTATGTCTAATGATGGCGCGCGCAAAGGAATTCCAAGCAAGGCTTGTAATTCAAGTTGTTTGGTTTTGCTGCTGTTCATGAGCGGTGGTATCGCTTACTATTAGGCTAGGTTCAGATGTTGTATTTTTAAAGAATGCTCTAACATCAACTCTACACAAAAAAAAATAATAGGTGACAGCAAGCAACTCAGAATAAAATTGAGTTCAACAGAAATTGCAGGATATTCTCAGACAGAAACAAGTCCACTACACCCATGTGGCACTTGACAAGCTATATTTCATTTCGTCTTATTACCACCTTTGGATGACTACTGCGCTATTCACAAACTTAATGTCGCGCCTTATTTGATAAGAAAAATAAAATGTTTACTTCTGCATACGAAAATATATTATCATAGGACCCAACAATTATATTTTAGAAAATTCTTTTGCCCGTCCTTATCTTTTTTTACATAGGACGCTGCAATTACTTTTATCCATGTTTCAAAACGATTGACATGAAATGTTAGTGCGGCCCACAAATATTTCTGTCGGGTATTTGTGAGACCAAAAATTTGTCGTAGTTCCTGATCACGACACAAGACCCGATCTTAGTATGGGGTCAGGACTATGTATATGACTATAGGGCGTTATTTATTTAATTTTATTTCTATATTTTGAGTTCGGTCTTAAGTTTTTATACAAATAACAAATATACGTGACAGCCAGCAACACAGAATAAAATTGAGTTAAACAGCAAATGCATGAGATTCTCAGACAGTAGAAACAAGTCCACTACACTCATGTCATTACTTGGGAAGCAACATTTCATTTCATCTTATTACCACCCCGGGACGACTAATGCGCTTTTCACAAACCTTATGTCGCGCTGTGTTTTATCGTCTGGTTTTATTTGGCTGAATGCTGTGAAGGTAAATTTATTTTCTAAAATGTTAAAGTCAATAGAAAAGAGACAATGATAATACGAGTTATATTAATTTAAATTATCTAGCTATGGTTTTGGTAACATATTATTAA
This sequence comes from Hyles euphorbiae, assembly GCA_023078785.2. NCBI lineage: Eukaryota > Metazoa > Arthropoda > Insecta > Lepidoptera > Sphingidae > Hyles > Hyles euphorbiae. The sequence goes on along the minus strand of CM041039.1, from coordinate 11,650,501 downwards.
TGACCCCCTACCGTATACGCTTTAAAAACTAAATTGTAATGGTACATATTAACCATTACGTATAACGATTACTGCAACTTTTGTAGCATAAAAACCATCAATGCAAAAAAGTGACTAACAATAATTTATCAGTTAACGCAACAATTAAACCAATCTTTTTTTTAAACTTAAAGCTAAAAAAAGTGAGAAATACAATGCATCTTATGTGTAGTACAAATTAAATAAGAGTTTTAGTTATTTCTAACTCAATATAATTATTCCAACCTGCTCAAAACCTGATATGCTATGCTAAGCTAAACTATAATTTAATTGCTTACACTAAAACAACTTTTACGCGCAAATTACCAACTTTAAATTTTCTTCCTAAAAAAGTTAAATTTCTAATAATTCTGGATCAGATAATGTCATATATTTTTTTAAATGTTGTATTGTCATCGGTCCTGAATAAGTAGGCAAAATTTCAAGTTAATCCGATGTTTTGAAGTGCTTGAAAATCGACATCAAAGATTCCGTTACAAACATACATACATACTGGGTATGTACATAGTACCTCCCGGCTTCGTTTTCGGTAGCAGTCTTGAGATACCCTGTATATACCTACATAAAGGCGAAGTTAATAAAAGTTAATCAAAAAAGACAGACTAGCATTAACAACAATAACGAGTTTACTCCTGTTTAATCGTGAATTTTTGTCTCAAAAATTATTCGGTCGCAAACAAATTCGAGTCCCAACATAATCCATACGTATAAATAAAGCCAGAAAACAATGTTCAACACTCGTCCAACTTCGCAACTCGTAACTCAAAGAAACTGACCGCGAACACACGTGCATCCGAACCCTGGGGAACTTGTTCCTGTTTACAGAACAAAGACCGGGATTAAACTTGCCACGTAGAACTCGGTTTATTGTGTAATTAGGGGATTAGGGGCCCGGACTTAGTAACTGAGTGCGCTATTGACACTGCACTCGAATTATGGTGGTAATGTGTTTTGTTTACATTGATTAATGAGTTTAGCGTTTGTGTCTTTGCTTGTAATGAAAGGAGCTATGTATGGTGATAGAATTATAAGTTACTAGCGGTCCGGCCCGGCCTTTCTTAATACCCAGGTTCAGATAGTTTTTCGGTCCAGTCCATCAACAACATAATATGTATTATTTTGCCTACAAACTGTTTTATAGTTTAGCTCAATGTGACCGCCGACAACTATATTGCTTTGCTCGTCCCGTACCTTTATATCCGTTCTATTATTCTGTCTCATAACGAAAAGTATGCAATCCTATCTTCTCCGGCGATCTCTCTACCTTCTATTCCAATTTGAATAAGTAGTATATTTGACTTCGTTACTCATCTTACGGAACCCTAAATTTTTCGGGATAAAAATCTGTCATTCAGGTTGTCAGCTTCCCCTTTACTAAATTTCATCAAAATCGGCACCTATAGCCGTTTTTGCAAGAAAAAGAAAAAACAAACTTTTATAATACTAGTAAGGATATTTTATAAAAAAACTTCAAACACGACAGCCTTCATGGCGTAGTTGGCTAGACGCCGACTGTAAAGCAAGAGGCCGCCAATTCGATCCCCGCATTAAAACAAATGTTTGTTTGATCCACAGGTAATTGTTTGTGAGACCAAAAAGTATTTCGTAGTTTCTGATACCCAGAATACAACACTGGATCTTAATTTGGGGTCAAGACTATGTATATAACTATCGGGTGTTCTTATTTATTACTTATTAAAAAGTAGAATCATACTATACTTACTTTCGACTACTGTGGGTGGTGCGGCTGCATAAGACTTTGAATGGTAGCATATGTTATAAGAATAAATACACTTAAAACGCCAGTTAGAATTTTAAAAGACATTTAAAAGCCCATCGTCATCCTGTATCTACCGATGTCAATCCTCTGCCAACAAATGACAGTTCTGCGTACAAGCAGAATACCTAACCTGAATCCCTAATGGAAATGCAATTGATAAATTATATTTCGACTTTGTGAAGCATGATGTCACGATGTGTCATCATTCTAAGTTAACAATAATGGTATTGATTCTTAGTTCATATTTTAAGGATGCATGATTGACATATGTTACTGTTGAATTAAAAATGAACAAGATTAATATTATTTACAAATGTAAAGGTTAGAATCAAATAAACATTTCGTTTTTCGTCATTAAAATTTAAAAATAAACTATGCGGTAAAAATAACTACAAATGTAAAGGTTAGAATCAAATAAACATTTAGTTTGTCGTCATTACAATTTAAAAATAAACTATGCGGTAAAAATAACAATAATATTGGAGTTCACGGATTGAACATTCAAAATCATTAGACCTTAAAAAGGATATCTGAAAATATAAAATTATTAAATTTAAAATCTGAAAATATTAGAAAATACTACAAAATTGTATTTCAAAATGTTTACTCATGAGCAAGAATAAGTAAACGAACGAAAAACGCTATTAATAATAAATTTTTTTTTTTTTTTTTTTTTTTCCTTTTAGAATCGGCAATCAGTCCCTCGACTATAAGCTGATGATTTGATGAGCATCGGACATAAAGACGATGAGGCCAGCGCGTCACCTGTCTTATCACCATACATCTTTCCTTTTTAACCTTTTAGGTGTAGGAGATGGGTTCAGAAGTTGAACTGCCAAGGTATTGGGATGTGCTGACAAACGTTCTGCGTATTTTATTTTATATCTTTGAATTTCCGATTGGACTGTTGGAACATTGAGATATTCGTGGATTTCCTCTGTTCTAGAGAACCATGGGGCATTTGTGATAGTGCGAAGGATGTTATTTTGAGCTCTTTGTAAGCTCATGATATTACTTTTACTAGCGGTACCCCATAGTGGAATGCCGTAGAGCCAAAGAGGTTTTAGAACTGCATTGTAAAGTAAGAGTTTATTGTCCACAGACAAGGCTGAGTTTCTGCCCATTAGCCAATATAAATTCCTGAATTTATGGTTAATTTCATCTCTTTTCTTCCGTATATGTTGAGTCCAAGTTAGCCTTCGATCCAAGGTGAATCCTAGGTACTTTACGACCTCTGCTTCTGGTAGTGGATCAGCTCCAAGTTTGACAGGTGGGCAGTTGCCCTTTCGTAGAGTGAACGTAATGTGGTGGGACTTTTGAGCACTTGCTCGGATACGCCATTTTTTCATCCATGCACGGGTTTTGTCTAGTACGGTTTGCAGTTTGTTGCTAGCCTCGATTGGGTCTCTATCACTGGCAAGGTAGGCAACGTCATCAGCATATGTAGCGACAGTGACATTTTCACAAGTTGGAAGGTCGGACGTGTAGATATTGTATAAAATTGGGCCAAGTACAGATCCCTGTGGTACACCAGCCTCGATTTTGTGTAATGGGGATCTTGCATCTCTCTGTTTCACTTGGAAATATCTGTCTTCAAGATATGACTTTATGATAGAGTATAGTGAATGAGGTAGTATAGTTTTAACTTTGCATAGTAGCCCTTTGTGCCAGACTCTGTCGAATGCTTGCTGGACATCTAGGAATGCCGCCGAGCAGTACAACTTCTTTTCAAAACAACGTCTGATTTCGTGATGAACGCGGTGCATTTGCTCAACTGTTGAGTGTTTTATTAATAATAAAACACTCAACAGTTTAATAATAAAATATTAAAAATAATTTTCAGAAGCAGCACCCCTGGCTATATTTATATCAAAATGCGAAATTTGAAAAATAAATATACGTGAAAATTCTTATTTTGGACTCCGTTTATATTTATTTGTTTACAAACCCTTTCTTGATTAATTAAAGGAGTATTCACGACTGAGTGGTTAGTTCACTTGCAGAGTAAATAAAAGCGAATCGTTTCATAATAAATTATCTGCAGCACTCAAACTAAAGTTTCGAGCTCATAATGAACTTTCATTTGAATTGTAGATAAATGAATGAATGTTCTATAGGGGCGGCAACTAGAATTCGTTGCTTTATATTGTTTATAATAAAATAATCGCAACTCTCTTAAATTAAAATTTTAGACTATTTTAATAAGTTATTCTTTCTCAGCTGTCTTAATTCATTAAAATATTTGCTATAATTTATAATTATGTTTGTTTATTGTTTGCCTCAATACTTATATTGCTATCATTTCTGAGTGTATTTTAATGCGACGTGACTGGTTTTTAATTTATCAAATAAAACTGTTTTTAGCAATAAAATATAGCTCGTCTACGATCTTTTGGCGTCTGAATGCGATGTCATGCTGTAGTCAAAATATGGGTAATATGTTTTTCTATCTTCACATTTAATTATAGTGGACCTGTCAATACTATAGTATAAATGCTCGTAGTTTAAATTAAGAAAACATTAAGTATTTTTCTGTTGAGGAAATCCCTAGGATAGGTGATGTTGGATGTCTGCCGGCTTGATGAAGCGATTATCTTACTAAGCTGCTTGCAGAAATTGAATGAGAGGGGTTGTTCGCTCAGTGGCATTGTGCCAGCAAAGTTCCTCGTTGCATCGAGGACTAAATATCCAGATGACGACACTGCATTTGGTATTAAAATAAGCAACGATCTCTAATTCTATCGTACTAATCGTATATTGATTGCCCTCGGGTTGCAAGTATAAATTGGTTGATGTGATTTTTCGAGGACTAATGTCGTATACTTGTAGAAAATATATTTTTGTTTCTTAGAAGACTAGGTTCCCACTCGTGGGGTTTTTATAGTGATTACTTCTTAAGATGCTGTCCTATCAATACAAAACCAGGTACTTAGGTCAAAATTGTTATTTCTTTAAATTACACTATTTGATCAAAATATTTTATCGTATAGTATCAGCTGTGACATCAGCAAACAAGCAACAAGAGATCTTATTGCCTATCATGAAACATGACAGCAAAACTGTTACGTTAGTTTCTGTGATAAATCAGAACTACCTCTATACACCTAATGGGTCATACACAAAACGAGGCGAAAATTGTATAAAAAAAACATGGTCGGGATTTTTACGAAATCAGTCTCATTTAATATGATATTATCCGAATATTAAAATTAAAACATAAAACAAGATCGTTTCCTCGATTAGGCTAAAAAATGAAATTATAATAATTTTTTTTCGAGCACAGAAGGGTGTTGTGTTTACACAAAAGAACAAACATATCAAAAATAGTTACAAAGCAAGTGTCTCCATCGCTGAATTTATTTTTTGTTTTTTCGATGGTGCAATTGAGTTATCTGAATCACTAAAGTTAAAGAATGATGAACGGCATTCACATAATTCGCTATCATATGGAACATGGTTTTATTCCGATACTGAGTAATAATTTAATATTATTATAAGCTAAATACATTACTATCGAGCCCACAGCACTCCACGTCTACGTTTACAGGCAAGCAAAATACTGCTTTACTTGTTAAATCATTATTACTTATTTTTATCTGTAGACATTGTCTTTCGTGTGGACTTATAAGTCCACAGAAAGGACATTCTTTAAAAAAAATTAGCAATGCTAATTTAGTTTTGAGGGTAGCCAAGTAGGTTAATTTATTCCACAACTACTCCCCTTAAGCTATTTCGGCAGCATGTGAATTAATAAAACTAATAATTATTTACTCAAGTACACAAGGAACAGAAAAGAAGCACCGATCTTTGACAATAACACTATTAAAGATCTCAATATCTTAATGAAGAACCTACGCTGGGCTCAGTCATTAAATCCAATGTGACCGATGCCACCCGTCAGTGTGGCCAGTTTATTTTTTTTTTTGTAAAATAGTATTTTATTCAGGCCAATTTATTCGGTTGAATTTAAGGTCCACAGAAAAGTCGCAGTACCGTGTAACCAACAGTTTATTGAAATTTTTGTGGAGTCACTTTAACATATATTAATTTACTCAGTAAAATTTAAATAGTCAGTATATATACTAATGATATTTAATATAACTTAAATAGATAACGTATCAAGTATGAGAAATATCTATCAAAGCCTGCCTCCGTGGCGCAGTTGGTTAGACGCCGACTGTGAAACGAGAGGCCGCGGGTTCGAACCCCGCACCGAGAGAAATGTTTGTGCGGCCCACAAATATTTCTTCCGGGTCTGGGTGTTTGTGAGACCGAAAAGTCTCTCGTAGTTCCTGATACCCACGACACAAGACTCGATCTTAGTGTGGGGTCAGGACTATGTACGTGACTGTTGGGTGTTATTATTACTATTAAATATGCCAAGTGCGTTTACGAACAGTCCACAGAAGGGGACATTTGAGGAAATTTTTGTTGTTATATTAATCATTTCTGAAGATAATTCATTATTTGGTATATGTCTTAATAGTAATACTTGTAAGTCATTTACCAAAATTAAGTCAGAGAATCAATCCAGAAATATGAAGATAATATTCATTCTGAACATGCGTATGTGTATGACCCTAATACATTCATAATCAAAATAATATTCTTGACAAACGGTCAAGATTTTGTAGCTCCTACTGCCTATTTTCATCTATGAATGGTGAAGCGAGTGTGCCATCGTCTGATGGTAAGCGAAACGACTGTTTATGGACGGCATCGAAATCAAATTCCATTATTACAAAGCAATGAATTCTATAAAAGCATGACATTTTATATATGTTTCTTTGAAACTATTTATTCTAGTGCAAACTTCATATCTAACTAACTGTATCACAATGTTAGATGCAGACAGTATTCAACAAATTATTCTCACGGCTGACAACTTTCAATAAAATAGTAGAACTCCCGGCGCCTTTAAAACGCAGACTCACTGCAATATTCTGATTTTCAAGATCAATGAGTAATATCAATGGGAACTCGACAACGTTCTCATTACAGTCTTCCAAGTATTGCACTCGATATTACGTCAGTTGAATGAAACTTGGCGCGTACACAAAGTTTTATTTGAAACGGCAAATAAAATTGGCGAGTAACCATCTTTGTCAGAGTTGAGAACGGGTTGGAAACGAAGTTTTAACAGCACAAATTAATAAATTTATCTCAGCACACCATTGCAACGTATCGTCTGCACTCATTGTTCTCGCTTGAATTGAGACTGTTTTTTATTGTGCAATATCTTTGTGTTTCTTATCTGCAATGCGTTTTGTTTTTGCGGCTTTATTTACTCTATAGTTCTTTGTGAGATTTCTCATTTCACCTGTGTAGAATTCAATCCATTGATTTAGTTTAAATTTAATTATTAATTTTGTATGAATTTTCCATTCAAAAACAAATTTTATCTATTTTTTATTTTAATTAAACAATCCTATGGTAAAAACAGCAAGAAGAATTTGGCAACGAATAACAAAACAAGCGTTGATGATTTCTTAAAAAAGCCATTATCTCGTAATCCCTTAGGGCTCAACAAAGTCGCAGACCGAATTCTCGTTAACTACAGCCAGGTTAATTGTCTTTAGTACTAATTAGCTAACAAAAAACAAAGTTCACAAGCGTGGAAGTTGCTCCGTCTTTAGGTAAATTAATGCTTACACATACAAGTTGTCTTTGTATGTCAATGTTCATGAATAATTAATACTTTTGGCTTGCGTCATGTTGCTAACTTAGCTAAGTCCAGGCTTTGCAGGTTTATCTCATGGGATAAGCCTTTTAGTACTTCACCTATAGATATAAATAAAATTGAAGTGTCTGTTTACAAAGATAAAATAAAAAAAAATCGAACTACATATCGTTATATACACGATACCTATAACGAAAATTACCTTAGTTTTTTTTGTCTGTCTGTTTGTTCCGGCTAATCTCTGAAATGGCTGTACCGATTTTGACGGACTTTTATTCTCAGGTAGCTGATATAATAAGGAGTAACTTAAGCTACATTTACTTTAGAAAAAAAAAAATTAAAAAAATAAAGGTTTTATTAAATTCCACGCGCATGAAGTCGCGGGTACAGCTCGTTTATTCTAAAATCTGTGAATCTAAAGACAACACTATATTTACTAAGTTGTTTCTTGTGCTGTATGACCGATCCAAGTGTATTTGTCCTTTAGTTATATATATAGTTACAAACGTCACGCTTTTCTCGCAGAAGATATAGGCAGAGGCGCTACGAGGATACCTACATTCACCTTTTGTGTTCCATTCCACAATGATCTATGGGGCGCGACTAAAATTAATTATTAATTAATTATTACTTATTAACAATGATTGGCACAAATTTATATCTACCGACTGATAATTAATAAATAAATAACACAAAAAAGTCACATATATAGTCCTAACCCGACCCTAAAGAGTGAAACTGCAAGAGACTTTTCGGTCTCACAAATACCCATACCTGAAAGATATATTTGTGGGCTGCACAAACATTTCTCTCAATGCGGGAATCGAATCCGCGGCTTCTCATTCCAAAGGCGGCGTCTAACCGACTGCGCCATGGAGGCTGTAAAAATAAATAATAAACAGAAAATCGAACCCGACACCTCAACTTTGCAATAATACCGAAGTACAACCGCGCTATCGAGGCTGTCTTTAAGTCTCATTAAAATATTAATTACCTTGCTTCATGAGTTGAGTCTATATCAGTATTCTGTATCAGCCCATATACGTCCCACTGCAGGGCACGGGCCTACTCTACAATCGACAGTATGATTGAGAGTGGTTAAGGCCATATAGTCCACCACGCTGGCCTAGTGCGGGTTGGCGGACTTACATACCATAGAAATTCTTATGAATCGCTATGGTATGCAGGTTTCCTCACGATGTTTTCCTTCACCGTTTTAGTGCGTGGTGATTGACTATCAATACACACATGACTCCGAAAAGTCAGAGGTGTGCCCTGGGATTCGAACCCGCGACCACCGTGAACATATTGGCAGTCGCGTCTAGTCCGTTTACCAACAGGCCACCACGCACTGTATATCTGACATCTTTTAAGCAATTACCTAGATATTTTGCTGTATAGAAATGTTGTCTTTAAAATATATAATTATGAAATTAAAAGAAACAACAAAACTAAGAAAAACTTAGCCAAAAGCAACGAACCGATGGCCATTAACCGGTGTAATAAAACTAACATTACCCGTTTTACAACAGGCAATAAAGTGGTACAACAAAAATTATTCCATCAAAGTACGTAACTTGGTATTGCATTAACTCATTAAATTCTTACCGGGATCGCATGTGAAGCCACCATTAGACCATCCACCATCAACGTCCGTGTGTTCAGCTCCGGTTTTATTTGATTACTCGAATTATTGTGAAATAAATTTTAAATTATAGGGAAGTTTGCTGTTTTAAAATGGGTTTGTGCAAATAAGATACAGGAAACTTTTTGGTTTTGATATCGTCGTGCGGTTTATGATTCTCTAGAGTCTAGACTGATGTATGACTAATGCTCATCGTTTAAGAATCAAACATTGGCAACATTTAAAAACAATTGAGGGTATCAACGCAAAAGTGGTGTAACTCACAGGTGGTAATAAAAAAATAAATACACTCAACAGTCACATACAAAGTCCTGACCGACTAAGATCGAACCTTGTGTCGTGGGCAACGGGAACTACGAGATACTTTTTGCTCTCACAAATGCCCAGACTGGAAGAAATGCTTGTGAATGAAGAAACACTAATATTTGCCTAAAAGCAGGGATCAAACCGGTAAACCCTCGTTTCACAGCCGGCGTCTAACCAACTGCGCAATGAAGGCTGTAAAATTCATCAAAGAAGGTAAGAAAGTACGTAAGCTTATGTTGTAAAAACGATTCGTACTGATTTTCATCTAGCCTTCTAGTAAATATATTTTCAGTTCTTTAAAAGTCTTGAGTGATAGATTCACTCTAGTGGAGTGTGTTTGATTTGAATCTGTCAGAAATGTTGAAAGGAGATGATCTTGAATAAAACTGATGTAGGTATGTTTCTTACAACGAAACCAAACAGTGTTGATGCAAAGATGTTGTTTGAATTCATGGAAACATCGTGATACTAATAAGGTTAAGGTTAAGGGTTTGATGGGACTGGCATACGCTATGCATAGAAGTCCCTTTAACATAACAGATAAAAATTATGAGAAAAAAATGGTTCGAACTAAAAAATAAAACAGCTTTACGCTATGAGCTAATAAATACTGGTGGTAGGTCTCTCATATGTGAGAGGCTGACTGGGGGGGTACCACCACAATGTCTATTTCTCCCGTCAAATAGCAGTTTAAATGCACTGTTGTGTTTCGGATTGAAGGACATTGCAGCCAGAGTAATTACTGGACATATTGAGACTTAACATCTTATGTCTCAGAATGGCGAGCGCAGTGGAATTTTGCTACTGTTCATGAGCGGTCACATCGCTTACCATCAGGCGAATGGCATGCTCGTCTCGCCATTCAATGCAATAAAAAAAAAAAAAAAAATACAATTATTTTACACCGTAAATGCGCTCACACAAAACAATTGCTGTGAACCAAAGAAACGATATAATATTACATTTCTCAACATTGCCTCTAGATAAACCCGAAAATATTGCTAGGAAAACTTTGTACCTACAAACTTCATACAGAATCTTGAACTTCCAAGGGTGTTAAAAACCTCATAAATCTTCCGCTTTTATTGCCAACAATAAAATATCAGAATTGGTGGATAGGTGTATGTCATTGTGGAGAAATGGAAATAAAGCGGAGTTGCTTTAAATGCTGAACGGGTAGGCGGCTCATAAAAATATTGCCCGAACTTTTTTATTGCCAGCCTTCGGAATTACATTCCCAACTTTTCGGTAAAAGATACACGTATTATATAATCAAGCCATTAAAGAATTTTCTTTTGCGGTAATGGATTACTAGAAAACTATTTTTTTTTTTGAGAATATAAATTGTATTACGTGTTATTCATTCTGAGGAAAAAAAATATATTTTCTGTTGTGGATTTAAGATCTAGTAATAAAATAAGTTTTGTCCCCAAATACGAATTATTCAATTGCAATAGATATAGGCAAATTGTATTACACTAAATATGATCATTTATCAAATTTCGTTTCACTCGAAGAGTCGAAAAGGGGTGTCACTTACCTTTCAACCTAGTACTTTTGCGGATATTCTGCTTGGGTTGGATCTCACTAGATACAAGGGATAGGCAGAGGTGCAAGGATACCCACAATTTGCCATGTATTTTCCGTTCCACGATGTGATAGAGGGCGAGCCTATCACCATTTCGAGCAAACATTCTTGACTCTGGGTTGATAATAAATATCAAAATCCAATATCGCGACCTGGGATTCGAACCCTAGACATCAGCTTTGAAACCATAGTGCAACTACACCATCGAGGCAATCAATCCCTATCAAAAGTGCAATCAAATAAAAATCCACACACTAACACAAACTGCACATTTTCCAAGCGCAGTAAAAATTAAAATCCGATATATAACAATTATTTAATTATTAACAATCCGGAATACGATACTGTATGTAAGTACGCTCTAAGTAATCCATTAGTACGAACTAAACACATTAGTGGATTACAACTAATACCATTAAAACCTCATCTATCTGCGAGATGTGAACATCCCTGAGCAACGCTGAACGTTGCGTGTTGCGTTCAATTTGAACTATGAGCTGTTCTTCTCGTGATATGTTATGATTGCTTATAATGTGATTGTTCTATTAAAAATTGTTCTTCGTTAATTGTTCTGTTTATAATGTAATTTTTTTTATTTTAGTGATGATGTGTTTTTGATTATATTGTTTAAAAATGAATCTTGTATTGTATCAGCCTACAAAGGTCCAACTGCAGGGCACGGGACTCCTCTACATTTGAAAGTACATAGGATTGTTAGGAAAGTAGTTAGGTCGTAGTCACGCTGGCCTAGTGCAGGTTGGCGGGCTGTACATACCCTAAAAATTCTTATAAATCACTATGGTATGTAGAAACATAGACACAGTCACTAATATACACCTAAAATAATTATATGTATAACTTAAACTTTCTATGGTATTCAGTTACACTATTTTATAAGAATGTAAACTATTTACTTGTATGCAATATGTGGTGAACAATAGTGTAAACTATGTATCTCTATCTGTATATATGTTATGGGCCAAGTGATTAATCGGGCATTATTCATCATGCCCGGGCAATATGAATAATGCCCAATAAGAGCGGGCAATGTGATTATAACCAATCAATTTATCACATTGCCCGGGCATTATGAATAATGCCAAGTGCCTATTGGGCAGAGTGATGTAAAGCGAATCAAAATCAAAACAATGAGCCGAAGTAGTAGAATTTAGAATAGGGCAGCACGAGGGGGTGGGTTGGGAGGAGTGGAGGGAGTGTCGCACCTTCCCTGGTACCACTCCCATGAAAAGGTAACGCACCATTCCTGAGAAATATCTATTATAGCAACATAACCCTTAAAACACTTGTTGTCAATACAAATTAGCTTTTGCATCGTCTCCGGCGCTACGGGAAGTTCAGCCCCTTCGCCCTTGCGTAACAAAAGATAGGCAACCATATCCTTCGTTACAGCGGGCGGGGGCTGCTCTCCCTCCGCGCCTTCGGCTTTTGATATACACTCTAGGGTCGGTAGCCAAAAGACTACGTGAAGTCGGGGTATTCCAAGTCGGTTTTGGGGCACAGTCGACCTAACTGATCCATAAAGTGGGTACACTAATTTTCTTCTGAAGATAATATTTCGGACGTTAAAAAGCAACTAAACATAAGCAGATCAATTCAACCTTTCTAATTCATGGGTCCATCGCAGATGCGACAATGCGGCAGCGCACCACGTAAAAAATCACCTATTAATCACACTGCCCGATCATCATGTAGCCATATTCATAATGCCCTGGCAATGTGATAAATAGGTGAGTTTAGATTGTAATTAATCACTTGGCCCAATATGGCTCGGCCATATTCATACTGCCCGGGCATTGTGAATACTGCCTGCATTAATCACTTGGCCCATAACATATATACAGTTTTTAATTTTGAACTTGGGTGCGTGTGAATTCCGAATATTTCCCGTTTATAATATTGTCAGATTGTCACCAAAAGTCAGAATCAAATGATGATTATTTGGAACTCATTAAATCGACGCCAATGATAAACTGGCTTGTATTTCGTAGAACCGATGAATAAATATTTTAACACAACATGCAAATATGAAACCTGCCTTTAACGTTTGCCACAAACACTTCAGCTCATATTTGTGGGCACGAGACGCCACAAAAACATTTCTATTGACATAAAAACCTGACAGCGCGATCGATTCGACCCAAGAAGCTTATACCCAAATGGAGATTGCATTCCGTATAAAACACTGAAGCACAAAAATTTGACCTTGAATGACGTCGCTGTTATCTTCTATCCTTTTCTTTAGAGTGACAATGAATGAAAATGACATTATGTTCATTCATTGTCACTCGATAGAAAAGGATAGAAGATAACAGCGACGTCATTTAAGGTCAAATTTTTGTGCTTCACTTTTATATACGGAATACAATCTCCATTTGGGTATAAGCTTCTTGATTCGACCCGATAGGTGAAAAAGAGTTTCATACAACCTTTGGAATTATTTATTTACCTACCTCATGCGGCAGAATAGTTTTACCTGTAATAAACGGTTTTAAAATAGGTTACATAATGTTAGGTACTTGATATTTAAAAAAAACCCTAGGAACCGTACTTTATATGTTTCAGAAAAAATATTCTAAAAAAATAACGTTTTTATTTAAATGCTACCCATTAGCAACCATGGGTCATGGTTTTACCGCCGGCGCCTCAAATTGGGAGAAGAACCGGAAGGGTAAAGAAGGAAAGAGAAAGGGAACAGGTATTAGACATCGGATAATTTCACACACCGAAAGAAACGCATCATGGTGACAACACCATGGCTCCACCAATTCCAAAAAAATTATAAGTTTATTCTCAATTTGTAGTTTGATATCTCACGTTTCACCTACACTAAACTACAAGTACTGAATTGGGAACTTTAAAAGTGTTTATTAAAAAAATAAACACACAACGCTGAACATATTGGAGTTTTCATAAATTTTGTAATATCGCTCGCCCGTCTCTGTTTTATTTCACCGGAGCGCCGGCCCACGGGGAACAATGTACAATATTATTGTAAAACTATACACGGAAACAAGCCACTTCTAAAGTTGTCTCACGTACTTTGTTATGAAATTCGTATTTGCCGTGTTCTATTTTATTTGCTTAAGTTCGGAGCTAGATTTCATATCGCCGATGGAAATCTGATGTGCTTAGCGGGGATTTGTTGTGCTTTGTTACGATTTATTAAATTGTTATGTTTTATAGCAATGGCTGAAATTCGCGCTTTTTTATATTGAGGTGCCGATCAATTGTTTTTGATTTCTTATACAATTCTGTATTATTTTCCTTTTATATTGTTTTTGAACCTGATAAAAAAAATGAGACATTTCTCGTCAATCCATGGATCATTATAAAAGAACTGAAAATACATACATAAACTCACACCTATATCCCAGAAGGGGTAGGCAGAGGTGCCAGGACACCCACATTTCGCCTTGTATGTTCCGTCCCACAATGTGATAGGTGGCGAGCCTATTGCCATATCGGGCACAAATTCCTGACTCTGAGCTGATAATGAATAGAAAACTCCAATATCACTTTGCTCAACCCGGGATTCGAACCCGAAACCTCAGCTTTGTAACCGTACCTTAGTACAACTACGCCACCGAGGCAGTCAGAACTAAAAATATCCATATTTAAATTTTGATGTGCTGTAAAGTATATAAATAAAATACATTGAGCATCTTTAATCCCGTCAATCTTTTACATGAAATGATTGCTTGGCAAAAAGCGTGTATTGAGAAATTACGCATATATTTTCTGTTTTATTGTATTTTGGTTTTCTTTGGAATGTGTTAAGGTAAACACACATTCGAATCTCGGGCGACCTGGTACTTCAATATAATTTATCTCGCTCTTTCTTTCTATCAGTCACAGAAAGTCCACTACTGAACATAGGCCTCCGTCAAGGATCTCCATAGCGACTTGTTGGAAGCGGTAACTTCCTGCTTTACCACAGGTCGTCCGTCCATCTTGTAGACGGGCATCCGACATTATATTTACGTATACCAACATGGCTTCTACACCAGAACTTTTCTGCCCCAATGGCCATCAGGTTTTCGCCCTATGTGCCTGGCCCACAGCCACTTCAACTTGCTAATTCTTCGGGCTACGTGAGTAACTTTTTTTCTGACCTTTAAATATTATTTAGGCGATATCAATTACACCCTAAAATGAAGCCATATTTAAACTTAAACCCATATAATTTCAATATGCATATTTGATGTTGAACGCAGGTAAATATCCATAGAGACAAATATAGTGAAATTTATGGCGCAAATTAGCCCAACGTCGGCTGCAATAAATTTACATATGAAACTCATAAGTTAAAACCCTTGGTTTGTTACTTTAATGCTAGAAATGCTAAAGTTGTGTTGTTTATAATATTTTTATTACTAAGAAAGATAGAGCAATTGTACAGCTATAAACATTGCGTTAATATAGTAGTATTAATAAAAATAAAGGAAAATTGAATTTTGGAAAATATATGTTTTGGAAAAATCTAATATATTTTTTTTTGTATCCGTCCACCGTGACTCGTGGACTTACCAATACGAAGCCATAGTCAGGCCTCTGCCCAAGGAAAATCAATTTATATAATATTCCATAAAAATAAGAAAATTATTCGTACAAATATAATTTACGTATGCCTATTTCAATTTATATAAAAGATTGATTCAATGATTCTCTGTAATCACGTCTTTGTAATACGGAATTGATTTCAGGAATCAATTTGATGTATTTACGCGTAGGCGTTGCTGAGATAACAAAATGTTTTAGATTGCTCAAGGCTCGATATTTTCTTATTTATTTCTGAAGATATTTTTTTCCTTTTTGTTCTTTACTGGTCGCTCTGTTGAGTAGATTCCTGATATTGGAAGCTTGAATTTTAGGACGTCAAGGAAGCGTTGAATTCTTAATTTAGCCGTAGCTTAGAGAAATTTAGGATTACTCATCATAAATACATGGATAAAGTATAATTATTTTTAATAAATATATATTTAAACACTTATAATTAAGTAAAAACAGTTACAAACAATCTATTACATAAATAATACTTATCTCGCGTCTGGGTGGTAATGAGACCGAAAAATCTCTCATAGTTTCTGTTACCCACGACACAAAACTTAATTTATATTAATGTGGGGTCAGGATTATATATGTGACTGTTAGAAGTATTTATTTATTTATTATGTATTTCTTCTTCCGGTTTTGCAAAGTAAATACCACGCAGCAGCCAAAATGTAGGCAGTCAAATAGCATAAAGAAACTTTACTGATAGCAGGTCTCTCATATGTGAGAGGCCGCCTGGGTACGTACCATCGCAATGTCTATTCCTCACACCAAACAGTAGTGTAAATGCACTGTGGTGTTTCGGTAGCCAGAGCAACTAGTAGGCATAATATCTTATGTCTTACGATGGCGAGCGCAGTGAAATGTCAAACATTGCTTTGTAGTTCAAGATGTTGTTTGGTTTTGCAACTTTTCATAAGCGGTCGTACCTTGCCATCAGGCGAACGGCATGCTCGTCTCGCCAGTCACCGCATTAAATGAAAAAAGCCTTACAAGCAAAATAAATGAAATAAAATCTGTACAGGTATAAATTCACATCCAGCACGCCGCATTATCATTGTACGACCTGAATGTAATCACGTGCTTACTCTGCGAGCTATATTGCAGTTTTGGCGTCGCCAGAGCATTTTCCTACGTGGCCGACTGAAAGCAATATGACCGACACATGCTATGTTGACACGAGTACGTTTGACTAACTTTCATAGTTTACGCAGCACGTGCTCTATTTATTAGTATCGGTACTAAGATGTGGCAGGTATTACGGTTTAATAGAATATCGGGTAAAATGTTTCGCTTTGTGTAAAAAGCTGTTAAAATTCTGGCAGTGTTTGAAGTGAATTAGTCGGTTTTAGAGTGTGTATGACATGTATTAAATCGCTTGAAGGAGTAGATTGGGTTTTGTGCTGTTATGTTTAAAGTACATAATTTTACTGAAATGAAAATGAAAATAATTTCTTGAATCAATTGAGATGTTCTACATCATTTAGATTCAGTCATATTTATCTACCACCCGGTTTGGAAAGCGGTTTTCACTAGAGAAGAATGGGCAAGAAATTCTATTGTTGCTCTTTTCGATAATAGTTTACAATTTGGTGATAATTATAAAAGTTATAAATGGTTTAAATCAAAGTAGGTCATCATTAATATATTATAACATTTTAAAAACTATGAACATTTTTAAGTTATATTTAATATGGCTGAGTGTTCAATAATTTATAATGTAAGTGAATCGGATAGACTAGTCCACGCAAGCAGCACCCGTTCACGAGTATGACACCTGTGCCAGCCATTGGCCTCTTCAACCATTTTATAAGGAAGTGACCAACCCGGTACACGATGCCGCCACAGCAATAGACTTTTAAGCGAACATATCCAATCGCTGACAAAGCAAAACAAAATGAGATAATTTACCTAATTGATATTATACAAAGCACACTAACGTATCCGCTCAGAATAATATATATTTATTGACTCCGATGACCCGACTCTAGAAATGTACCTAAGACTCAAACTCCTGTCCGAGTAATCCGTCACTTATCCACTAACACGTTTAATGCGATATGCAGTATCACTTGAGGAAATAAGCAAAACTAATTTCAAAGTACGCTTTGTTATGTAAAGGCCCTGATAAATGTGGGTCGTTTTCCTGCTTTATGTCCCCATACAAGTACTTACGCCGGGAAATGGCAAAGCCTGATATAATTACCTTTGTATGGCGAAACAATAGTACTTTCAATAATATCCATAGATTTTATAGGGCACTATTGTGTATAAAGTAATTACTTATTAATTTCAAGTACATAATTTACTATTAAATTTGTCCTCTTGTTTACGAAGATATTTAGAAAGATATCATTTTATTTTATTTTTATTTTTAAATAAGGCAAATCAACTGTACACACATCAAATACATATAACTAAAAATAATCTTTAAAGCGGTATAGTTCTAATGTGTATACCAATTATAGGTGTGCACAGCTTACATAATAGAAACTTAATCTAAGTAAGACAATGTGTCAAAGACAAGAAATTTCAAAGACATTCGAGTAAGAAAACACTAATAAAACTCATACAAAAACATGAATGTAAGGTCTAGGTAAAATGCAAGCTATAGGCCACCTAGGATGACACCAGAGAGTTTCCGAGAAATAAAACCAGTTATATTAATAATTTGGCATATTAAGAACCTTAAAGGAAAGTTTTTTTTTTAATTTATCTCAATTAATGCAGTCACTATTATTAACATTTAAATGTCCATAATAATATGAAAGCTCGATGGAACATAATGATTCACTATGTAAAGTTGCAAATATTGAGTTACAACAAATTACAGACAGTCAAATGTTTGTTCCAACAACAGGTGATGTGGGGCCAACTCGTCTCCAATATAGTAGGAATTCTAGCATGTGTGCCTATTCATGATTAATTAAGCAGGTCGGGATCATTATGGCGGTCGAGAGTTGCTCTTCTCGCGGTCGACATTTTCCTTCAGTACCTTACCTGCCATTAAGGTGCAGTATACAAACACCTACACAGAATATAAAGGAACTACTTTGCAGAACGAAGACAGATTGTGATGTAAATAATTTAAAAAAAAAACGAAAATGAAACAGTTTTTTTACACAGCATTGTATTTTATGTTTTTCCTTCATCAATATTTATAATTTATCCCCGTCATTATCAGCCCGTAATATTGTATAACATTTCTATAAGTCTAAAATTGGACCAGATTTATGCCTAAGGCCTGCATAGTAACGCAGTTTGTTTTATTCAACTATTATTTTTGCTTAAAATAAACCTGTACCTTTAAAAAAACGTAATATTGTAACGTTAATACTTTATCAGCTGACGCCCGAGGTCAATGACACACTATCGTTAAGGTTTTTCGCTATACATTCTCATATCAGCCCATATACGTCCCACAGCAGGGCACGGGCCTCTTCTACAATCGACAGTACGATTGAAAGCGGTTAGGCCATATTATAGTCTATTACGCTGGCCTAGTGCAGGTTGGCGGACTTACATACCATAGACATTTTATAAATCTCACGATGTTTTCTTTCGCCGATTTAGTGCATGGTGATTGACTATCAATACACACATGACGAAAAGTCAGAGGTGTGCTCTGGGATTCGAATCCGTGACCACCGTGAACATGTTGGCAGCCGCGTCTAGTCCATTTGCCAACGGACCACGCACTTTTTTATTGATGTTCCTTATACTGTAGCTATATATGTTAAGTAAAAACCTAATTTATATTTTTCCTTTATTTTAACGTACTTTAGCATCCTTCGGTTTTGTCTTTCTGCCTCATAGTTTCCACAGTATCTCGAACAACAGTATCAAAACACGAGTAATATTGGTAAACCAAGGCGCTTGAACGCGTTAGTGGACGATCTCAGTCGGTCTAATGCCGGTAGTTTCGAGTTATCCACACGTCGGGTACAGCTTAACAACTTACTCTTTGAGAAACACACGGTTAAGGTGGTTTTGTCGAAATAGCCTGTCTGTATAGTTCGGTGGGATTGCATTGTGTATTCAAGTGGATGGTACAAATGGTGTATGGAGTCACGCTGACACAATTGCGAGGACCTACGAGAGAAAGTCATGTTAGTTGACATTGTACCTTATGAAATCTGTATTTTACCCAAAAAATTACTTTAAAGTGATAAGGGACTATATTTTTTGTATCCTGTAATGGAGCATGTAAATATACATCTGTATTTGTATCTGTATCTGTATCAGCCCATATACGTCCCACTGCAGGGCACGGACCTCCTCTACAACCGACAGTACGATTGAAAGTGGTTAGCATATAGTCCACCACGCTATATACATATTTAAATAGAAATAAATGTTGGTCTAGTTTAGAATATATTTTATTGCTTTGAATGGCGAGATGAGGATGCCAATCGTCTGATGGTAAGCGGCACGACTGCTCATGCACTGCAGAAGAACCATCAACAATGCATGATGCATTACAAAAAAAAATGCATTGCAATATGTGGCATCCCATTGCACTCGCCACATTAGCTAGCCCTAAGATTTTTAGTCTCATTATATCCAGTAGTTGCTCTCGCTACAATAACTTTCAACCCAGAACACAACAGTGTATTTGCTGCATGACGGGAGAAATAGACATTGAGGTGGTCTGTGGCACGTACTCAAGCGGCCTCTAACATATGACAGCCCTGCCACCAGTAAAAACGTGAATGTTGTAATGTGTTCTTTAAAAATATTTGATTGTTTTGCGTTTAATGAAAGAAGGACAAAGATAGTTATAATTATAATAGCCATTTTTATTTCCTGACGCCATATCAAATAAAGACCAATTAAATGAAACAACTCACTTAACATGGGAGATGAGGCCATTCGTTATTAATTTAATGTTATTTGATGGTGTTACGAATTAGCCGAATTACATATGTGATGTCATTATAAAAACACGAGATCATTCTTTAATTAACCAATTAATCGAGACAACTTTTATGTCTATATGTCATCGTTCATTATCACTTGAAACAAAATTTCAGCTTTAGAAACGTATGTTTTTGCTATCACCTGTAAAAATAGTCCTTATATTCTCTTCACACTTAGTATGAGCCCCTGACAGTATTATGTGCGATTATAATAAAATAATATTACATAACAACTTATATTTGATCCAATATTGGTCATAGGTCGACTCTAGCTATGAGTGCAATTAAATTCCACACAAGACCTTATGTGTTGGTAAACTTCACATATTTTTTTATTCTGACAGACAATTTTGTTCTTGATATTGTATGACACAAATATATTTTTAATATTGTAATGAATGGTGAGACTGGTATGCGGTTTCCCCAATGGTAAGCGATCCGATCGCTCATGAATTGTAGCAAAACCAAACAACACCTTTAATTACCAAGCAATACTTGACATTGCGCTCGCTATCCTAAGACATAAGATGTTAAGTTTCAATATGTCGATTAGTTACCATAGAAACACAATAGTGCATTTACCCTGCTGTTTGGCCGGAGAAATAAATATACCAGTGGAGCCTACCTAGATGGCCTTCATTAACATTTCGGCCTACGTGGCGCAGTCGATTACACGCCGCCTGTGAAACAAGAGGCTGCGGGTTCGATCCCGCAACGAGAGAAATGTTTGTGCTGCTTACAAATATATTTTTCGGATCTAGGTGTTTACGAGAACGAGAAGTCTCTCGTGATTCTTGATACTCACGACTCAATACTATACATATGTTTGTGGAGTCAGGACCTATATATGTGACTATTGGGTATTATTTATTTATTTAATTTCCTAAATACACCTCTATATTAATTACAAGAAAGCCCTCAAAGATTCACACTCACGACAAAACACCCCGACTGCACTTCCAAGATGGCGAGAGACCGCAGCCAACTTCAGATGACCGTCGCACACAGCTTGCTTGAATTCCTCGTTGACTCTGCGGCTTATACTTGGACAGGATGTGTTTTAGCTTCGCAAAATGCGGTCGAACGTCGCACTATTCTAGGGCGGTTTTGACACTAGAAGTTCAGTAGAACTTTGGCTAGTGAAGGTTTCCTTATGATATTTAAGAGACTGAAATATGTAGTTGTTAATATTGGTTCTTGCCATAGTCTTTTAGAAGGCTTGGAGAAAATGTAGTAAGACACGGTTACAAAAAAAATATATATTCAATGTGATATTTTCGGTTTCAGAATAAAAACGATTCAGACAGATTTTTGAACGAGTTACTCACATTTTGTGTGGATCAGGATTTTGTTCATTATTCCTAGTTTCTGATATTCATGGTACCAATGTGTAGTTTAAAATGGGTTTAAGACGGTATTTGTTACTGTTATGAAAATATTACAATTTACTGCACAGGCTTGCGGCTTATACTTAGATGGCTGCAAATTGTGTTTTAGCTTTGCCAAAATGGTCGAACGTCGCATTGGTCTATTGCGTAATTGACACTATATGTTCAACTTGGAGTTGACTTATGAAGATACTATTCCTTTATGAGATTATCGGACAATAAAGGAAAAATTAGTTCTGTTAAAAATATATATTCTTTCTTTTATACTTGTGAATTAATTAGAAAAACAAATCGTATTTTTTTGCTATTTTGCAATTTGATTTCGATTTTATAATAAACAACCACTTAGCCATGATAAAATTGTGTACATGGATGAATGTCGTATCCAAAGAATGAAGGAATATTATAATCATTTTGATTTCTTAACACGCACTATGCAAAATATTTAATTCAATTCAAAATCAGGACTTTTGTTTATGACTATTATATTTAAATCACCATATATATATATTTGCCCTAAAATATCAAGCAATGCTTTACACTTAGTTCAATCTCGCGATTCATGAATCCAATAAGCGTCACAACATATTAAAACACGTTGCATGCTAAATTAATTTGATTGTTCTAAACAAAGCACGTGTCTCCTTAATTGAATCGGTTAATTCCTATTACAATATCGGAATTGTTTTTCCATGACCTGATTTATATAGTTGGTGCTTATCACTGAGAATCATAAGGTCCTGCATTTTAATGCATCATCATCAGCTCATTGCAGTCCACTGTTGGACATATGTCGCTCCAAGGTATGCCACAGAGTCCGGTCTTCTGTTTTATCCATCCAGTCGCTTCCAACCCTCTTGTATAAGTCGTTCCGCCATCAGGTCAGAGGGCGTCCCACGCTACGTTTGCGAATACGCTGTCTCCACTCCAGAACAAGCTTACTCCAGCGGTTATCCGTTCTGCGACATATGTGGCCAACGCATACCCTCAATAGTTCTTCTATACCTAGTGCGAGTTAGTATTGCATCAAATTACGAGTATGGGTTAAAATATACAATATGTCCAAGTTTGCATAAACGCTTTATCGCTCAGCATATATTAGTGGATTCAAGTTTACAGTAGTAAAATCATTCGCGATAGTCGATGGAAAAGCGTGCATGCGAATCCCTTATCGATACTCCACATATAAAATAATTTTATAGCTCAACTACGGAGCTTTTGTTTTATCGGAAATAATAAAGGTTATCGCTATTTGTATCGGAAATGTTGAAATAAATTTTGATTGAAGGTCGGCTATCAAACTCGAATTTTGTGCTTGCCAATTTATCTCGAATCATTTTTCGGTGTAAGCCTCCTCGGATAGAGCGTAGATTCGGGTCATCGGCTTGGTTATTAACCCGAGGGAATATGAATAAAAATGTACGTATTATTTTTTTCGTAATCTTCAATTTCCTTTAAGGGCCCCTGTCTGTCGTAACGTATGTTCCCCAATAATGGAGAATATAGGAAAATGTTAGCTGTATTATGTTTGTTGTTTTGTTTTTCAGTGATACGATACATGCTTGAAAACCAACTCTGAATTATATGATTGGGCGACATATTTCTTAGCATGATAGTATTAATTAAAAAAACGTGCCAAAGTGGCATCTAATTAAATAAATAAATACACCCAACAGCCACATGCATAGTCCTGACCCCACACTAAGATCGAGTCTTGTGTCGTGGTTATCAGGAACTACGAGAGACTTTTCGGTCTCACAAACACGCAGACCCGAAACGAATACCTGTGGATCACACAACTATTTGTCTCGGTGCGAGGATCGAACCCACTCTCACGTTTCACAACCGGCATCTAACTGACCTAATTTCTTATCGTTTTCAGTCACAAGAAGTTAAAATGCTTCATAGTGACTAATCGGAAGCGCTTGTTATAATGTTATCCCATTTACAGACTACAGAAGAAGAATTCTACATGTCATAATAATAAGAAGCTATGTCGTGTAGCTATGTATACTTAATTGTACTGTACTATATCAGCCCTTATACATCCCTGTGCAGAATACATACATAAACATACATAAACTCACGCCTTGTTCCCAGAAGGGGCAGGCAGAGTTGCCAGGGCACCCACATTTCGCCTTGTATGTTCCGTCCCACAATGTGATAGGTGGCGAGCCTATCGTCATATAGGGCACAAATTCCTGACTCTGGGCTGATACTGAATAGAAAAATCCAATATAATTTTGCCCAACCCGGGATCCGAACCCGAGACCTCAGCTCTGTAACCATAACGTAGTACAACTACGCCATCGCGGCAGTAAGTCTGCAGAACACGGCACAATTTTATAATCAAGACTAAGATTGAGAGTGGTTAGGCCGTAAAATCCACCACGCTGGCCTATTGCGGATCTGCGGAGTTTAAATACCATAGAAATTTACAAATCGGTATGGTATGCAGGTTTCTTCACGATGTCTTCCTTTAAATAGAGCATGCAGTTACTAGCAATACACATGACTCCCGAAAAGTCTGACTATAAGATCATCAATAATTCTTTAAGTCATTAATTTTAGTATATCTATTTTTGGAATTAGTTTATAAAACAGAATTAAATGGCTTAAAATTATTCACGGTATTCATGCCTGCTACAAACATTTTAAATAAAAAATACTATAACATCAGCGTAATAAACTCATAACATGTTTCGGTAAAAACATTTTAAGCGGTGAAATAAGCGTATTATACGCTTCTCATTTTGTTTCAAGTGGGGAAGAGGAAAACTAAAGAGCGAAATAATGTTTTCCCAACTAAGTCCCGTTATATGAAAAATATAAAAATAAGTTTTTAATACCCACAGAAGCGTAACAAACTCGGCATGTTTCAAATAAATTGTAGCACTCAAATTTAGGTTTTATATAAAAGGACATTCGGTCGAAAGCCTAAAATTTATTGCTTCGGATATCCCGGTGGGGCAACAAAAACGGATTTTAATAAAAGAAAACCTATTTTTAATAAACCACTTGTGTTGGATTAATAACTAGTACTATATTGCTACACACAGTTTTTATTTTTTGGAGAATTTTAGTCATAAATATTGAACAAAGGCGATCAAATATCAGTAATATTTTCATGAAAAAATATTTTTTCGGTTCTTTAATATATAATTTGTTTATTGACGAGAGTAATCACATCGAAATTACATTTTGTTTAGTGGGTTTGACATTAAATTATTATTTTCTATTGCGTATCTCCTTAGCTTTCTTTAACATAAATGATAAAAGATAAGAGTGGGTGAGACTTTAACGTATAATTAAGAGTGGGTGTGATTTTGTACCAGTTCATTCTTCTTACTGTTTTCTATATAAGAAAATAACTGCTGCAGATAGAGACAAATTAGTTTAAGTCATGGATGGGTGATCAGCAGTTACCAAAATTAAATTTAGATCGAGCTCTGTAAGCTAAATTAATTCTATAGCTCCAAAAGCAAATATTGGTGCAGTATTGGAATTTAAAATGAAACTCGTTACTGACTCTAAGTTACAAAAGGTTTTATTCGAAGAATACAAAGTGCATAGGAATTTGCAAGCGTAGTTAAAATTCGCTTCGTCGTTTTGTCGGGCACGTTTTCCCTTGTGCATAACAATCTTTAGTGCATCCGCTCAACTATACATTGCCAATTTAGTAGGTATAGATTATTCTGGAAATCGGGAGGATAAGCGAAAACATTTGCTCAAATATTTGTAATGTTTGCGTTTTGATTTGGTGAACTAGGAGATTTAATAGTTATTACTGTTAGAAAGTTTTCACGATTTTTAACTTATAAATATTATCCTACAGTAATACGATTAAAGTAGCGATCATCTATGCGAAATTACGATTTGAGCAACTTTATATTATGTAAAATTTTAGCACCAGGAAAAAAGTATAACTTTTTAGGTACATGGAATAAATTTCATTACCATGACATTTGAATATTTAATTTGTAAATTGATGTTTTATTTTAATCAAAAAAATGTTGGTTTGTGATGGAAAAATCCGTCCTAAAACCGTCAAAAAATAGAATAAACGATTGAACTCCATTCACCATAGTACAATTCGCCAATCATGAGAATGGATTTAGATTTTTTTATTTTTATGTACATACATATACGGTAGGGTACTCACCATTCGCAGCATTTGAGTTTTCCCGAAGTACTGCATTATGAAGAACAAGGCTTTAGATTTACGTCGAGTATTTTGAGGCCTGTAAAAGATACAAAAATATGTTTTAATACATACATGGACTAACGCTTATGTCCCACTTGGAATAGACAGGAGACGACTGAATATCAAGTTCTATTATCCTTAAATACATATTTTGTTTAATCAACTGTCATTAATCATTTCATACACACTCACACAGATATCAGTAATAAGCACTTTGTATTTTACTTTTCATTATTTTCAGATTTTATCACGACGAATTTGAAAATCATAGTAAATGTAAAATTATATCATACAGACGCCCCGAAGCGTCTGCTTAAAAAAGTTTCAATGATAAAATACAACGCTTAAATTCCCTTTGTTACAAAGGGAATTCTTGTGTATATGGAGATAGAACAAAACGTAACAATATTTTACGGTTGTTTAACATGTTCCGCCGAATACGGCCTCCTTTTCCGACTCACAAATACAGAGTGCAGCTTGCAATCGGACCATAATTTATTGTATTTCTCGACTGAGGCGGCTTCAGTTAATGTGTAGTTTTGATTCTCTTTTTATAGCATAGGTTTGAACGAGTACTCTGGGGATAGGATATATTTATATACCTGGGCATTGATCTCTATACACTATAACCTCAAATAGGAACCCATTTATGTATATTTTAGCGTTTGAATACTATTTATATCTGGTCACAACAGGCACAAAATAAACAAAAATAAACATGTTTTAGACAGCTTCCGTGGCGCAGTCGGTTAGACGCCGCCTGTGAAACGAAAGGCCGCGGGTTCGACCCCTGCAACGAGAGAATTGTTTTTGTGTCCCACAAATATATATTTGTCGACCGAAAAGTTTCTCGTAGTTCCTGACACAAGACTCGATCTCAGTGTGGGGTCAGGACTCAGTCACATGTATGTAACTGTTGGGTGTTATTTATTTATTATTTATGTCTGGAAATATAGAAAAAGTGAGCGTATAACCAAATAGATTCTAAAAAAAAAAAAACAACAATAACGTTTGAATAAAGGTACAATTACCGTTTCATTACAGAAGACAGTAATTTGAATTTGAATTTTTAATTTTAGGCAGTTTAATTAATATTGTAGTACAAAGTAAAAGTCATTAAGTATTTTATTACTGAAAATAAAAAAAAGAAGCGTGAACAAAGCGATTGTATGAAATTATAACGGTTCTTTCAATAAAGGTGTTTGATCTGAGTAATAGCTTTTTAATAACATCATCGAGTATTAACAGTCCATTTGTTTTAAAAGTCGTTTGTAGATGGATCGTTTGATTGTGGTGTTCCGACTTTTAATTAAAAAATATATTTGGAAAAAAATAACACGATATATTTGGCCCAGACTAAGAATCAAACTTATTTATAGTCACGGAATACCCTGCTGCTATTGTCATATTTTTTTTTTATTGCACTGAATGGCGAGGCGAGCATGCCGGTCGCCTGATGGTAAGCGATACGACCGCTCATGAACAGTAGCAGAACCAAATAACACCTTGAATTACAAAGCAATGCTTGGCATTCCACTGCGCTCGCTATCCCGATATCCGCATACATAAGATGTTAAGTCTCAATATGTCCAGTAGTTACTCTGGCTACAATGTCCTTCAATCCGAAACACAAAAGTGCATTTAAACTGCTGTTTGTCATCAACAATAATTTCTAGTACCAGTATCGGATGTGGGAAAAACACTGTCCGTGCGAGACTTCTACTGCGCCATATTAGTTCTATCCAAATCTAAACGAAAGACAGTTCATCATAGATAATACATTACAGGTTACAGTAAATCCTTTTTGCACTGGCGCCCTAGAGCTATCGCCCAAACATGCCCTACCTTAACACAGCCGGTGTTAGCTTTCTAGTGCTATACAAATTAAATCATTAAAATTCGCGGTGACTATTGGTTAAGAATTCGGCGAAAAAAAAGCGTTGGGATGATCTTTATACTATTAAAGAGCAACACTAGTGTTTCTTATTATCTAGCGAAACTGCAGTAAAATTCAGGCCAATAAAAAAATAGTTTACTAAAAAACAACTTTCCCTAAATGTATTCAGTGACCTATTATATCCAATTATCCAGCGGCTTCCCCGACCTTAACAATAATCCTTCATTTGTTCCTGAATAAGTTTACAAACTATCTATTATGGCAGTTAAATCGTGTTTTCGGAACAGGAAAACTTTCCGGCGATCCCTGGGTGCTTTAAATATATTTAGCCTGTTCATTAATATTCATTGATTACGATCTTAAATTCCCAACGTTGAATTACTTGTTATTTTATTACGTTTATACCAACTTTCTGAACTTTTGGGTGTTAGGCTTTGAATATGGGTGGATCTGGGTTCGATTGCCAGCTAATAATAGTATGTAAAATGTACTCTGTGGCTAATAATATTTAAGTGTTTTTTCCACAAGCAGGTAACTTAAAGTCTGTAAGGTAGGTCATGTAAATTAAATTCTATAATAATTCAACAAGCGGAGTGACATAGGCAAATTTAAAGTGAATCACTTAGCGAATCAATAATACAAATATTTTGATTTTTATAAGATTTTTCTCGGAAGTGGTAAATATATTTATAAGATTAACTAAACTTTTAATTTGTGTTATCATTAAATAAAAAAAGGTTTAATTTTTAACTGAACTAATTTCAACAAAAAGAAAATACATTTGAAAATACAAGTGCTATATAAATTCAAGAAGCGACAATAGTTGGAATATTTTTCGAATTAAAACCAATAAAACGTTCACTTTCAATTTCCTTTGCAACAGTGAGAATTCCTACATCCAAGTAACATTTCTCAACGGTCTGCATTATGGACGGACAGCGCGAACTGTTGAAAATATCACCCCATTTCAATAACGTTTGGAATTTCGAATTTGCTTTGCAGTTTTTCGCTTATTTCCATTAACATTCCTCGAGTTACAATCTGTATTCAATTTATTCAGTTGTGTTGCGTGAATGTTACACATTTTTATTTTACGTACGTCCGATGTTTGTGATGCGGACGGTACGAATCCAGTTTTTATTTTACACTGTGTAATGAAACGTTTTTGTTTGCGCGCCATTGATATTAACGGATATTTTTGACACTGCGGAAAATTGTATTGTGGCGAGTACGGGCCCTTTTATGCTGGACAATGGTTGATGTGGCTGTGACGTAGCACCAATGGTGGAGGATTTAATGAATATAGTAGCAATTTCGAGTTATGAATTCGAATTTCAGGTTCAAAGGCAGTATAATTTAAAAAAAAAATCCTCTCACGCAAAATTCGTTTATAGGATTTTTATGTAAGTTTTTGGCAATATTATAAATGATGTGCATAAAACTAACATATAGGTTATTTAAATACAATTTGATCACAAGATAAATCTGATTACAGAAGCAAAGCGAGCAACAGCTATTAAATATATTTTCGGCCGAAAATATTTGTTAAAAATATTCATTTAACCAATATCCATTTCAATTCCCGATTTTATCGAAGTTCAGCCACATGTAATGAATAAAACCACACAAAAATATTAAAATTACGAAATATGTTTTTCTTTTACACTTTTTTGGCTGAATGGATTTCAATAAAGCATACAGTTCAGATTCCGAAACTACGAGAAACATGAAAATGTGTATTTTTATAATTTATTTACTTTATGTATGTATGTATATATCAGACCATATACGTCCTACTGCAAGGCACAGGCATTCTCTACAATCGAGAGTACGATTGAGAGTGGTTAGGCCATATAATCTACCAAACTGGCCTAGAGTGGGTTGGCGGACTTACATACTTTAGAATATAATATATACTTATAAATCTCTATGTATGTATGCAGGTTTCCTCACGATGTTTTCCTTCACCGTTTGTCGACTGCCAGCATGTTCACGGTGGTCGCGAGCTCGAATCCCAGAGCACACCACTAACTTTTCGGAGTCATGTGTGTATTGATATTCCATCACAGTGGACGTAAATCTTACCCTGTGATTTCCGGTGCCGCACATAATGCGTGCGACGGTCGCCGAGGAGTTTCAGTCATTATGCTGGCGTAGGTTTTGTTAAGGACCCAGCTCAGCTACAATCCGTAGCGTGCCCGGCTGGAAGGCCAGTGAAGGCTTGCGAATGAAATAATTTGACGTTAGTGTCCTAACATACCCCTACCGGCATCCCCCGGTGTGTCCAAAAGGCGTGTTACGATTCGGTTTTAGCCTGTATATCTTCAAAACTTTTCATAATTGTATTTACCGGCGATTTTTAAGCAACTTTTGCTATCGGACATTCTATTTCGATAGTCCTGTAACTAGGCTCCTACCATTAGGAAAGTGGTAATGCCT
The DNA here is from genome assembly GCA_023078785.2 of Hyles euphorbiae. Lineage (NCBI taxonomy): Eukaryota > Metazoa > Arthropoda > Insecta > Lepidoptera > Sphingidae > Hyles > Hyles euphorbiae. Next base: position 11,620,044 of record CM041039.1, on the reverse strand, counting down.
GTATTAAGTATTTAGGTACGGGAACTTTTGAACAATCGGCCCAAAGCCATCTTAATGGACGACTACCAAACGGATACTCTTCGAGCATAAATAATATTCGTCCATAGAAATGCGACAGCATAATTACAGGACTGAAATTGACTATTATCAGTTCCGGGTACAACAATCTGTATCCTTTACAAAATACCACAACAGTGACAACAAGGAACTTACTAAACGTCCCGCAGCCCACCAATTAGCGACGCAAAAGCATTATTGCTTACCCTAACGAGTTACATTTCCATTTTAATGACATAACAATTATTATTGTGTTCAAAGATATTCCAAGAATTACTCCATTCATTATTCCACGTCGACGAAACAGCAATTTTAAGAAATTTTATGAAACGAGCCCACGTGATACGAATGCGTTATAAAGCGTGGCATTTGAGGAGCGTGGGGCGAAAAAATTAAAAAGGAACATAATATTTTGATCCTGCAGAACAAATATGGGCTGACTCTTACGTAAGCGGACATGACTGATATCCCTACAATCCCCTTAGGGGAAGCGTGGTTTTATTAAAATCTCGGAGGCATTTGAAGTCACCGAGATTATGTTTAGGATTTGTCAAATTTTTCAAAAGAATGCCTGCAAATTTGATAAGTGTAGCTGAGCCTTGCGAATGAAATAATTTGACGCTGTTTATAATGTGAAGGTTGTAAGGAAGGCTTTTACAATTTGAAGGGTGTTGTTTATAGTTTGTTTACCGTCTAGTTCTATAATCGAGAGGATATCGTTCTATGGTGACCTTTACTTCACCATAATCAATAGCCAGACTCCGCTACGGATTTTAAAGTGACCTTAGGTTGGTACCTATTAGGTTTTGGCCAAATAATATGCAGAGGTAAACAGGATTAACAAAGATTTAATACTCGTATGCAAATAATATACAGTTCACAGACAGTGTCAAAAGAGGAACGGAACTAACAACTAATAGACAATACAATAGAACTAGCATAGACAATGTTTGTTTAACATCGGTAAATCCGCACTTAGTCGATAAACCACAATATTACTAACACTGGCCCTTAAACAAATATTGTCTACAAACAAATAATACTTACATTAACTTCCATCAAAACTTTAACACTAAACATAATAGAAATAAAAACATTTTCTATAAAAACAAACTTTGCCCTCTTAAGTTAACATTAATTTCATTAGTAATTTACTGTGTAAATAACTTGTTAAAGGCTTAGTCAACAGATCAGCTAACATTTCATTTGAACATAAATACTCAATATTAATAGAACCATTATCAATATGTTCCCTAATGAAATGGTGCTGAATATCAATGTGTTTAGTTCTGGCATGAAACACAGTAGTTTTACATAACTTCTGTGCTGATTGGTTATCATTAAAAATTGTAACTTTAAGCAATACACCTAAAACTTCATGTAAAAAGTTCTTAATAAAAATAGCCTCCTTACACGCATCAGATAGACTCATATATTCAGCCTCGGTGCTTGACAATGCAACAGTACGCTGCTTTCTACTCTCCCAAGATACTATAGACTTACCCACCTGAAATACATATCCAGTGTAGGACTTCCTATCTGTCTCGTTTCTTCCCCAGTCAGCATCTGCATATCCTGAAATTACTAATTTGTCTCTTGGAAACTTTAAACAATAATGTTTTGTTCCTTTTAAATAACGAAGTACTCTCTTCGCTGCTTTCCAATGCGTTTGACAATAGCAATCATTAAATTGGCTCAGGTAGCTGACTGCATGAGTTATATCTGGTCGTGTTGCTATGGCGATATACATCAATGACCCTATTAAAGTTCTATATTCTAATTTTTCATATCCTTTTTCACTAGATTTTTCGAGTTTTAAGCCAGTTTCCATTGGAGTTACTGCTGGCTTACAATCCTCCATTTTAAACCTTTTTAATACCTTTTCTATGTAACTTGTTTGGTCTAAAGTAATCTTGTCCCTTTGTTTACAGATTCTCATTCCTAGGATATGCCTGGCTGGCCCTAAATCTGTGATTTGAAACTCACTTTTGAGTTTTTGTTTTATGTCAACCATCTCTTTAGATGCATTCGGCGTTGACATTATAAATATATCATCCACATACAATGCTATCAGTATCAATTTATCTTCATTGTGTCTATAGTAAACACATGCTTCTAATGAAGATTTCTTAAAGTTCAATTTACTACACAAAACTTTGTTGATTTTCTCATTCCATGCCTTAGCCGCTTGTTTCAAGCCATAAATTGCTTTGTTCAGCTTATAGACTTTCCTTTCTTCACCTTTTACTATGAAACCTTCAGGTTGTTCCATGAATACTAGTTCTTCGAGATCACCATTAAGAAAGGCAGTCTTTACATCTAAGTGATGTATATCCATATCATATGCTGAAGCAACGGCTAACAATGTTCGTATAGTCGACAGTCGAACAACTGGAGCAAAAGTCTCATTATAATCAATTCCAAATCTCTGTGTGAATCCTTTAGCTACTAATCTAGCCCTATATTTACAGACTTTACCATCAACACCTCGTTTCTTTTTAAAAATCCATTTACATTTTACAGGTGTTTGATCACAAGATCTATCAGTAAGTGTCCAGCACTTATTAATAATAAAAGAATTATATTCATCTTGCATTGCCTGTTTCCAGCTCTCTGCGTCTGGACCATTCAGCGCCTCCTTCACTGTCAATGGGTCACCAATGTCGTTGGTGTAAGAAACTTCATTGACAAAATGAGCCATCAAGGAGTCTGAAGCAGTTTCATTTTCTAAGCTTGAGCTGGATGATGACTGTTCTTCTAAATCTGGAACATAAGTTTCATCCGCAGAATCACGTGAATAAAAACTCTCTTCTTCATCAGAATCATTAACTGTTATAACACTACATCTCTGTTCAGGTTGAGTTACAGTAGTATTATCAGTATTAACCTCATTGAGGATATATTCCACAGTAGATGGTTCTGTAGATGTTTTATTACCATTAGTATTCACTTCATTAACATTAATTGAAACATTATGACTTTTAATAAACTTATCCTCTAAAAACGTTACATCTCGAGCCTTCACGCAAGTTCTCGGATTTTCAGGGTCTAGTAATCTATAGCCCTTAGAATTTTCACAATATCCCACAAAGATATATTTCTTCGTTTTTGGTTCTAGTTTGGTCCGTTTGTGTATATGACAATATGCTATACAACCAAAAACACGTAAATGTGAAATTGATACCTTGTTATTGGTCCACTTCTCCTCTGGAGTACAACCTTTAACAGCTAATGAAGGCGAACGGTTTTTCAAATAAACTGCTGTATTGACAGCTTCAGCCCAATACTTCTGATTCAGGCCTGCTTCATACAGCATGCAGCGCGTTTTCTCCATTATAGTTCTGTTTGCTCTCTCTGCCACTCCATTTTGTTGAGGCGAATACGGCACAGTAGTTTGATGTACAATGCCGTACTCTTTCAGGTATTCCTGAAATTTATTATTAATATATTCAGTGCCATTATCACTGCGTATTATTTTAATTTTCTTATTAGTTTGGTTTTCCACAAGAGCTTTCCAACTTTTAAAAACATTAAAAACTTCATCTTTTGCTTTCAAAAAATAAACAAAAGTTTTTCTAGAAACATCGTCTATAAAAGTTAGAAAATATTTTGCGCCACTGAATGATGTAGTGGGCATCGGACCACACAAGTCAGTGTGCACCAACTCTAAGATAGCTTTGGCTCTATTGAAAGAATTCTTTGGAAAGGTTACACGAGTTTGCTTTCCTTCAATACAAGATACACATTTATCAAAACTAGTATTACTATAAGAAATTCCTAGAACCATACCTTTTCTCAACAATTCCATACTTCGATGGTTGAGGTGTGCAAGACGACGATGCCATACCTGCTGAGAAGTACTTTCTCCCTTCTCGGTGACAGCACGCATTCCACGAGACATTAATCCTGCATTACCTACAACTAGGTTATCATATTTCATATTATTTAAATTTGAAATAGGTGTTGTTCTGGTATCTAATAAAAATACATTGTCACACAGCGTAGCTGTAGCTGTCACAGTTTTATTGTCATAGATGTGACACATACCAGAACTAAACACTACTTTATAACCTTTTTGGACCATGGCACTTACAGATAATAAGTTTGCGGTTAACTTAGGCACATAGTAAACATTACTTATTGTCTTTATATTACCATTTTTCAAATGAACATTCACAGAACCTTGTCCAGCTGTATACAACTTATCACCATTGGCTATATTCACCTCCAAGGACTTTCCATCACTTACAAAACAACTCATAATACTTTTATCTCCACACATATGTGCAGCGGCACCACTATCAATATACCAAACTCCACTATGTGTGTTCGCTGACAGTGCAGTTAATAAGGCCTTTGATTTGTCTGTATTAGTCTTCATGAACTTCTTATGTCCAGACTTAGGACAATCTTTGATATAATGCCCGATTTTCTTGCATCTGTAGCATCTTTGTTGTTTTTGAATCAATAAAGCAGATGTACCGGGATCATTTTTGTCACTTCTCCGAATATTTTCTTGTAATAGTTTGCCTTTGACTTTTTCGCTGGTGAGTTTAATATTCGAACTCTCAATTGCCATTATAAGAGGATCATAATCAGGCGTCAATCCGCTCAACATGATTACTGCTACAAAGTCGTCCTCCAAAGGCGATCCTATTTCACTAAGCTGTTGTGATAATTCGGTAATTTTATTGATGTAAGTTTCCATACTCTCACTCTCATTCAGTTTTGCTCCAAACAATGTTCGCAGAAGCCCTAGTCTGCGACAAAGTCCACTGTCTTCATAGGCTTTGGACAAATTTGTCCAAGCTTCGTGTGCTGTTTTTGCATTCCTGATATGCGGTATTACTGACGGTTGAACAGCTAATGCGATTCTTGCCAAAGCTTTTTGTTGCTTCTTGCTATTACCATCATCCGTTTCTACGCATTCCCATAGTTCTTCCTGTATTAATAACATCTTCATCATAAATTTCCATGAGCTGAAGTTCTCTATGCCCTTTAATTTCTCGATGGAAAAATTGTTCGTTGCTGGAGAGCACGCCATATTTTTATTTTATATTCGTATTTTCTTGTTTTTAGAATATATTAATATTTATGCTTGCATGGCGTGCTGGGCCCATAACCTATTAGGTTTTGGCCAAATAATATGCAGAGGTAAACAGGATTAACAAAGATTTAATACTCGTATGCAAATAATATACAGTTCACAGACAGTGTCAAGAGAGGAACGGAACTAACAACTAATAGACAATACAATAGAACTAGCATAGACAATGTTTGTTTAACATCGGTAAATCCGCACTTAGTCGATAAACCACAATATTACTAACAGTACCTAAGGTCACCTGGTGGCTGGCATTCAATGACTTATTATGCGGTTCTTTCTCCTTGAGGCCAGACGCCCGACGTTATGTTTGTCTTTCCGAAATCTCAAAAACTTGTAATTGACATAGATTGTGAAACGATCCTTCTAAATATGCCAGTTATGGCGGAAAAATAATATCGAATTATTTTTCCGCCAGGATTAAAAATTAGGAGCAGAAGAACAACCCAAATTCCAATTATAATTTGAATATTTTAAAAATGACCCGAAACGAATTCGGAATTCCTTAAGCCTATTTATTTTTCTAAACTGGTGAAATTGCGAAATCCTTCCGTGGCGAAAAAGTTTAAATGGGCTCTTAATGCGATTGGGTCGGGTACAAGAATTCCGCTAATGTTAAACGGAATCTGGGCAATCTGATTGCTTCAATAAGTTCCGGAAAATTTCCTTTCATGCCTTAATACTTTGGAATTCCGATTCTCCGTGCTATCCCTGTCTGACGGATCTCGCCCTTAAAGTTTGATACTTTAAACGTGTCTACAGATTCTTTTGTATATTTTATATTTATTTATTTGATGAGTTTGGATTATTTAGTCATATTTGGAATGGTAGTAGAATGCCAAACATTGCTTTGTAATTCAAGGTTTTTATTGGTTCTGCTACTGTTCATGAGCGATCGTATCGCTTACCATCAGGCGAACGGCATGCTCGTCTTGCCATTTAAAGCAATAAAAACTTATTTTACCAGTTTAGTAATAAAATTGAAGTTTTAGATTGCACAATCGAGTTACAACTCTTTTCACTCGGGATGAAATATGCCCACCACAGCATCAGCCAACTTCCATAATATAAGAATGATCACACCCAGCGCTGTTGGTTGGAGAGTATCCAAGAAGCAAGGGAAAAAACGATGTTTCAGAAGCCATCAATATTACTGACCGAACGAAACGCATTTAAGATACTACTTTCGATCAAGTTCGGTTTACGCAGTCAAACTACTATGATATGGAATACTAAATAGTGCGCTTGAGAACAAATTAATTTAATTTGAGTGCCTATAAGGTAACAAAATGTTTTGCTTGTAAACTTTTATCGCGTACATATGTCGCAGCTTTGCAATGGTTGGACCCCTCGTAAATAATATAAAATACAAAAGAAACAGAAAAATATTTTTATACTTCCTATAGGCTGCCAATAAAGGAAATATACAGCATAATTCATTCCACCTGAGCAAGTAGGTACAGACATAAAAAAAACTAAAGCAATTTGTTTTTGTTAGACCCTGATGCCCTTTCGGGGACTCGATAGGTAAATAAACTTTGTGTCCAACGAAGAAATGTAAGGGAATTTTTTGTGACACCTTTTATAGGATATAAAAGTGAATATACAAAAATGTAAAAAATAATTACATTATTATTTTTTAAACTCTATACAACAACATAGATACACAAATACTAATGCATAAGATTTACCTAATCGTAAAATCACTGGTTGGGGCCTCAGTTTAAGTTACGGGCTAAAACAGGCGATAGATGTAACTACATAATTATCAACTAATTTATAAACATTAGATGCATGGGCAGTAGAACAGAACCTGACGTCGACGAAGTTCCTTTGACGGTTGTTTTTATACCTTTAAATGGCACTCAAACGCTACCGGAGACTAGCAATTCAAAGCATTTGCATAGTAGACTAGACAAATATTTATCCTTACTTGAAAGCAAGTTTATACCTCTGATGTAAAATTTACACTTGACTTAGAAATTGCATAGGAATGACTTGCAGAATTCAAAACCACTTTCAACTTATTGAAGATTCAGTCATAATCTAAATGCTAATATCAAATATTGAAATACCAAAATTGTAAGGAATATAAGCGTTAAAGGAGCTAGTACTCAAGTAACAAATCCAACAAACGTATTTGACCCTTTCCTTTAGGAGACTTAACTCACCCAAATAAAGAATAATCCGGCCTATCTTTAGGAACAACAAAGGCTAAATCTTCGTCTTGGCTTTATGATTTATCTTTCTACGTGAAACAATGTAACATACCATTCATAGATGTTGCGAAAATATTTGGCTAAAACTGACAGTTATTATTTAGCCAAAATGCAAACTGTTTTTTCTGGCCATTCCAACTATTGAAAAAGAATATTTAGATACTATGACTTTGACTTGTCATTCTAAATTTCTAATAAAAGTTTACACAAGAAATGTACAAATTAAGTCTAATCCGTACCTACTCGTCATACGCTCAAAATCTTGTAGTTTCAGTAACGTACAAATTCCTGTGTCGGGAGTATCAGATACGAGGAACTTATGGTGTCAGTCTAAAACTCAAAATATATTTAAGTTGTGGATTGCATAAACATTTTTCGCTCTTTTCGCACCCAAAACAACTTACAAACAACTGTCCAATAGAGGCTGTTAATAGTTGTAAATATGATATAAAGATCTAATTGAGACTGAATATTGACACAAGAAGCGAAAGATTTAACCTCAAAACAATAACTAAAGCATCGTTTTTCTGAGGATCTAACAATAAAAAGCAAAATTAATGACGCAGATAAAATAATAGACGATCTTTAACATACACCAAAAGTAGAACTACATCATTCACACAAACCAATAAATATAGAGGACAGATTAGAACACAAAGCTGAAACGACATTTAAGGCCCTAAATTAAAAATTGTGAAAGCAAACCGCTCTTAATTGTGCAGTAGATTTGTAAGACATATTCCAACCGTCCGTCTCTCGGGGGCTAACGGATAGCGGTCATAAATTTGGGGTCCATTCTTGCGCGGCATTTGTCCAGCTGAATTGTACCTCTTAATGTTTGTCAGCGGTTACGCAAGAGCGTTTTGTGTGGTTGATCATTGTGAGCGTGTATTGTTATTAATGATTTTTTATTGGTATGTACTTTGTAAAGCTTTACTGGTGGTAGGTCTCTCATATATGAGTGGCCATCTGGGTAGATATGTATATTTCTCCCACCAAACAGCAGTGTAAATGCTCTGTTGTTTTTCGGTTTGAAGGAAATTGTAGCCAGAGTAACTACTGGACATAGACGAGCGAAGTGAAATGCCAAGCATAGCTTTCTAATTTTAGCGTTTGATTTTGCTACTGTTCATGATCGGTCGTATCGCTTACCATCGGGTGTCAAAAAACTAAAAAGGGGATGTCATATAGCGCACTGTATGGATATATATTTTAAGTATTTTTATATTGTATGTGATGTAAATATTATTAATTCGTCACTTTCAGCAGTAGACAGCCGATGATTAACGATAATAATCATGATGATATAAATAGTTTAGACATCCTGTGAAATGTAAAGATACTACTAAATTCGTCTTCTACCCTCGGTAAAACGTCTTTATGCGTTATTCAATTTATACGGGGAATATAAGTCTCGCAGATTGAATTTGGGGTTGCTAAGGCGACAAACTCGTATTCACATAATGAGACGAAAATTCTGGTTAAACGTGAATATATTCCTTCCACCTTTTGGGGATTATGATATGAAGTTTTTATTAACTTTATTGCATGGTCAAATTTCAAAATATACTTTTATTTATCAGACACTTAAAGTAACATAAAAATATGATATTACTATTGCAATCCCCAGGGGATTTTATGAAATCTTCAATACAATTTTAATATATCAAACTGTCAAAACGATACATGAAAATGCTATCCCCAAAAGGATATTTGAATTAAAATTGACACGAGATTGGTCATATCAGCGTGTTGATGGAAAAAGTACTTCAAATATTAATCTTCTTCAATCTACATCTACAATCTACTTCAAATATTTAATGCTTAACTTTTATTCTCTTGTATGCTTAACATGAAGATAAATTAAAATCCAAGTATAAAACGACTCAGTTGAATGCGCAACAAATCTTATTTTCTATTTACGTAGAAAGGCATTTGCGAGGAGAAGGCGTACACTATGAAATAAATCAGCCGGTGCATCTATGAGACATTTTGTGAGAGGAGCGAGCCTGTCGCATTATAATAGCAAACGAGTCTCATTTGCAATATTTATTGCCAGTTGAGATATTTAAAATTAAATAGAAATCGGTTTTTTTTTTGTTTCAAATTGTTTTTTTTTTTTATTTGTTTTAAAAAAGTTGCAGTTGGTAAGCTAATAAATTTTTTGATAGAGGTAATCTAATTTTGATGAGAATTGCATTCTCATTTCTATGAATGTAGAAGCAATTTAATTTGTATACTATTGTCCTTACGACGACAACGCGTAAGTCACTACCTAAAAAAACCTTACTATTCCGATGGTTTATGAACATAGAACGTTTGCAATTTAGGTATCAACGAGGTATATTTAGTTTTTTTTTTCATGAATTCTGAGACGAGCAAGCCGTTCGCCTGATGGTAAGCTATACGACCGCTCATAAACAGTACCAAAATTCCACTGCGCTCGCCATCCTGAGACATAGATGTTAAGTCTCAATATGACCAGTAGTTGCTCTAGCTACAATGTCCTTCAACCCGAAACACAACAGTGCATTTACACTGCTGTTTCAAGGAAGAAATAGACATTGCGGTGGTGCCTACCCAGATGACCTCTCACATATGAGAGACCTACCACCATGAGACCTACCACTAATGATGATATATTTTAACCTTCCTAAAGATTGATAGAATTATCATCTTCAATAACGTCCTTATGCTTCAAGTGTTTTTTTTTAAAGGGCTTCTATTTTTCACACACTGACTCTTTAAACGAAACATTTAAACAAAGTCTATCTATAATCGCATCATTCTTATTTACTAATATTCAAACAAACATCAATTTTAAATTCTATGTAATATGTATTTATTCCCCAATGCGATTCCCCAGTGGAAGTTGTAAAACGCCATGCTAGCAACCCAGGGACTTCTAAATGTTGCTAGTTTATAGCCTAACGTGATGTGAATCCGAGCGTACTTGCTTAGCAATTAACGGGCCCGCTCCAGCGTCTAAACTCCAATGTTAATGTAATTAAGACTTACGAATTATTGTTCCGACCTCTTTTACCGGTGAATTGGACTTTTGTTTTATCTTGGTCTTTTTCGTGTTTTATATTGGTTGGGTGTAGTAACAGTATGCTTAATAGTATTAACAGAACTTTTTATTGGTCTCGTAATCAATTTTGCTGTGTGGCGTCTAATATAATTGCTTTAAAAATATTGAATTCATTTTAATTCCGTGGAATCAACTTGAGTACAGCTGCTATATACTTTTTAAAAGACAAGTGTCATAAATGAGGAAACCGCTGAAATTAGGACTTGCCATAAAAATATCGCAATGTATATTTCTCCCGGCAAACACAATGTTTGTAATTCATGGTGTTGTTTGGTTTCGCTACTGTCTATGAGCGGTCTTGTCACTAACAATTGGGTGAACGGCATACTCGTCTCGTCATTCATTGCAATAAAAAAAAAACACCTACAATACTTAAGGATATAAAGCATATTGCTGATTTTTGAGATATAGGAAAAGGGAGAAGAGAAAATAGGGCGTTAGTAAGAACTATTGGCTTCGTAAAGCACAATGCCTGCATTAATTGTGACTGTAAATCTTCACATCAGTATTAGTTTAGCACCACTTTTAAGCCCGCCCATAGACGCTGCAGTCAAAATTGCCGTCTAGATCTACAACTTTATGATAAATGATTTTGCTTGCCAAATATCACTTTAAACACAATTGCTTAATGAGCCGTCTCGATGTCTGGAACTTTAGCCACTGGCAAGGTGAACGTGACAATACAATCCTTTGACATTGCAGGGTCGCGCTTTTGTTTAGCATAATCGGCAACAGCGATTGCCTATCGAGATTTTATGAAAGATTCATCGATTGTAGTTTGAATCGATTTTAGTTTAGTGCAGTCGAGGCTTATCAATTTTCAATGTCAATGTCTCTTTGTATTGATATGAAAATTTGATATTCTAAAGTAATGACTTGGTTTGTTTATCTTTTCATTATTGTAATAAAAAGTGATAAAGAGCACATGGCTACTTAAATGAAATATTCACTACCAAGAGTTGAGAAGCTTCCGCTGTTGTCGTATTGTACCCGGCCTACTTGTAATTTGTAACTGAATATATACTGGTTTAATACCAGATGCAGCCACCTACATGTTTACAGTGGTTGCATGTTCAAATCCCAGGAAAGATCTCTGACTTTTCGGAGTCATGTGTGTATTGATAGGAGACTGTCCCGCCCTCACACCCACCACTGTAACTCCTGTGAGCCAGGATCAACAGTGGCACGCAAAGTAATGACACCGAGCATTGAAGCTCGGCGAGTCTCCGGGAATGTCTAACTTGTCTTTAACCCGCAACGAAATTAATCAGAAAGTTAAATTAATAGGAGGAGTTGAAAATAAATTATTGTCCACTTCCCTCCGTGCAAAGCGGGTGACAAAACATTGAACTGAAGAGGTAAATAACCTCCCAAAAAAGACTTTTACAGCCGGAGAAGCCAGCTGTAAAGCACCACGGATCAAATTATTATTACATTTAGATGGGACCTATTATGTGAACTGTTATGCTTGATTCCAGTAATAGGTATGGCAAAAACGCCGGAAAGCACGGAAGTTCTTTCTAGTCTCTACAAGGTCCATGTGTATTGATAGTTAATCACCACGCACTAAAAAGATGAAGGAAAACATCGTGAAATATTTATACCGATGTATAAGAATTTCTTTGGCATTTAAAGTCCGCCAACACGCTCTAGACCAGGGTGGTGGACTAACCTAACCCTTCTCAAATGTACTTGCGATTATAGAGGAGGCGAGAGCCTTGCAGTGGAACGTATGTGGGCCGATTTAAATACACATACGAGTATACATATTGGCTTAGCCTGAAATGCGATACATTTGTTGGCAGTATATGGTGGTTTTAACACTACCATATGATATCCTTCCGAGCGAATGATAAAATCTGATAAATCAGTGACTCAGGCTTAACATTAAATACATCTACGATTATCATTAATCCTAATTAGTCTACATCACTTTAAGAGCACAAAACTGTTTAATGTAAAACGTATTAGCAACAAAAAATATGAAATTCTATTTTTTGCACCCATTTAAACTGATTAAGCCAATAGTTTTTGCTGCTATAAATCACTTGACTTTGCGGCCTTTGACTTTGCGTTCTAATCAATTTCGCAATTTGACAAGTTAAATCTAAGCATTAATGTGCCTTGGTTTCGTACTTTGAGATATAAACTGAAATAGTACTGCTAAACTTACGCAGCGTTGTGAAATTGCACGTTAAGTTTGTGACAAAAACTCTATATTGAAATAAAACTATTATTTACAGTTTTTTTCGCGAATTTGGTTTAATTTTGGACTTCCCGACTTTTCGATTACTTTACAGCTTTCGTGGTCACGGGGCGGACCGGGTTGTTATATTTAGTTAACTAGCCACTAGGTTATGCTACAACATAAAATAAATAAATGAATAATATTAAAATCCCAAGGCCAGCTTTAAGCTTCATGCCAGTGAGACTTATGAGATAGAGCTCTCAAAGCTCCATGTAAGCTTTGATTCAAGTCTTGGAATCGGATTTTCGTACTATTATTTTTTTTCTTTTGTGTACATTTAATTATTTTATTTCTTAAAACTCTGTGCCATAAATTTCTGCAAATAATATTAAACACAAAAAGGGTGTTTCTGAGAATTTAATACTTAATAATATTAAAGTGTGGAGATCCTAGCGGGAGGAGGGGGAAGGAAAGAAACTCATAAGATTAATGAAGACTAAGAAAACAGAAGTACCATCCATGGCCGACTTATTCAAATTTCGTACTAGCCAAAGGCATCTATAGAAACTGTTACTTTAAAATAAATAAAATCAATAAGTCCATCCAACGGATCCACAGGTAATTCTGACATCAAAGGCATCATGAAGATATTTCCGATCTCGCACCACTCAAATACTTTAAGTGCTCCAAGCAAACCACCCAATCTGCTTCTTAACCATTCACGGATCTTCGCAAATTACACCAGAAACAGCATTCCCATTTCTAAATTACATTAATCCTCCGCAAACCCTGTGAATATTCGATGGACGGTAAATCAAATTGCCCTGTGACAGCCACGTCAACCGGCGTAATACGGACTAGACGTATCAGCAGACACACACTATTGTCACAGTGCGACCGACAATCGGATTGTGTTTGACGGATTGCGTTTCAATGAAAAGAGCTGTGTTGCGTTTGTTTATAGTTTCAAATGTACTAGTTTAGTTTGAGTGGATTATGTGTTTTTTCAAATACAGGGTATATCATCATGTCTCATCTCAATCTGTTTCATGACTCAAAGCATGCAATCCTCTTATCTTACATTATATCTCATTTCATTCGCCCTATATTCTATGCCGCACTATCCATATGAGTTTGGAAGAAAAGCAAATATATATACATATTTGAATACCTTTATCAACCCACGGGAAAACTTTTTTTTTGGAATAACAAGTAGCAGATGCATTGATCAAGGGTTTCGGCTGTCTTTATACTGTATTTCCTCAAAACTGGCACAGCGGTAAGACTTCTTGATTATCCCACAGGAAATCTATTTTTTTTCGAGAAAAAAGTAGACTATGTGTTAATCAAGGATATCAGCTACTTTCATATCAAATTTCATCGAAATTGGTCGAGCCGTTTGAGCGTGAAGAAGTGACAGACACACAAACTCGCTTTTATAATTTTATTAGTAGGATAAGTGCGGCGTATTAAAACCTTGCTCCTCTTATCTTAACGCCAGTGTTTATGCACTGTTGTGTTCCGTTTTGAAGAACATTATAGCCAGTATAACTACTGGACACATTGAGAGTTATCATCGAAATCTTATGCCTCGGGATGGCGAGCACAGTAGAATCCTAAGAAGTGCTTTATAATTCTTTGGTTATCCTTTGGTTTTGCTACTCTCCATGAGCGGTAGTGTCGTTCACTATCAGGCGAATGAAATTAAATGAAAGTATTTTATTGAATTGACATTGACAGCCTCCGTGGCGCAGTTGGTTAGACGCCGCCTGTGAAACGAGAGGCCGCGGTTTCGATCCCCGCACCGAGAAAAATGTTTGTGCGGCCCACAAATATTTCTTCCGGGTCTGGGTGTTTGTGAGACCGAAAAGTCTCTCGTAGTTCCTGATACCCACAACACAAGACTCGATCTTAGTGTGGGGTCAGGACTATGTATGTGACTGTTGGGTGTTATTTATTTATTTATTTATTGAATCCATTAAAATGTTCAACATCATTTAGAATTTAGATTCAGACATTTTTTTTAGACTGCCTCGGTGGCGTAGTTGTACTCCGGTACGGTTACAAAGCTGAGGTCTCGGGTTCGAATCCCGGGTTGGGCAAAGTGATATTGGATTTTTCTATTCATTATCAGCCCAGAGTCAGGAATTTGTGCCCGATATGGCGATAGGCTCGCCACCTATCACATCATGGGACGGAACATACAAGGCGAAATGTGGGTGTCCTGGCACCTCTGCCTACCCCTTCTGGGAAAAAGGCGTGAGTTTATGTATGTATGTATGTACATTTTTTTTATCTACCACCCGGTTTGGAAAGCGGTTTTCATAAGAGAAGAACGGGTAAGAAACTCTAGTGTTTCTCTTTTCAAAACCAGTTTAAAATGTAGTGAATTATCACAAAATTTACAAGTTGGTTTAAATCAGAGCAGTTTAATAATAATTTGTTGTAAATTTACAATAAATATTTTTAATACGAATATTATTATAATTACTATGGCTGAATGAAGCGAAGTCGCCCGGAGCGAAGAATCAGTATACTCTTTTAATAATTACTTAAAATAATTGCGAAAGTTTCATGTCCTCAATCCTCTGAATCGCCTGTCTATAAAGTATTTGATCATATTTGTTTTTAATTGCATACTATTCATCCATATTCTGACAGATCAATATAATATAGAATACGTCGGCATATCTCCCCGAGTATTAATAACGTAATCGTATTAATATTGTTCGCAGACTTGTCAGAAAACCTATTCAATTACGATTTTCTCATATCGTAGGTTAAGACGAAGGTTATTATCGAAATTATTTATCTTAATTATAAATGCTGTAGTTGCTTTAGTGGTTCGACTAGCTGTTTTAATTTATTAATTTAGTTCTCATATTACTATATAATACAGTATATATTATAGTTCTTATATGACTTAGCAATATGTAGACAAGGATTGTTTTCCATCAGATCCAATTATACAGGGTATATCAAGACTGCTACCGAAAACGAAGCCGGGTGGTAGTTTAAGCGACTTCAGACACAATGCAACAGAAAAAGTTGCAAAAAAAAAGCGACAATTTTTTTTTTCTTATTTTTTTCCTATAGCCATATACATACATACATACATAAACTGACGCCTTGTTCCCAGAAGGGGTAGGCAGAGGTGCCAGGGCACCCACGTTTCGCCTTGTATGTTCCGTCCCACAATGTGATAGGTGGCGAGCCTATCGCCATATCGGGCACAAATTCCTGACTCTGGGCTGATACTGAATAGAAAAATCCAATATCACTTTGCCCAACCCGGGATTCGAACCCGAGACCTCAGCTTTGTAACCGTACCGTAGTACAACTACGCCACCGAGGCAGAGTATAGCCATATTTGGGTAGTAAATACATTTTATCCTAAACTAATAGTGTATACCCTTTTATTTATTAATACTCTAAGGTATAAAAGAGTTTAATTTATTATTTTAGCAAAAACGATGAATTTACCACCCAAAAATGACAATATTTAAAAAATCATAAAAAATTATTGTCGCATTTCTAGGCGAAATTTTTAATTGAATTGTGTTTGTAGCCACTAGAACTACCACCCGGCTTCGTTTTCGGTAGCAGTCTTGAGATACCCGGTATAGACTCATTTGGATTCCCCGTATATCCATAATACAATATCAAAAAAAAGCGTAGTGCTTTAATTATTTGTCTCTGGTGATCTACATAATCACATAATTTAGTTATAGAAATTCTATGAGCACAAGGTTACTCCTAAAAGTTGTAAAGCGATTTCCTACAACCTGCAATGCCTCTGCTAGACAGAACCAGCGATACAGATTATCTGAAATCTGTCAGCGTGTGGCGAAATTTGGAACTAAGAGTAAAATTTAAAAAATATCTTATTAAAATATTATTTAGGATATATTATGTTTTCATAACTAAGCAACAAGCATTTAAACTCGTATTCTAATAGTATTAACATGTGCAATGTAATAAAATGTAGAAAGAGAAAAAATATTATAATTTCGGCAACAGCGCTTTCGAAGAAAACATCGTATGCGACCTGTAACAAGGTAGGCACCTTGTGGGGAAACACATTATTTGCAGGTACAACCGTATTTAACTAAGTAAATATTTCTTAAAGCGTTGTTGAAAATCCGGTGTCTTTTTCGGTAACCATTGTCTGGTTTCGAATGGGCGGGCATTTTTATATCGATTGGTGAAAGACTGTTGAAAATATATCTCTAAATCAGCGCAAACACGTCCCAGTGTAGGGCACGGGCCAACTTTACAACCGAGTATACGGTTGCGATGGGTTAGGCCGTATTAATTTTCTCTCTCATTTTCATAGTCCACCAAGCTCGCCAAGGGCGGGTTGGCGGACTTACATACAATATACATTTTTGCAAAATTGTCATGAAATTATGTCTCAGCAGTCAATAAATACTCTGCTTGGACTATACTACAATTACCTTTAGGTTAAAGAGTAGTAAATATGTTGTGCCGATATAAAAAGTTTTTTATGATTAATGTTTTGCTAGGATACAAAACAACTAAAACTTTAGGCGTAGTTATCGATAACTTATCTTCTGCCGTCCGTCCTGTCAAAGACTTAGATTGCTCATAATAAAAGTACCAAGTGTATTTCGTATTACCCCATTCCAAGGAATACTTGTCAGAAATATGACTGATTGAGTGTTTCTACGAGATAAAACGGGGCAGGTCGGACGCAAGGCGTTCGGGACCGAAATAACGTTATCAATATTTAACATCTGCGTCTTATTATTGCTGGGGGAAATTGTGTCGAATGATGTTATATAGATCAAATGTTTGGCGTCTAGTGTGTTTTCGGATTCAATTATGACATAATTGTGTATATTTGAATTAAACTGCTATTCCATATTCTCAGAATCCAAGATTGATTGACGTCGATTTTTACTAAATTTTATTTTAGGTGTCATAATAACTTATAAATATTTTTGTTTGCCTCACCAACTAGAAATGGCGACTTGACAGTTAAAGGAAACAGTAGCTTCTGTTTTATTTTCTAAGAAACTTTGGTATTAGCCATACTATAGTAGGGATACACATTTACATGAAGCTTGCATTTCCCGGAAAAATTGTACAAAAGCATGTTCTCTATAATAATATAAATTTCTGAGGATTTGATCATGCGAGTATTCTAGGTAGGAAAAGGAGAAATAATCGTTTGGTCGAACCTTTAATTTTATTTGATTGAGAAATATTCTCTCATATGAGAGAGGCCGCCTAAGGTACCACCGCAATGTCTATTTCCGCCGCCAAACAGTAGTGTAACTTTTATGTTCCGGTTTAAAGGAGCACTGTGGAATGCTAAGCAATGCTTCGCAATTCAAGGTGATGTTTGTTTTTGGTACTATCCATGGGCGGATCACCATTATCATCAGGCGAATGGCTTGCTCGTGTCACTATTATTTGCATAAATACATATTTTATAATTTATATACTGAAAAATAAATAATGAACCAGTATTTCAAAATAAATAAAGTTGAATGTATAAAATTTACATAATAAATGATTTCTGTATTATGATCAATAAAATTGTACGATATAACTCTATCATAGGCAAGTATTTCACTTTGACCTCGTACTCGTTGTACAGTTCATAGACAACATTAATATTCAGTATTACTTTATCAAACTCAAGTTATAAATACCATACTTTAAGAGTTTTAAGCACTCATTTCCCAACGACGCTATATCTCGCAGCTCATGAATTTTAACCCTATCAATACTTCCAAAACAAGTTAATTATAATACTCAACCCTACACACATCTCAAACACTACTAGTCTTTTCAGTCCTATTTCGCTAGCTAATTAACAAGCTAGAATCGCCCAGGCATTCCCTGTACGTCTCTCTTTATATATTTTATTAAGCCAGGTGCACGCAGTGGTGCACACGATAATTTTGTGTACAGTCCGTCCCTTGGAGGCTACATTGGTATTATTACACGTCACGGCCCGGTCGCCGGCAACTCAGAGTGGACTAATAGTGTGTTATAAGCTTAATAAGGACCGTAGTCAACGAGCGTGAACCGCGGAATACTAATGAGCGCCCGAAACACTGTTTAGTACGTATTTTCAAGCGGGATCTAATTTGCCCGTATATTTAGGTCGGACTGGTTACTAGTTTTGCAAGGGTTGTCATGTTTGCTCGTTTTTGAGTGGTGCAATGTAAATTATTGGAGGCCTTCTGATAATAGGGTATTATTAATTATGAATCAAAAAAGTTACCAAAGCCAGTGTGTTTTTTATTAAACTTCTACTGTCCATTGCTAAGAGTCTCTTAACTCTTTCCACCTGGTGTTTTTTGATGTTGCCTTTCATATATTGCTGAAGTGTTTAAGTTAAATATCACGTGGCCTTTTGCAATCTCTAGGCATATCCTATGTAGCAATCTTCTTCCTTCTCCCGTCGTCATGTGGTATACCCATTTCCACTTTAATTCGATCAACTTCAGATAATGTGGCCTGAACACTATTTACTTCGATCAGCTTCAGATAATGGAAACCAATTCGCAACGAAGTATCCGATTTAAAATAATAACTATATAATAAAAGTCACAAATAGTTGGACAATTATAACACTTAACCATTGTCCCAAAAGTCCGTAAACAATGAAGGTAAACGCGTCGTTCCTAAAGGACGGTTTATCTAATTATGCAAAACACACCGGAGTTCGCAGTTCCGCGTACTGGCCGCCAGTAAAATAATATACTCAAAATCTCTTTTGAACGCACTGAAAATTGTGAACTTCGATTACAGAAAAAGCGTGTTTAAATAGTAAATTTTTGTTCCTACAAATAAAACAATTGCGGATTGATTTTATTTGTGTAAATGTGAAATACAGTATTATTTTGCATGTACAAAAATTTTATGAGAATAATGTTTAGAATACCTATGAGTTTAGGAAAAAAAATTATTTACCACCCAAATATGGCCATAGGAAAAAAAAACAAAAAAAAAATAGTCGCTTTTTTTCTTTTTTTCGCAACTTTTTATGTTGCATTGTGTCTGAAATCGCTTAAACTACCACCGGGCTTCGTTTTCGGTAGCAGTCTTGATATATCCTGTGTATTTAACACGATATATAACCAAAATAAAACCTAAAATGAATCGAAATATCTAATGAAATCTCTTGTTAAATATGGATGGATTATAGAGAACGGCTATTATACTTTGCAATCTTGTCGGTAATAAGTAAAAAATTCAAATATTCCAAAAAGTTGCAAGGGTTAATGGCAAACTTCATCCTACATTAAACCTTTATAATTCAAACCTTTTATAAGAAACTTATTGACCTTTTTCATCCGAAGAATCCGAAAGCACATTTATATCGAAACAACCGGTGCAAGAATGGAAAGGATTAAAATGAAGTTGCTCCAATATTGAATTTCTTATTCTCAAGATTGTTTAAGTTTTGTTCAATCGAAGACGTTTCTGAGCGTCTGAAATATGGTTCGTTTATGTTAAAGTCTTACCTTATTTTTGCAATAACACTTTTATTTATTTACTTCGATACAATTCGTATTGACTTGTGTGTACTGAAACGTGTCTTGAAGATTTTCTTGTTTTATTTCGTCTTATAATAACCCTCGTATTTATAAGTATGACAATTCTTATTTGAATGTTATGAAAAAGATGATTAGAATGAATCGCTAGACGAATGATTGGTATGGAACGTGGTTTGTGTAACAGAGATGACTAATGAAAGTATTTAAGATGGAAAGAATAAGAGGATGAATGATTAAGATATAGAAGTATGCAAGGACAGAATATAGCAGAGAACAGTCTGGAAGATGATAGAAGACATAGAGGATGACTGAAGTGAAGACGAGTTTTTATGACGATAATATATTTGAGATTACCAAGACGATTTTTCTTTAATTTGACCCCTTACGGAACTATTCCCACATCAATCTGCCAAACAACTTTTCAAATAATAATTGAAAGGTTTGTTGTAGCTTCTTTATTTATTTATTTATTTATTTATATATGCTTTATTGTACACCACAAAGAAATACAAAATACTTAAAAAACTAGACATGGTTACAATAGGCGGCCTTATCGCTAGCTGCGATCTCTTCCAGGCAACCTTTGGATGGACTGGATTATTACGATATTCTAATATAGGGTAGTGAAAATAGTGAGCGAGAAAAAATAAATAAATAATTATTGATGTACATGCTATAGTATATCATTTTACATACATAATAATATGCATCTATAATATAAATACATACAAACATACATATATACATATATTGAGGTAACTTTAATGAAGATATAAGTAAAGATGAGCAAAAAATTAAAATATAACAGGATAACATGTTACTGCAGTGACAAATAATGTATCTTAACAAGTCTCTTAAAACTTGGTAGTGACTTAGCTTGCCTGATAGACAGTGGTAATTCGTTCCACAAGCGAGAAGCATGAACAGTAAAAGACAGTAAAAGACTTGTCGAGAAATGATGTGCTGTGCTTGGGAATCTGTAGTATCAAATTCTCTGTTGATCTAAGAGTTCGTGCATGAGTTTGACCTAGGAAATGAAAAGGGTTTTTAAGATAGTGGGGGCTGGAGGGATTGAAAAGGGAAAGAATTCGAGTATTAAAAAAAAAAAGATAACGATTAGTATAAGGAAGTTATTTCTTAATTTTACTTTACCTTATCGTCTTAAATCTTTAAGGACTTTACTCTTTAATTAATTACCCTGTGAAGTAGTCCTGTTATAGCGTTTTATACATTTCGATCCTGTTTTTATTTAACTGTGCGTTACGAACTATAAAAAAAAAATCTTTTATTTATTCTACCTTGTCGCATAACAGTATTAAGTAATATTTATTATTATATTGAATTCCGCAGTTGTTCACCAAAAGATTTAGCTGGAAATAAAACTGATATCTCATTCCATTTAACTCGGCATATTAAAGATGCGTCGTAAAAGACACAGAGATTGACAGTGCTTCCGTTTATGTACTGTCTGAACATAGCAGAGTTTTATGAAGGTAAATGTGTCCGTAAGCAAATTTACGGCTTTTATGTCAAGTCAAATAAAAAGAGACTTATGATAAACCCCGATTTACTGCCTTTTTCAATTCAGGCACCATTTACACCGAAGCGCGAATAAATGTAACTAAATCGACTTTATTTAGTCTAAATGAATCAATGATCCAATTAAATTATTGATCCTGCATCGAGGTAATCAATCTACTTAAAATAACACCACAAAGACTCTAAATAAAATTAAAGATAAAAAAAATGCTCTGTATTCCACTTGTTTGAGAGGTTGTGAACAGATTGGTCGCAAGTTCGATGCCCACCCCGAGACAAATGTTTCATGACACACTAATATTGGATCTGAGATTGGGGGTTGCGAGACATTATTCCGTCTAAGAATATTTTCTTTATTCGTTTTTGAGTCCCAAGACTTAATCTTAGTATTGGGTCAGGACTGTCTGACTGTTGTGTATATTTATTTATATACAAGATCACTGTGTAACTAGTTATAACTCTTCTCAGTTTATAAATTCAACAACGCTTATCGGTCACATCAGCTGTTTCGATTGTCATAAGACAGTTATGAACTGTTATGATTAAATCTCTCTCATACTGATTAGATCTTATATCAATTAAACGTGATGAAGCAGTTTATTATTATTATTATTTAATCCTTTATAGCACAATATAAAAATACAGTTTAGTAGGCCGACACAATAGATGAGAGTGTCTATATATTATTGTATAATCTACTATCGCTGTTTCCTCATTACTTTATTAAGACCGATCAATATTAGATTCAAATCAGATATTTTGTAGTGCTATTATTATTATAAATCAACGACATTAAATCCACAATTTTAGGAGTGATGATTTAAATACACACTGAAAAAGTCTTGATGCAAAACAAAATATATTTTATTTTAATTAGATTTTGATAAATAATTTACACTACGGTGTAACAGTCAGCCCGCAACACCTCCCAGAAAGTCACAGTGTTTCATTATCATGTTAATGGCAAAAGAAGACCAATTTGCGTCAAGCACAATCTCATTGTTTTTGATTAAAATTATTGTAGTCCCCTTTTATTCCTCAACTTATCTCCCCTCTTGCTCATTGTAAAGGCACACTTCCATTGAATAAGGACGGAATTCATTGAATGAAATGCAACGGAATAAAATGACAGAATCTGGATTGTTTTGCCAGATCTATATCGCAGAGTTTTATTGTAAAGGCGTTTGTGGCGTCATAGCGAGATTATATCTTTATTTCTACGAAATGTGTGGGAGTGTCGAGTAAAATGAGCTAGATAAATGGAGATCTAATTAATTAAGTTTATCTTGACTGATATTTTATTTAAGTGGCTACCCATACGGCTTCGTCGGAATACACACATTCTCTCTCTTCTTTTTAAAATACTCTTTAATCCACTCTCACCCCCATATCTTAGAAATAGGTTTGAATTCCTACATGACTCACATTCGAAGTTTCTTAGGTCATCGGAGAACTTAAGACTGAAAATTCCCGTGCATTCCACTTCCTTTGTAGATAAATCTTTCACAGTACAAGCTGCACGGCTGCTTTACCGGTAACAATAAGAAGGGCCAAATCTCTAGCCATCTTTAAAAGGATGGTTAAAGAACATTACTCCCTGGCTGAATGAGGACATTAGTAATTGTATACTTTTTCCTATGTGTATTTATACTTAATTATATGACCTTT
This sequence comes from Hyles euphorbiae, assembly GCA_023078785.2. Taxonomy (NCBI): domain Eukaryota; kingdom Metazoa; phylum Arthropoda; class Insecta; order Lepidoptera; family Sphingidae; genus Hyles; species Hyles euphorbiae. Next base: position 11,596,640 of record CM041039.1, on the reverse strand, counting down.
ATGTTGTATAGATGGGTATATATATGTATATATTGTATGTATGTATGTGTGTATATTGTATGTATGTTTATGTATATATGTTGAATATAGACACTACTATAATATTCTACAGGTATTATTCGTACACCTGATGCTGCCCCAACTTTCGTCCTTTTCTCTTATATCCATCAAATGGTTGTCTGTCAGAGATTGCCTTGTGCGATAAGACCGCCAATTGTACTTTTTTTTTCTCTAGTTTGAATTGTTTCCTTTTGTTTTATTTATGGTGTACAATAAAGCTTATATAAATAAATAAATAAATATTTAAAGCTATAGTTATTGCATGCTTTAAATTGAAATATCAACTTTTTACTCCAGTAACAAACTAGAAGACAATAATTTGGATAGAATCGAAGAAAAATATCGTGATGGAACCCACGTATGTGTCAATTTTTAACAGGCATTTAATAATTAGAGACTACTAGAAATGAGAGAAAAGATATTGTATTCTTTGCTAGATAGTGAGATACGAGTATAATTTACTGGTGGTAGGTATCTCATACTGTAATGAATGGCGAAATAGGAATGCCATTTGTCTGATGGTAAGCGATGCGACAGCTCATGGATAGAAGCAAAACGCTACAATGCCATGAAGTACAAAGCAATGCTTGGCATTCAACTGCGCTCGTCATCCTGAGACATAAAATGTTAAGTCTCAATATATCCAGTAACTACTCTGGCTGCAATGTCCTTCAAATCGGAACACAACAGTGCATTTACACTGCTGTTTGGCGTGAGAAATAGACCTTGCGGTGATACCTAGCCAGGCGGCATCTCACATATGAGAGATCTACCATCAGTAGTACCACCCGTTTCTTACCACCTTCAGGAGAAATGAGGCCAACCATAATTCCACGTAGTTGAATAATATGGAGAGTAAAAAACAAATATGTAAAGCGATTGAAGGAAACGTTTTTCCGGTCATGTTTCCGTCTGTTTAAATTTCGCAACTCGCAATATTTTTATTACAAATACAAAATTGTGTATTTTTATAATCCGCCCACACACATAAAAAATTCTGTGAATCTGGATCGACAGAGCCATCAATTAAATATTTTACGAACTATCGGCGCTCAGCTTGACGTAAACGTAAACTCGCGACTTTTATCCTAAAATGGTCGGCAGATGCGCTGCCAGGACACCCCGTAGGACACCCAGAGGGCGAGCCTATCGCCATATCGCCATATATTATCGGGTATAAAATCAGGTATATAAAATTAAGTAAATTCCGGAATCGTTGATAAATGAATAGAAAAATCCAATATCACTTTGCTCGATTCGGGTGCTAAGTGTGAATCTGTGGTGGTAACCTATTTAATGATATATGGATACACGTATGTTTTGGTGGTACGGTATTGGTTTCATTTGATTTTCTTTATGGGATAAATGGCGAGACGAGTGTGCCATTCATCTGATGGTAAGCGATACGACCGCCCATGGACAGTAGAAAAACCAGGCAACGCTATAAATTACAAACACCACACTTGACTGCGCTCGAAATCCTGAGACATAAGGCAAACCAGAACACAACAATACGTTTAAACCACTGCTTGGCGGGGGGAATAGACATTGCGGTGGTACCTACCCAAGAGGCTTTCACATATGAGAGACCTACCACCGGTTAAACTGTCACTTAATTCGGTATCTACTCACTTGCTTTACAGAAACTGTGAAAGTTAAATATTCAGGCTAGGTATTAAAGATCCGCTATCAGCGTAATTACGTTTGTAACTTACCTACTAAAGGTTTTTAAGTGTAGTAGTGGAAACTCGGTTAATATTGAAACATGTTGAACTCGTTGAGATGAAATCTATATATTAATACGTGATGCAAAAACTTTGGATCCCTTTTTACGAAAATTGCGCGGACGCAGGAGCATAAAATTTGGCACACTTATAGTTTATGTGTAGGAGAAGTGGAGAATGCTAATATTTTTCAATAATAATGCTTATAAAGTACATTAAATCAAAAAATAAAACATTACACACACTGCCATGCATTTCACGCACACATCCATATACAAGTATACATACTCTGGTATCAAATTGTTACTTTTCTTTTTCATTTTGTTCTTCTGACATAGACATATCAAAAAAAAGGTTTTATTTGCCTAATGAGGTAATAATATTAATATTAAGCCTAACATTAAATGTAATATAAAACAAGATTTTAATAATAATGCATAAAAAGTACATTAAATCAATAAATAAACCAGCATGCATTTGACACACGCATACACAAGTATTTGTAAACGTATACATACTCTTTGGTCAAATTGTTTCTTTGCTTTATTATAGACATATGTAGTTGAATGTCAATCAGAAAAAATTGTTTACTGCGGTTTTGTTGAATATCAAACAGAAAAGATTTATTTGACGAATACTACGTGAAATACTGAGCGCTATCATTCATTATATGCATAAAGAAAGTTCTGTAGCAGCAATCTGCAATAACAACATTCAGGTACAAAAAAAATATATAATTTACTATTGCTGGTTCAAAGCAATTATTGTAGTTTACGATTTTAGTAATTGCATATACTTCAGGGGAAATAAGCGATTTTGAGAGATACGGACATTTAAATGTGCACGAATTATCAGAATAACAACATCATCATACAGGTAAAAACTTTTTCTCTTCTTGATTTGGTCGAATTTCGACCACTAGGCGACCACTAGTACACATAAAATGATGAAAAGACATTAGCATTCGGCTGAAAGTAAAAAGCATTAATGAAAACACGACCCAGTTCGAGAAATCTAGAACACGATACTTCAGACTGCTAACATTTTGATTAAATTGAGCGCAAACGGCAATGAAATGAAAATTAAATAAATTTTATCGTTACGAACAAAAAGGTAAAGTTTCCAACTCGTGTTCTTTGATCCGCTTCATCTTAACAGTTAATTACAAAAATATTTAGGCCCGTAATAGATTAAGAGGTAATAATTTTTCAAGATAATTCTTTACCTGTATTATGTCCGTTCCGTTTGCGGAATCGCGGAACGTTTTCACTTTCACAAAGCACGCGTTGATTCCTTTGTTTTGCGACATAATTGAATTTCCATTACTCTACTTTTCCTGTTATCGCTTAATTGTTTAATTTTAATGGGGACTTCTGGTAACCTGAGTTATTTTCGTAATTATTTGAGAGAATTTGCAAATTAAAGATTGTTATTCGTTCTGGACACATCCCGTCAAACAAGTTCTTTTTTTTTTTACACCCAACAGTCACATACATATTTATTTATATTATATACAGTTTGCATACATAATGAAAAAAAAAGGATTCACCAAACTGTTCGTACTGTGAGATCTTAGAAGATGTTCAACATGTTCTGACGGAGTGTGTACAGAATGAATCCCAACGACGAGAACTATGGTCATCCAATGATTGTAATTTAGGAGCTTGTAACAACATTTTAGCATTGCCAAATTCAGATAATGCTGCCAAATTATGTAATTTATTATTTATTTATATGAATGGCAGAAATAATTTTTAAGGTATTGAGTATGCTTTGCTTACTAATTTTTTATAGGTAGAAACTTGAAAACGAATATTACGGGAGTGACATTGTCTTGTTAGACCAAACTCCCATTCAAAATAAAGAGAAAAAAAAAGATTGTTATTGTACAGATTTTTGTAAAATTTGTTATAAGCATTGGATGGAGTGCAGCAATATATTACTAAGATAAAATATATTTATTTTACATTTTAAGATCCATCAGAGCAGTTCAAGTGCAAATGCTGAATAAACGATTATTATATCAATGGTATAAATATGTGGGTAATCCCATAGTTCCTTCCAATAATTAAAACAGGAAACATTAAACAGCGCCAGAGGAATGTCTCTTAATATTTCCAATATTTTATAGTGGTAAGATATTTGTAGTCGTTCAAATATTAACTACACGGTGGAAAATAATTATATCAACATTGCAACTGTCTTACTTTTTTGTCTTAGGTAGGTTCGATCGGAATCCTTACATAGATGCTTTAGGTATGCATTCACGATCCTTTCATTCTTCAAATCCATTGATATCAACACTGAATCAACCATCAATATTTCAATCAGCCCCTATGAATTCAAATAGAAAGTCACCACCGCGCGGAAAGACTAATGCACTTCGATATTTGTTGAAATGGACTCCCAGAGCGTTGTTTGTACGTGGTCTAAATTCTGATCGCGGAAGCATCGCGTCTTGCAGACCGCGTCACGTGGTCACGTATCCATTCTAATTCCCTCATAAATCTGAGACTTGCAAGGGAAGCCGGATTCAATATTCAAGAATTTGTTTTTATCGGTTCGCTGGTGAATGTTGAAGTGAGATCATTTGAATGTACTAGAATTCGTTTATTAAATGGTTGAGGAAATTACAACTATATTAGCACATTAATTTTTGATTATTATCATTTTATTTTTAATTGAAATATTACAACTGTAATAAGATAACTATCTTACCTGCTTGATGTCTTCAGCGCATTGTAGTCACCTGCAAATAAAAAATAACATATTTAGACTATATTTAAGATTAATCATTAATAGATAATTTGTAGCAAGACAATATGTTGAAGAACTGTGTTAAAAAGGCGCCTGACAAAATGTTGTGAGCATTTACATAGATATACCATAAACCCATTCTTCGCTTTAAACACGCTTATTTTATGTATAGATGTTAATAATGTATAATTACTTGATGAATCACTACCAAAAGTCAACCATTAAAACTAATTAAAACACATAAAAGCAATAGTAATGTCTTCTTATGCTTAACGTATCGCACGCCGAATAAAACTTAGCAATAAATATATCTTCAGACTTCACACATCAACACAATCGAACCACTAAGACAACCTAGATAAATCCGAACACTGCTGCGTTTCTTATTCATTTCTATTTTATTTTGTATTTTTTAATTAAGATACACCAACAACATAATTACAAGGGAGATTGTCCATTTATTGCATCGGTATAAAATATCGTTGACCCCTATACCGACACTCCTAAAAATTTCTGTATGTATTTTTTATGGTTTGTCCTTAAAAGTTTTCTTGTTTTATCCCGAGCGACAGATTATTATTAAAATAAAGTAATTATCATCACATTTTACATTTTGTTCACAAAGCCGAAGACAAAAAACATTGTTATCGGACTTCAAGGTCAAGTTAAATTTCTCCAAAATATCTCCGGGCCTGGGTCGCAATCATGTTTATATTTATTGGGAATATATATTCGCCCTACCCAAAAAAGTAGGCTTCATCGAGGCACACAAATCATCGCCTCGGTTTAAAGTTTCATAGTAAAATGGACATTCACCTTTACACAAAAACTTATTAAACAACATGATGCACATACCTATTAGGGATAATTATGTCCAACATTCACAAAGGGAGGGTAATATAGGTACAGAAGTGGAAAACATCTCAGATGTTCCCACCATTCTGCGCGTGTAAAACTATTCGTCGGTGGATAGACTTTGTCAGTGCGAATGAAAGAGGCTACGTCACTAGCTCACAATGATAAAAGGTCTCAAAGAACTTTACTGCTGACACTTTCAGATTTCTTTCACTTTGCAACCTTAGGCCGGTGTTGTACTGCGCCAAGCTTTTGAGGTTTTCAGTGTTAATTGGCTGCTTATTACGTCTTTATTCTTTGGACTTTAAAATTAATTACGTTCTTGATATTAAGAAATAGTAGGTATAATACATTATACCCACTAAGCTGGTAGTACCAAAATTAGTGAAGTAATTCTAATAAACTAAATATTATAATAATGGAAAACAATCGACAAACAAGACCAGTAGTGATATCTATCTGTTTATTGCTATGTATTTGTCACAAGGCGCAACTAAATTCTTAAGTTATTTACAAAGTGATGAAAAATATTTTCATAACAATTTTAATTATATTTCCAAATATATGTGCTATGGTTTTATAAGAATTTAGAAGTGCATAACCTACAATAGTTCAGCATCGAGAATTCAAGCACGAAGCCAATAGACATTTTGTGTTGATCATCATCAACATCATCATCTCAGCCACAGGAATTCCACTGCTGAACGTAGGCCTCCCCCAGACTCTCCACATCGACCTGTTGGAAGCGGCCTGCATCCAGCGACTTTTTGCAACTTTAGCCAGGTCGTGTCTACTTTGTAGGCGTACGTCCGACATTTAATATTGTCGATAAATTAATAATTTTAGGGAAGGGTAAGATTTCAAAACTTGTTATTTTTGAACCCCAAAACGCCTACTATAAGACGACCCTTAAGAAAACTATTCTTTTGCAACTGTTATATGCAAACGGTGTTCCTCAGACGTTTTATTTTTTACGAACAAGATGGAATGACTTGTGAAAGATTGTTTTCGTGTTTTGACTATAGTATTTATTTACCACAGACTCTTGTGTTTTTGTAGAATAAAAATAGATTTTATAATAAATGTGTACGTCTTAAAATATTATGTAGTTACACAATTTTCTCCTCAAAAATACTTCACATAAGTGGGGTACAAACAATTTTCAAACGCCCAAATATCCAAGACAAAAGCGAAGTTACCTCAAAAGTACACAATTAGAGTTAATTTTAGATGCTAATATTAGCTACAACAATGAGTAATTTGAAATTATTCAACAATTGCGATGAAGATTTATGTGGCCATAAAATTTAATTGATGCAGCACTTTGGTTTTACTGGTATTTTAACTGAGTGTATGTGAGACTGAAAACTTTCTCGTAGTTCCTAATACAGTTAGTAGAAGTCACTGGTACTCGATCTTAGTGTGGGGTCAGGATTATGTATGTAACCGTTGGCCATCCAATGAAATTCAAAAATACTGTCGGTCTCTACATATTCATCATTAAGATGTTAACGGGTCATTAAAATATCATACATTTGATTCTATTTACGCTCTCAGTAATCGAATAGACGAGTTCTCAAGAGAAATCCAAACTACACAATATATTTATTTACATGTTGTGCGATTTGTAAACGAGAACTAAATGCCTGGGGCCTTTTTAAGCCAGACAAAACTTTATTTATTATTTAGGAGGGTAGTACTCTTGTTACTGACTTTTTTACCTACCCTTACTACACGATGCAGTGGGATCAGTGAAGTTTTGGTTTGTTTTCAGCATTATTTCATACAAAATATTCCAAAACAAAAGTAGCATGATTTGAATGTGGACTGGAAATCATAGATCTTACGTCTGGATGTCGTAAAAGTAGGCAAGCGAACTATGTATACAGGGTAACCAAGACTGCTACCGTAAACGAAACCGGGTGCTAGTTTTTTATTCAGACACAATGAAACGAAATATTTTGCTTTTGTTTTTGGAATGTTTTTTAAACATCACATAAACAATATCGTGTTATTTTGCGAAATTATAATTGGCGTTGTGTCAGTAGTAACTAAAATTATCACACGGCTACGTTTTCGGCAATCTTGATATACCCTGTATGACATCTACTCTGTATTAAATATTCTCTATATTCTATATTAAATCAGAAATAAAAACTATATATCGTTATATATTTTCATAATATAAACAAACGGCATATATACTCGTAATCTATAAGTATTCATATGTCTGATATAAGCAAATGAGAGGAGAAAAAAAGTTCCCAGTATTTTGTATTTCTGTAGCATTTTTAAAGACTACCAAGACCTATGTATATGATCCTCGCTTATTATATGGACGGTGCTTACTATCTACTGGGATATACCTACCACAATAAATCAACGACTTTTTAATGACAAAGGTGATATTTTATAAAAACGAGTTGTGTGAGAATTCCTGAAAACAAATATTTTCTCGTAATAATCCAAGAACTAACACAAAAATGACCACCATCATATTCGCATTAACGTGGATTTAAATGATCAGTTTAAATTCCACACCATTGACTTCGTTTATTACTCAATATATTATGAAAACGGCCAGCCTTAGGCTCCGAATACATACCGACGTATAGCGTACAATGGATTTGTTCGTGAAATATTTTAGGACAAGGTTTGAACACCAATTCTTCTATTTTTTGGTTTTCAATTACATTTCAAGTTCGTTTTGACGTGACAACGTCTTAAATTAGGTTGCGGCTGGGAGTCACTTATGAAAAAGTGTAACGCCCGGTAACGTTACGATGAGTCACCGAACGAGAGAGAGGCCCGCCGAATGCCTTGCGTCTCTCTCCCACTCAATTTAATTATATTTTTTTTCAGTTTCACCCACTTTTTCCAAAATTGTCCCATAGCCCCCCCCCCTGCCTTCCCCCACCCTTATTCCGAAATAGTGCCTATTAGCCTCCCCACGAAACCTACCCCCCCTCCCCTACCCCCACCCCGAAAATTTACCTCACCCCCCCCAATCCTATCTCGGCCAACATAGGTCGTAGACCCACCGAGTTTGGTATCCTCGGAACCGTCTTGGTGAGGGCTACAAATTGACCCCGCCAGAAATCCCAAATTACGCAAAAAATTACCCCCCCAAAAAAAATTATTTTACCTCCAAAAAATTTATTGACGTGACAACGTCTTAAATTAGGTTGCGGCTGGGAGTCACTTATGAAAAAGTGTAACGCCCGGTAACGTTACGATGAGTCACCGAACGAGAGAGAGGCCCGCCGAACGCCTTGCGTCTCTCTCCCACTCAACTATGATCGGTCTGCCGCGCGCGCAGCACTAGAGAATTAGGCGCATTGAATCGGCGCATGCTTGTGTCTCTGTCTTTGTCTTTCTCGAACGTTCTTGGCGTTGGAAAAACAAGAAAGCGTCACAATACAAGTTCACACGTGTGGTTAAAGTATCGTCAGCTGTGTCTGTAGTGAAAATATGGAGTGCTTAGATTCGTCATTACATGTACAATGTTTTAGTAAACAAAATATATTTCTATAGTTAAAATTTGTGCAATTCTTATTTTCATTCAATTCCTTGTTCCTATTGTGCAATTTAATTATATTCATATCAATAAATATTCTACCGAGAAAAAGACGTTGTCACGTAAAATCTTCGCCCGTAAAACCGACTTTACAGGCAACCATTTTTTAACTAATTATTGTATTCGCGTTTGATCAAAGATCTAATCAAATTAATACCTACTCGTATTCTATTTTATCGTATACTTCGCTTATTAAATTAAGTGTTCAATGTATTGGCTACTGGTTTAACAAAATTCATTATGTATGCAAGAAGAAGATGAAGATATGAACTAGTGAGTAGACTGAAGACCGTGTCTCTAACATTGTCTGCAGCTCCCTTCAAATAATGTTAGGCTCACTTCCCTAAAACCTGCATAATCTAACTAGGAAACCGATTTAATCTTTTAGTATACGTCATAATATTTTTTTCGACAGTAAATGTGCTCTAAATACGAAATTTAGGTTCAAGGTCAAACGGAGTCTATAAGTCACCAAATTAACGACACCATGTAACCCTTGCACGAACAAGCGTGATGGCCAGCTGGCATTTTTTTAATTCTTTAATATTTCCTCATGAGACTGTATTTTTTGTAATTAGAAAAGTAGGAGCAATTAAAACTTTTATAATTGTCGAGATGGGGGAATGCTAAAATTTACTTTGCTGTGAACAATGGGCAGCCGGCAGAGATAATAAAAAAGGGAACTTAAAAAAACTTTCCCAATTAGGAGCGGAAACAATGTTACCTTTTTGGTTCGATGCATCATTGAGGACGTTAACGTAGGTGTACCCTCAGGCTGGGGAGTTCTCGCCTCATTTACGTAAATTATTGTTTTCTTAATTTTTTTTTACTTCAGAAAAATACGCGGCTTGCCATAAGTTGGAGTTGTCCCGTGGAATTTCAAGACAAGGTAAGTAGAGAAAAGTATTGCGTAGTGGTTCGTTAGTAACGAACCAGACTTTGGCATACAAACAGTGATCCAGGGTTTGAATTCATGGGGACACCTCTGACTTTTCGAAGATATGTATATTGATGGTCGATTAGCACTTTCTTTAACAGTGTGAAAACATATCGTCAGGAAACTTACAAAGCATAAGGACCATGAAGAGTTGAAGGTCCTGATAGCCTAAAATACCCCAACCCCTTGAAATCAAAATCTCAGATGCAAAGGAGTCCCGTGCTTAGCAGTAGGCGAGTCTTTTTTATTTTTTATTGCTATGAATAGCGGGACAAGCATGCCCTTCGCCTGATGTTAAGCGAAACGACTGCTTACAAACAGTAGCAAAACCAAACAGCACCTTGAATTACAAAACAATGCTTGGCTTTTCACTGCGCTCGCCATCCTAATAGACTTGAAGATGTTAAGTCTCAATATGTCCAGTAGTTACTATGGCTACAATATCATTTAGTCCGAAACACAATAGTGCATTTAAACTGCTGCTATGTATAGTTGTCTCCTTTCTTAATACCTTGGGAAGAAAATGAACTAAATGGGAATGGCGCCAGTGATTTCAGCACCTACCTCTTAGGAAAATAGGCGTAAGTTTATTTATGTGTGTAATTAACATTGCTGCAAAAGGCTAGTGGTGGGCATACCCCTTATAGGTCTGAATACATGTATTATCCTTGGTTTAATATCAAGGTCAGGTACACAATTTTATGCCAGATTTCTACTAAACAAACCTTGAACTGGATAAAATGTTTTTTTTCTTTAGAAAAGAAAGCAATAAAGACCTTCGCTTGAAGCGTTCTTTGGAATGAAATCGCAAAATTGACTGATACGACGCATAAATCAGTTATGCAAATGACAAAAGAAAAAAACCATCCAAGCAGTCAAACGAAAGATCAAAACGTTTTGAATCATGACACCCATTCGTATTTCCTGTTATGTAACTTGATACTTAATCTCAGCTAAAAAGATTCAGTTGATTAAGCAAATTTTTCTTAAAACTTCCCTTAGTGAGTCCTTTTAATCTGCAGCACCTGTTCCACATTACCATTTAAATAGAATATTCTACTGAAATTGTTATGCTGTGATAAATAGCTTAGCCGAGTCTGTTCGGCTTATTTAATATTTAAAAAAGCTGGTTATATCGATGCAAGAAGAAAACTAACGAATGAATTTTATTAATGCTTATTTCTTTATTTCCTAAAATATGACGATATCTGTTTAGGAAGTTCTATTAATACGGATAGTCTTTATGGCGCAGTTGGTTAAACGCCGCCTGTGAAACGAGAGCCCGCGGATTCGATCTTCAAATGGAAACAAATATTTGTGTGATACACATGTATATGTTTCGGATCTGAGAGTTTGTGAGACCGAAAAGTCGTGGTTTCTGATAAGATACAAGACTTGACTTTAGTGTGAGGTCAGGACTATGTATATGACTATTGGGTGAATGTTTTAATGTATGGTTTTATATGGGCTTCAATAAAAATCAACGAGGTAGACCTGTGTTCAGGAATGGACTTCTTCTGACTCATTGTGATGATCAATCCGAATCTGGTTTCTAGTCGGAGGAATTACAGGAGGAATAATAATATGTGTGTACATATATCTTACCTGCAGAAGGCCAGCGTGGTGAACTATACGACCTAAACCCCCAAAATCGTACTGTCGACTGACGCATATGGGATACAGATACATTATTTACTTATTGCCATCTAAATCTGAATATTCACTCATTTTCAGTTTTACCATTAAAAAAATAATTATCTGTCACAATTCAAAATGAGTTCTGAAGACCCAAGATTAAATTGGAACCACGAAAATAACAATAAACTTCGACTGAGTAAATACCAAGCATTAGACCCATATGAAGATAGATTACGAAGCAATTAATTTCAATTTCAAAATTACCCAACAAAGACTGTTCGTGATGAAATATACTGCAAATTCAGTATTCATAGGGTATGAACCTGGCGAAATCTGTTGTTTGAAAATGAGACCTTCAAGTTTTCCTTCAGCTTCATTTGCATAATTGTTTAAACATCACGTTTAATTACATTATCCCGAGAACGACAAATCCTCGAGTTTATTCGCCTAACGTAAATACTAAATTGAGTGGACGAGTGGAATTGAAAATGCTTAGGAATTATTTATGTTGCTACAAATTGAGTTTTATTACAAGATGGTCATTGGGTTTTATTGGACTGCGTTGTTTGTTTTTAATTTTATTTATGATTAATTTGGTGTGGGTTTGAGGCAAATTAGCGTCCTCAGACTCGCCGACGTCATTGTTGAATATGGTTTATAGTATAATAGGCGCATTTGTTTTTTTTGTTAATTGCAATGAATGGCGAGACGAGCATGCAGTTCGCCTTATGGTGAGCGATACCACTGTTCATATACAGTAAGCAGAATCAAACAACACCTTGAATAACAAAGCTATGCTTGGTATTCCACTGCGCTCACCATCCTGCGACATAAGATGTTGAGTCTCAATATGTCAAGTAGTTTTACTCTGGCTACAATGTCCTTCAATCCGAAACACAACAATTCATTTATACAGCTGTTTGACGGAAGAAATAGACAATGCGGTGGCAACCACCCAGGCAGCTTCTCACATATGAGAGACCTTCCACGAGTAAATTTGTGTTGGTGCAATGATTTACATTCATTGTTTCTCATATACAGACGGCACAAGGTTTGTCTTTAAAATCTTCGGAATTCTAGACATTTTTCTTGGCGATAGAACATAATTTATATAGTTCTAGTGAACTTGATGGATTCTACGTCATAAAAATAAAAATATTTGTATGTATGGCATGAAAGTTATTTACATATTATTATGAAGTTACAACTGTATTGTCCTATGTTGCTCTGGAAGTGAGGCTGCAGGAGCCTTAAAAATTCTTTAGTGCCGGACTTATTTTCATCATTATTTTCAACATTGCGATGCGTAGTATCGTACCTTTCAAGGATTGTATCAAGGTAAGACATACAAAACTAGGGCAATGCTTATAATCACCGTTCCTTAAACAACCGTATTTGAAAACAGAGCAGTTACCGTAGAAAATAAATCACAGCAGCCGGCAAAGCGTCTTATTTTTAATCTGCCCGCGCTATTTCTCGTAAGATGAACTTCTTAAGAAAGCAGCGTATTTACCGCACAAAGTAATATAAGACATTGTAAACAATGCCAGGAGTTTCACGTGTAATTCACAAGACCCTATTATTTTTCTTGTTGATAATCACGCGGGCAGAAAAACAAAGAAGCATTGTCCCCAACCATGTAAGAAGTGGACTGCGAATGAAAGAATGCCTTTTGTTTGAGGTCGGCCGGAAGCTGGTCCCCTACTCCGACTCACTTTTGTAATGGCGATGTCTTAATTCATTCTTTGTCTTTACGCTCGCAAAAGAAATCTGCATGTTTAAACACACACATCCGAGTGCTGTGTAAATGTTACTTAAAATATTAATCCTTGGGAAATGTTTCTTTGTTTTGTGCTTTTATTCGGATGAATTTTAAGATGTTCCTGTTGTTTTCTTTATTTTGTTTAAGTATGCTACTTCAACTTTGCTGTGGAGATTAATTGGATATAATGGGTGGTGAATTTTCTGAAGACCATAACCCTTACTAATATTATTTTGTTTCTTCACGAAAAATGGCTGGACCAATTTAGATGTAATTTCGTATAGACACTGGACTTGAAAACTGGCACCCTAAAGTAACACATAGGCTTCTTTGTATCCTTTAATCATGTAGTGTTCATATCGAATATAAAAGCAATGCGATAAGATTCTAGGGCTGATGAATAATGAGACGAGATACTATGGTACAGGTCAGGATATAACGGCAAGGGATGAGAAAAGCAGTATAGAGAAGGACACTAATGTTACGTGTCAATATATATATATATATATATATATAAAATTGTTGTTACGCGACATATGTTTCTGATGTGTTGTACATTATGGATATCGACAGATCTGAATGAAACTAACTATCGTTATCCGACTCTGTATGGATCACTCACCAGTAAAAACCTACAGTCTGCCATCTACATTAAAGTGTTCAGAAAATAACAAACACAATTTATTTAGACGCAAACAATGACACAAAGCACCAATCATGTTTCATTTCATAGTAAGCCACCAGCGTTTTTCTCTAGGTGTTTCGTAGTTGTAAAGCCAGATGGGCGATGTTAGTCTTTGCTCTTGAGAACTGCTGTACAGCGGTCGAGTGACATCATTCATCTCGAGTTTCAGAATTAAATGCTGTTTCCCGCGGTATTACTGTGCTGTAAATGAGAACGAAAATCGGCAAATATTGCCGCAGTTTTTTAACCCGCGGTTTCGGTGCAGTATTTACGCTGTTGTAAAATTTTATGATGAGTTTTTTCGCGATGAGCTTAATAGTTGGACGGAGATTAAATGTTGTTTATTTAGCTATATTTTTATAGGATAACCTAGATTGGTACCGACGGGATCGATAAAACATTAATGGTTTCAGACTAGTGCTTGCTCGTGACTTTTTAAAATGATGGGTGTTTGCGGTTACTTTCCGCTCAAAGACAAAGGAAGATATAATGAGACTATTCTTGTAGCCTTAACAACCACACAGACGTATGTATGTATATATATACATGTACTTACTCACGCCTCTTTCCAAGAAGGTGTAGGCAGAGGTGTCAGGACACCCACGTTTTAGGTAGCACGTTTTGTTCTGAGCTGTGGTAGGGGGCGAGCCTATCACCAGATCGGGCACAAATTGCTGACTACTTATAAATATAAAAATCCAATATCACTTTGCCAAACCCAGGATTCGAATCCGAGGCCTCAGCTTTTTAATCATACCGTAGAACAACTGCGCCACCGAGTCAACCTTAAAATTATTTGCAAAAATAATGCGAAGTCCATTTCGCACTAAGCGTGACGGACTATTGTTTTATTTATTTCAATCGTCGTATTCATTCATTTCATTAATTAATTTATTTATTTAATTCTTTATTCTACACAGTAACATTAGAATAACAGTTTTAGAGACAATTCAAAATAACAAAGTACAAATGGCGGTCTTATCGCTCTACGGCAAGTTCTACCAGACTACCATAGGATGGATTCATGAGTATGAAAAAAGAAAGGGCAGTGCAAAATAAAGACAATGAAAGAACGGAGACATTAATAATATTCACATATAAATACGTACCACATATACATACATATTTATATACATTCATAGAAAAATAAATATATTACCAATATAGGTAACCAATAAGAGGAAATATCCCGACTGAGTATGTCTATCAGTTTAAACTAGTATCTTCACAATTATCTATTTCACGCGAAAAGTAAAACAAAAATATCTGCTTTTATATTATTAGTCTTGTAGTTACTCTAGTTTTAAAATTTTCGAGCCACATCATCCCTGTAAAAGCGTTAGTCGTCCTGACATAAATTTACAAACACTTCAAGCCACGCACACATACGAGTACAGTTGAATAAAATAAATCCTTCCATAAATAAAATCAATTTTTCATCGCGTAATTAATAAAACTTAATACGTATCGTTTTAATATCGACAACGTGCATTGAGAACACCACTTCCTTTATTTATGGCAATAAATTTATAAAATGGTTGTCGTTTCCCGTTCGGAAAACCAAAAACCGCGTTTATAAAAGCATGTACACATATTTACAGCACTATCGGAATAATAAATTATACAGTCAAATGATATGCGGCTGTTGGGAATTGAATCGAAATTAAAATTAGCGAGCCTTTAATGGCAGAGTAATGGCATGTTTGCGTTCACGATGACATCGCTGGGTACGTACAAATAAATACAATTGGGTTTGTGGGAATAAAAGAGTAGGAGAGGCTTATTACGCAACGAGTGGGATATTAATCTTTTATATTATACTAGTGGTATGGCCCGGCTTTGCTCGGATGCAGATGGCGGCCAAAATTAGTATATATCGACCAATCAGACCACGAAAACAAATAAAATTTCCTCTTGTTAGCTAGATTTCTCACTACTGTTAACCTCCTAAATGTTCGAGAATGGCGAGCGCAATGGAATACCAAGCTTTGCTTTGCAATTCAAGGTGTTGTTTGGTTTTGCTACTGTCCATGAGCAGTCGTATCGCTTATGTTAATATCATGAAAAAAAAAAAAAGAATACAGGACGAATTGAAAGCAGTTTAGCCTGAAATGACATTCCAATAGAGATAGTAAATTGACTTTTAAATCGTAAGAAAAAATCATTTTAGAAATACCATAGAGAAGTAAAGACTATGTATATGTTGACCGTGCAATGAGGATTAAATTCTATATCATGAAGTTCCATAAAAATAAAGAGAAAAAATAAACAAACTACAGTTTTAAATGATATATGATCGTGCATTATTATTGATATAGCAATAAAATCATTTAAAGCAATATTGAATATCAATAAATAGAGCTAATTGGCGGAATAGCAAAAAAAAATATCAAACAAAAACTACGAACATCGGGTCAAATAAAAATGCGAATTTAAATCGTTCCAACTATCAAAGCATTGAATCGTAACTAATGATAGTTTATTTATTTATACTTTTTGCTCAGCAAAGCAATTAAAAAGTATGTAAACACAAATTGCAGTTTTATCAAACTAGGCAATTTTTCATCGACATCCATTGGATGGGTAAACGACAAAGAAACAGCTGTTCAGCCTACACGGTAATTAAAAGGTACTTTATCGAATTTATAGAAATTATGAAAAATATAAAGGCTAGGAGAATGGGTGGTAAAGTAACTATAGGGAAAGAAAACCATGCTTCAATTGGCAGTTTAAGATATAACTATAAATAAAAATAATAATAATAAATAACACCCAACAGTCACATACATAGTCCTGACCCCACACTAAGATCGAGTCTTGTGTCGTGGGTATCAGGAACTACGAGAGTCTTTTCGGTCTCACAAACACCCAGACCCGGAAGAAATATTTGTGGGACGCACAAATATTTTTCTCGGTGCGGGGTTCGAACCGGCAGCCTCTCGTTTCACAGGCGGCGTCTAACCAACTGCACCACGGAGGCTGGACTATAGTAAAAAAAATTGAAAATGAATATATTAAGATAGTAAGTGTATCACTTGTGGTAGGTATCTCATATGGGAGAGGCCGCCAGGGTAGGTTGTGCGCAATGTTTACTTATCCCATCAAACAGTGGTGTAAATGCACGATTGTGTTTGGTTTTCTTAGGTCTTAGGATGTCGAGCGTACTGAAATATGACAAGCATTGCTTTTTAATTCGTGGCGTCTACAGTAACATATTTTGAGTAATCCATCATATTGACCTAGATATATAGATAGAACATTATTTCACACAATTTCATACAAAAATATAACAAATTTTCATTACAATTAATTAGAGAGTGCAATGGCAGTCTTACCGCTATTAGCGATCCCTCCCAGACAACAAAAATATTATAATTATTTACGGATTGGTATTAATTTGACGTGGAATACCGTATAGATGTTATGGGCCAAGTGATTAATGCGGGCAGTATTCGTAATGACCGGGCAGTATGAATATTGCCGAGCCAGATCGGGCCAAGTGATTAATTACAATCTAAACACACCTATTTATCACATAGCCCGGGCATTATGAATATGGCTACATGATGATCGGGCAATGAGATTAATAGGTGATTTTTTACGTGGTGCGCTGCCGCATTGTTGAATTGATCTGCTTATGTTTAGTTGTTTTTTAAAGTCCGAAACATTATCTTCAGAAGAAAATTAGTTTACCCACTTTATGGATCAGTTAGGTCGACTGTGCCCCAAAACTGACTCGGAACACCCCGTACGAACTTCACGTAGTCTTTTGGCTACCGACCCTGGAGTGTATATAAAAAGCCTGAGGCGCGGAGGGAGAGCAGCCCCCGCCCGCTGTAACGAAGGATAGGCAACCGTACGAGCCGTAGCGGCTGAGGCTGCAGCAGCAAGCCGATGCTGCGGGGGTGAGCATGGGTGCTTATCTTTGTTAAGCAAGGGCAAAGGGGCTGAACTTCTGTAGCGCCGCAGACGATGCAGAAGCTAATTTGTATTGACAACAAGTGTTTTAAGGGTTAGGTTGCTATAATAGATATTTCTCAGGAATGGTGCGTTACCTTTTCATGGAAGTGGTACCAGGGGAGGTGAGACACTCCCTCCCCCCTCCAATCCTCCCAACCCACCCCTCGTGCTGCCCTATTCTAAATTCTACCACTTCGGCTTATTGTTTTGATTTTGATTCGCTTTACATCACTCTGCCCAATAGGCACTTGGAATTATTCATAATGCCCGAGCAATTTGATAAATTGATTGGTTATAATCACATTGACCCGCTCTTATTAGGCATTATTCATATTACCCGGGCATTATGAATAATGCCCGATTAATCACTTGGCCCATAACATTGATATATCATTTATAACGTAGAGAACAGTCTCTTCATGAAAAATTTGAAAATGAAAGATTCAGAGGCGATACGTCAATGTGTATCATCTTTGTTACAAAAGTGCCCAAGCTAAATCTCCCAAAATAACTTTTATTCTTTTTGTTTTATTTCAATGCGTAACATTCGCGTCAATCTAAGAAACTATTAAACATCTGGTCTAAGCTAAGATAATTTTCTGTCAATCACATAAAGATAACCAAATTAAGCACACTCTATCAAGAGTATTTAGTCATTTTTATAGACGTCATCAAAATCAAAATCCAATTTAAACTCTTTCAGAATTTACCTATGTATTCGTATTTGACACGTGCTTACCAGCACAATTTAATTACAAACAAAGGGAGTAAAAACAATTATACAATTAATTCATGGCAGTATTTTATCGGACCGCAATCTAAATGGACGTTCTCGGACATCGGTGTATTATTCAAGCGTCGTTTTATACAAAATAACGTGATGAAAGCCTATAATCCCCTCCCATTAAGCACTTATTGTGAGGTTGATCCGTCGAGCACTTTTACGAAATCATTTTTCGTGATTATACATTCTGTTTTCGATGCTCATTCGCGGCTTGTTTGGGAGACTGGGGTATGTTTTAATTGTGACATTTGTGTTATATTTAAATGCACTGTTATATACTAGTAAAAAAAATATGTGGAAGTGTGGAACGCCAAGTATTACTTTTACTTTGTAGTTCATGGTATTGTTTGGTCGGTCGTGTCGTTTACCATCAGGCGAATAATGCACTCGTTTCGCCGTACAGTCAAATAAAAAAAAAAACATTCATCGTTAATTACAATAAAATAATGATAGCGAGAACATTTCTGACAATAAAGACTTAACATTCATTATTCATGTCGGTTTTAACTCATCGTATTGGTTTGACCACGACCGTATCGTTTTAATGCATTACATAAATAAAATAAGATAAGAGTTTAATGCTTATTCATTACTGAACTTATTAAGTTATGTGAATGCCTCAAAAACACTGCGACGCTACTTGAAATATAACATTTCTCATAAAATACAGTATTAGAAGTTAAAATATTCCGCTACAAATTTCATGGCGTGTAATTATCTATAAACCAACTCTATAATATCGGTTCCGTACACCGCATGTTTTCGCTACAAACTTGGTAAATACAGGGAAAAAATGAAGTTATTCAGCCGGGAAAATTGTAGCTCAAAGCTATTTTTGTATTCCAACTTTACGTGAAAAACTTGATAAAGGATTGTTGCTTGACAGTTTATTCAGAAATACAATATTATTTTGTAATTGATATGCCAACCGCTGTTTTGTCATGTTCATGAATACATTAAAACGATAGTATATACTCTTTTTGTATGTCCGATACATGAGAAAACGGTCTCCTCGTGTTAAATGATAACCATTATACAAATATGGATTGAAAATGAAAGAGAAGAAAAGAGTACGGTTGGAGACTAATTAATAATAATTTAGCAATACAAAGAAACACAACTATGAAAAATTGAAATAAAACTATTATTTATGGATTTTATCGCGAATTAAGTTTAATTTTTTTAACATTTTTGACATCTCGACGTTTCGATTACTTTACAGTTTTCGTGGTCACGGGGCGGACTGAACTGTGAAAAAGTTAGTATCTCACACGGCAGTTCTCTATATCCTATCTATCTTTAAGAGGTTTAAATGGATATCGTTACTATGTCGATAAGACTGTATGCTTCAGTAAACAAAGACAGACATACAATATTATCTTGCCTAGATATGTATAAATATATGCACCTTATCTCAATATCTCTGTCTTTCTTTACTGAAGCAATAAATATATCGAAACTTCGAGAGAAATCTCTTGTTAAAGATAGATAGATTATAGAAACCGGCCGTAAGAGATTCGCCAAAACTCAGTCCTCAATATCAAATATATTTTTCATTCAATGAGTTCAGCAATTGTGAAGACAGGTCACCCGATGGTAA
This sequence comes from Hyles euphorbiae, assembly GCA_023078785.2. Taxonomy (NCBI): domain Eukaryota; kingdom Metazoa; phylum Arthropoda; class Insecta; order Lepidoptera; family Sphingidae; genus Hyles; species Hyles euphorbiae. The sequence continues at coordinate 11,576,301 of CM041039.1, read as the reverse complement.
GTGACCACTGCCGCTCCTGGACATCCACAACGTTTGGATCCTAGGTGTGCTGTTAACCCAATAAATGGGAACGGTAGAGGGAAGGAAAATGTATGAAACGAAGAAAAGGGTATTAATCATTGTGTATCTATTGACCCTGGTCGACCTAGAATCTAGATTACCATAAAAAGTGAGTGAGCTGTATAATAATAAAAAATGTACTACGCAAAATCGCATCAGATATCGTTGTAAATTTTAAATGCCTTTGAAACGTCTCAATCTATTGTTAATTAGCGAGATCGTACGCTATTATCAAAAATTCTGCGAAACTTTCCATTGTGTCAACTTGTCTGAACGAGTTTTATTCGTTTTTAATTTATTTTTGAAAAGATAAATAGTAAGGTATTGCTGAGACTCTAATGTAAAAATGTTTTAATTCGTCACGCAATTTGGAAACTATTGTTGAAGGGCGATTTATTTATTTGCATTATTTGAACCTAACTATGTCTTAAGCTTGTATCTTATAAATCTACTCCTATTCGTTGAGTTTCAAAAGGATTAAAAAGTATACCAGAAATCACGAGTCTTTCAGTCACAACATTCAAAACGAAACAAATATTCTTTATCACAAAATACTGCCTCAATTTACAGCAGTGTATACAAAGCAACTCACACTAAGTGCAATAATGTGCATTCAACGTATCAAACGGGCTGATAAAAAGTTTTCAGTCTACGCCACTGGTTCTTAACTAGTGGTCCTTGGAAGTTGAAAAGTGTGGAAGCTTCCCAAGTGTCCAAGTAATCATAGATTTGTTGCCGGTCTATCAAATTGGGTAGAGAGCGCGAAAGAAAAATGATGGATAGGGTAAAGGATATTGAGCATTTGAAAATCTCATGTATGAAACAAAAAGAGACAGCTGAGCTGATGCTTCACGTCAAATTGCAGTAAGACAGAAGTACCGTCCCGGACAAACTTGCACATTTAGGCTGAGACATGAATGACAACAGCGTGGCTCTACCAACTGCAAATTATTAGGAAGTGTTACAGCTGTTTGTAGTCGCTATCCCCGTAATTAAGAAAATTTTACATACATAAAGGTCACTGAATCCCAAAGGGACAGGCAGATACTATGGATCTCCACTTTCCTCGATCTTAACACACTATCTTCGCTTCGTCCTCTTTCATTAATTTCCTCATGCATTCACGTTGATTACGGATAATTTTAATCTAACTTGCGGAGAGGGTGCCATCGATTTAGCTGAAGTAGGTCCGATGAGTTCGATCCCTATGAACTCTTCCATTTACAATCGCCTCATGTATCGTTTTTGTTGATCGCCTTTTGTCCATCCTCTCTGCACCCCCAATCTTAACACTAGCAGAAAGTCCTACCGAGCTATATTATCCGCGAAAATTTTGCTGTCTGAGAGATCAAATTCTTTGCTACTTGATATCGTCATCATAAGGCGCAAGACAGTTGCATTGCAGAGCCAGCATAAACATGAGTAAAAAACCCAAGTAGAATCAGTTACAGAAACTTTTAACACTAACACGATGTACAATCGTCACATATCGGTGTTGCTCGTACGTGGCTTCACGAGAAAATCACTTTGCAATGAAGTTAGCGGCGCGAGTAGCACCACTGAACCGCGAAATGAGTTCCAAGTTTCTTTAGACGAACAACCGTTTATATGAAATGTAAACTGTGTTGGTTTTTTCAACTTTGTTTAAATGTTATTTCTTTTAATTAATTCGAAACATTTTAATAATCCTTCTTTTTCATAAAAATGGCTGACTAGATTTCTGTCTATATTTTCGAATAACTTTATTACTGCACCACTATAGGGTCATCAAAATCTATTTCTAGTAATTATGTAGGTTCAACAATTGATCGCTGTAGCAATCTTTGGTAAGGCCCTAGTCCAACAATGGACTTAGTGTAGCGAAAAAAAGAAGATATCTACCTTGCGATTTCATGACTTTGTTTGATATCAAGCCTTTAAAAAAACACCAATACCTCCTTTCTATTTTTTCCTGTCTGCTTCTCTGATAAATTGATAGACAAGCGTGGTTGTATTCATAGATGGCAACGATCATTAACATCAGGTTCAACAATTTCATCAACAACGTATTTGCTATCGTTGGCTGGAAATCGAATAAAAAAAAAAACAAATTAATACTGATGTATTAGTTTGTTTATTTAAATGAAAATAATCATGAATGCATTCAGGATTAGTCAACATAATTCCTAATACAAAAAGCACAGCATGCACAACTATTGTACGTCATGATAAACCTACAATCTCTGAGCCATACTAGAATTCGCTTAAATAATTTATTTCTAGAAAGCTTGTGCCAGCGCCTTGTTTCAGGATCCACTGCATATCCAGTTTCTCGGAATGCTAGCGTGAGGATTGCCTGATGAATGTTTCTTGTTTGTGTGTGCATTGTTAAGACTAAGCAGAACTTGGAATAGTATTATTTACGTTAAAATAATTAAACTTTATAACGGATAAAAGATTGAAAACTTTCATTATTTTATAACCTTCGGAAATGTGCACGTTAGGCTCAGTTTTTTTTTTTATAAAAATGGAAATGTGAAACTAAGGTGTCCTCACCTTAATGTATTCCTATACATTAGGGTTAGGAGTTTCGGCTCTATCAGTGACTTATCAAAATGTCACAACAACATTACTTCATGAAAGTATTAACATTTAACGATACCTTCTTTATCGGACCGGTTTATTCTCACAGTAATTTTCTAAGGTTCTATATGCTTACAATAATGTCTGAAGATAAAATATGACCCAAAAAAATTTGTTTACAAAAAATATAACCTTGCCATATAATTTTCAAAAATCATCAATCAACACAATACCATTAATTCAAAACAGGTATAATTTGTATCGCCAGGATTCACCATTAACCAAATAAATGAGAACGGAAAGTGTTTATTTCTCGCACTGACGCGGCAAGATATTTTTTAAGAAGAAAAATTGTGCGAGAGGGCTGATGCGACAGTACTGGGACTATTACTCAACGTGTCATCTCGTTTCGGCCGAGGGAACTCGAGTGACGCTTGTTTTCCTGCCCCTTAAATGGATGGACCAAGCCACTTGCTTTCAGCGATTATCTGGGCAGATCCGTCTTAGATTGTGTCGGAATTAATATACTTGGTATTGGAATGCTCTAAGACAGTTTATGCTTTCAGTTTCTAGAAATGCTGTTGATTTGGCTACTTTGAAGACGGTCGGTTCTAGGATTCAGGCAAAGGACTAGTTTGAGTGTGTGGGTAGCAAATAGTTTCTTAACATAGTTGATGCGTTGGAATTAAATATATTGGATGAAACCTGCATACCATTGGGATTTGTAAGATTTTCTATGCTATCGTTCGTTGTATGTTCCGTCCCACGATGTGATGGGTGGCAAGCCTATCATCATATCGGGCACAAATTTCTAACTCTAGGCTGATAATGAATATAAAAACCCAATATGACTGCTCAACTCCTAATTCGAACCCGAAACCTCAGCTTTTAACCGTACCTTAGTACAACTACGCCACCGAGGCCGTCAAGGCAACGTAAATATATGTAGTGAAAATAAATCAAGGCATTTTTTGCATATCCTTCAGTACCGTTGAATCGCGACAAGTTCATGCATCAAAATGTTAAAATAGCGACAAAACAGAAGCATCTTTCGGAGTTTTTACTTCAATGGTACAAATTAACTGTCGGAAATTTTATGACTAGAACACTTTTACGATTGTGTTCGAGACATTTTACCTTCGCATTTCTTTTCCTTTTACATCGAGGAAATGTAAAAGGTGTTATGCATACATAATTCTGTAAAGGTTATTTCCTACTTTGTCGCTGGCATTCGTCAATTCTTGGATTTATGGGTTTTTTATTATCACCAGTTGTTTTATTGTTCATTCTGATATAATTATGTTGAAGACTTGATACTTTGTGTCTGTGGTTTGATATTTTTGTAGAGTCTGCATTTCTATACCAGGTCTGCATTTCTATTCTCTTTTCAGTAGTTACATAGCTTTTAAGAATTATGTTCGAATACGTATACATATTATACATACGTACTCATTTAACTTTTTATACATTTAATGTTTATACTCAAGAATTTAAGTGGTATTATTTGGAATGACCCAAAGGAAATTGAATATTTTTTTTTCATTCCAAATAAATATTGCGTTCGTAAGAGTATACGAATACTTTAAAAAATATATATAAAAGATAATACTGACACAGTCATAAAAAATCAAATTAATATCACACACTATAAGATGATAAAACATGTACTCAACACAGTCAGTTATATTGAATACAGTACAATGCACAAACATGCAAATCCTAACAACGGCGAACATACTAATAATTTGACAAGAAATCTCCCCGCAGCTATTCATACAACTCCGAACGTCCACTGAATAGGGTCATCGGAATGAAAGCACCACGTCAATAAGTAGCGATGTCAGGAAACTGCAAATAAGAAGTTGGAAAAAGAATGGTCGCAGATATCGTAGACGAGTTCTGAGAGTTCATAACATGCAATTACAGGATTTCGCCATTGTATCTTTGAAGACATCTAACAAAATTATTGGAAATATTCAGAGCGGAAACATTGCAGCAGAGACAAAGACTTCTGCTGAGGTACAGTTGTTTGAGAAACAAATTCTGGATTCAGCAAAAATTGTTCTGTAGTTTGCAAAGATAGATCGGATGAGTGGCTGTCGAGTGAGTTTTGTTTGTTATGACATCAAACATTTTAAAATTTTTTTTATAAGTATTCTTGATAATATTTTGACATAGTTCAGGGGTTAATTAATGTGAGCATATTAAATTAACCAGTAATCTTTTATCCTGTACCAGCTTTGATTTTTCGAATGGAATCTATTTTCGCAGAAGTAATCAATAACGTAATAGGTTTATTTTTACATAAATTCAGATTTTAACCTACATAGGTGGTATTTATTTTTTGAAATCGACTGCCTCAGTGGCTTTGTTGTGCTACGCAACGATTATAATTCCGAAGCTGAGATCTCAGGTTCGAATACCCGGTCGAGAAAAGTCATATTGAATTTTTCGGCCCATTGTTAGAAATGCCCATAGTTAGATAGATCCATGTATTATCGTGGACGTAATTCACAAGGTGAAATGTGGATGGGTGGGGTAGCGCCTCTGCCTATCCCTGGGAAAAAGGTGTGACTGTATGTATGTAGGTTACGTATGAAATCTAGTTTTCATATGAAGTAAACCAACCTTATATATAATTCATAGTCAACAATTGCCTTTATTGGCAACAATATTAACTTTTCCTTGTTGTTTCTTCTAAGTTTATGACATAATCAACCCTCAGACCCAACATCAAACCTTCATCAAGTAAATTAAATCCCAGTGTGTTCTTACCAAAACAATTCTGTCAACGCATGTTCAAATGTTTCATTATCAGCGTTCTCGTCCCAAGTCAATCACGGATCAAATTAGGCCCAGCCACTATTATATTCCAGTTCTATTCGTGAAACATCAACATTTCTGGCACGTACCGTCGCAGAGCACGCCTCAGAGGACCGGGGGTCAATTTCCTTCAGAAACTGAGATCTGACTGCGAGACGATTACTGTTCAAGTGTATGTGAATGACTGTGGAGATTGCCAAAACAAATTATTGTTGATTTCGTTTGAATATAAATTGTTTGGAGTCAGAGTTGTTTCGGTATAGTAAATCGAAATTATGTTTATTTTTTATTTTAATGAATGACGAGACGGTTTTGCCATTCGCCTGAAGGTAAGAGATACGATCGCTGATGGACAGTAACAAAACCAATAAAATCATGTATTACAAAGAAATGCTTAGCATTTCACAGCGCTCGCCATACTTAAAAATAAAATGTAAGGTCTCAATATGTCCAGTAGTTACTCTGGCTGCAGTGTCCCCCAAATTGGAATATAACAGTGCATTTAAACTGCTATTTAGCGGGAGAAATAGTCATTGCAGTGCTACCTACCCAGGTGGCCTCTCACATATAAAATGCAAACTATAACTGAGTCACTATATAATTAGAAAAATAAAAGACTGTGTGAGTGACGTAGTTGTACTACTATACGATTACAAAGCTAAGCTTTCTGGTTTGAATCCCGGGTCGGGCCAAGTGATATTGGATTTTCCCATTCATTATCAATCCGGAGACGGGACTTTGTGCCCGGTATGGCGATAGGCGCGCTCCTATTATTGTGACGGAACATACGAAGCAAAATGCGGGTGTCCTGATACCACCTCTGTCTACGCCTACTGGGAAAAAGGCGTGAGTAATACTTACATTAAAATAAAAGACGTTCTCACATTCACACCCACTATTCTAGTGCCGTGTCTACCGATGCCAATAACCATGCCTTTTAAGTCAATACGCAAATTGATATACGAGTTAAGTTTCTTATTCCTAACTGACACCACTATCGGATATGATAAAGCGTGAAAGAAGACGACAAATGACCGCTCAGCTTCAGAACACCGACTTTCACATAGAGCTGTGAAAAACGTGAGTAATGGTTCCGCTTCCACCAGAATATGAAGTGAAGACATGCAAAATGGTTATATTATTTGTCAATACTTATTCGAGAGGTATTTTTTTAGTAATGAACAAGTAGGTGTGATATAATTTCAATGAAAATCATAACGCATTTAAAGGGTTGTAAGAAGTTGGGTGGAGTACAATAATTTAAAAAAAATCCGCATTAGTAGCAATGAATAAGAATCCATTAATGATGCTAGACTCTCATTCGTTGATTTCGGTTCATATAGTGCCAATAATATCCCATCTGAAAAAGTCATAATATGGTGTACTGCCATTAGATTTTTAGCCACAAATTGCGTAAAACTTATGAGGGTATCTGTCTGTAGCAGACTATTTACGTCAGGACACGGGCCTCCTCTACAATCGACAGTATGATTGAGAGTGGTTAGGCCACATAGTCCACCATGCTGGCCTAGTGCGGGTTGGGAGACTTACATATCATAGATATTTTTTTTTTAAATCGCCATCGTATTGAGTTTTCCTCGCGATGTTTTTCTTCACTGTTTTTGGTGCGTGGTGATTGAGTATCAATTCAAACATGAATCCGAAAAGTCAGAGATACGCCTTGGGATTCAACCCATGACCACCGTAAACATGTTAGCAGTAGCGTTTAGTCCGTTTACCAACAGGCCACCACGCACTATATGAGGGTATAGTAAAGTCTAAATTATTTGATAACGTAGTTTTCAGATAGACCAATTATGTTTAAGCTACAACATTGATTCATTCAAAATATCTTAATGAACGGCTCCTAAATGATACTAAATTATTATTTCTCAAATGTCAATAGTAGAATTAACAAATGAAAACAATCAACAACACAAAGTTTTAACTTCAATTTCTGAATAATACCGCTGCAGTTGCAATAGGACAAATCTCGAACCAATTGCACATTTCTATTACCTTGCGGCATCAGCATCGGGAGATATACGATTATGGACCATTAGTGTTTCGGGTATCTCCGTTTCGGATCGGCGATTTCCGCCAGTCCCCAAACTGCCCAGGGGAAACGTTAACCAAACGGTAGCAAATGGAAGAAACGTTTTGATAATGCTCGCAATAAATTCCTACCTCTATCAGTATTATCATGTGGAATTATACGTTGGGTAAGGTATTAACGTAATAAGCGAGGCATTTACTGGGATTTTATAAAAATATTTCATTGTCCAAATGATGGATGAACTGGTGGTGGTGTATACATATTATGAACCGGCTCACGTATTACCGGGAATTTAATTTAATGTTACAATTTAAAAAGGAGAAATGGATTAAAGGACGGTGTTTGAGCTGAAAGACAGAGCTTGAAATATGCTAAGACAACGTTCAGTAGAAAAAAAATGAAAACACATTGTCTTTTATTAATAATGATCAAGAGTGTCATATTATCCAGAGAAACTTTTTAATGGTTTTGGTGATACTTTAATATGTGTATGACAAATAATTTTAAAAAGTCCACACCAGTAAACATATCCTCCGAAAAGATTTTACAGCGACCGTGGAAGACGACTTGTTATTTTAGTCTTGTCTAATTCATATTTCTTACTGCAGTTTATTTTAAAAGCACAACTCAAAGGCTAGAGCTGTTTGTAAGCGTCCCTTACTCGGAGTTTAGTTTGGAACTCACCAAAATATTCCCAAAGTCACCATTTTTATTTGAGGCGGGATTTCAAGTTGAAACGTATAATTACTTGGCAAGAAGCGGGTTGCAGCTGGTCCTATAACTTTCTTATGCAGCCCGCGGCTTCAAAAGGAAAAACTTTGGTGTTCGGATGAGACTCATAGCATAATGAGTTCTTCTATTTTTGAAGCGCAACTTTATCTGTTACTAAAAACATTTTTATTACTCTAGACGGAAAGCGATTCGAGGGAAAAAAAGTAAAAGTTCAACTGAAACGTTTGAAAAAGCAAAACGGAATTTGTTTTGGTAAAGTTGGTCCTCTATGTGGATGGACTTACCACTTATATCAAGTAAGTATAAAAATGGGGGATATAACTTATGCCACCAACATAAAGCTAACAATTCTCATTTATTTTGGAACAGGGGTCACTCTATGAAACGATACGAATTTCGAATTTTCGGACGCCGTACGTGAAACTTTACATGTGTACCTAGATACTCCATAAAATGTTGGATTCCTTTATCACACGTCGTAATCATAGACTAATTTCTGAGAAAATGATAATATGTATAATAGAGAATAGTATTGATTTTCAGAAGTGGAAAACTTATATCTTACACCGGACGATGAACAACCGAACATTCGAAGTTCGTATCGTTTCATAGTAACCGCTCTGGTCTTTAAGCCACCCAATAATTTGAAGCATTAAAAAGTATTTAAGAATAACTGAATAATACTGCGGGTGCATTATGAACTGAACTAGGAAATCCCTGTATACTATCGAGACGGGGCACGATGTCTCCCACTGTTTATTTTTAAGCCATTACATTAGATTTATAACCGGCCAGCACCATTATCTAGACCGAACTACGAAGTTCGGTTGCACCATAAAAAGACGAAGAGTATTGGCCATTTGTAAACTCAAATCCCGCTGTGCTGTTAATGCCTATTGTATTGCGAGATTGCAAATATGAAACATTTGGGCTGCGGAATTATGTAATTCGGATTTAGCTTTGAGTGCTCTGTTTGTTTTGGATAAAATTTTAATGGAACTAGTGAAGTAATTCGAAGTAAATCACATGAAGTATAGAAGGCAAATGGTAATAAATTTGATTTAGATTTTACCTGGTTTTAAGTTAAAATGTGACGCAGTGATGTAGGTGTCTTTGGCGCCAAGAGGTTTTTGTAAAATGAAAGGAATCCACGTTTGTTAACAACACCGATAAAATAAAAAGACGACACAAGGCATGCATATATAAATACTAATCCAGAGTTTCTTAACCTTTAAGTCATTGGGGATCATGACAAAAATCTGACTAGCCATTGGCCGACCGGTTGGTTGACTGGTAGGGTTGTATGTTAATGCAATACCGAAATGTACATAAATAAAGGATTTTGCTATCAAACCATAAATAAAACGTGACCACTTAGAAAAATTTGAGGGACCACCAGTGGTCCACGAGCCACCAGTTAAGATCCGCTTTACTAGTTGATACCACATTACCTACAGGGCCTTTGGATACAGGCATTTTTTTGTTTGGATTAATAGCGAAACGATCATACCATTTGCCTGACGGTGAGCGACACGACCGCTCATGGACAGTAGAAAACCAAACAACATTATAAATTACAAAGACATATTTTCAGTCTCAATATGCCCCGCAGTGTGGCAACAATATTTTTCATGTATCTAATTAAAAAATAAACTACTACTGTTACGATCATGGCTAAGTAAATAGCCCTCCAGCGAGGAAAAATATCAAACCGTATTTAAGACATCATTAAAATTAAACACAGTAATCCATACGAAAACTAAACGAATAATTTGTTAACAGCGGCGAGTAAATTACCACGCATGTCGGTCTAATTAGCGAACTATATCTGGGTCAGTACGGACAAAGCGATGAGAAATTTTAAGGATAGGACGCCATTTTAATTTTATTTTTCGCTGGCTAGTGACGTGATGAAAGTTTCATAAGTAGCTGACGGGGCACGTCGGGTCGAGTGCTATGAATAATTATAAAGATTTTTACTGTAAGAGATTTCGTGACAGGTAAATATGTAAAGAAATTTAATTTACACGAAAATTTATTCTGTTGGCGTAATGTAGTAATTCGAGTGCTCTGAGAAAAATTAAGTGAAAGAGAATTTTACGTTAGTTTTGAGTAAATAATTTAAGGCTACATGCCAAACTGCTCTAGTAGCTACAGGATGTCTCGAAATCTGACAATCATTTGTTCTATCAATCAAAGTCACTATGCTAGTCTTGTGAGTGCATGAAGGTTCCTCAAGATCTTTTCTATTATCACAAGTAATGATTCATAAAAAGGCTTTTAGGTAGTAGAAAGTAGGGACTCTTGCAAGATTGTCTAGGTTAGTCCTGTATATTCTATATCTGTATCAGCTCATATACGTCCCACTGCAGGGCACGGGCCTACTCTACAATCGTAAATACGATTGAGAGTGGTTAGGCCATATAGTCCACCACGATGGCCTAGTGCAGGTTGGCGGACTTTACATAACATAAACACTCTTACAAATCGCCATGGTATTCAGAATTCCTCACGATGTTTTTCTTCACCATTACAGTGCGAGGTGATTGACTATCAATACACACATGACTACAAAGTCAGAGGGGTGGTGCTCTGAGGTTTGAATCCGCTATCGCCGTGAACATGTTGGCAGCCGCGTCTAGTTCGCTACCAACAGACCAATACGCACTTTGGCTCGCCAGTGGATTATCTATTTACGTTGTATCAAACCTAACTTCAGATAATATAATGAAATACTTTCGTCACGCCAGATTGATTAACCTTCCTATACCCGCGTATTGGTCTGTCAGACCGACTGTTTCGGTTTGCGTCTTTTTCTTATGAACGGAAAATGTTAGCACATTGGGCTCACTGCTAGCTGCGTGAATCGTCGCCGGCGTCTATTTAGTGTGCCGCGAGCGCTTGCGCGGGTAACACGTGTGACAGTACACGACACCAGTTGGTCCAGGAGACCGACGCGGGTATAACTGTTACAATTTTAGGTAAGTGCTGTATTTCATTAGTCTTATAATTTTAATGATTTCTTAATTTATTATTGGATCACTATTTTATAATATACTTTTAAACTACTTTTAGGTTAAATTATCATCTCAAAATGGACGATGAGCGAATAAGACTGATTTTAGAGGAGAATGATTCAGGTTCTAACTACGATGACAAAGACTTGCTGAAATTTGTAAATTAGATGGTCCAGAGTCCACAGCTACAACAATTAATAATAAAACGGGTCGTTGTTATTATTGCAGCTCCAAAAAAAATCGCAAGACGCGATATAACTGCACTACTTGCAAGAAATATTTTTGTATGGAACATGCAATTATGGTGTGCTCTGACTGCTATGGTGGACCATCAGAAGAAATTTAATATATATTCTATTATTGTTTACTTAGTTGTTTTCAAGATTTAAGAGTTTTTTTATTGGTTTGATTTCAGAAGATATATTTTTTGTTTAAATTTATGTAGTTTATAAGAATAAGTGCTGTATTTCAAAGGCTGTAATAAAAAGACTGTTAGTCAGTAATAAACATTAATATTGCGATAAATTTTGTTTAAATTGATTGTGCAAAAGTCCCTTTTAATCGTAAATTAAATTTTAATGTAGTTATAATGATAGATATTTATTTAGTAAACGTTAGAACTATCGGGTCCGAGAGACCGACGCGGGTATATGTGTTATTGTATTTGACGCGGGTATAGGAAGGTTAAAAAAAAAACAATTTTACTAAAGGGACAGCAGTCACTTGTTAAAAGCGGAAAAAAGTAAATAATATTTGGTTTTAAAATGGGTATTTGGTGCAATGCAGAATGGAAAATAAAATTACATCGTGTTGCCTTTGTACATTCGTGTACATTTGGTTTTGCATTTTTTAAAGTATCAGAATAAGGGATACGTTTCCTTCAACAAGAATTATAGTTTGCTTTACGTATTTAAGTCTATATTTTCTACTTGTCTTGCCATACATTTTCTGTTTGGGTAATATATTTTTTTACAGGGATTTTATTTCTAGTATTTCCTGTTTATTTCATTATAGTCTGTTTGTTTTTAGATAAAACAGTTATTATTTATGAAGAAATTAGAATAAATAAGTTTGTGTTTTTCAATAAGACATTTAGTTAAGTTCCTGGATAAATTAATATAAAGTATATAAATTAAATGTTTTATTGTAGAGCCAAACTATAACTATAGTTCTACTGTTGTTTTTTTTTTTATTACAATGAATGGCGAGACTACCATGCCATTCACCTTATGGTAAGCGATACAACCGTTCATTAAAAATATCAAAACCAAACAATGCCTTAAATTACAAAGCAATGCTTGGCATGCTGCGCTCGCCATCCTGAGACATAAAATGTTAAATTTCAATTAGTTCAGTAGTTACTCTGGGTCCTTTAATCCAAATTAACCGTGCATTTACACTGCTGTTAAGCGGGAAAAATAGACATTACAGCGGTACCTACCCAGGCGGCCTCTCACATATAAAAGACCTACCACCAGCAACCTTAGATTATATACTCGTCTAGATTGAGCAATGCCAACAAACGATGCGCTAAAACTGTCCTCACTTTCTTTGATATGTGTGAGTACCGGTCGTGTAATTCATATTGTGTAGGTAAGTTATTATTTACTCATTAAATAAATAATTCCATTCTTCTTGTTGTTCTTCTGATCGAAATATGATGTAATGATATTTATGTTTTATCTCCCATAGTTTCAACAAATCTTCCTAGTAATAAATTGACAACACTGACCAATGAAATTCATCTTCAAAATAACGAATTAAAAGTTCATGTTTTCTTCAAATAATAGTGGTTTAACAATAACGTTACCGATAGAAAGTGATATTGGTATTATTATACAGTTTTCTCACATAATTGTGATACAATTCGACAGCACAAACCGGCATAATTAATTATTTTTCGGGAGCACGTTATCCATATGTAGTTCAAATGACACTGACGTACGTGAGAAGCGAGTCTACTAAATTTGGTAGACTTTATTTGAGCCGTGCGGTGAGGTGAGATGTGTCATCTAGACGAGTATATAATCTAAGACCAGCAACATTTACCACCAGTGTCATAGACGAAATCGTGAGCTATTCATTCAAAATATGTCGCACCTTTGTAAAAATAGAATTCCTTTTTCAAAAAGTTTAAAATACAGTTGACAGGTTAAAACAGGACAGGAATTACATTTTTCTCCCTCGTTAATTACATTTAAGTCTGTTGTCGTTTTGTTTTAACTCGTTCGTAGAACGTAACTCGACTAGACGAAACTTTTTCAGGCGAATGTGAAAGTTTTAGTACGAGGTTGTGTTCTCGTTAACATTTTTGTCTGAAAATAAGCATTTGTATTTAGTTGTTGGCTCTAGATGTTGTCTCTAATGCTTATTAATGTTATCTCTGCTTCTTTGAATATTTTAACCTTTATGAATATAAAATAGTAACATTTATTTTTTAGCTTGTGGGATAAAATACGTGCTAAGTGTATATTATTGTAAAATTGATAAATATTTTACTGATATACTTGATGTTAGCATAGATTTTACTGTGGCATGTTTTATATAACTAAAAGATACGATGAATTCTTGCAGTTACTTTAGACAGGATATTTTTACTACGCAATGAGAGCCCAATATTAAAACCTTATGTCCATTACAAAACATTAATGTAGTTATGTAACCATACCCTCCGTAATTTCATATTGAACGGATACAAACACACCAAAAACTTTCTCAGTCATATCGGAGTTAACAATCAAAAACTAAACTCCACGAAACAAACAACGAGCGTATCGTATAATGGCATATTAATTACAAAGAAACAAGAAAACTAAAACAATTTACGTAACAAACCAATCATGTCCACTTCCCGTACAAAGCGAGCGTTTTCAATTTAAACTGTTTCTCGGTACACTTTGTACCGCGCACCTATTATACTTCTCTTTCTGACACAAACAATAGAAAGAGACAAATGAGAGTTGAATTAAAGTAAATTTACTCTGCATGGCACTACAGCTGGTCGTGAGGGAGCGCCAAATAGGGTTAACGTTTAAAATGTTCAGTCCGCGAGAAAGTTTTCTAAATTCGAAATATGAATTTGGATTCTTTTTTTAAAATGTCCGTATTTTTTCGGGTTAAGGTGTTACGTCATTAAATTGGTTTTTGTATACTTATTGTTGTAGGTATAAATAGTTTTTCCATGAATTCTGGATTTTTGTTCTAACTTCTTCAAATTGTGTTACGTTGTTTGTTGTTTGTGCTTAAATTTAAATGAATAGTTTAGTACAGGCAGCTCTTTCAACCTTATTTGTAGCCTTGAATGACTAATACCCCGGCAAGGTAAAACATAAAAATTCAAAAAGGATTTGGTTACAAGTAAATTAATAAAACTTTATTAAAACAACAACTAGGGCATGACATTTAATAAATATTACCTTAAAGAAAAATTGGTGCGGATAAGGATTTAATAAAGGCGGCTTTTTAATAAAGTTCTCCAATCCACCTCAAAAAATCGATGTCTACTTTCATACTGTATTATGTACATATTAAAATATTCTTTCTTTTTTCAAAGGATATTTATAAAAAGCAGCTTTTTCATTAATCGCCTTATTCAATTTTATCACTCTTTACGGTTGAGATAAGTTCCCAAATCGAACCGAAGTTCATCTAATTAAAAATACGCGTATCTATATGGGGTGGCCAAAAATCGTGAATACTAAAATCACGATTTTTGATAGAAAATAATTCGGATTTTTTTTTCAACTACGGGTGCAGACACTCTTTGAGTATAGTCTGCATAAGACACATATTATGTCTCAAATTAATTATTTTGTATTTAAACTCAACGTGTCTGCCTTAATTATACTACTTTTCAATCACTCAATCTTTTCCATGACTCAAAACATGCAATCCTGTCCTCTTATATTCCATTTCATTCGCCCTATATTCTATCCTAAACTATCCCTATGAGTTTAAAAGATTAGTAAATTTACATATTTGAATACCATGCTCATCCCACGGGAACACTTCATCTTTCTGGGATAAAAAGTAGCCGATGCCTGGATCCAGGGAATCAGCTGCGTTTTTACTAAATTTCATTAAAATTGGTCCAGCCGCTTAAGCAGAAAGACTTCTTGATCAGCAAACGGGGAATCTGGTTTTTTGTTTCGGTGTAAAATGTAACTTAGGTGGTCATCAAAGGAATCAGCTACCTTCTTACCAAATTTCAACGAAATTGGTCCAGCCGTTTTAGCGTGAAGAAGTACCAAACACACACATTCAACGTTATAATATTAGTAGGATTAATATGTAATTCCCCCAATTCTAGCTTGAGGCTACACACACGTGAATAGTTAGCGATAGTTTTGCCCTGGGATAGTGTGATACCTCAGGGATGAATGCGAAGTGAGGAGCGAGCAACTTTAACTCGTCAATGTATAATAGGATGGCTCGGTCCCTTGCCCTAAGGCCCATAGTATTGACTGACCCACTTTTTGACTCATTTGACCCTGTGATTTATTTTTTGAAGTAAAATTCATGCTAATCAACCCCCGTTAGGCCAGCGTGGTGGACTATATGGCCTAACCACTCTCAATCGTACTCTCGATGGTAGAGGAGGCCTGTGCAGTAGGACATATGTATATGGGCTGATACAGAAAATTCATGCTAACAGCTCATAGACCAAAACACTTGCACTGTAAATAATAAAAATCTTATAAAATATTTTTCTGAAATCTATATAACAAAAAAACATTCACCAGACTGTTAATGTAAAATTATTGTAATGTTGTAAAACAATATGCACTAATTAATCAAACACCTAAAAATTAAGTGCAATGTGAAGTAGTGTTAAAGTTGTATTTTAAGATATTTTGTTGTTTTTTTTTGTTTATTATTATATATATCCTATATAATTAATACATTAAAACATCAAAGAAATAAAAATAATATACTGTTTGAATTCTTTTGCACAATTTTGTCGACCTATAAAATTAAATTTATGGTGTATTTTTTAAATCTCAAAATTAGAAATACGCAAATAGCAATATGAAATCAAATTATGTTCATAAAAAATCGTGTGTTTACATCCCATTTAAAGTGAATGCGACTTGCATAGGTAATCATATCCCACATTATTTTTTCATATTAATACTTCAATATTACTCCACTTTCACAAGTATTTATTGAATGTTAATATTATATTAATTATGACATGTAAATTAAACTTTAATTTGCCTATCGTGTAACAAGAACACGATTTTCTCATCATACAACAGTAGGCGAGCGTTGTAATAGCATAATCTAGTTGCGGTGTAGCGGGATTATAGTTTGTATCTGAATTCGTATCGCCACTAGTTTGACAGCTGAATACGAATAATAGTTGGCAGCGTAAATGTGCTTATTGCGGACACCTTGGAATTCCATCACTTGAAATATTATTCAAAATTATGCGTATAAAGCAATATAGTAACAAAGCTTTTTTTTTTTTCATGAATAAGACTATCTATTCATTCGGTTTCGTCGAGAGGATACATTGGTCCTGCTAATCAAACAACAGTAACAGAACAATTGTAAAATAATGATCTAATTGGGATGTAGCTGGAGTATAGTTTGTCTCTGAATTCGTATCACCAGTAGTTTGACAGCTGAGTGAGAATAATATTTGGCCGGGTAAAGGTGGTTATTGCTGACACCTTTGAAATTCATTGAGGTATAGGCCAATGCGTATTAGATGATGTGTGCAAGTTAACAATTTAGTCTTAGTACAAGATAAATCCTTCACATGGATTAATATTATTATTACTAATTAACCATAAAAATGTAAGGAGTTACATATAGGTTTGAAAATATAATTACGAAACATGGACTGTGCCAATAAAGTTTTCCAATACAAAAAATATAGAATCAAAAAATGTGAAACATTCCCCTAGTGACAAATTAGTGCTCACAGTTCATATATACGTGTGTAAAGAGACAGGCGGGCGTGTGGCGAGATTGCATTGCAATTGTTTTATTTTTTACGTCAGTCGCGCTCGATGGTTCAATCACTTGGGTAACTGTTACATTTTCAAAGCCCAACATCAAAGCGACCCGCAACTCCCGGCGCGGTTCTATCATTTGTTTTAATGTCTCTTTCGATATTTGAACGGTAGTTCTAGTTATGTTTGCATTCGTCGATTTAACTTGACTAACTTTGATAGGTTTGGATATACGGAAACCAGATAGTATTGAACTTTGTGAATGAAATTAGAATAGGAAGTAAATTAGTAGACTAGTGAAATATTAGAATTTTGAACTTTAAAAATAATATTTGAATAAAACAATTGAAAATAGAAAGTACGTACACGTGAGTAAGTCCTTCAAGTGACACATACAACTCAGCTGTGGTGACACAAATTACGTTATTTTCCCTAAACCATAACATTCAAAAATCAATATATTCTTAAATAAGGTGGTTAATAATTTATAAACTTTTAATAATGAATATAAAACCAATATTTATAGATTAAATTACGGAATTGATTTGATTTTTATATTCTTTAACTTTCATTTAAGCGTTTCAATTACTTTGCGGCTACAGAGCGGAGTTAGTAAAAAATAGATTTATTTCAATGCGTAGCATTCGTGTAAATTATAAAAAGTAATAATATACGAGTATATTTAATATCTAAAATAAAAGACATTAAAAATAAAATACAAAAGGCAAGCGCAGTGTCGGACGCCGACCTACAATGACTGGTTAAAATCCCTGTATGTAGGCCCCTTCCAACAGGTCAATGTGGAAATCATTTGAGAAGGCTTATATTCTGCAGTGGACTTCCTGTGACTGAAGAGAGGGGAGGGAGGATTAATGACAAAAACTATTAAATTAATATTTATGCAAATTGATAAAAATATTTTATTCATTCACTGCCCATTCGAGGGGCCGTTACCTTATTCCATTTAAAGCGAAAGCCTAGCGTTCAACAAGTTTAGGAAATCGTAAACAACTACGTAGTAACTACAACTGGAGGTAAATTCAGAGTTAGGTAACAATGATACTGCAATACTATTTTTTACGAATTTGTTTGATGTTTGGTGTATAGGATATGTTTCTCGTACTAGGTTTCTCTCGCTGTTTGGCTTGCGTCAATTGATTTACGGCCGATGTCAATAATCAATCGAAATAAAATAGATTGAAGTCAATCTGGATTGTTTTCTACTTTTCGATTTATCATTTACCATGTTGCCATAGTTTTTTTCACTACTGAGATTGATTATTGGCAACATAGTATCAGAAAAAAGATTGAGCTGTCAATCTCAAACGGCAAATTTTGGATTGGGATTGTTTATTGGCAGCGGCTGTTAGTCAATCTATTTATGCTGTCAATCGTCGCAGGAAATAGTAATATATAAAAACTGACTATCCTGTCGGGAATAGTACTGTTCTAAATGATCAATATTCTTGACGACATCTGCGCAAATATTCGGGCCTTATTGATAAACTTGGATGAGCGAGGGAGTAACTTTTTTATTCTTTTTTTATTGCAATAAAACGCTCATGAATAGTGGCAAAACCAAACAACACCTTGTATTACAAAGCAATGTTTGGCATTCCACTGTGCTCAACATCCTGAGACATAAGATATTACTCTCAATATATACAGTAGTTAGCCTGGCTACAATTTCTTTCAATCCGAAATATAACTCTGCATTTACACTGCTATTTTTTTTTTTTTATTGCTATGAATGACGAGACGAGCAAGCCGTTCGCCTGATGGTAAGCGATACGACCGCTCATAAACATTTGGTGGGAGAAATAAACATTGCCGTGGTACCTATCCAGTTGGCCTCACACATATGAGAGACCTACCACCAGTGGCTTTAGGCCAAGGCTTGAGGTTTGTTAATTTTTTTATTACTTTTATAATCAGTAGCCATAGCAAGATTGTTATGCTAGGAAGAAGTAAATCTGTGTTTATTAATAAAGGTATGAATACTTAGCTACCTATCAAAAGTTCAAAGAACCATTTCCATTGATATAGTAAAAGATGTCAAAATTAGTAACTAAACAAGTAATAGCGACATTTGTTGATACAAAGTATTAAACTGTATTGTTTTTTGTATCTTAGCTACTACATATTATGATATGTGTAAGATGCTCTTCAATAAATTAGTCTGATTGCATCTGACATCAAGTTTTATTAAAAGTATATACTGTTATTTTGAGAAAATAACTAGCTATGATATATTTCTTATCATATTCTAAAGTTCACTTATTCTGCCCTATCTTCATTTTCCTTCACTTATGTCCATCCCATGGTAGTCGGTAAGAGATTGCCTTGAGCGATACGACTGCCATTTGTACTCTTATGTTAAATATAAGTTTTAGTTTAAGTATTATTTAGTGTACAAAAAAGAATAAAATAAAATAAATAGCTATGGTCATTTACGGTAAAGGAAAATATATTATGAGATGATTACAAGAATTTCTTTTGCAGATAAACTCTACCAGATCCAATAGTTTGTTTAACTATGTTCTAAGCTTTTTATTTAAATACTTTTAGGCTGTGAAAACAAACACTAAGAATCTATTTTTATTTTTATACCATAAAGAACTGGTGTGAAGCAATTCTAAGCATTTTAAAATGTATGCTATTTGGTTTTAAACGAGAGTTACGAGGACTATTTCTATAGTTACATGACACGCAAACATACATGTTTTACACATATAAATATTATGTCCCATTTAACACCTAATCGGTATTGTACCCATTAGGATTTCTTTATATTTCTTAAGTATATTTCTTAAGGTGATAATTTGAAAAATTAGTTAAACATGAGGTATATTTTATGTTATATCTAATGTATTGTCGTTTGACAGTTTAAAAAAATAATCATCTGTATTTAAGTTTCACAAAGGAGTTGTCAGCAGAATATAATTTAGATCACAATTTTATCCATGACAGCCTCCGTGGCGCAGTTGGTTAGACGCTGCCTGTGAAACGAGAGGCCGCGGGTTCGATCCCCGCACCGAGAGAAATGTTTGTGCGGCCCACAAATATTTCTTCCGGGTCTGGGTGTTTGTGAGACCGAAAAGTCTCTCGTAGTTCCTGATACCCACGACACAAGATTCGATCTTAGTGTGGGGTCAGGACTATGTATGTGACTGTTGGGTGTTATTTATTTATTTATTTATCTTTCTCAGTCTATGTGACATTTTTTCTGAAGTCTCCTGCCTGTTCTCATAAAAGAGATGTTTCTAAGGTTTAATTTTTAGTATCACGTCGTGTACATTGTATCCTTTTCTATAACTCCTACCACCAAATTTTAAGCTTGTAGCTTGCTTAATACTAAATCGGTTCAAAAGATTCTTCCTTTTCACGATTATATATGGCGTAACTTTTCGATATAAACAAAAATAAAAATCGGGACCTAACCGGGAATAGCCTTATACGAGTATGTAGCCTGAGACGAAACCATGCCGGTATAACCAATTGGTCGCTACATCGTATCTTGCCACCTATATTTTGATTATTATCTATACATTTAATAAAATTGGAGTGCCTGTTTCTAATATTGAAATAACCGTTTTTTACTACATGTATATGAATATGTACATACACCAAAATAACATTTTTTACAATTTTTGTCTGTCTGTCTGTCTGTTTGTTCCGGCTTATCTCTGAAATGGCTGGACCGATTTTGACGGGACTTTTATTGTCAGTTAGCTGATATAATAAGGAGTAACTTAGGCTACATTTATTTTATTTTAGAAAAATAAAGTAATGTTGCAATGCCCAAGTACTGTCCAGTACCGCGCGCAGCTCACGCGCATGCCACCACTGGGCCGTCACGTCGGGCGCCTCGCACCACTTCTCCCACCAACGAATCAATATCACAAGGGCTGCCTTCAGGTGTGGAGTGGAGTGAAAGAATATCTCCATCCAGGCAAAGCTCGGCCGGGCCGCTAGTTATAAATAATAATCTATAAATTCTCATAAACGCTGACAGAAAATCCTATTGAAATTGCCAAGAACAAACTTTTGGTACAAACAATTGGCATTTCAACAGCTAAAGATTTTCATAGAACTTACTTCAAGCGACGTAAATAGAGAAATTCCACAATTCCAAAGTTCATCTTCATAAATACGGAATACGTACAGCGGAACCATGCATCTGTTTCCAGATGCAAAAGGAACTTTATGCTATATGCTGAAGTTGGACAAACTTTTAGAATACCTACACATTAACGCGCATAAGCAACATTGTACCCTAAGTTCTTAGAGTATGTAACATCTAGACAGAGCGTTCGAATTTCAAAATTGAAAAGAACAACGCTAGAGTTTCTTGTCCGTTCTTTTCTGGCGAAAACAGCTTTGTTAACCGTGGAAAAGTCTAAATAATGTATGACATTTTATAGATTCCATAAATATTTTCATTTCATTTTCAAATGGACCTTTTTCTTCGCGCTCATTCATAGCTTGGAATACCCAAGGATGTTATAAAAATAATATTTAAAAAATGTTGTTTTCTGGCATTTTATTCCACTCAAACTCCTCCGTTTTTGAGGATAGTAACTGAATATATGGTGATAATATTACTACGGTAAACTAAAAAAAACTAACTAACTCTCTCAAGAGTGCATGATTACAAAGAACTGAATATGCTTTGGGTAACAGCAATTTATTGTTGCATAATTAGTTAGCTTAAATTTCATAATATATTTTTAATTGTTATCTATGATGAGACTAGCAGGCCATTCGCTTGACTGTAAGCTATAGGATCGCTCATGGACCAAAACTAAGCAATACCATTAATTACAAAGCAATGCTTGAGACACCACGGCACTGTCAGTCAGAGATTCAATATTAGTCTTATTATGTCCAGTAGCTACTCTAGCTGCAATATCTTTCAAACCGGAACACAGCAATTTACACTGCTAATTAGCGGGTGAAATAGCTATTGCGGTGGTATCCAACAAAGCGGTCTCTCACATATGAAAAATCTACCACCATATAGCAGTGCTACCAACATTAGGAAACAAAATCCTTTTTTGAAGACGCGGATATAATATGACAGCGCTCCCCTCTAGACCTTATATACTCCAAATCCAAGTCATGTATTCGCGAGAAACAGTAGTTAGTAAGGCTTAAACTCAGATTTACAGTTACTTGGATTGAGTGAACAAACTGAACGCTGCAGTTCCCAAGTTTGATTTACAAGCTCAGTATTGTGTATTGCTTATTCATACGTAATTGTTTGGGATAATTTAATTAGGACTGTGTTGTGTGGTATTTTGTATAGATTGGGGTTAATGAAGGTTTTCGCGTGGCAGCGAATAAAAAATGTAGTTCATAAGACCTTAATAATAGGATAGTATTTGACGACCAGAATTCACACGTATCTTAGTTTTTATATATAGGTATTTGTTGTATTTCTAAATTCTGGCTGTCGGTACGGTTTTAAGCTAAGGTTTCTGGTTCAATCCCGAAGCGGGCAAAGTGAAGGAGTGAGGGAGCATACTAAGTGAAATATGCGTGTCTTGGTGGCACCTCTGCCTACCCCTTCTGGCAAAAAGGCGTGAGCTGCAGTTCATTATTGAACAGACCTTTCGTCTGATAATTCCTAGAGCCTATTAAATATTGTTTACTTAATTGAATGTATCCTTGTTCATAAATAAAAGGGTCGCGCCATGAAGGATCCGAATATCAGTTCCCTCAAAGAAGCCTATAACCGTGCCTCCAAGGCCTGTAAGAAGGCCTACGTTAGGGCGGATGCCCAGCGCGTTAGCAGGATTGGGCGTGCGTTGGCCGATCACCCAACTAGCAGTCGTGCTCATTGGAGGTTGGCCAGGGCCGTTCAATCTAACTTCTGCCGTCCAGCGTTGCCGCCGCTGAGGTACCCAGAAGGGTCGCTGGCCCACAAGCCGCAAGAGAAGGCTGCCTTGCTGGCAAATATCTTCGCGGCTAATTCCCGCCTCGAAGACCGTGGTTCCCAGTCGCTGCCTACACTGCCTGATTGCGGTTTCTCAATGGCAGATATTCGCATCAGGCAGTGTGATGTGCGGCGTGAGTTACGGTCTCTCGATGTGCGGAAAGCCAGTGGTCCGGATGGAATACCGGCGGTGGTTTTGAGGGCTTGTGCAGCCGAGTTGTCTCCAGCACTGACTCGCCTCTACCGAGCGTCCTACCGCACAGGTGTTGTGCCGGAATCTTGGAGGGAGGCCAATGTGCAACCGATCCCCAAAAAGGGTGATCGATCGGACCCTACCAATTACCGCCCTATCGCTATAACCTCAGTGATGTGTACGGTCATGGAGCGGATCATAAACGCTCAATTGGTCCGCTACCTAGAGGATCACTCATTGATCAGTGACCGACAATACGGATTCCGTCATAATCGATCGACGGGTGATCTTCTAGCGTTTGTCCTGCATCGCTGGGGTGAGGCGATAGACCGGCGTGGCGAGGCTCTTGCTGTGAGCCTCGACATTGCCAAGGCGTTTGATAGGGTCTGGCACCGTGGTCTTCTGTCCAAGCTTCCGGCATACGGTCTACCCGGCAACCTGTGTTCGTGGATTTCCGGCTTTCTGCATGGGCGTAGAATACGTGTAGTCGTAGACGGACACGCTTCGGCGCTCATGTCGATAAATGCCGGAGTTCCTCAGGGCTCGGTGCTGTCGCCCACCTTGTTTATTCTGCATATCAATGACATGTTGTCGCTTGGCAACATTCATTGCTATGCAGATGACAGCACGGTTCATGGGCAATACCACTGCGGGCCTCCAGGTTGCCGTGTCGAAACTGTGAAGGGACGCGAAGATCTTGTTATTGAGCTCAACCGGACCTTGGATCTCATTTCTACATGGGGTTCAAGGAATATGGTTGAGTTCAATGCCAAGAAAACCCAGGTGTGTGCGTTCACGTGCAAAAAATCCCCGTTCTCTCCCCTCCCCATTCTTCAGGGTACTCCCCTCTCAGTGCGGAATGACCTGAGTATCCTTGGTGTGGATATCCGCTGTGATCTCAATCCAAGGAATCACATCGAGGGCGTAATATCTGCCACATCACGCAGGGTTGGAGTCCTGAACAGGGTGCGTCGGTTTTTCACGCCCGGTCAGCTTTGTCGCTTATATAAAGCGCAGGTCCGGCCGGGTATGGAGTACTGCTCGCACCTCTGGGATGGATCCGCCCAGTACCTGCTCGATGCCTTGGATGGATTGCAGCGGCGGGCCATCCGCATTGTGAATGATGCAGACGTTACGAGCAACTTGGAGTCGCTACAACTCCGGAGAGATGTCGCCTCTCTAAGCGTGTTCTACCGCCTGTATCACGGTGAGTGCTCTGAAGAATTGTTCAACTTGCTCCCCTCCTCTCCATTCCTAACCAGAACCACGCGTGCTGGCTTGCGAAGCCATAGCTTGACGGTCCACACCATCCCGGCGCGAACCAAACGGTTCTCAAATTCGTTTCTGTGCCGCACCGTCAGGCTGTGGAATTGTTTGCCGGCGCACGTGTTCCCTCCTTCCTACAATCCTGGGTCCTTCCGCCGTGGTGTGAAGAGGCACCTAAGCAGGCCGGCATAATTGTTTCCATTGGCATGGGACTGCCGTCCGATGCCAATGGATACTCTGCCTGGGCGGCATTGGCACTTTCCATCAGGTGCAATGCCGCCACTATGCCAGGCCATTATAAAAAAAAAAAAATAGTAAACTTGTCACTTATAAAGACCGGTAACCAAGCGACTGTTGTTTCTCATCTTTGCACAAAACTTGTTTCGCTGTCGCGTCACGAACTCTTTTATTTTATACCTAATCATAACCTCGGCGCCATGTTTTTTTTCTTTATGGTAACGCTTATATTATGGGGCAATCGTGAGCGTGTTTGTGATAATTTTTGCCTAACACAAAGAAATTACGTTTATGCTTCAATTTTCGCGTGTGACGATGGGTGGATTTTATTTTAGATTGAATTCTAGCGGTCGGAATTGTTGAAGCACCTTTATACTTCTCGTCAGAAAAATGAAACACCTTGTAAGTTTATGTTTTGTATTATAAGAAATATGTGGACGAGTATATTTGGTAATGACGAGACGAGCAAGCCGTTCGCCTGATGGTAAGCGATACGACCGCTCATAAACAGTAGCAACATTCCACTGCGCTCGCCATCCTGAGACATAAGATGTTAAGTCTCAATATGTCCAGTAGTTACTCTGGCTACAATGTCCTTCAATCCGAAACACAACAGTGCATTTACGCAGTGTTGTTTCACGGGAGAAATAGACATTGCGGTGGTACCTACCCAGATGGCCTCTCACATATGAGAGACCTACCACCAGTGTTTCCATGAGATGGGTCAGTCAATATAATTATATATATATTTGCTCCATTTTTCTACATGTTTCTGTGAACCGGTTGTAAGTGTTCTCGTTGGTCTTTTCAAAAGTAAAAACAAAATTATTTTAATTTGAAGTAAAACTATTTCCCTTACGTATTTTGCTACGTCGCGTCGGGGAGCTAAAAATTTTAAAATCAAACCTAATTCGCGGTAAAATCCCTGAATAAAATAGTTTTATTCCAATGTATGTAACTTTCACGTAAATCTAAAAAACCATTATTCTTTTAATTTTCACTTTCTCGCCCACGACATTACAATTTGTAACATATTTTTAACATCTCATTACGTTCACATAATTTGCAAGTTTAAATTAGTACAAACGGATATCTTACATAATTAAATTTTAACACAACGCCTTAAAAATAGACTGTGAGTTTCGGTAATTATACAGAATTAATTGTGCTAATATTAGCTTCATTAAAAAGGGGTGTTACGCACACTTTCGGCCCAACGCTCGGGCACGTCGACGTATCTCAATTTCGTATCGCATATCACGCAGATTAAAGCAAGACATAATTACACGGGCAACATAGAACACTGTAGTAATTTATCCCGGGGCATCCCTTTAACCCTACGGACGTTAATTTTAATATACGTCTTACATGCTTGCTCATTTCCGTTATTATATCGTTATTGAGCGATAAATTTCGCGTGAACTAAATTAGTTTGAACATGACAACGTTTAGGAATGGTGTTGCACAACTGGTAGTCCTTTAAGGGATATCAATTACAGAAAGGGCTGCTTAAATTTAGAAGTGTATGGTGGCCTGTAATCGTACCAGACGCGGCTGCCAACACTCTCTCGGTAGTCGCAGATTCGAATCCCAGGGCACAACTCTGACTTTTCGAAATCATGTATGTATTAATCAATCATCACACACTGAAACAGTTCACCGATTTTTATTTTATTTTATTATACACATTGAGGAAATCTGCACATCATAGCGATGCGTAAGAATTTCTATTAAGTATGGTTCTTTAAATTTTCATGCACTGTTGAATCTTGTTTTTTTTTAGATTTTCAAAATCTAGTATAATAAAGCTGATGAGCTCGTGAACAAGCATAAAAATCCGAAAATATATGGGAGTTATTTTGCATACCCTTTACAGCAATAATAGCTAATATAAGGTGAATGGTCCGACTAGATTAGAACTGTACCAATATTTCGTTTTGGTGTTGGTGACACTGAAAGTGCAAAGTCTCTCGTAGTTCCTGCTACCCATAACACAAGACTCGATCTTAGTGCCCAGGACTATGTCTGTGACTGTTGGGTGTATTCATTATTCTTATTCACCATTATTTCAGCTACAGGAACTCCACTGCTGAGCATAGCCCCCCCAATTATTATTATTTCAAGGAAAATCTATTCCAAGTTATATTTTTGTTGTGACCTTTAACTTTGTCTGACCTTCATATTTCCCTCCCACTGCAAAGGTTGACACAGCACCTACGGTTTTTCAGGCATCGTTTGTGTTTAGTAGGCGGCAATCACGTCAAATGTCGTCACTTTGTAAACTACTTAATTTTATTACCATCTTAATATTCGGTACCCCGGCCGCCTTTTCCTCCCACTCTTGTATCAGTGAAAGTCCATATATAATACTTCCCACTGTAGGTCGCGAGCCCTTCCCCTCAATCGCGATTGAGAGGGGAATAAATTACTCCTTCTTTTTGGATCTATTTCAAGAGACAGTATGACCCGTGTCATATTGTCTTCAGCGGAGAGTATCTCCCTTCGAAAACAATTGTGTTCTATACGATGCACATACTAAAGCCCTTATATTTGTCGTGGCAAAGCCTTTATGATTTAACAATCGGTTCGGCCGTATTTGCCATGCAAAAATTAGCATTGTTAGTCACCAGCGTGCAACTTTCAAACGGAACATGACAAATACTACATATATTATTTTTAATAGTACATGCCATTTTCATATATAAATTCACTCAGACCTTTTACCCAGAAGGTGTAGGCAAAGGTGCTACCAGGATATCCACATTTTTCTTGTTTCTTCCGCCTCACAATGTGATAGAGGGCTAGTCAACAAGCTATATCAAGAATACATTTCTGACTTCTGGCTGATAATTAATAGAAAAATCACTTTTCCCGACCTGGGATTCGAACCCGAGACCTCAGATTAGTAACCGTGCCAGATAGGCAGTCGGCAGTCGATTGTTAAAATAATAATCATCCTAATATTAATATTATACTAAGCTTAATTATCAGGTCTTATTAAACCTCTAATGTAACAAACATAATATTATTAAATACTGAATAAAACACTATATGGAATGAAATATTCATTTAAAACGAGAATGAATGTGGGCGGGTGATATGGCCATGTGAACTGAGTCAGCCATGCGGGACTAAAACACGCATTTGTGCGTCGGCTGTAGCGAAAAAATCTATTTGCGTTTATGTACAGCGCAGTACTAACGAGTGCAGTAGTCCAGCTTTGTAGCACGGATTTTATTGTTTTGAAAAACTCTTTTGTACTCTTTTGCCCCTTCGAGTGATGGACGGGGAGTGCGGACCTGGGTGTATTAAAAGTAGAAGTTAAAATGGATATGTATATTTTCAGTTGGTCATTTTTATAGTACTTTTTGAAAAATTTAGGTCAAATAATGAGCTTGGGTTTAACAGGTAATTTAACTTGAGAGTTTTTTACAATTATTTCTTAAGCATACTAACCTATACTAGACTAGAATAGCATATAAGCCATAGGATTTGATAGGGATCCGGTTCAGCTGCCTTATCCGCAGCGTGCCGGACTGGAAGGCCAGTGACATTAACATACCATTTTCCCATTTCGGCCTCATTCAGGATACTTAAAGGGGGGTTTCACAGCTTTCTTCATGACACAAATAAAATCTATATTCCTATATAAAATGATGTCAGAGGACCAAAAAATATCAACTGGAGAGGAGGCTTATACCCAACGTGGGAAGTATATAATATCATGAACTAATAAATAATGTATTTACATGATTAGTATTACTTAAATTATCTACGACAGCCGTTGAAAAATATAAGAAAATGCTGAAATCCAACACTGAACTTCTAATGGACTTTTTATTTACATTTACCTTGGAAAAGTACGTTTGACTCGGGATTCATGTTACGAAATTTAATTTCAAAGATATCAGAAATATATTTTTATAGAAAAAATAATTAGGAATAAAACATAAAAATTTACATGAACAAATGTGTCGTAAGTAGACGAAGGTATTAAATTCCCTATATTCTGGTTAATTTTTCTTGGGGAATTTCATAGGAAAACCAATAATTCCGATAAAAGTGGTTATTTTATAAAGCGAATCAGCTCGGATTATTTCTACTATCTACATCGACATCTCGACAGCCCGTGACGCAGTTGGTTAGACAACGACTGCAAAAATATTAGTCTCGGGTCGTGGTGTTTCGGAGACCGAAAAGTCTCGCGTAGTTTCTGATACACACAACACAAGCCTTAATTGATCTTGTTGTGGGGTCAAATCTATATATGTGACTGTTATATTTTTTTATTTGTTTTAGCTTCATATACTGACAAGTATAGATGCGGACTTAATGCCTGAGACATTCTCTTATAGTCTACCTTATGGACGTGAAAAGATAAAGCATAGCAGGTGTATTTAGAATAATATATAATTACTAATTTATTATTCTTCTTCTACTTATTATATGTATTATTTAAATGAATTCATTCAACAACACATTCAAAAGTCATATGCCTAGACCTCACACTCCACACTAGGATACAAGTCTTGTATCATGTTTATCAGAAATTCAAAGATAATTTTCCATCACACAAACACCCGTACATAACAGTATTTTTGGATTGCACAAACATTTGTCTCAAAGCAGGGATTGAGCCTGTGATCTCTAATTTTACAGCCAGATTGACTAAATGCGCCACTAAGACTGTCAAACAATTCAATCAATTTAAGTTAATTTTACATATTGCAGATATTGCGTATTGATAATCAATCACCACGCACTAAAACGGTGAAGGAAAACATCGTGAGGAAACCTGCATACCATAGCGATTTATAAGAATTCCTATGGTATGTAAGTCCACCAACCCGCACTAGGCCAGCGTGGTGGACTATATGGCCTAACCACTCTCAATCGTACTCTCGATTGTAGAGTAGGCCCTTGCCCTGCAGTGGGATGTATATGGGCTGATACAGTTACAGATATGGTTTTTCGGTTGCATAAAGATTTATTCCATATTCGCAAATAAGCCTTTAATCTTTATATATCGTCCAACAGACCTTGCACAACGCAGAGTTCGGAACTTGCCAAAGAATATTATATTCTTATGATATATTTATATAATTATATTCTAACTTTCTCATATTTTAAATTTCTCCATTTCCAATGCTGTGTTTCCTTGCTCATGGAAGGAGGCACAGATTATCCCTCTACCCAAGAAACCTTCTCCTAAATCTTTCTCTGATTACCGTCCTATATCCATTCTCCCCTTCCTTTCAAAGCTCCTTGAGCGCCTGGTTTATAATCAGATGAGCTCCTTCCTTACCAGAAACGACCTACTTAATCCTTTTCAATCTGGCTTTCGTCCTGGACACAGCACAGTTACTGCGCTCGTTAAAATCACCGATGACATTCGTCTAGGGATGGAGAACGATCAGCTAACTGTGTTGACGCTTCTTGACTTTAGCAACGCCTTTAACACGGTTGATTTTGATATCCTCCTAGCTATACTGCGCTCCTTCAACATATCTCCAAGCGTGATTGACTGGTTTCAAAGTTACCTGTACGGTCGCCGTCAGTGCATGCGGCTAGGGGAAATGATTTCCTCATGGCGTACTACATCTGCCGGCGTACCACAGGGTGGCGTCTTATCTCCTCTTCTTTTCTCCGTTTTCATTAACTCCATATCTCGTAATCTCTCTTCCTCCTACCACCTATATGCAGACGATTTACAACTGTATTGCCAGTTTCCGCTCAGTCAGCTTAATCACGCTGTTCATGTTATGAACAGTGACCTTCACAAAATATCAGAGTGGACTAAGTCATACGGTCTCAAACTTAACCCTCTAAAAACACAGGCCATTGTTTTGGGAAGCCAGAGAACTCTCTGCAAAGTCGATTGGACACTTCTGCCAGACGTGATGCTGGACGGGGTTGTTATTCCGCTCAGTGATCATGTCAAAAACCTGGGCGTAATAATCGACCGCAGTTTGTCTTGGGGACCTCAAATAACGGCTATGAGTCGCAAAATATTTGCCTCTGCAGGGTGTTTACGTAGGTTGCGTAATTTTCTTCCCACTACCACTAAGATTGCGCTTGCACAGTCTCTCTTGCTCCCTATTCTCGATTATGCCGACGCCAGCTATCTTGATCTTACCGAGGCCCAGCTAAATAAGCTTGAGCGTCTTCAAAATTTCTGTATCAGGTTTATATTTGGACTGCGCAAATATGACCATATTTCTGAATATCGTATTAAGCTCAAGTGGCTTCCTATACGCCGCCGCCGGGATGTTCATATCCTATCTCTTCTCTACAGTATTCTGTTTAATCCCTCGTCTCCGCGCTATCTTCAGGAACGCTTTAGTTTCTTACATACTGCTAATTCTCATTCTCTTAGGTCGTCAGAAAATCTTATATTAAAGTTTCCAGCACATAGGACGTCGTTTTATGATCGGTCTTTTACGGTAGAAGCAGTACGGTTGTGGAACGCACTGCCTCTCTCTATTAAACGTTCGTCCTCACTGGAAACCTTCAAACTCCAGTTAAAGGGTTACTATCTCTCGCAATAGTATAATGTCCATACCCTATTAAGTATATGTATGTATTTGTTATGTATTTTATGTAAGTTTATTGTTTCATGTTTGCTTAATATATATAAATCTAGGAATATCTATTATATGTAGGTATTGTTTATGTTAGTTTATGCATTTATTTCTGAACATAAAGCACCGCCAATGTCTCCTGGTATTTTTACCTGCTTGAATGGTTGCCTGGAAGAGATCGCTTTTAGCGATAAGGCCGCCAATTGTTCCACCTAATATACAGTTGCTTCATATTTTTATTTTTTGTTTTGTGGTGTAATAATAAAGAGTTTTATTATTATTATTATATTCTTTGTTGAATGCACTTAGCTTTACAGGTTCTGTTCTTGACTGCTATAACCAGCTTCTGCCATTAAACACTCGACGAATGAACGTGTTACCAACGAGATTACTCTACAATGTAAAAACATTGTAGTCCGACAACAAAGATAAGGCCAGCGACCCGACAACAAAATAACAACACACATCCGATAAAACATTTCGTGAAATAGAATTTTAACGGGCAATAATCCAAACGCCAACATATTTCCCATTTCGTCCCAAGTAACCCCGCTGTAGTTAAATTCAAAAACAGAAATATTCGCGGTCGATAAAACATTTATAGTCGACGAACCCCGTCAGGTTTATGGGGCCTAATATATTTTTTATTTTATCTCAACCTCATTCATCTTTTCGACTCAACTGGGGATATTAATGGACAGTGTTTTTTATGAAATGAAAATGTGCTAAATCATGAATTTAAAAGACGCTGACGTTTTTAGGTTATTTCGTGCTTTGTAAGAATTTTTTATATTGGAGTGACACGCATAGATAGAGTTTTCAGTTGAAGCATTTGGTTGTAGGGTAAAAATTCACGCTTAATATTTTTTTCCGTAAAAAGGAACGCGTATTTTAATATTGTTCTTTTAGTATTGTGAATGTTTGCTATAAATTTCGTACATTTTAATACTTGTAACTATTTTATTAGGTTGTCTCTCATTGTTGCTCTTTTAGTTTTGCCTTGATACAATTTTGTAACAAATTAGGTTTATATTAGATCTTGGCAAATAGTATTTGCTTCATAAAATATGTCTGTTAAATTGCGAATGGATAATATTTTGTTTTGCTTGGTGATGCGAAGTTTTGTTGATTTTAAAAACAGTACAATTATTTTCAACGTCATGCTACTAATTAGCTTCGTCGCTCTTTTTTTAAAAAGATTATTATAGTTTCATAACAATATAATGACGTCTGTAGTCCAACTTTGTTATATATATGTATGGGATATAGTCATTGTTAATCGGATTCATTCATCACTACAGTTTTTTTTCTATTTTATAAGAATAACATTTGTCCTTGATTTTTTTAAATACCATTAAACTAATACTACCTAACATGCATAAATACATAAACTCACGCTTTTTTCCGCAAGAGGTAGGCAGAGATGCAACCAGGACACACACTCACTCTCTTAGCTTCGTTTAACAATAAAAATAAAATCTTTCAACATCATGCATAAAAACGTTGCACCGATATCTTGTAACCGCAGGACTGAGGCAGGTAAGTAAATAAAAAAAGAGAAAACCCAAGATTTTAAACTAAGAGACACATTATACATCAAACTTTCATATCTCACCGAAGAAAAATTACACTTAAATTCTTTTTCAAGCCCCGGCACAGGGATTATAGTATTTTTGATTTAAATACTTTTTAAGTGACTTGTTAAAGTATTATTTGATTTTTATTGTGAAGTCCTCGATAACCTTCGTGTGTAGATAATTATGATATAAATATATATTAACACAAAGTCACATTGATCTAGTGTGCTGGATTATTTGCAATTGTATCTTTTTAATTTCATGCCAATTTGTGTGTTGTGTTTTTGTGCGCGGATCCTTAACTGCGGAAAGTGCGGAAGTGTGTCCTCACATAGAGATTGTAGACGCGTGAAATGGCGTAAACTAAAGGTTAAGTTATCATCTATGGGAACGTAACGTTGCGAAAATATTTTTCGGGGTATTGTACATATATTTTTATTGCCTAACTAGTAAGATATTTGATCATACAAATACCCTTTTCCGTAGCCTAACTGGCAAACGTTTTCAATAATTTCCACACCCAAAGCGCTTAAAGTAACATTACAAAGGAGTCACATTTTCACTTCGCATCGCAAACAATACATCAATCATATCTATCGGGCGATGACAAGTTCTTTAAAAAGTTCCCAAACCGCCTATCTGTCGAAGATTTTCCCTTCAATTATTATACTCCGGTTATGATTGATATCCTACGGGAACCTAGGATGTAGGAATAAATTGCTGTAACAATGAGATAAGGTGTCTGCTGAATGAAGCTATGAAGGATAAGGGTGCTGATTGATGACAGTCCTCTGTTACTGTTAAACGAATACTGTCTTGAAGGTAATTGGTGTGTTTGTTCACGCTCAATGCTTGTCAAAAGTAATTAGAACTGTTAGGGATTTAATTAATTTATTTATTATACATACAGGAAGTTATAATTTAAAAATATCATGAATTAAAAAGACACTAAAAGATGTCGAGAGAATTTGAATCAGAAATATGAGAACAATGGGTATCAACAAATTTCAAATGACGTAGTTGTGGGTAGAACAGATAGCGTGAAGAAAAAAGTGATTGGGCTGAAAGATTCTCGAGTAGCACGATTTAACAAGCATAGCTTAGTGGGTGAGCGTCTAAACGCCCACACACTAAGACGGAATATGTAATAAAGGGTACAGTCTTCCACCGAATATTTGTATAGGATTGATCTATATTAGCGTATTATATTGGCGTGTCAAACTTAAAAAAATAGAATCGATTTCTCGAACACAGAGCCTCACGGCTCGTAACCTATACACAAACCCACTAGACCAATTAAGATTTTATTGTTTGATCTAGAGTGTGGTGGATGAGGTCCAATTGTTTCTTCACAACAACTTTGTGTATTGTGCGCGCGTATATAACTGCGGAAAGTGGAAGTGTGTTTTTTCTCTCTCTTTTATTATTATATTATGAAAAAAAAATATTTTTCTTTCTTTCTTTTATCAAAATATACTGGTGTTTAGTTTCTCATTTGTTAGAGGCCGCCTGGGTGGGTACCACCTCAATGTATGTTTCTCTCGCCTATCAACAGTGTCAATTCACTGTTGTGTGCCCGTTTGAAGGACATTGTAGCCAGAGTAACTACTGGACATATCGAGGCTTAACATAATTATTTTGCCTCAGGATGGCGAGCACATTAGAATGCCAAGCATAGGTTTTTTAATTATTTTTTTTTATATAATGTCCTGGCATAGTGGCGGCATTGCACCTGATGGTAAGTGCCAATGCCACCCAGGCAGAGTATCGATTGGCATCGGACGGCAGTCCCATGCCAATGGAAACAATTATGCCGGCCTGCTAAGGTGCCTCCTCACACCACAGCGGAAGGACCCAGAATTGTAGGAAGGAAGGAACACGTGAGACGGCAAACAATTCCACAGCCTGACGGTGCGGCACAAAAACGAATTCGAGAACCGTTTGGTTCGCGCCGGGATGGTGTGGACCGTCAAGCTATGGCTTCGCAAGCCAGCATGCGTGGTTCTGGTTAGGAATGGAGAGGAGGGGATCAAGTTGAACAATTCTTCAGAGCACTCAAAGCACTCAAACAATTCATGGTATTGTTTGGTTTTGCTACTGTCCATGAACGGTCGTATAGCTTACTATCAGACGATCGGCATGCTCGTATCGCCATTAATTGCAATTAAAAAAAATTTTTTTTTTCTTGCTTTCCTTTATCAAAGTACAGTTAAACCTTGACTGTACCATTATAAAATATTTCTTGAATATGTTGTGAATCTAAAAGTACTAGACTATCAGATTCGAAGCGGTCCGCAGTGAGCTGGCTATTATAATGTCACACGATGCTAACGAAGTCGTCAGCTTGAAAGAGCTAACCCTTACGTTGATATATGTTTTCATTGTCTATTCTTGTCTTGTAATGTGTACTTTTGTTTATGTTTTCTTCGGATAGTTTGGATTTGTGTTAAATATATATGAAAGTGATTAGTTTTGTACGTTTTAGTGCAGTGTGTTAGCATAATAATAATATTTAAAAAATATATGTAATTAAACGTAACAACTTTAATATATATATATATACAGGGCAACAGAAAAAGTTGCAAAAAAAAAGCGACAATTTTTTTTGTTATTTTTTTTCCTATGGCCATATTTGGGTGGTAAATACATTTTAGCAAAAACTATGGATTTACCACCCAAAAATGACGATATTTAAAAAATCATAAAAAATAATTGTCGCGTTTCTAGGCGAAATTTTTAATTGCATTGTGTTTGTAGCCACTAAAACTACCACCCGGCTTCGTTTTCGGTAGCAGTCTTGAGATACCCGGTATATATGAATAAAATTGATAATCAGTAAGTAGGTCGTTGGTAATGATCTGATTGTATACAGGCATTAGATACAAAATAATTCTTAAACTTCTAAAGCTGTTCTTTTGAAGCGCTCTTGTTGATATTTAAATTCAAAAAGCCAACCGTATTATACTATTACGAAATTTCATTACAATAGTAATACGCTCTTCATTGTAATATAAATCCTACGAAACAAATATTCATTTAATTAAATTCTCTCGTGAAAAATGTACAGCGTCAGATTTTTAATTAAGCATAAGATCTAAAAGTAATCACAGCCTACTTAATAATTAAATAAGAAGTGATTAAGTCAAATTATAGTAGAAATCGGCTTAGTTCCGTAGTAAGAAAACAAATTTGCAAACATAGCGTTATATTGAGCTCCGAACGAATTTTTTCCCGTCCCTATTGAACGTGGATTTAATTAAAATTTCATTATTCAAGAAAAGATTATAACTTCCTTTTAGACATTTGCATATTTGACTGAAATATTTAAAGAAATCCTCCTTAAGAGCGGTCTTATTAAATTTGTTATAAACGTCGGACTTCCCAATTCGGCCCCAAACTTGTATTTCTTTTCTCCGGTTCGGTATAAAAATTCAACCGAACTTCTCGTTGGCTGAAATGAATTTTAAGTAGTTTCAAGTGGCTGTTTAATTTTATGAATTTATTTGTTCCATTCTACCATATATTTTTGGGTTTTTGAAATGCACTCGTGGTTTTTGTAATTCGGTTAGTATTAAGTGAAATACTTGGAAATATGAACTCGCTGTAATTTCTATGGAAAAATATACAATATTTATTACGATACATAATATTTATAAGTAAATTGATTCTGTTCCGCAATAACATAGATGCAGTAGCTTTCATTAGCTTATAACAATATTAGAACAAAATGATTAAGTTATCTATTCCACTACTCTTTACTGATTTTATTTAAACTTGTTTCTAGTTGTCGCCGTTCGAAAAAACATCTTTATTTTCATCCTATTTTGTGCAATTAACTGCATTAATTATAATTAATTGTTAACTGGCTTGGTAAAACGGTTTTATAGTTATGAGGTGAATAAAACTGTAGAGTTTGAAAATATGCTATACAATCATTTTCTAACGACAAAATGCCAGTTCCTTGCAACGTGTAATCGGAAATTTCGTTATTACATTTTATCGTCAACTTATTTTGTTTAGATTGTACATAAATATATTTACCATCATTAAGCTTCTGCCAAACATTAACATTACCATATATCAATTTATAATCACAAATTTCAGGAAGTGACAAGGTAACTTCCGTCAAGAGTTTCGTTTCACAAGTGGGATTGTTGACTGTTGATAAAATTCCAGTTAAAGGACAAATAATATATTCGTTGTTTACATTCTTACAATTTTCTATGCTATCTAATAGAGTATAACTTAGTCTATCATCCGTTACGGCAATATATAATTTAGAGGGATGAATTAAAACATATGTTTGAAAATGTTTTTCTTCATGTGGTATAGGTAATGGAAGATTTTTATAAACATTGAACTTTAATGGATTAATTAATGGTATATGAATCACAAATACTAACTTATTGTTATAAAAATAAGAAGTTAATGACGATAGATCCATAATAGTATGAATATTTTGTAATGATAAAGTAACAGGAAATTCTGTGTTTCTTTTAGTCACACTTTTGGAGAGTTCCTCATATAACTTAGTTGGTGTAATAATATAAGGATGTAATATGTTGGCCTTTGCGAATAATATTGAGTTTAAGATAGTATCTAGTATATTAGATATTGACAATAGAGATCCTTCAATAACATTTAAAATTGAATTAATTCTTTCTGCATTAATTAACTTTGTGTGCGTCTTATAATTTTCAGAAAAGATGAAATCTAATTTTTCTATCTGTTTATTTAGTTTAATCTCATAATTATTTAGTTTTTGAATAGATACATTAAAATTGTTAATAGTTGCTTGTACAATATGAATATTATCTTTCATCATAGAATATATTTCATGTTCGTTATGCTGACATACTGTAATAGCTTCGTCGTATTTTCTGGCGTCGTCAGCGTCCAGAGTTCCAAAGAAAAATTTAAGGATTTCGCCACCGAACTCAAGTGCTCGTTTGCGTAATTTCGATGGATTTTCAACAATGAGATGCGAAAGAGATTCGTATTTTATATTATTAGCATTTATTAATATTTCCAAAGGATTAATAGTATCTTTACAATCAAAGTTCATATCAGCGTAATTTTGAGCCTTGTCGCAAAATAAGGAAATACTTTTAATAGATTTCTCAATTTTTTCTAGATATGGCTTTATAGGTAGAAATTCTAAATAAGTAACTACATTCCAGTAGTCGTCATAAAAGTAAGCAATAGAGGTAGGGTCGAAATATATTCCTGGGCCATGTGATATAGGTTCAACGGGTTTCGAAAGAATTAGTTCCGGAATAAGTAGAAATCTGAAACAATGACAATAAGAGTGATATTATGCTGGCTTGATTTCATTAATATGGTACTTTATGTGTTTTCGGTTAATAGAGAGAGTCACATTATTTTTTCCGTGTGTTTTAATAATTTTATAAGGGCCTTTCCAGACAGGTGATAGGGCTTTGCGTAGCCTGTGATGATGTTTTAAATATACCAAATCGCCAGATTTGTAACTCTTTTCGCGAGATGTAGAATCATAATACTTTTTAGACGACTCTTTACTTTTATTCATGTGTTCAATAGCTTTTTCACGAGAGTATTTCATTCTATACTGCAAAGCACGAATATATTCTTGGTATGTAGTATTGTCACTAGACCCATAAACGCTACTAGGAATAAATGGTTTATAGCCGTATAACAACTCGAAGGGTGTGTATTGGGTAGTGCAATGCGGAGTCGTGTTATATGATAGGATAGCGGTTGCTAGATAACAATGCCAATCATCTTGATTATCATTAATAAAAGATCTTAAATATTCCTTGAGGGTTGCATGTGATCTTTCGAGAGCACCATTAGTTTGGGGATGATACGGTGTAGAAAATATTTTTTTTACCTTAAGAATATCTGTTAGTTGTTTGAATAGCTCGGAAGTAAAACAAGTGCCTTGGTCTGTCAAGATCGTTTTACAGAACCCAAATAATGAAAAGAAATGGATGAGGTTGCGTGCGACTTCATCTGTTGTCGACGTTATCATCGGATAAGCACATGAGAATTTTGTCAGGTCATCCTGGAGAGTTAAAATGTATTTAAATTTCTGGAGACCTGCTTCGGGTAAGGTACCTACAATATCAAGAGCTAATCTTTCAAACGGTTTGGTACTTGTAGAAGTTATGACCATAGGTGCTTTATTTGAAGCACGTAATGGTTTATTAATTTGACATAGTTTGCAATCTTTTACAAAACGTTCTATGTCTGAGCGCATCGTTTTCCAGTAATAAGAAGCCTTAATGCGATTATACATGCGCTTAATACCTGGGTGGCCAGCTATTGTGGTCCCGTGGTTTTCCTTGAGAATATTTGGGATTTCAGAAGGGGTAGGATAAAGTATTTGATTTTTATAAATATGAACTTTTATACCAGAATCGTGAAAAACAAATGAAATCATGTTGTATATTTTTGTGTAATTTATCTTACTAAACGGTTCAGAAAAATCGGAAATTGCTAATTCTTTATCATAATTCTCAGTTTGAGTAATTTTTTTTCTTAGTTCTACTAGTAAATTGTAAATAGTTTTATAACTTGTTTCATCGAAATGATGAACCTTAGTGTATAGGAAATAAAGTCGTTTATTTTTAGTAGTAACTAATTGTATAGTGTCAGGTTCGCGTTCACCTGCTCGGAATTCAGTGACATCATCTAAAATGGATAATAATTGTTCGCAATATGGCATAGAGTAGTCTAAGTCTAGAGAAACCGGACAAGCAACTGTCTTTTGTTTAGCCAAATGAAGACCTACGCCGTGTTCTTCAATTTGAGTATCGCAATTAGGGAGAGTTTTAAGGAATTGTTTTTTAAAATATTCTTCATAAGTAGTAAAACTATCTGGTTTGGAACGGGTTATGACATTTACTGGGTAACGAGATAAGGCATCGACATTGCAATTTATTCTACCTGGTTTGTAAACAATCTCATAGTCGTACTCTTCTAATTTAAGTCGCCATCTAAGTAAACGTCCACCTGGATCCTTAGCGTTAAATAACCAAGTGAGAGGACGATGATCCGTTACGATTTTGAATTTATAACCATAGATGTAGGGACGGAATGTGTTAATACCGAACAATATAGCAAGAAGTTCCTTTTCGGTTGTCGAATAATTTCCTTCTTGTTTGTTTAGAGTGCGAGAAGCAAAAGCAATAGGCTTGTCTTTACCGACTTCACCTTGTGACAATATCGCGCCTACGGCATAGTTGGAGGCATCAGTTGTAACTACAAAAGGTTTTGTAAAATCGGGGTATTGCAACAAAGGGGCTGACATTAGTTTTTGCTTCAGAGTGTTGAAAGCATGCTCTTGTTCATGAGACCAATGAAAATTTACGTCCCTTTTTAATAAGGTTGTTAAAGGTTTTGTTAGGTGAGAGAAGTTCTCAATAAAACGACGATAATAACCTGTTAGTCCTAAGAATGATTTAACGTCTTTAGGATTTTTTGGTGCAGGAAATTCAGATATGGCCTTGACCTTATCAGGGTTAGGCATAACACCGTTATCTGTTATAATATGTCCTAAATAAGCTACTTCACGACGGAGAAATTCGCACTTATCGGGCTGTAATTTTAAATTTGCCTCTCTGAATCTTGAAAATATCAGTTCAAGTTTATGCATATGAGATTCAAGGTTATGAGAATAGACTATGCAATCATCTAAATATACATAACAGTGAAGACCTTGTAATCCTGACAGTACTAAATTCATGACCCTTTGAAAGGTAGAAGGTGCATTTTTTAATCCAAATGGCATTCGTGTAAATTCGTAATGCCCTGATATGCCATTTGTGGTAACGCTAAATCCTGTTTTTTCAGTATCTTTGGGGTCCAAACACAGCTGATGAAATCCAGATGCTAAATCAAGTGTACTAAAATATTTTGAATGACCTAGTTGATCTAAAATATCTGTTATGAGAGGTAAAGGATAAACTTCAGAAACGGTGACATCGTTTAATCGCCTATAATCAATGACTATTCGCCATTTTTGTTGTCCTGAAGCATCAAGCTTTTTGGGTACTACCCAGACGGGTGCATTCCAAGGTGAAATTGAGGGACGAATTATGTTTTGGTCAAGCATTTTTCTAATTTGCTTTTCAACTTCATCTTTATGTACTTCTGGAAAACGATATGATTTTACATGAATAGGAGCTGAATCCCCAGTATTAATTGAATGTTTAATTACATCAGTATGAGTCAAGAATTCGCCTTCGAGGTGAAATATATCAGTATATTTTGAAATACAGTTCATCAATGCTTTCCTTTCTTGCTGGTTTAAATGGGAACATCGAATTTGCTCAAGAACTTTTTTTGATCGGTCAACGTTTAAAGTATTTAAATTATGTACAAACTCTTGATGACGATCATCAAGACTAGGGGAAGGCGATTCAAAAGGAGTTAATTGAACTTGAAAATCATCAATTTCGACTTGATTTTCAGTGGTATTTAAAACTGTTACGTTAACCCTCTTATTAGGCTTTATATTCACTATACAATTTGCAAAAAACACGCCTTCACAAATTTTTTGGTCAAGTATTAAAGCATGTTGTGCATCAAATATTTCTATTACATTAGCGATAGGACATTCAATTACCATTTCCGACCGCGGCGGTATAATATAAGATTTTTTACTAAAACAAATAGGTATTTCGTGACCTTGAACATTAAGGGTGCTAGTTGAATATTGAACATCAATTTTGAAATATTGAATAAAATCGTTTCCAATAATTCCATCAAAATATAAATTAATTGTGTCGTTGATAGCATGAAATATGTAATCAAATACTATTTTCTTCGAAGTTGAAATCTGATGCGCAAAATGAATATCAATGGATCCGAGTGATTCACAGTAACTATCATTGTCACTTAAACCCTTAATTTTTATAGTCTCGGTTCCAAGCACTGGTTGTTTTGGAAGACTCGAAAGTTTGACAATAGAAATCATAGAACCAGTGTCGATTAGAAAGCACAAGGGCTTGTCGTTATAATTAGTTTTTAAATAGACATGAGGGAGAGATACATTATTATTAATATTATTAATTGTAAACATTTTATCATGCGTAAAATCCCTAGAAATATTATAACTCGGCGTATCGATCCGAGGTGAGGGATTATGTCCCATTCTATAAAGATTAGAATTGGATATATTTAATTTATTTTTTAATTGAGAGTCCTCATGTTTGCTAACCTGCGTTAAACGAGATTTAGGAACACAGGGTGTAATTTTTAAATGTTGGTTAACCTGCGCTGAAGAGAATTTAGGAACGCAGGGTGAATGATTTCGAATGTGAGAAAATTTAGAAAGGGTTTTCGTGTCATTTAAATTTTCATATTTTGGTTTCGGCAGACACGGAACCGAAACCGAATTTAGTTTAAAGTACTATGTTCGGCTAATGAAGATGAATCAATAACATTTACATTAGCGCGGTTATTGTCTGTCATATGACTCGGCATCGGTGCGGATGCACCGGATAGTGTTGGCTTGCGTGGAATGTCGCGTGTTTGATTATTTTTATATTTGAGTTTGCGACATTCGCCAATTAGATGTCCGCGATTTTTGCAATATGCACATAATTTACTCGGGTCAAAGTCTGAATTATTGAATCTACGATTATTGTAATTTAAATTATTATTGTGACTATTGTTTGAATTGGAATTAATATGATGAAAATTAGGAGAACTATGTTTAGATTTATTTCTATAACACTCAGCAGCTATATGACCACTCTTATTGCAAATTGAACACTGTTTATTAGAGCGGCTTGATAATCGAGACAGCTTGTATAATTTTTCCTCTTCCGTAGCGTGTGTGATCGCTTCGGATAGGGATTTTGGATTCCTACAGCGCACAATGTGAGAAAAACTAGAGTTTAACCCTAACAGGAATGTGTTTAAAGCCAAATCTTCCATTGCGGCTAGTCTACCTACAAGTTCTGCATCATTGTCGCAACTATAGTGGATGTCAGATTGAAGCCTTGTTAAACATGATTCGACTCTTAGAGAAAATTGCATCACATCCTCGGAAGGCATTTGTTTACAATTTTGAAGATCAACTAGCAAATGTGTGGAATGTTTTTTCTCGCCAAAAGTTGACTTTAAAAACTGTTTTATTTCTGGCCAATCTTTAAATCGTTTTAAACAACAGGCTAGTTGAGCCTTGCCTTCGAGCTGAGACACAATGTATTTACACAAAACTTTTTGCTGCTCTGTACTGGCTAACGAGATTGCATTTTCGCAATTTGTTAAAAACGCGGGTAATGTTTCGCGATCCCCGTTATAGGGTTTAATGAATTTGGTTAGCACTCCTAGAGTAAGTTTATCAGACATCTTTGGTTTAACGGGGGAACTGTCTGATTGATAATTTTCCGAATCAGACTTTGAAGAATCGATTGGTTCTTCCTTTTTTGTTTTAGGAGGCATTAATTATGATTGATTTATGCAGTACAGAACATCAAAAAGAAAGTACAATATAACACACACAATAAATCACAATAAAATGTTATAAAAAATATGTAAAATAGTAAATCGATGAATATTAAAATATTATGTAAAACAAAGCGTGAACATGAAATTACTAAAAATTAACTTTTAAGGTCCTTCTAGGTTCACTTTCACTGAATTTACTAGCACTGAAATTACTTTTTGAAAAATGAAAATTGGTTGACTTACACAAAAGCAGCGGCACTCACAAACATGGTAAAAACGGTGATGACGTCAACGAGCTCGATAGGCACCAGGCGACTCAGCGAGTCGTATTACTGCAGCCTCGAAGTCACGTTGCGATGTCCGTAGGGGTTCACACACGTGGTGTCCACGTTGTCCAAAATGGGTGGTGAAGAATCTGGTCCGTACTTGCGTATGGTGGTGCGGGCTCACACAGGAATGGGAGGCTTATCGTCGACCACAATATTAGCAGGTGTGCAGTTGTGATGCGGGCTCACGTTCAGCAGCGGAGTCTTATCGTCGATCACGGCGCAGTGCGGGCTTAGGCTGTGTGCCCAAGGCTTACCGTCGACAGCTTACAAAAGGACTCTTCGTCCACGGAGCTAATTAATACGGTGTCAGACGGGAACAAGTTCGCGACGCCTAACACCTAAAATTCCAGTACTCAAACGATTTTCCTGGAATACCACTTCTGACACCAAATTTGTAAGGATGGCGCTCCGTGGGTCCTTTTTAAAAAAAACACTTTTCACTTGCTAAAATTATTTAATAGAAACGGACTTTACAATTAAATATGAATATATCGATAGTACGGACAATGTGTAAGTGCTCGGCGGCTCTAAAAACACACATATATATACCCTAGGCTCGAGCACATGGTCAAAAGAGGAATATTGCATACAGTGCACTTTTATAATGGAAAAATTGATTATAACAGTACGTACAATGATATTCAAAGACTTAATATCATAATATATTTATAGTACTACTATATAAATGGCTAGATTATAAATGGCGAGA
This sequence comes from Hyles euphorbiae, assembly GCA_023078785.2. Lineage (NCBI taxonomy): Eukaryota > Metazoa > Arthropoda > Insecta > Lepidoptera > Sphingidae > Hyles > Hyles euphorbiae. Next base: position 11,531,821 of record CM041039.1, on the reverse strand, counting down.
CAAGCATGCCGTTCGCTTGATGGTAAGCCATGCGGCCGCTCATGGAGCGTACCAAAACTAAACACCATGAATTACTAAGCACTGCTTGGGATTCTACTGCGCTCACCATCCTAAGACATAAGATGTTAACACTTACTATATCCAGTAATTACTCTGGCTACAACGTCCTTCAATCTGGAATAAAACAGTGTATTTACACTCGTGTTTGGCGGGAGAATTAATAGACATTGCATTATTTTTTGGTAAATTGACAAGACAAGTAAAGATCTGCTAGAGATGCCAAGTCTGCAATAATTTACAGAGATATTTCATAAATTACCCGTCATTATATAGTGAAAGGCGAAATCCCTGAATCAGTTTATCTGTACCGGCGCCGTAGTTCTTGCCTTACCTCATCTCCATACAAATTGTTGTGGCTAAACTATTTACTCGGGTAAGTCTCTTATTTGACGTTAATTACAAAGGGATTCCCGCAAAGATTATTACAAGACGGTGTATAACTCGCTATTAATATATTTTGTGACAGTTTTATTGTTTTTTTTTTTTAAAATTTAGACTTTTCTGGAATGTTTTATTGCTACGTTTTGTGAAATTATAGGCAAAGATAAGGAAAAATTATTAATTGTGGAAACTTAGCTCAATTGCGTCCACTTGATGCAGAATAGCATTATGGACTTCTTCTTTGTAGATTTTAAATGCTAAAAATATCCACGGGATTTGTTTTTTAAATTTCAATAAACACATAAAAAATATATAAATATTATACAAAAGGGATAGCGAATATTTATTGGGAGTGCGGGTCATTTCTTGCGCTTATGGGAAATGAACTGTAATACAGGACGTGTAAGTTTGAATGCAAAGTATCGAGTTCCTATTTAGCTCAGAGTGAAGGCACAGCCACGTTTCAAAACTACGAGTACACATTCCTAGAAATTGTGGCTTATAAGCCAGTTCTTCGAAATGGAGTCTACAAGCGCTGAAGTGGAAATTTAGGCTTCAAGAAATACTACTTACATAATAATCTTTCTCCTGCTCATAAATCCATCCAATGGTTGTTTGATAGAAATTGTCTTCGTGCAATAAGTCCGCCATTTGTACTTTGTTTTGTTATTTCCTATACAGGGTGGACAAGAAAACGGCGCACCTGCCAATATACATTATATTATACGGTGAAGGAATCTTAATTAAGACGAATTTGTATGGCGCTAGCGAATATTAAGAAAGATACCGAGAAAAAAAAACTAACGTTACACATGCTACCCCTTAACATGTTAAGCTAAAGTGATTGAACCTTACAACTGAACGATAGACATTCAACAATAAATAAGCAGAGCTCATTATTTACTTCATAAGTCGTGCGATTGTGTACATCACGCTCAGAGTACATAAAAAAGATATTAAATGAATACTGCCCACAGTCACATACATGGGTTCTAACCCCACACGAAGATACAAATCTTGTGTCGTGGGTATTAGAAAAATAATTATGGTTCACGGAAATTATTTGTCTCGGGGCGGGAACCGAACCCGCGGTCTCTCATTTCACAGGCGGTTCTTACCAACTGTGCCACGGAGGCCGTCGGTGACTCATATGGGCTGGTTAGTTGTCATTAATGACCACCAAAATAGTTAACTGACCTTGTAATGTAAACCGTAATGACCTTGATAGGCAAAGCTGGAAGCGCAGGATCCGCCAAAACCCGCACGAAAACACTGTCACAGTTTGGTAGCACAAATCACTTTTTCTTTTGCATTTCACATAACACAAGTTACATCAAAAGCTATCAAATTGGGTAATGTTCAAAGCATAGTTAAATTAATAAAATTTACTCAAAATAACTGAAAACGAATTTACAATAATATGCACACGATTAATACATGCACACGCGATCGCAATCCGAATTCAACTAATAAAAAATAAATTATTATTTTGATTCTTGAAAGATAAAGGCCTGTTCACATTAGATACAAAGCTTTCTTATTTGAGTTTGTGGCAGCATCGTAATGCTAAGTAATACAAACAGCTGCCAACGGAATCGACGCTCCAGTAGGGCGAAATAACACTCGGCGCACGGCACCAAGCGCAGCCGGCCCATTGGTTCGGGCGCGCGCCGAGAGCATCCGAAGACACACGAGACACCCCCGCGCCGCGCGGGCCGGCGCGGGCGACCGTTACCTTTCACTTTGTCCACGCAGTCAGATCGTGATCTCGCCGCTCGGTGCATGTCGCTCGCTTCTTGCCGATAATATATGCCGTTGCTTACGTTGCGTTCTAGTGCTTGTGGACCTTAACTTAGTTAATTGTAAGAACTGTGTGTACATATATAAATTGTAAAGTGGATGTGATTATACATATTGGACACTAAACTCGTGCATAATTTATTCTCCCGTGGCCTGCACCTTCTGACTATAGTGAGCTGCACTATACACACTTGTAGCTATAATTGGTGACCCCGATAGAACACTACGCGCCATGAGCGATAGCAGCGAGTCATTCAAATCAGGAAACTCTCCACGAAGCGTAGGTACCCGACAACGTATAAAAAAATGTGACCGCGTGTCGACAGAACGGGACCCGGCAGCAGAACTCAACCGAATCGGCGTTAGAATTCCCCCATTTTGGGCAGATAAACCAAAGACATGGTTCACGCAAATAGAAGCGCAATTCCTACTCGCCAGGATAAGCGATGATAACACCAAGTACTACTACATTCTCGCACACCTGGATGGACAGCATATAGAATTAATGGAAGACATCATAGAGAGTCCACCGGCGACAGGTAAATACGTGAAACTAAAAAACGAACTTATTAAACGCCTATCACTGTCCAGACAAAAAAAGGTACAGCAACTTTTGCAAGCCGAAGAACTCGGTGACCGAAAGCCGTCGCAATTCCTACGGCACCTACAGCAGCTAGCGGGACCCAACATGCCCGATGAATTTATAATGGACATATGGACTAGCCGCCTCCCGCGCGTCCTACAGACGGTTATTGCGTCAAACCCTACCATGGACCTACAAGACCTGGCTACATTAGCGGATAACGTCCACGACATCGTACCTACAACGCCACAGGTTGCAACAACATCAGCGACCTCCAGGCTTGAAGCAACCATAGACACAATGGCCGGACAAATTGCCGAACTGACAAAACAAGTAAGGACTTTAATGGACAACAATCGAATACCATCTCGATCCAGGTATAGAGGTAAAAAACCATCACGACAACTTAGCCGCTCATCATCTCGGAGATCACGCTCCAATCAGAATAAGTACCAAATATGCTGGTATCATTTAAAATTTGGGGATCGCGCAAAGAAGTGCATAACACCTTGTGAGTACAAGACGGGAAACGAGACCAGCAATCGATAATGGCGGCTAACGATTGCTCCAACAACGCCGGCCGCCTTTTCGTCACGGACCGCAGTTCCAAAATGCAGTTTTTAATAGATACTGGAAGCGACTTATGCGTGTTCCCTCATTCGGCGCTCCGGCAACGACGTGCGAAGACAGACTACCAGCTGGCTGCAGCAAACGGCACTGTGATAAATACTTATGGTTGTATAGAACTTAAACTTAATTTCGGTTTGCGTAGGGACTTTATATGGCGCTTTGTCGTAGCTGACGTAAATAAAGCCATAATTGGCGTAGATTTTTTATCTTTTTATAATTTAATCGTAGATGTAAGACAAAAACGCCTTATAGACAATACTACTAATTTAAGCTCAGTAGCTTCAATTTCCGTGCGAGACAGCTTGATATCGAGCGTTAAGATCATGACTGGACACTCAAAATATAACCATATCATTTCTCAATTCCAGGAGATTACTCGGCCAAGTGGTACAATACACACAGTGAAACACAACACCGTGCATCACATACGGACCACACCGGGGCCTCCTATCTTTTGCAGTCCCCGCAGACTTGCGCCAGACAAGCTTAAGATCGCCAGAGGGGAGTTCGATCTTATGCTGGCAAATGGTACAGCACGTCCTTCCAAGAGTCCTTGGGCCTCACCGCTGCACTTAGCTCCCAAGAAAGATAACTGCTGGCGACCTTGTGGTGACTATAGATTACTCAACTCACGCACCATCCCAGACAGGTATCCAATCCGTCACATACATGATTTCGCACATAGCATATCTGGTTGTAAAGTCTTTTCGACTATAGACTTAGTGAAAGCCTATAACCAGATACCAGTAAATAACGCTGACATCCCTAAGACGGCAATTACCATGCCGTTTGGCTTGTACGAATTCCCGTACATGACCTTCGGGTTAAGGAATGCAGGACAAACATTCCAAAGATTCGTTGACGAAATGACCCGGGGATTGGACTTCTGCTTCTGTTACTTAGACGATTTTTTGGTATTTTCCAGAAGCGAGGAGGAACATGAGGCACACCTTCAACAGCTTTTCCGCCGCATGAAGGACTACGGCATCCTCATAAACACCTCCAAGTGCGTCTTCGGGGCTAGCGAAGTCACCTTCCTGGGATACCGTATCTCCAGCACTGGCACCAAACCTCTAGAAACAAAGGTTCAAGCCATCAGAGATTTTCCTATACCCAAGAATGCAAGGCAACTTCGCCGTTTCTTAGGCATGGTCAATTTCTACCGGCGATTCCTACCGCAAGCTGCCAAAACTCTAGCACCTTTAACCGAACTCCTCACTGGTACCGTCAAGGCGCTGCAGCCCGTCGTTATTTCCGGGCATGCATTAGAAGCATTCGAGAGTTGTAAGTTAAGTCTTTCTAATGCCGCCTTGCTTGCTCACCCAGATTGCGACGCCAAACTGGCCCTGGTCACCGACGCGTCCGACCAAGCTATGGGTGCGGTACTGCAGCAGTTCAAAGACGGAGACTGGCAGCCTCTCGGATTCTTTTCGAAAAAACTAAGCACTTCGCAGCAGAAATACTCGCCCTACGACCGCGAGCTGTTGGCCATCTATGAGGGCATTAAGTATTTCCGACATATGTTGGAGGCGAGGCATTTTATAGTCTATACCGACCATAAACCACTCAGTTTTGCTTTTCACGAACGGAAAGTCAACTGTAGTCCTCGGCAGTATAGACACCTCGACTACATATCACAATTCACAACGGACATTCGCCATATATCGGGGAAAAACAATGTTGTGGCCGATACATTGTCCCGTATCGAGGAGTTGCAGAAGCCAATAGACTTCGCTTCGTTGGCCGAATCGCAGGCGAACGATGAGGAGCTCATGCAGCTATTACAAGGGCAATCCTCTCTCCGGCTGCAAAAATTCCCGATCGACAAAGGTAAGGCCGAAGTATACTGTGATATAAGCACTACAGCACCGAGGCCATTTGTCACAAAACCCTTTCGTAAACAGCTTTTCGAGAGCCTCCACAGCCTTAGCCACCCTGGCACCAACGCCTCAGCATTGTTAATTGCTAAACGTTTCGTTTGGCCAGGCGTGCGCAAGGACTGCCGCGAGTGGTCTCGGAAATGCATAACCTGTCAACGTGCTAAGGTACATCGACACGTCTCTTCGCCTATTGGTACATTCGAGCTACCTCGCTCGAGGTTTGCTTTCGTTCATATAGACATTATAGGTCCTCTCCCATTTTCGCAGGGATACCGGTACTGTCTAACAGCTGTGGACAGATTTACCCGTTGGCCAGAAGTGACACCGATGGCAGACATCACCGCCGAAACTGTTGGGAAGACGCTACTATCGTGGATATCCAGATTTGGATGTCCTACCGATATTGTCACCGATCGCGGTCGACAGTTCGAATCGTCGCTTTTCCGGTTCCTTGGAAAAGCGATTGGATTCAAACACCGTAGAACGACCGCGTATCACCCAGCATGTAACGGTTTGGTAGAACGCTTCCACAGACAACTAAAGGCTGCCATCATGTGTCACGCGGACTCAAGCTGGGTCGACGCGCTGCCTCTCATACTGTTAGGCATCCGCAGCTGTTTCAAAGAGGACCTTCAAGCATCACCCGCTGAGCTTGTGTACGGTGAGCCTCTACGTCTGCCGGGAGAATTTTTCATTTCCACCACTCCAGACACTATTAACATCTCAGACTTTAGCACTCGACTCCACAGAATAATCTCTAAACTCCGGCCAACACCTACTTCCAGACACAACAAAGACAAAGTTTTTGTGTACAAAGATTTAAACACTTCTAGCCACGTTTTTCTTCGGGATGACTCGGTCCGAGGCGCACTACAGTGCCCTTACTCCGGCCCCCACAAAATTTTAGAGAGAAACGACAAGTTTTTTAAAATCTTGATCAGGGGAAAGAGTGTCACGGTATCGATTGACCGTCTCAAGCCAGCTTACTTACAAATTGAGCCCAGTCCATCTCCCGGAACCACACCTTTTTCCAACCCTACACCCACCCCTACCCATACCATTCCCAACCCAGTAACCGGACCCTCATCACCGGGTCATGAAGTTAGGAAGACACGTTCAGGGCGAACAGTACGGTTCCCCGATTTTTATCGACCGTAGCCTCGGTCTCAGGGGGGGAGTGGTGTGGCAGCATCGTAATGCTAAGTAATACAAACAGCTGCCAACGGAATCGACGCTCCAGTAGGGCGAAATAACACTCGGCGCACGGCACCAAGCGCAGCCGGCCCATTGGTTCGGGCGCGCGCCGAGAGCATCCGAAGACACACGAGACACCCCCGCGCCGCGCGGGCCGGCGCGGGCGACCGTTACCTTTCACTTTGTCCACGCAGTCAGATCGTGATCTCGCCGCTCGGTGCATGTCGCTCGCTTCTTGCCGATAATATATGCCGTTGCTTACGTTGCGTTCTAGTGCTTGTGGACCTTAACTTAGTTAATTGTAAGAACTGTGTGTACATATATAAATTGTAAAGTGGATGTGATTATACATATTGGACACTAAACTCGTGCATAATTTATTCTCCCGTGGCCTGCACCTTCTGACTATAGTGAGCTGCACTATACACACCTTGTAGCCATAAGTTCATAATAAGTCATCTGAACAATTAGTATTACTACTGTATCAGCCCATATACGTGCCACTGCAGGGCACGGGGTCTCCAGTGCAGTAAATTAGTAGTTAGTGTTTATTGATTTCACTAATTTTATCTCAAATAAGTCTCATATGCAAATTCTATGCTATAATGGTAGACGACATTTCTCTAGGTATAAGAATTTAGAAGAAATTTTATCACTTTAAAGTAACATTATTTTCAAAATACATTAAAATAATGTTAAATACAATAATAAGCAAAGTAAATAGGCAATTTGTAATTGACTGGATCGGCTGATGGCATATTTAAATAATATTATAAGCTCTTGAGCAAGTATCAGTATCAGTCCAATTAGAACTTTTTTTTTTTAACGTAACTTTTATATCGGAGTACTTAATCCAATTAAGTTATATCAAGTGTGTAGTGTGAACACACCTCAAGATGTCGGGCTTCTTTTGCAAAATGCTAAAAGTTACCGACAAAGAAATTGCCGCCTTTCGGCACGAACTCACAAACGGCGGCGGCGACCTCAAAGGAAGAATAATCGAGCCGCGTTGGATCCGACAAAGTACACTATGACCGGCGGCTTCCTTTGACTAATAGGGCCGAATTGGGCCATCATTTTAAAAATATTATTTTTTATTAATCAGTGTCATCAGATGATTTTTTCAATGAGTCTAAATTATTTAGAAAATTTAAATGTTATGTAGGTATTACCAAAACTTTTCTAATTATAATTAAATTCGCAATCTTACATGATTTAAGCGATGACCAGTGTGATTTCATGGTATCTTTCAGTTTGGATTTGTGACACTAAGGAAAATAATGACAAACAAAATAGTCAATCCATTCACTATGCAACTGCACCTAAAGTTATTATGTTGTTAATTTATTGACGCTTAAATCTAAGTACGTCCCTGTTTAACTGATTGATTTTTTTGAAATGAAACAAAACATATCCTTTTTTGAAGTTAGAGAAGGATAAATTATACAGCTAAGAGTTCATGACCTTACCCATGTGTAAACAGCGGTTAAAGCGAAGTTTAAGAAAGTTTTGATGCTGTTAAAAATGGTTTTTGTGGTCTATTTCGTTAACCGTTCAATTAACAACGAAACGAAAAAATACGTATGTGTTTAAATCTTGTTCTTCATTCATTCCAACTGATTTTATGCGAAAAAGTGGTGATTAAACTTAAAACTTTAAACGGTCATAACTTCAAAACGGATAGGTATTTTCCAAATATTATTTTTTTATTACGATATTAATATTATGCCCTTGTACCCAACTGAGCAAGTGCGCCATTTATTTGCGCTCCCTGTATACTGTTACGTCAGGTCGAAGTAGAGATCCTTGGGGGAGGCCTATGTTCAGCAGTGGACATCCTATGTTTGAGATAGATGATGTTATATTAATTGTGTATTAAAGAATAAAATAAATGAATACTTACTAAATAAAATTATAGCTTTAATTTTTTTTAGTTAGCTAGCATTTGCTTTAGTTTTCTTTCATACTGTGATACCTTACTCATTGATCCGGCCCATTAATACTGTTTGTTGAGATCAGCTGTACAGTCAGCAACATAAGTCGCGACACATTCACCAGATTTGGAATTGTCTCATCAACCAAAAAAAATATTATTTTCAATATCGTATGGCACTTCTCGGCATAGATGACTTCACTTTGTTTATATTTTACGACTACAGAGTAGTACGTACAAATTTTAAATCATAAAAAGGTTATCAAAAAATAAGAAGTGTTCAGCGACTTATGTTGCTGACTGTACCAAAGCTTTACCATATTTTTATTGTATGTTTTTAATATATTTTTATTTCGTTTTTTTTATTCCTATGAACGGCGAGATGAGCATGCCGTTCACCTAATGGTAATACGACCGCTCATGAATAGTAACAAAACCAAACAACACCATGAATTACAAAGCAATGCTTGGCATTCCACTCTACCCTGAGACACAAGATGTTCGAGACTCAATATGTCCAGCCTTTACAGTGGCTACACAGTTCTTCAATCTGGGACACAACAGTGTATTTACACTACTGTTTGGCCGAAGAAATATACAATTTATTACACATTTTTGGTACATAGACAAGTAAGTAGTGTTATATAGACTACCCACTACAAGGCAACGGGCTCCCTTCTTTCCTTCCAGATTTGAAGGTCTTGCACGTTTTCCAACCAGTCTATAACCAACATGTAAATTTTCATTCAGTACATTATTTTTCCATTCTCGTTATATTATGTAAAAAATTGTCCACTGACTTACATAACAAGGTCATTTTTTATTTTTACCAGAAAAGTCCCTTAAGTGGCATTTAAAATAGAACATAATTGTACTAAAACAAATGGCAAATAAGGAAAATTGTACTGAAATAAGTTGGTTCCTTGTTTGATTTACGTTATGACAAAGTGGCTAATTTGCCTAAACGAATTAAAAATGTATTATTTTAGTCAAGTTATTCATATCTTTATACCTTAACAGCACGCATTGACCTGGCAGACAGTGTGGGCTGTTATTTGAGTGAGGGACTATTAGTCATAATTATTTCCAATTTTACCAGAAACTGCTACTGAATATAGACGTCTCCAAGGAATATATGGGTATTATCTACTCTAAATTATGTCCCACATATCAAAATAATAGTCATGCTTACGCAATATTAACTATAACTATAAATTAATTTAAAAATAACATTTTAAATTAATTATGAACGTTAAATTATATTTTTTGTATCATCATGATCATCATCATCATCAGCCTATTCGCGTCCACTGCTGGACATAGGCCTCTCCTATGGCACGCCACTGGGCTCGATCTTCAGCCCAACGTCTCCAACCGCTGCCAGCCATTTTTCGGATATCATCACTCCACCTCGTCGGAGGGCGTCCTACACTACGCTTACCGCTTACCGCTTATTTTTTGTATAGGTAGACATTTTAGCGTAGCATTTAGTTCAAGGGTCTCCACTTGTGAATCACTGCTGATATCTTTATTATATAACTCCATATATACATCACGCCTTTTACCTCAGAAGGGGTGGCAGAAGTGCAACCCGGACACTCACATTTCGCCTTGTACATGTCGCCGATAATCCTAGTAACAGGTTTAATGTCCTTTACAATTATAATTCACACAAAATATTACATAGTTTATTCTCACAGGAATGCTAGGACAAAAGTGAAAACATTTTCAAAACAAACTGACATTATCATTTCCATACCAAAGGTTACCGGAATCCCAGTTTCCTTTAAAACCAGTTATTGCAATTACTATTTAATAAATCTTAAAATATATTTCAGTATTTGAGACATAACTCCTAATTATTTAATTTACAGAAATTAGTCATTGTAATAAACAAACTCAATTCCATACAAGTTTAAAATCGTCAACAGGTGTCGCCACCAGTAGGATAATATAATAATTATATACCAATATGCGCCGATAGCGCCCATATATACAAATGGAATATACAAAGCGAAATGAAGTACTAGAACCTCTAGCTGCTTTTCTGCGAAAATGGCACAAGTATGTGTATATTACCGGACCTAAAAATTAAGTTAACAATTTATGTCTTTTCGTCATAGATTTGAATTTATTGCGTTCTTTAAATAAAACGGGTTTTTGCATGTTTTTATTCTCCGTAAATGTACAATGAACAAACCAACAACAAACCAACGCGAATGTTGATGAGAAATTGACAGTAACTACTATACAGGGTATATCAAGACTGCTACCGAAAACGAAGCCGGGTGGTAGTTTAAGCGACTTCAGAAACAAGGCAACAGAAAAAGTTGCAAAAAAAAAGCGACAATTTTTTTTTTGTTGTTTTTTCCTATGGCCATATTTGGGTGCTAAATACATTTTTTACCTAAAATAATAGTGTATACCCTTTTATTTATAAATATTCTAAGGTATAAAAGAGTTTTAATTATTATTTTTGCAAATACTATGGATTTACCACCCAAAAGTGACGATATTTAAAAAATTATAAAAAATAATTGTCGCGTTTCTTTACGAAATTTTTAGTTGCATTGTGTTTGTAGTCACTAAAACTACCACCCGGCTTCGTTTTCGGTAGCAGTCTTGACATACCCAGTACATCATGGGTCACATTATGGCACACTCGTCTAAATAAATAGAAATATGCAGAGCAAGGATTTTGAATAGTCACAGTATTATCTTTATTCTACTATTGTAATAAGTGTCGCCAAACTCCAAGCAGTAAGAATTACTTAATCTAGCGGACTATCTACATCAAGGACATTTTCCGCTTACTTTATTAACAACTATCTTGCCAAGGTTGTCTGGACCATAGTACTTTGAATTTCCTTCCTATGTGTGTGTCTGGGAGAAATGGTTTCGTTTGACAAGATGATTACAGCGTCCGCATTATTGCTCAGAACTGGTAATTTTATTTTGTGTCCTTTTTGTGAAATTCATATTATTAAAAAAAACTTAAAACAGTATTTCAATTATCAGTTACTACAACCTATCTAGACTGTCTCAGTGTCGTAGTTGTACTACGGTACGCTTGCAAATTTGGAGTCTCGGGTTTGAATCCCGAGTGGGGCAGTGATATTGGATATTTCTATTCATTACCGGAGGAACTTGTGCGCGATATGGCGATAGGCGCGCCCTCTATCACATCGTGGTACGGAATATGCAAGGCGAAATGTGGGTGCCCTGGCACCTCTGCCTACCTCTTCTGGGAAAAAGGCGCGAGTTTATGTATGTATGTATGTTCAATCATAATTTATTACAACCTATCTACTAGGAATTACAAACCTAAGGAATTATCCTAAATCCTATTACCTATTCTATTCCTATTCCTTTTTTATTTCTTGGATATTTTTTCCCTATACCTTCTTCTTCCGTACTTTCGTTCATTTCATTCCATCTTAAGGTTGTCTGGAAGAATTCGCCAACAGCGATAAGACCGCCGTTTCTTACACATATATACGCACTTTGTGTTATTATATGTGTTAATTTGTGCAGTATACGCTAAATTATTTGTAAATAAATAACTCATCATCATAACAACTATTCCATCTCAATTCTCACAAATACTCTAAACACTAAACTGTACTTCACAAACGTTCCATTCGGCATTGCTACGCCTAAGCCTTCTGTTTTTGCTCCATGTTAGGCGAACACTCAAAAACGAATGGTGCATAGATAAAGTAATATTTATTACCAGTCCTGACAGAACACGGCTGCGTTCTATGAATGTTTTATCGTACCACAACGCTAGTCGAGCTTCAGTTCCCGGCGTTGAATTGAGTGCCCCGGGGAACGTGATCTCAACGGAACAGATTCCATATTATTTATGGGTGATATTACAAACTGTTACGCATTTAAAACTATAAACTTCCTTGATGGCGTTCGAATTTTGAATTATAATTTTGAATAATGGACGCAGCATCAAATGGACTCGACATTCGAGTTCCACCGTAAGGGACAAATATATCTTCATATTGTCGTTTAGATCGGCTCTTACAGCCAATAATAAAGCAGCGAACAATACCTTTTGTCTTATATTCAGTTTCAACACTCTTTTACACACATTTTTGACCGCAAATATTCGTAAAATTGTATTATTTCGATCACTGGATGGAATCTGCTTGCTGAGTGTTATTATACTTGTTGTAACTTCAAACATAATATTATTATTAATGTCTACCATCATTTGTGCTACTTTTCCGGTTTTAAATCACGAGCCCAGAGCCAGGACAATTTACGAATGGTTAATTTAATAGTAAGTTTTTCTATTTGACTTAAATATCAATTCTTTTGGCTATTGTTGGGTAAATTTATTTATTTAAAAATAAACCACAACTAATACTATTTCTCAATAGAAATAAGAACTCTGTATGTTCATCAGAAAAGTAATATTATATACCTCCTTTCACATGTTCAATATTTATTTATATATCAAGTAATCAGACACAATTTCAATCCCGGGCGAATCATGTTTCGAACTGAACAAAGATCAAAGTTCACGGAGTGGATTGCTAGAATATATAGCTATTACTTAAATTACTTGTTTGAATTTGAATATATAGTATAAATCCTAAGCGTTAAACGTTGTATGCTGTGCTAAATCGATTTCATATTAAAACACAAATACAGGAGGAATAATGGAGGTCACGTAGCGGAAAGCGCAGCGTGGGACGTCCACTCACAAGGTGGTCAGAGGACCTGGTAAAGGTCGCGGGACGTCGCTGGATGCAGGCTGCCTCCAACAGGTCTCTGTGGAAATCATTGGGGGAGGCTTATGTTCAACAGTGGACTTCCTTTGACTGATGGATGGATGATGGATGAAAGTACTAAAATTTATCGTTTTGACTAGAGAGTGACAAAATAACTCGCCCATTGATAGATAAAGATGTTATCAGGCAGATTCATCCTATTCTTTATTTCAATATTTCTCTATTTCTATGACAACGTCCGTGGCATAGCCGGTTGGACGCCGCTTGTAAAATGAGAGGCCGCGGGTTCAATCCCCGCACCGATAATTTTTTGTGTTGCTGTATTTTTAGAAATCAACATCTGAAGAGATTATACGAAAACAAACCAAAGGGATAGCATAAAGGCCTACATTTATCAATGATTACGACCCTAAGGCCAATAGTGAAGCCTTCGATATATGTGAATATTATAATATCCGCGAATATTATAATAATATTACTGCTTATGAAATCAATTATCAATTACATATACAACACTTGATAGAGTACTGATCAACAATATGCAATGATATTGAATTCAAGAATTAATTTTCTTATAAGTTGATAAAAATCACCCTCCCAAGGATGCAACGGGGCATTAATTTCATTCGAATGAATCTTGGCCAGCTTTTAGTAAATAATAATAGAAACTCACAGAAAATGCTTCAGGCATTAATGTTGAATATTAATATTAATATAAAATAGGCAGATTGGTACATACATACATAGTATTTTCTTAAATAATAATGTACACCCTTTTATTCTTAAAGACGCCATGGTACACAAGGCTTTAAATGATTATTTTAGCAAAAACTATGGATTTACCACTTAAACTCGACGATATTTAAAAATTAATTTAAAAAATTTACGCGTTTCTTTGCGAAAATTTAGTTACATTGTGTTTTTAGTCACTAAAACTACCACCCAACTTCGTTTTCGGTAGCACTCTTGTTATACCCGGTATTTGAGAAGTAAACCAAATAATGTATAATATTCAAATAATACGCCGGTTGAGTGGTCATATGAGCCGAACGTGACCTTATGTGCTTGTATAAGATAATTAATTAGGAATCAAGTTGACTCTTGTTACCTCGTCAGTAAGATATCGTATATATGTCCTCGTCTGTCTGCGAGTAAAAAGGTCCTTTTTGACGTGTTTAACAAAACAACTCGTCGATTATATAATTGCATTACAATAATTAATGATTGTAATGGCATCGACATACCTATATATTTCTCCATCTCAATACAAAAAAAGGACAATTTTTTTTTACTGAACTCATTTTCAAGTCATCTTATATTTAAAATCCTTTCTCATGTATCCTGGGTCACCAGCTATTTTATTATGTTTTGTTGTTATCTTTTGAAAACTGCTGAGGATTGTGATTTTCTAGTTGTTGTTTTAATTTTATATAAAATTATATCTGTTGTTTCCCTCATAAAATAATTTTCAAAACATACAACTCGCATATTTAAATGGCCACAATGTCTCGGTCATCATTCACATCAACCGTTGACAATATTGTTCTTTATTCAAATACTAATTCTATTCTTCTTATTGCTCGTATAATTGCCAGCATTATCGTCATGCTAGAATAGATTAGCGCTCATTTATGTCACCGTCACACATAACAATACTATGCCTTCATAAAAAAGTGTGTTTTAATGAGGGCGCTAAGATCGCATTTAATTTTAATATGGCCACACGATACAGGTATTACAACGGATATTACAACGGGTATTCGTTATTATTATTGATTGTTATTAATAGGTTCTTTATTTATTTTACCACAAAACAGACAAAAATCGTACGAAAATGTTTGGAAATACCTACGTATATAATTAATTAACAAACACATTGTCAATTTTACAAGTGTTGTCATAATTGTTTTCCTTAAATGCCAATCGTCACCGCATACTCTTTTTTGCCAAGTTATAAGTTTAAATAATTCTTACTTTAATGAAAACATCCAACCAAAATCGATCAGCTTAGAATAAAACACAAACCCTAACTCTTTTCCAGTAATTACATCGAAACTGCAAAACGAAATGAAGAAATAACCACAGGATCGAACCGGCGATGGTTCAATTCTAGTTTCCATCGAACCGACTCAATTATGCAAGGGATCAAAGGCAGAACTTAATTGGTAGCGGTTTGTGGTCTCATTTAATTCTTCATTAATAGTGGTGGATCCACTGTTTGTCAATATTAGAGACACGTTCGTAATTATACTGCTGGGACGTGAATTTATATTTGGTGATTGTGTTTTTTTGTGTACGTGGTCGGTATTGATTTGATTGTTGCTGTTTATTGAAGATTTTGTGTAGTCTCGTCTATTCTCCGGGGATTTTGGTATTCCTTTATTAAGTACTAGCGGTCCGTCTCGGCTCCGCCCGGGTTCAGATACGCTTTTCACAATGGCGGCAAAAAAGGTAAAATTCGACTATCAATTCAAAATATCGACCTATCTTGATCTTTATTTGCTAGGTTTTTCACTACTGCTTCCCTCCTATCGTCCATAGCGTGATGATATATAGCCTATATCAATCCTAGATAAATGACTTATCCAATACAAAAAAAATATTTTAATTTGAACTGCTAGTTCCTGAGATTAGAGGCAACAAACAAACAAATTCTTAAGCTTTATAATTATGAGTATAGATAAATGGCTTCAGCCACATACGCAGTCCTGATCCTAAAATGATGAACAAAGTCTAGTGACGTAAAACTGCGGGAGACGTTTTGGATTCACGACTAGATCCGAAACAAATATTTGTGGGCCTAAAAATTATTTATCATAATGGGAGGACCAAATCTGCATTATCTGGTTATACAACTTTAGCAAGCTGCCCAGTGATTAATTAATTTTTTAATGTAATAAATGTACCCCATATTTTTTTTCGCATTTGAAATGAAAAGAAATGAAAATTTATTTGCAAGAATGTGGTTACATAAAGATAACATTTTTGTTCTGTGGAGTCTCACAATCTGTTATAGTTGAATTGAATTGTATAGCCTTTATTTGTCTTTTAAATGTTAGAGAGAGTTTGAATTGTGCTATTATAAAACTATTAAATAATGTTTCGTCTTATAAAATTGACACCGATCATTGCATTGCAGCGAAAACAGTCTTGCAATAGAAACGTTTTAGTGTATTGAGTAAAAGTGTATTAAAAATAAGGTTATTACGCACAAAACTATGAATGTTTGCATGTGTCAAAGGATTGAACACAAATGTTTCTTTTAACATAAAATATTTCTTTTATACAACAGACGCCATGATTTCCTACACGAATTAATAAAGCACAAACATTTGCCAGGGAGAGTTTCTGTTATTTGAAATAATATTTACGATATTAAATTCTGTCTCATGGGAAAAAGGCAATTCGCCACATCTCTACTCGTCCTATCCTTGTCTAGCTTCAGTATTCGTCTATCTAGGCATCTCTTTCTTCCCTAGTACTGGCGAAACGTGCTGTCTGTAAGATTCCATTTTAATGAATAAATTGTGTGTGAAAACATCTTGTTTACTAGATCAGGCATAAAATATTTAAAAAGAAAAAATAGAGCAGCCACGGTGAGAAATTTTATTACTTTTCATGTATTCTGAAGTGCAAGTAATCTGAATGAATGTGCATGTAATGAAAATGTGCCTTTGGGTAACATTTTAATGGTATGCAGTTGTATGAGCTTTTATTAGTGGTAGGATATTCATAAGCCCGCATAAAGGAAAAATCTTAGACAATTGTGAAAATTGGTATTGTGAATTATTTAGTCACATTCAGATTTAGTCATATTCAAACGAATTGTTTTATGAAAGTGAGACTAAGGGTATTAAAATTAATTACCTAAAGTAAAAATTACAGCTATTACTTTAGTTGGTTTGGCGGATTTATGGCGTTCTTTATCAATCGATGTTTTCCTTCACTGTAATAATATGTGATGATTAATAATATCAATACATGCATTACTCAGAAAATTTAGAGGTTTCGAGGAGGATTCGAACCCGCAACCACCGTGAACGTGTTGGCAGCCGCGTTAAGTTCGTTTACCAACAGGCCACCACACACCTGCAACATAAAGATGTCTTGCTTCTATTTTGAATTTATTTAATCCATCAAAACCCACATAAATATATTCAACATGAATATATCATTGCCATGGTAAGTTGAGCCTTGAACCCCTTTAATCGATAGTACATATCTATTTTTTGCCTTGGTGTGACATTTTTTATAAAGTCAGATAAATTGTTAAAATTAATTTCACACAGAATACTTGCTTTAATATCACAATTTCAGTCAAGAAAATTTCCATAAAGGATATTGCGAGGAGTAATAATAAAACATTTATTCTAACCCAGATATTCACTAAATCGGGTACCTACAAACAAAACCCGACATTCTGGTAGGTTCCCTAATTCCGTTCCTACGAATTCTTAGCAATCTTGTTCGCTTCAGCAATAATGATTACAGAGGCGGTAACGTTTATTAAACTTTTCAGTTTGGGAATTGTAGAACATGTTTTTATTTTCTTTGCCTTCTATGTAATGGGTCGGCTGTTTCTTGTCTGGCTGAAAAGTGAGATTGCGTTTGGTCCCACTGTGTTGAAGTTAACCTCCTTTGAAGTAAGTGTTCAAGCATAAATGAATACGATTTGAATAATTTTGTGCCATATTTAGTGAGTGGATTATGTTGTTTATTTTTAAAACCAATGAAGTATTAGTACTAGTGCCACAAATATAGATGCGTATTTTTTTCTTGAATGCAATTAACAACAAATTGATGTGAGATATTGCAGTGATGTAGTTTATTGGCCAAAGATTGACATAGTCTACTTTTTATGGTAATGATAAATATTATTTACGCGGACAAATTGCATGGTGACTAGTAATTAATTAAAGGTTGACTGATAGAAAATGCCAACGGCATTAAGTCCGCCTGTAAATATTGTATTAAGTTTAAATATATAAATCTATTCAGTAATGTTGAAAACAATGAAAAGGTTAATGACGTATTACTCATTACTATAATGAATAAATAAGGAGCTTATTTTACAAATGTAATGTTTATGCAAATGATTAAAGAATTAATTTTAATTTGTATTTAAAATCCTTTAATCCTTTAATTAAAATCATAATTATTTATATTTTATGAAATCCTATGATTTCTATGAACTAAAGCGGCTGAAACACGTTTACTTAATATAAGAAGGCAAAAAGGACAAATTTTAGTTATCAAATGTTTCATATCTTTCTAACTTTGACTGACTTTTGAATTCAGTTTGATTGAACAACACAAAACATTCAATCATCAAATTGACATATAATCTGTCTATGAATAAAGGCGTCAATCTTTATCATATCGTCGTAAAATACATTGTAGCTTACGGTATTCTGTGCAAGTAATACTAGTCGAAATACCAATGAAAATTTCATTTCTAGTCTTTAATTTGAAGTTATGCCTCAATCCCCAACGCGAGACTATTGCGACTTGTGCAGAAACCTTTGAAGTTCTTCAAAGGCTCTTCATTTTTCATATATTTAACAAAAAAAAACTCATTTGAAATAGCGTGGTATACTATATGGCCTGACCACTCAATTGTAGAGGAAGCCCGTGCCCTGCAGTGGGACGTGTATGGGCTGATAGTAATACAAAATTGTTTCTCAGATTATCGCGAATGTTACACATTGAAATAAAACTATTATGTACGGATTTTATCACGAAGTTGATTTAATTTTTTAAGTTACCGACGTCAAAAAAATGTAAATATGGAACCAAATCCGTGATAAAATCTGTAAATAATAATTTTATTTCAGAAAAACAAAAGTTGAAATAAGCAATAAAATTTAATTAAAATCTAATATGACAAATCCTTAACAGTATTCATGGACCTATCCAGAATCTTTTGAAACTTGCCATTGAAACGCAGAACCAGTTAAAAGTTTGATGCAGTCGACTGGTATTTTCAGCGGCGTATCGCTAATTGTTTTCGGCAGTGACTGTTTCGGCTAGCAACAATTACTGCTTCTATAAAGGTACGATTCTATTTCGATATTTATTGTGAATAATAAATACATCTTAAAGTTATACATAGTCCTGACCCCGCAGTGACTTACCAAGTATAGTGAAAATAATGTTAAAAATTACGAGACTTTTTTGTCTCGCAATACCCAGATCCGAGAGTAATTTTGTGGCTCGAACTAACATTTTCTCAGTGTGGGGATCAAACCCGTGACAAATCCTATAGTTTAGAACTGATATTAATGTTTTTTATTGTAATGAGACGAGCATGCCGTTCGCCTGATGACAACAGCTTATGAACAGTGGCACAACCAAACAACACTGAATTAAACAGTAATGCTTGACATTCCAATGCGCTCACCATGTTAAAACATACTATTTTAAGTCGCAATACATCCAGCAGTTACTTTACCTACAAAGTCCTTGAAACCGGAACACAACAGTGTTTTTGCACAGCTGTTAAGCGGGACAAATAGACTTTGCGGTGATACCTATCCATGCGGCCTCTCACTTATTAAACCTATCAATAGTAAAAAAAATATTATCCTGAACAAACGAGATTGCATTGTATCATTGAACCTCGGTATTATCCCGGACGCATGAATAGAATTATGAAATTGGATAAAATTGATGAAAGCTTTAAGACCGAACAAAGTAGAGATCGATAGTCTACCTACTTTGATCCCATAGGAGTAATGTACTATTCAGTTTTTATATTTTATATACTCTTGTATATACAGGGTATATCAAGACTGCTACCGAAAACGAAGCCGGGTGGTAGTTTAAGCAACTTCAGACACAATGCAACAGAAAAAATTGCAAAAAAAAGCGACATTTTTTTTTTTGTTATTTTTTTCCTATGACCATATTTGGGTGGTAAATACATTTTTTCCTAAAATAATAGTGTATACCCTTTTATTTATAAATAATCTAAGGTATAAAAGTGTTTAAATTATTATTTTAGCAAAAACTATGAATTTACCACCCAAAAATGACGATATTTATATAATATTTATACGATATTTATGTAACTTAAGATGTACAATAAAGAGAGTATAATAATATAATAATAATAATAATATTTAAAAAATCATAAAAAATAATTGTCGCGTTCCTTTGCGAAATTTTTAGTTGCAATGTGTTTGTAGTCACTAAAACTACCACCCGTCTTCGTTTTCGGTAGCAGTCTTGAGATACCCGGTATATATACTAACCAATGCACCTATGAACTAAAATCGACAATTATAAGGCTTTTAGAGTCGCATCACCAGTGACTGCGGTGGCGTAGTTGTAATACGTAAAATCGTTCGATTGCAAAGCTGAAGTCTCGAGATTCGGATCCCAGGTCGGGCAATGTTATATAGGATTTTTCTATTTATTTCCGCCTGGTGCCCAAAATAGCGATAGGCGACATGGTGAAGCATGGGTGTCCTTTTAGCCCCTATGTCTACCCCTCTTCGAACAAATTGCGCATGGTTATGTATGTATGTATTAAGGGCCAGAGTACGCTTAATATTCGAGAACCTAAATTATTTTTAACCTATACTAATACATTAAAGATATGAAAGGGTATCTGAGTTTTAGTAAATACCTATTATGTCGACACAGTCGTAATTCCGATTACGACACAATTTGAGGATTGCGAGTGAAATTAGCTAAAAAAATCAAGGACACCCATATATTTGTTAAGTTCGAGGGTATGCCTATTCCTGCAGGTTCGAGTGTGCTTTACCCTGATTGCGAGTGAAATTGGCTAAGAATTTCAAGGACGTTGACACATTGGCTACGTGTGATGTGAAGTTCATTTCTGTGGCCTTGTACAATTAATAAAGCCTTTAAAGCCCAAAATATTGTAAGCCTTTTATTCATAGAATTGTGATTGACTTTAGGCAGCATGCTAGTTCTAAAGTCACTATTTTTGATTCATTCTTATCAAAGTGATACCTAAAACCGGTAAGTGCGTTTTAGACAAACCAATCGACAGCAGCCAATTATTTCCTACCAATCAACATTTACACAGGTATATTAAAACTCATTCACGTTAGAAATTCTGATTGGAAATCATTTTCCACCTTGCCAACGTATTTATATCATAAGACTGAAGTCTTAGAGCGAGTAAATAAAGCTTTTCCAATAGCTACATACCTCCGCGCTGAATTTCCTGTATCGGAACTACAAGGAAAACATCGAGCACAACTTTTTGCGGATTACACAAACATTGTTCTAGAATTTGTGATGTTCTACCACGCGGATACGAAGGTTATTTATATTCCAGCATAAGATTTTTGGATTAATATTTTGATTTTTTTAAATTTGATATTAGGTAGCCATTGTAGCCAGAGTAACTATTGGATATATAGAGATTTAACATCTTATGTCTTAGGATGGCGAGCGCAGTGGAATGTTGCTACTGTTTATGAGCGGTCGTATCGCTCACCATCAGGCGAACGGCGTACTCGTCTCGTCATTCATTGCAATAAAAAAAAAGGTGATCATTACCCATCATGAACATTCAAACGCTTGGACCATGGATGTCACACCAGCCCCTCAAATCAGCAGGAGAGCGGGAAGGAAAATGGAAAGAAAGGAGTATTAGGAATAATAATTGAGTATCTGATTTTATATGAGGTCATTGTCCCAAAAGTAGGTGGTAGGACATTGACACCTACCCAAAACGATATTACCATACACTATGTTTGGAACCACCACCAACCCGCATTAGGCCAGCGTGGTGGACTATATGGCCTAACCACTCTCAATCGTACTCTCAACTGTAGAGAAGGCCCGTGCCCTGCATTGGGACGTATATGGGCTGATACAGATGTTTGGAACCACAAACATAATTGTGTCACCACAAACAGAATGTCAGTAAAGCAAACTTATAAATACACAAATACTGGTCGTCGGCACCTTATGACATTTTTCCAACCATGAAATCGGTTTACATTTACTAGACACAGGTATCCAACACAATATAGGTCTACATCAATAATTATCCCTACTTATAATA
Organism: Hyles euphorbiae; assembly: GCA_023078785.2. Taxonomy (NCBI): domain Eukaryota; kingdom Metazoa; phylum Arthropoda; class Insecta; order Lepidoptera; family Sphingidae; genus Hyles; species Hyles euphorbiae. The sequence goes on along the minus strand of CM041039.1, from coordinate 11,509,563 downwards.
TAAATGTAAAAGTGAGTATATATAATGTTCACTTTTCACGTTAAAATAGCTGTACCGTAGAGGTGAGACTTGATATAGAAATACGTGGGATCATGGAGGTCCATATACGTTACTTTCATCCCGAAAAAATAGTGTATCTGTATCAGCCCATATACGTCCCACTGCAGGGCACGGGCCTACTCTACAATCGAGAGTACGATTGAGAGTGGTTAGGCCATATAGTCCTCCATGATGGCCTAGTGCGGGTTGGCGGACTTACATACCATAGAAATTCTTATAAATCGCTATGGTATGTAGGTTTCCTCACGATGTTTTCCTTCACCGTTTTAGTGCGTGGTGATTGACTATCAATACACACATGACTCCGAAAAGTCAGAGGTGTGCCCTGGGATTTGAACCCGCGACCACCGTGAACATGTTGGCAGCCGCGTCTAGTCCGTTTAACAACAGGCCACCACGCACTTTTGAAAAAAAAAAAGTATTATCTTTTAATGAGTTAAGAATTCAAATATACTTAATTGTTAGTCTTTAACATTCGAATGGATGGCACGGGACAAGAGAGACCAGGATTGCTTTCGTCATGGGACAGAATAAGACGGGAAAAGCAATATAGCGAACGGCGGTCTCATTGAGTTAAAATATGAAACAGTACGCGAAATAATATGTTGTTGATGTGGAATGGACTCAAAAACTATCTGCACCCAAGTGAAGCCGGGTCCAAAATTTTTTATTTTAATTTTTAATTTTTCAAATAAGACACATCAACAGTACACACATAATACATAATATTAATATAAATCATTTTGAATTAAGAATTTAGTTCCGATGTGTGCACCAAATGCAGATCTATACAGCTATTATGTGGCCAATTTAATGTGAATGAGAACTTTAGTACAAAATATATCGTATTTACCAAACAAGACATCACTACTTTCTTACCCCATGGCCTAGTTACAGCGGCTATCCATTCACACGCAGACAGCTCCGCTAATAAGATTCCGTTTAGTAACACAGTTAATTATTAGATAACACGCCGAATGTTATCTTACATGCCGGTTTCTTATCTAAGACATTAGTGATTTGTTCGTATTTGTACGGAATAACGTAGTTTTTCCATATATTGGATATACGGGATAATATAATTAAATTTTGTTAGTTCGCTGAACTTGTAGTGTACTTAGAATTATCACAAATTAGATTGCTTGGTTTTATGATGGTGTATCGTTTTTATAGTTTATTGCCTTCTTTTTTTTTCTTTTATTCTGGCCCTGCATAGTGGCCGCATTGCGCCTGATGGTGAGCGCAAATGCCGACCAGGCAGTGTATCCATTGGCATCGGACGGCAGTTCCATGCCAATAGATACAATTATGCCGGCCTGCTAAGATGCCTCTTCACACTACGGCGGAAGGACCCAGCGGAATGAGGGAACACGCCTTTAGTACATAATTTCTTAGATTTACGTGAATGTTACTCGTTGATATAAAACTATTTTTCACGGAATTTACCGCGGTTTTTGGTTTCATTTTTACTTTTTTTAACAATTCGACGTTCCGATGGTTACAGCGACGATTACGACGTGTTACAGCTTTTACGGACTCGAAGCTGACTGAGGTAGTAGTCATCCGATAAGTAACTGTTACAAAATAACTAAATTAAACCCTTTAAATTAAAAATATTTAATTTCTAAAATCTGTAATAAATACTTTTATGTCAATGATTATAGTACATGCTGTACCCAAACTTACAAGGCCACCAATATAAGATTTAATTAAAATTTAAAACTTATGTTAACTATGAAGTATATCTGCTATCATCATAAAAAAATGTTACTATAAACGTGAAAATATTTACTACATACATACATAAACTCACGCCTTGTTCCCAGAAGGGGTAGGCAGAGGTGCCAGGGCACCCACATTTCGCCTTGTATGTTCCGTCCCACAATGTGATAGGTGGCGAGCCTATTGCCATATCGGGCACAAATTCCTGACTCTGGGCTGATACTGAATAGAAAAATCCAATATCACTTTGCCCAACCCGGGATTCGAACCCGAGACCTCAGCTTTGTAACCGTACCGTAGTACAACTACGCCACCGAGGCAGTCAAAATATTTACTAGATTTTAAATATTACTGGATTTCATACACTGTTATTCCACATATAGATCTGCTGTAAAAAATCCTTCTTGAAAAATTCTAACCTAAAGCATATTGCCAGATTTATTTTAATATAATTTTATCAAAAATAAAGTAATCTCAAAATCCAATGCAATTGTAACACAAACGGTATAACACCCAAAACCCAGAAGGCAAGGTATTAAAGTCTTATTTACATCCCAAACTGCCTATTACACCCATCTTAACTTCAAACTACTATTAAAGCAGATAGTATTACCAAAAGGAGAGCTTACTGTAAAATAAATTCACTTAAAATATTCATTTACAAACTTAATACTTAAGCCTTTGAAAAGATTTATCTTCCAGAGATTTTACTGGTCATATTATTTATTTAAACTAGTCGAAGTAGGTTTAATCAATGGTTTAATAATATTAATTTCAACGGAAACCCTAGCCGAACCTAATCGTGAGGGTTGAAATCTCAACTTCGCGGAAGGCAAGCACATTTTCCTTTGAAGACAATGTGGTATTTATAACTTGGTAAGCGCAAGTAGGTTTTAATTTCAATGTCTATGAAAAGCCTAGAATAAATTTCGTTATTGGTGAAGATTGATTTCAGTTTAAAATGGTTTTCTCGAAGTTTTTTTTATCGCCTTGAATTGTGAGAACAACATGCCATTTGCCTGGCGGTAAGCGATATAGCTGCTTTTGGAGAAAAGCAAACCAAACAAAACCATTAACTACAAAGCAATGCTTTGCATTCCAATACGCTCGCCATCCTGAGACATAAGATGTTATATCTCATTATGTTTTAATCATCATTATGTATTAATCTGGTTACAATGTCCTTCAAAGCGGAACGAAACAATTTGCATTTACACTGCTGTTTGGTGGGAGAAATAGACATTTTGGTGGTACCTACCCAGGTGGCAACTCACATAATTATGAAAGACCTACCTCCAGTTTTGTTTTAAAATAGGTTGTAACTGATAATAAGAAAAATAAATACAGGCGTTTGTTATATTCAAAATTACACGTAAAATACTATTGAAATTTATACGCCACGCAGACGTAGCAGCTCAATGTCCTCAAGGGTCGTCAAAATTAATTTACATTCCAAATAGTTTCGTACTGTAATAAATTCTTATTTGTTGGAAACTATTCAAATTGAATCACACTATATAATATTATAAGCTATTGATTGTAGAATCTGTGCTACGAGTAATAATCCAAACTGTAGCGTGGATTGTAGCGCGCCCGCGTAACCGTGTAGCCAGTGCCGCGGCGGCTTCGTAGCGAGTTGGACGTCGGTGCTACGGTGCTACGTCATATTCTCATTAAATCGGGTTCAAGTCGAAAGAGCGAGTCAAGTCTCGGACTCGCTTTTGTCGTGTATAGTGATTGTGTTGTGTTCAATTTTTCTAACGTGAATATTTAAATAATTAGTTTAAAAAGTTACTTTGGGCAGGTAAAACTTTAATGTGCTCGTAAAACGTGCTCGCTATACCAACGTCGACACTTGAAGGTTTTTTTATTCGTCGGACGTTACACGTTAAGCGCACGAAACTAATGGCCTTTTTAGATAACAGAAGGTTTTCGTGGGATTCTAGTTATTAGTTGATTATTTTACGTGAGCCCGCATAATTCGCTCCCGGTTAACCCGCTAACAACTCTTCATTAAAACCTCCGGCGTTTTTTGAAATTGTCTGTAAAAATAATATGGTAATGTGGATAGGTGAATCAAAATTAGTTTGAGGCGCGACGCGTAACCCGAGCGACTTTGATTTATGGGTGGTGACATCACAGAATCAGGTATTGACGTTTGAAAGGATTTCATATTACAGTATATGGTGGGTAACCTGAATTATATACTACCTATATACAATATTGTGAGTATATATATTTTTTAAATACACGACATCACGTTGAATAAATGTATGTAATGTAGAGAATAATATTTAAAGTATTTTTTGAAAGTTAAACCACTTTCAGGTAAACTTATATAATACTAAGTGAACTCAACGCGCTTGTACCTGCTGCATTCAAGTGCCGTTAACTTGTTCTAAACTACTGTTTAAGATACTAAAAAGGAATTTTGAAACGGCGAAACGAGAATAATATAACTGATATAATTATTTGAAGTTATACAAATACCAGTAAATAATATAATATATGGTATTCTTTCAATTATTTATTATTTTAAATGAAAACTGTAATGTTCTATGTTATAATAATTCAATAAATATTTTGTTGATAAATAGAAGACTTATTAATCTTGCCACGAAACATGGAACCTTAAAAACAAAATAACAAATAAGAATAAAATACTACGCGCAAACAGTGTCACGTATTAGAAGTGAAAAATGTAATTCTAAAATATAATAGAATATAAAAATAAAAATAGAAGTAAAAAAATATAATTAAAAAATTTGGTCAACTGGAGTCAAAAACTGGGTTCAAAAACATATGTAATGCAAAAAGAGACCCTCAAATGTTTGTCCAGCTGATTTTATATACCATATATTATGTGTCATTTAATATACATTCAACATCTGGAACGTCCTCTAACATTCAGAGGGCTTCACGTCTTATTCTCCTCGCTGGCCTGTAGTTGGTTTAAATACCTCTGAAACTCGTGCGAGTATTGGTCAGATATCTAGGTTTGATTACTATGTTTTCGATTTACTTAAAAGGGAACGACATATAATTATTAAAGACAGTGTTATTAATCGCTCCTGGACTCAAACTTGTGACTTCTGTTTTATCGACTAGTTATTTACTAACTAAGCTATCCCTTGCTGTTCTGTATCAGCCCATATCGAGCCTTTACCGCCATTTTAGCGCAACCGACAAAAAACAAATTTTACAGGAGAAGGTTTTTGTTAAATATTTTTAAAAAGAAATGTGTAATTCAATTGAAATTTTATATACATTAATTATTTTTATACATTTAAATATCTAATTCTTTCACAGGTTTGGGCAGGTTTGGGTCCGTTGTGGCTTAAAATACTACTTTCGATAAAAAACGCATTTTTGACAAAAGTGTCGCTTACGATAATTTGGCGGTAAGGGCTCGATATAGGTCACGCAGGACACGTGCTTCCTTTATAATCGAGAAAACGATTGAGGGGGCCCCTATCGCTATTCTTTATTTTATATTATTTCATAATCAAAATATATACATATATATAAACCATGAAACAAAAAATGAAATGGAAAATGGCATATTTTTTTATATAAAATGTATGTTGCAAAACAAGAATCACATTTTTCACTGTTTGTAATTTATTTTTCAACCACATATAAAAATATATATAGTACAATTTTAGCCCTCTACTCAATACCAATCGCCTTTCGAATTCACTTAAAAGGAAATTCCTGTTTATGAAAAATAATAATCAAAATGATCTCGGAAGCAATAACAATGTAACAAAGCGGATATTTTTTCGATCTCCAACCAAAATCGAATTGCGGGATGCAGTGTCAGGTTCTAATTTACTAAAGTGATTTTACCGAAACAATCCTTTCTTTTCTGCGCCGGTTCGTTTCGATGAGAAATGTAGATTCCATTTTTTTTTATTCACCGCGATTTGTCGTGATACGGTTTTGTTGACGCTTCGGGAATTGTTCTTGTGACTTTATCGAGATGTGTGTAGACTGTACATATTTCTTTAAGTAACTATGTATTTTATGCATTTTTGAAATGGATAATTGTCTTTTGCAAAGGTAACAAGACATACCTATATTTATGCTTTGAATGTTTATAAGGTACAAAGGATGATATTTTCACTTAGGTGATTTAAAAAAAAAACTGTAAAAAAAGAGGTATTAAGGTATCTCGATCTGGGTATCACCGAATTTAGTCTCTATGGCAATAAATCACACAGTAAATAATGATTAATTGATTTGATGTGATTTGCTGGCAAAATGGCTAATAAATCCAGTAAAAAAGAAACTGTAGATTAATTAATTATACGTAAATGTATTTTTATTTTGGGTTTTGCCAAGTCCCTCGTAGTTGGTAATACCTGAATACAGAAATAGCAAATTCATTGTAATTGTTTATCTACTAAAAGCCTGATTTTGGTACACGAATAGCAAAATATCAAATGTAGGTCGGCACATCATTGCCACTAATGAAATGTACAGCGGAATAATCTTCATTTAAATGTACACGCAAATATGAATTAAATTTTGTAAGGCATACATCCATATGCTCACGCCTTTAACACTGAAAAGGTAGGCAGTGAAATTAGCGACGGTACATTGAAATTATTTTGGCCTAAAAATGGAAGACAACTTATTCCCAGGTCGGACGAATATAGTTACTGAAAAATCATATAAGATTATTGAAATTTTCAATTTCTTAAATATCTGAATAAATTATCCAATTGGAAATCGATCTCAGGATTTTGAGGTTAATAGTCGGCTTGTCGGCTTTACTAGATCAATCGGCTCACTAGATCAATGTTATCTATACATATAAATAAAATTGAAGTGTCTGTTTGTAAAGTGAAAATTAAAGAAAATTTCCAACTACATATCGTTATATACACGATACCTATAACCAAAATGATCTTAATTTTTTTTTGTCTGTCTGTCTGTCTGTTTATGCCGGCTAATCTCTGAAATGGCTGGACCGATTTTGACGGGACTTTTAGTGTCAGGTAGCTGATATAATAAGAATTAACTAAGGCAACATTTATTTTAGAAAAAAACTTTTATTTTAGAAAAATAAAGTTTTTGTTAAATTCACTATGGTTTGCAGATTTCACTGTAATACATAATATGTGGTGATTGATGATCGTATTGATCATGAGTCAGAAAAGACAGAAGTGTGCCTTGGAATTCGAACCCGCGACTACCGTAAAAATGTTGGCAGATGTGTGGTCCATTTACCAACAGGCCACCACGCACTTATGTGTATGTAGGAACTGAAAAATAGTTAAATAACTTGGAGGTATTCATATAAGTATGGCTGTTATAATTGTTTCAAACCTGAGTTCGTAGAGGGATAAAAAAATAAGTAAATTCAATTAGTATTTTTTTCAATGTGGTATTATCATATTTAAAATACATACAAACATAACTGTAACGCCTGTATTCTATGGAATGGAGACTATAAATACTATTTTGCTCGAACCTGTCTATTACTTTCGCGTCCTCCACTTTCATCAACCTCTACAAGCATTCTCTTCGATTCAGGCTTCTTTTGACCTAACCCTTGTAGAGGGTATCACAGATTTGGATGGTGTATGTTTTGTGAGGTCGACCCCTAACCTATCCCCTTATATGTTGAGGACTTACATGTATCAATCTGATTGAAATCTCAAATAAATATATATTACAGGCAATTTAGCAATACTTCCACAGGCCTTCACTAGAGGGCGCTACATCACACGATTTTCAATTTTATCCATCTACTAGCTTTTCGTGGAGTTTTTTCTCCACACAGTGTTTAACCAATCAGAGTCACTACTTCAGCTGTTTACTCCAAATGTTATTGGGATATCGGTACAGTCAATATATTCATAGTTTGCTTCGCCAGTGAGTGGTCTTATATGAATTTTGCGGTTAGATAACATTGTGTGTTACGTATAATTTAAATCACTGAGATGATGGTAAAAAAAATATATATATTACAATCGTCTCAATATAATCCAATTAACTGGTGGTAGGTCTCTCATATGTGAAAGGCTGCCGGGGTGGGTACCACGGCAATATCTATTTCTCCCGTCAAATAGCAGTTTAAATGCACTGTTGTATTTCGGATTGAAGAACATTGTAGCCAGGCTAACTGATGGACATATTGAGACTTAACATCTTGTGTCTCAGGATAGCGAGCGCAGTGGAATGCCAAGCATTGCTTTGTAAATCAAGGTGTTGTTTGGTTTTGCTACTGTTCATGAGCGGTCACATCTCTTACCATCAGGCGAACGGCATGCTCGTCTCGCCATTCAATATAATAATAAAAAAAAAACAATTAAAGTTAAAAAGCGAAAAACAAACCTATTTTAAATCTTGGTAACTATTTTTGGGGCAATAAAAATTTATTGCAAAATCTCAGAATTTGCAACATTAGCATAATAACATATAATTGTATTCATCTTTTTTTCCTTTAAAAAACTATGAAAATTACTATCATAAACTCTACGCAATATATCCAAGTAGGCTACTTGCACACAATATTTCCCACATACACGTGTACGTGCATGTTATGTATATAAATATATACCTTACCGGAGTTCCGGTTACACAAAGCAAACATCAATGTTGTTTCGTGTGTTAACAGCCTCATCACTACATAGTATAAAACAAAGTCGCTTTCTCTGTCCTTATGTCCCTTTGTATGCTTAAATCTTTAAAACTACGCAACGAATTTTGATATGGTTTTTTTAATAGATAGAGTGATTCAAGAGGAAGGTTTATATGTATAATACGTGCATATTATAGAAGAAAAAATTATATGCACCTGGGCGAAGCTGGGCCGGGCCGCTAGTTTGATATACAGGGTATATCAAGACTGCTACCGAAAACGAAGCCGGGTGGTAGTTTAGGCGACTTCAGACACAATGCAACAGAAAAAGTTGCAAAAAAAGCGACAATTTTTTTTTGTTATTTTTTTCCTATGGCCATATTTGGGTGGTAAATACATTTTTTCCTAAAATAATAGTGTATACCCTTTTATTTATAAATACTCTAAGGTATAAAAGAGTTTAAATTATTATTTTAGCAAAAACTATGGATTTACCACCCAAAAATGACGATATTTAAAAAATCATAAAAAATAATTGTCGCGTTTCTAGGCGAAATTTTTAATTGCATTGTGTTTGTATTCACTAAAACTACCACCCGGCTTTGTTTTCGGTAGCAGTCTTGATATACCCGGTATAATATATGGTATCTGAAAGTTACTATTTCTTTATATAGAATCTAATCTCCACGCCTTTATAGTTATGTTTTTTTTATTAGTATACGAGAATGATGTAATCCAGTTGTTTGGAATATGGAAGCTTTTACCAGAAAATAAACTGGCAGAGTATTTTGTCCCTTTATTATTTATTTCGGTGGTCGCGGATTTAAATTCCAGGGCTCTCCAGTGACTTTTTGGAGTCATGTGTGTATTGATCCACATCACGCAATAATACGGTGAAGGAAAACATCGTGAGAAAATCTGCATACCATAGCGATTTGGAAGAATTCGTCTATTATTTTTTTTGTCTGGAAACACCGCCAACCCGCATTGGACCAGCGTGGTGGACTACATGGCCTAACTCCTTTTAACCGTACTCTCAGATGTAGAGGAAGCCCGTGCCCTGCAGTGAGAGATATATGAGTTAAGATTGTAATTGTGTGTACTGATGGCTCAGGAATAGGTCGTAAGAGTAATAACACCTCCTACAGTTCGAGGAATGTATTTTCATTCTACGAAGTGCTAGTGAGCCGGTGTGAAGCTGGGCATATATTAAATTTCCGTATTAAACTTTTTTGAAACCATAAAATTTACATAAAGTATATTCTTAGCTCAAACACGCCGATACTAAACTCGGGCTTGCAATTTATATAAATTGTATCTGTATCAGCCCATATACGTCCTACTGCAGGGTATAAACCTCCTTTACAATCGAGAGCACTGTTCAGAGGGGTTAGCTATATAGTTAGTGCTTGGTGCGAGTTGGCCGACATTACATACGGACCATAGAAATTCTTTCAAAATATTATTTATTATCTCAGACGTAATTTTGTTGTTTGTTCTATAAAGGTCAACGCCAAAATAACAGCTGGTTCGTTAAAATATATTTTTTATGTTATGTCGGCTTTTACAATTCCATGTAATCATTATAATGAAGCTAAGATAAACAGAGTTTTAAAAATAATGAGTCGGTAGAATCGAAAGAATTCTGAGAAGAAAAAACACCACTAACTTCTGTACTGTTGAGTTCATAGATCAAGGACTCGGGATTTATGATGTTAACAGTTCCATATCAATGTCAGAAATATTTAGATAAATAATATATAAATTATTTAATTATTGTACACGGTAAAAAATAATATTTCATGGAGACAACACAAAACAAAGAAATACAAATGGCGGTCGTATTACTACTCGTATACCTAAAGCAAATTCTGCTAAAAAAACACGGGATGGATCTATAAGAAGTAAAAGAAAGGGCAGAATAATATTAGTATCGACCTTTTTTTCTTTTACTAACTTTCGAATGCCCAATTTCATTCTAAAATCTAAATCAAATCAAATTGCGCAACACGTTACCATTATTATTTCCCGAACCAAAACTTAAACCAACAAACCGCCCAATAAAACAGACTCAACCGCAATCGATCACCGCATATTTGCATCGAATAAATCCTATGTTAAAACGTATATCTATATGTTTTTTACTTCGATGAATGGCGAGACGAGCATGAGTTTGTCTGATGGGAAGCAATATGACGACTCATGAACAGTAAAACCAAACAACACCTTGAATTACAAAGCAATGCTTGACATTCCACTGCGCTTGCTATTTGGAGACATAAGACGTTAAGTCGTATGTCCAGTAGCTGCTCTGGATATAATCCTTCAAATCGGAACACAACAGTGCATTTACACTGCTGTTAAAGTTATATTATTATTTACAGACCCAAAATTTAAACCACCAAACTACCCAATAACACAAACCACAATCGATCACCGCACATTTGCATAAAACAAATCCGATATCAAAACTTATATCTCGAAATAGCGCATTATGGGATAGCTTGTACGAATGGGATCCGTCCTGAGTCAGCGGATCGGGCAATTCGATAAGAGACTAACTTATTGGCCCATGTTGACCGGACGATGGCTCCAAGCAATCGTTCGGGCCCGTACGGTGTAAATCGGCTTTACGAAACGAGATATGTCTCAGTGCGGGTGACGCTTTGTTTGCTTAGCTCCGGGTGTCCGCACTTCGTAAATGCTGAATGGAAAATAAATATTTATGGACTGTTTATAGTTCGGATTACAATATTGTAATTAATTGTAGTTTTGAAGCAAAATGTCACGTTCCTGAAGATCTAGATAGGACTACATGGTTTAGAGGAAATAAAATACTATCGTTTCAGACAGAAGCAACTATGGTCAGAGAAGTTTCACAGCAAAAATAAGAATTGCATATATCGTCTTCTTACAACCATTTTAGGTCGCCTATCCATCCATCTGATGTCTACACTCTACACAACAATATTTAATAAATTAATCAATCCAATCCTCACGCAGATTTATTCCAAGATACTCTCAGCATAAGGGTCAAATTACAACGATACAACACAAGACTTGTAAAAACACTTAACTACTCTATCCTGATGTCATATACACGCAAAAGTTTACCGGTGAAGCTAACTAAAGACACACATAGTCCAAATAAACCCACACTTTCACAAACCCGCATTATGCCACCGTAGTGGAATAACAGCCAAAGCGCCAATGTTATATGACAGAGACCCAAGCGGTACTCTGTATAAGTTAGTCTATATAGGCAGCGAAAGTATACCAAGTAGTAAAATCTTAAACACCAACACGGTTTAAATCAGCCCCAAGTCCCTTTCCAAGATTAACGCTTTTGTTTGCACAAAACATTTATTTTATATTCAAAACCATTACACAAAGTAAACGTACGCATTAATTTATACAAAGAATTTTAAAGCACGTAATCGAATAAAATTAACAGAATAGCAACTTCATTACGTGGTAAAACTACTCGGCCAAGCGTGCGAAACGATTCGCTTTTAAATTGTTCCAGATAAAAAGAAAAGGAACTGACATTAACACAATGTATGCAGGAGGGGACAACAAAAAATAAAATGAAGCACAGAAGCACGGCCACAATGTTCGAGCAATAAAAGAATAAACTTTACGTAAGTGAGTTTCATAAAGAAAGCAAATGTTTGTACCCTAACAAATAACGCAATGTACAGGCAACAATCGAAATATTCGCAAGTAATATTACGTTGTTACGATACAAAATGACTGTTTGGTACGGAAGATGAGGTGTGCTTGAAATTCAAAGGACTTTTTTAGCACGAGATAGATTATTATTTATTGAATTAGCACTAGTTTTCTTTTCTTTCTACCTGCTCGATAAAGTGACTATAACATTGAATAGTAGGTACTGTCTGCGACATGTCGACATGGCAATTTTCTAGTGATGTAGTATCACGTTCTTAGTAATTTATATAGATATATTTTTTGCAACGCAATGACATAAAAGTGAAAGTAATAATGATGTTAAGTTTGTTAAACTCAATAATAGTGACGAAATATTTTATCTACAATTTGTGACTGATCGATGTGTGCGCATCGAAATATGTTTACGAGAAAAAATATTATGGGGGGACTGTATGAACATAATAAAACCTTAAGAATGAGAATTAATTTTTGATTTTTTTCTTTAGCTTTAAAAGCTACTGCAGTCTATTCGAAACACAACCATATTATATACAAAAACAATGTGATCGGGATCGAAATCGATAAACGCGATCGATGTGGATGTGGTTTGGTGGTGCGTGGTGGCCTATTGGTAAACGGACTAGACGCGACTGCCAACATGTTCACGGTGGTCGCGGGTTCAAATCCCAGGGCACACCGCTGATTTTCGGAGTCATGAGTGTATTGATAGTCAATCACTACGCACTAAAACGGTGAAGGAAAACATCGTGAGGAAACCTGCATACCATAGCGATTTATATAAATTTCTATGGTATGTAAGTCCGCCAACCCGCACTAGGCCAGCGTGGTGGACTATATGGCCTAACCACTCTCAATCGTACTGTCGATTGTAGAGGAGGCCCGTGCCCTGCAGTGGGACGTATATGGGCTGATACAGATCGATGTGGACGCGTGCAGAACTAATGCCTCCTCTACACCTCAACAGATACATCTGCAGATGTCGTCTTCGGATGGGTGTTGCGATCGTCAAGTGGAACGCACGGTTTGTGTCATTTAATCCTATCCAATCCTATGGGCTTATAGATGAATTATTAAATTTAAATAAAGTAAACTGCATTTTTTATTTTCTGAACAGTATCTCTAGGCTTGTTATAAGCTATTTTCGGTGGGTTCTCTTTTCGGACAGACTGCCCTAATAATTATATAACAACTACGATATAGCTTTGACATAATATAATTATTTTATTAATATAAAAATTGTACAAAGTCCGACTTCTGAGACTTACTGCCCACTCAACCTCAAGCCATTTTAAAGAAATCAAGTTTACAAATTACTAGCAGCTCAACCTTGGTTCGCGTGGGTGCAGATATGTTTTTACTTCGACCCATATTACATTTTTTTGCGATACATATCAAAAATACTTGGTTCATATTGATCATAGCGTGATGTTATTTAGCCCAGAGCTTGCCTTGATAAATGGGATATCCAACTCTTCCTGGTTGTAGGAAGTTCTTATGTGAGAGGCTACCTGAGTAGGTATTACCGCAATATTTATTTGTCCCGGCAAACAGCAGTGTATATGCACTGTTGTGTTGCGGTTTGAAGGAAATTGGAGCCAGAGTAACTAATTTACATAATGAGATTTAACATGTTATGTCTCAGGATGACAAGCGCAGTAGAATATCAAGCATTGCTTTGTAATTCAAGGTGGTGTTTCGTTTTGCTACTGTTCATGAGTGGTCGTATAGATTACCATCAAGCGAACGGAATGCTCGCCTCGCCATACATTGCAGTACAACAACTTAAATGTCTTTTAAATTCAACCCACTAGCTCCTAAGTTTTGCGTGTTCAAACAAACAAACTGTTTCGTTTTGTAATATATGTGTCAATTAATATAATACTTAACTTACTTAATATAATAAATAACAATTTGTAAAATAATAATCACGATTGCAACTCGTGTAGATGAAAACCAAGAAATATATCTTTAGCACAAAGATATTCAGGGTCGGCGCTTCTTCCATTCGCGTCTGACAATAGCAAAGGCGAAATTTCTAGAGGTGTCCTTGAGCCAGTTGCTTTGTTACAACTGTTAAAGCGCTATTAGCACCCGAGCTCTGTGATGTAAAACTATCTGTAGTTACATTACAAGTATTCTTGATTTAAGAAGCTGTTATTAATCATGAGTTGAGTTTGATTTTGTTTTATTTTTATACTGTCAAAGTGATGTGAAATTTTGGTATTTTATGTCTTGTAATTGTAATAGTATGTAGTATTAAAAGAATGCATATATGAATAAACTCACTTTTGTCTCATTCGGGTAAGCAGAAACTGTAAAATGCTAAGTGGAAAGGTTCCAACATATGTCTACCGCTTTATAAATTGTAATTAACTAGCCCGGCCGGCGAGACCGACTGAATAAAGATAAAATTTATTGAGAAAATTATATTGTCTATGTTCATCGGGGATACTAATATAAGATTCTAATAGTGAAATATTTATTCAAAATGGCACAGAAGTTTCAGAGCCTATTCAAGGTAAACAAAAAATCAAATGTTACTCTTTATAATGTTAGTATATGGAGATCTCGCGATGACTGTTCGTGAATAAACAGAAACCTTTATTTGACCTTTATTAAAGTAATTTAATATATAACAAATGTCCAAATAATTTAAACTACCGTAAATATGATGTATTTTCAGCCGAATAAATGTTATTATTAATTTTAAATGTTGGAAATATACAAGTAAATTTTTAAGATCTTAACTTACTGTATAGAATTTGTTGCGGAAGATAAATGCCATCATCTGTCAAAGTATATTCTAGATTTAAACCCAGTACACTCCAAAGGTATAGAGGAAAACCCTCATACAAACCATACAATCAATCCTATATATACAGACCTATTGAAATTGTCAGGCTATGACAAAAGCTGTTCAGTTTTGGAACTAGTAATGTTGTGTCGTGAATCAACGGTTATCAGTCATGCTTTTGTCTATGCACGTTTACTTTATACAGTACATAGATATAAAGCTTTAAAGGTAAAATCTCATATTTATATATTTTAAGATACATTTGAAAATTATACTGACTTATTTATCAGTGAAAACTTGTAATTGGTCTTCTGTTAGATATTTTTGTAATTTACTACTTGTATTAGCTGTTAGTTTTCCGTATGTAAAAATAAAATAAAATTAATTACTTCTAGTGAATATAATACTAGTAGGAATTGTAAGTTAAAGTGGCAGAGGGCCGAAGAAATTATGGCCGAAGGGGCCGAAAGGGGTCAAATCCATGTACAGGCAAGGAAGAAGTCCGAAATCGGACTTCAAGTGGTCTGACGACATAGTTTAAAGTTACAGTTAGTCGCTAGGATAGCGTAGGATTTGCAAGTTGAAGTAGTAGTGGGCCAGGCGTAAAACATAAAGAACTGATGGCAGATGTGGTGAAAGGTTCTGGACTGGAGGCCATGTACAGGCAAGCGAAGTGTAGTACGCATACCTACAAGATGGCTAGACGATCTGGTCAAGTTTGTAGGAGGTGGCTGGATGCAGGCCGCTTCCAACAGGTCGATGAGGATATTTTTAATGGAAGCGAATTATCTTCAGCAGTGGATTTCCTATGGCTGAAGAGAGAAAAGAAGAAAGACTATGACACTACTGATAGAAAGTACAGAGCGATAACAAAAACATGTGGGAAAATATCTTTACAATCAACTTAATTATTCCAGCTTCTTTGTGATCAGTTACATACAGATCATATTCGAAAAGCTACTTATATGCTTTTGTAACAATGACGCGTGTCCATCATCATAAGCCTTAATACGAATACAAGTGGATTCGAATATCTTGTATCTTATATAACTTAGATGTTGTGTACGCAAAAATTGACGTAGAAATAATCCTAGGGATACATATAATTACCTACATAATTTGATAACATTTATGGGACCATAAATCGAAATTAAAAATGTAATATTCCACAAGTCAACATATTTCTATTATAATTATCAAATGGGTCAAGGATATAAATGTACTTTTCTTTATTATAGGGAGAAAATATAATTCATACTTACAAAGGTTTTATTGAAAGGCAAAGAAGGCTTTCTTTAATTCTAACAGACAGAGTTTTCTCATTCGTTAAGCATTTTATTATATTTCGTGTTAACTGACGCGTGAAATGCAATTATCTTATTTTTCCTGCTAAGTGATTCTTTTACGCTCGAATAAAGCTAGTTTTAACTGCGCGAAGTATGTAGGTTTAAATTTATAATTAATCCAGCTCTTTCTATATATTTTTATTATTCAGCTAACCCTTGTCAGTAACTCTTAAATTTATATCGGATAAGAATTTTTGAAATCAATTCGTATTCATTATTTTACAAAAATATTGACATTCAAAATCCACTGAAATCTATGATTAATTATTTTTAAAACAAATAAATAAATAAATAACACCCAACAGTCACATACATAGTCCTGACCCCACATTAAGATCGAGTCTTGTGTCGTGGGTATCAGGAACTACGAGAGACTTTTCGGTCTCACAAACACCCAAACCCGAGATAAATATTTGTGGGCCGCACAAACATTTCTCTCGGTGCGGGGATTGAACCCGCGGCCTCTCGTTTCACAGGCGGCGTCTTACCGCCTGCGCCACGGAGGCTGTCAAACTTCTTCACCATTGTAGCACGTGGTGATCGACCATCAACACATACATCACTTCAAAAAGTCAGAGCTGTTCTCTAGGATTTAAACCAGCAACAACCGTAAATATATTGGCAGCCATGACTGGTCTGTTACCAAAGCGACCACGCAATTATAAAATAATAATTCCCACAATAACCTTTTTGGTAAAAAAATATTCCGTATAAATGATTTTTGGTGTACGAACCACTGACGCGTTACCCCATGTGGTTGCAATTAATATCGTCACATTGTCCTCACATTACATAAAATGACCATCTATATAACATGTGAAAAGATAATAAACCCTAGAAAATGCCACATTACGTGATTTTCATTGCAGAATAGACTTGCAGGCGGGATGTCAATATCCTACGGGATACAGGAAGAATAGTTCCTTGTAGATGTTTCCTCTAATTATGAACTCGTGTCTCAGTTATTTTCTTGTGATGTCCTTATTTCTTTCCGAAAACAACAAAAGTATTGTAGTTGCAGTAAATACATAAATAATAAAATAAAACTATTAAAAGCAAATGAAAAATCTAGTTATTTTGAAAATAATCATTATCGCCTTGATAAAAAGCGGAAACACCCATACATACACAAACTCACGCCTATTTCCCAGAAGCGGTAGGCAGAGGTGCCAGAACACCCACATTTCGCCTTGTATGTTCCGTCCCACGATGTGATAGGTGGCGACCCTATCGCCATATCGGGCACAAATTCCTGAGTTTGATAATTGGAAAAAACCAATATCACTGCCCAATCCGGGATTCGAACCCGACACGTCAGCTTTGTAACCATACCCTAGTACAACTACGACACCGAGGCAATCGACACAATAAAAAATTGCGCATTTATGAAATCTTAAACAGATATTTATACCTATATAATCCATCACTACAAATGATCCATTATAATATAAAAAAATTACAAAAATCTACGCATAATATACCTCAGTCCAATCATACCCACAAAAGCCACATCCATCAAAAAACAGCCGAGCCGACACTTACGTAATCAAGTAATATTGACCGGGGCAAAAGGGGCTTTTATCGCATTTCAATCGCTGTTTGCGTGTGTTGTCAACGCTGTAGCGTTCGAGTTCTCTTCCGGGACCACTCGTGCCCTGGACAAGATTACGGTTGTCGTTTGCCCCGGGTAGATACGGGTGGTTTAGTGAGGTGCCATCTATGAGGTAATTTGTCATTGTGATAGCAGTTTAGCCGGGGACTTAAAGGTGTTTTGTAAATGGTTGGGGTAAATGTGCTTTGCTAAAATAGAGTTTGTGTTTGAGCGTGTTGTTTCTGGATATGCGAGGTTATATACTATTTTAGTTTTTTACGTGTTTTTAAGCAGATTAAGCGTGGTGAAAGACAAACAAACAGTAGCGGTAAGAAGCATCTTATCAGACGAGTATAATTGTATCGAATGTCATGAGGCTATTCCATTTGATACTCTGCCTGGACAGTATTTGCGCTTTACATCAATCAACTAATTTTTATTTATCTCATGGGATAATATACATCGATGATAAATGAATTATTTTTGTTTTAAATAAAACGACACGTACCTTATTTATTTAATTTGAATAGCTTCCTCATTTTACAACCTAATTAAACGTTATTTTGATATACAAGTCTTATTTTATTAATGTTTCTCGATGTGTATGTAATTACAGATGCAATGTTAGAAAAAATCCAAATAGTGTCCAGTCCATGTTAAGTTTATTATTGGTTTATCCTACAAAATCATAAGAATATGGTTGACGCCTTAATATCTTGTTGTAAAGGCACCCTGTTTCAAGAGCATGGTGTTTCGTGTTATCTCTGAGGACACTCGTGGGCCTTTCAGTAATAGGGTTGTCGGTAGCTCAGGACATATATAGGTACTTTATACATTGCGCTTTGGCGGTTGTTATCCACAACTTATAGAAAAATGGTCAGTAAAATATTTTTGGAAAGTGTAAAAGGAATAAGAATAATTAAAAAACCTTTCATTTTATGCCCTTTGGTAACTGAAATATTATATAATTTAAAGTTAATAATATAATTTAAAGTTTTATTTAACGCTTGGGCAACGTTTTCTTCGCTGTATTTTACTAGTTTAATATAATAAATGTTGTTTATAGTAATGTTTTTTGTTTTATGCTCCATAGATGAATAGGTAACTGTGGCACGTACGCTTATTAATTTACATACTATTTAAAACAAACCTAAAATAAAAGGCGCAATGTGGGCAGCACCTCTGCCTACCTGTAAAAAGGCGGGAGTTTATGTATTTACAAAAATGTTAATTACATCTAATAATTTCTAAAGCAATTTAAAAAGTCCGTACGTAACATTAGTGACCCAGCCGAATTACCTCATATTACAAATACAAGAAGCTCGGAAAGTATTTAAGGCGGGTGTATTTACGCGTCCCATAAAGGTAAATAAAATATTCTATTTTGTTACGGAAGGTTCCAGCCCACGTGAATAAGGGCTGCATGCGTAATAATGAAAGGAAATGGTGAAAATGTGTTATTTTACCTTTAGAAAAAGGAATGCGAAATCTTTTATTTATTAAGTTGTGTTATGTCCACGATAAATGTATTTTTGTTTTAAAACATGCATGAATAAAGACTACCATCCACAGCCACTAAGGACTTATACTTACTCACTTGCTCATACACGTGTCACGTGTTTCGGGATCAGGATTAATCCGAGGAATTGTTTAAATTGTTTTAACAGTCTCCATGGCGCACTTGGTTATATGCCGCCAGTGAAATGAGAGTCCGCGGGTTCGATCGCCGCACCGAGAGGAACGCTTGTGCGGCTTATAATTAATATTTATTTCGGGTCTGGGTGCTTGTGACCAAAAAGTCTCTCGTAATTCCTAATATCCACGGCACGAGACCCGATCTTAGTGTCAGGACTATATGTGTGACTGTAGGGTGTAATTTATTTATTTGTTACTTCCTGTCACCATTTTACCATCGCACCACCCGTCAACGTCCTACCACCTAGAAACTATTTGTTCTTAAACGGTACCTTTCCAGCGTTCATTATTACCACTCACGTGGAAGTTCTGGAATAAACTCTCCTTGCGGCAGACAGTGACTTTCCTGAGCTGGACCCTTGGGATTACGAAGCTCCTTAAGCATCAGTAACCGCTTACCATCAGGCGGGCCGCTACTTCGTCAGCATATGGCGAAATATAAAAAATATATGTGTGTACATGAATATAAACAGGCCGACATTAGTGCCCAACCAAAATCTGGCGTATTATCACTTTGTCGTTCCATTAATAATAATAATTTAAAATAAGCTTTATAACGTTGAAAGAGTTATTAAAATCAGTTGAGTTGTTTCAGAGTTTATCGAGTACAAACCACTTTTTCTTTTTGTAATATTAGTATCCATTGGATAGGACTGAAATAATCTATTTTAATGACACTATTTGGCTAAATCACATACCATTAAAATGCATAACTGAGGGACATCAATGGCGTTTGACCTGTAATTTACAGGAATACTAATATACTAAACGTGTACATAATTTACAACTTACGACTAATTTTCTGACTACCAAGGTGTCAGAAAAATATCATATATCAAAATTGTAAGTAATATCAATGTATTGCTGATGTACTAAGCTATGTCATCATCTCACCCACACGAAGTCCACTGCTGAACATAGGTCTCCCCCAAGGATCTTTACATCAACTTTTTGGAAGCGGCCTGCATCCAGCGGCTTCCTGCAACCTTAGCCAGGTCGTCCATCCACCTTGTAGGCAGGCGGCCGACATTTCGCTTGCCTGTACATGGCCTCCACCCTAGATCTTTAGGATATAGATCACTCGATATCCAATATCATTTTCACTGAAGCGGTAATCAGAGGGTTACCCCTTCACGCGTACCCATAGTTCAACTAGCGTATTTCCTTCCTAAAAGGGATGGGTGACGACCCTTTTGCCACATTACGCTGTAAAAAATACAATGGAAACTTATACTACTAGGCTTTTCAAAAATCTATCGCTAAGATTGCTTAAATTGAGATTCACTTTTTAACTTCACAGTTATATATAAATATTGTGGTAATAGGTATATAAAAGCGTGAGCCTATGTATTCTTCTAAATAATCTAATATTATACATATTGGCGTGTTTGTTAACTCTTCACGCTCAAACCGCGGAACTAATTTTGATGAAATTTTGTATGGCGGTAGCTGACACCAAGGATTAACACATAGGCTACTTTTATTTCGACAAAATGGAGTTTTCCTATGGTATGTACAAGTATCTGAAATATATTCGACATTCATGCAAACTTCATGGAATTGGATAGCAAGTTTAAAATATATTTGAGTTTAAATGTTTTCTATACTTCTAAATTGGACTAGACTCAAAATTATGTTCACCCGGGCAAGGCGGGGCTAGACCTTTAATAATTAAAAATTAAAAACAAAAAAACATCAAAACGTCTTCGAAAACTAAATCAAGTGGTTAAAACCGAGATTGATAAAATGCTAGATTTGTTAAACTAGTAGTCTAGATTACGATTTTAACTAGCTGACGTGGCTTAATGACTGCTATCCTGAGGGAGCAATCGGGAACGGTAGCTTATAGAGCTCTGTAATTTACTGAAGAACCTTAATTCCCAGTGTAGTTTTCACGTTTTATTAACTGAATACAGTGTTTCAAGCGAAAACATTTCAACACAATTGCGATATAGATGATGTTTTAACAAGTAAATTATTGTTGTGATAATTTTAATAAATAAATAACTCTACTTACAAGAACTGTACTACATGAAATATTAATGCTATGCTAAAACTAATATTAAAAAACCGGCTGCTTTATCGCTAAGAGCAATCTCTTTCAGACATAATAAATAATTAGGGTTTTTGACTCATAGTCTGGTAAGAAATTTTATAAACGGTTGGTATATTTTGCGTTGACGCTCACCAACATTTCTGCTAGAGATTTTTGATACATTGACACATTTATTATCAATACTGTGCTATACATTCGCAGACATACGTAGATAGCCAGGATAGATAGGTGGACCAATATGTGGAATCTAAATTATTAACACGCAAAATTCAATCTCAAAATTGTGTCTGCGATTTTCAGTACACTCATCCAGTTACTTAATTCACCAATTGGTCCTCGAATAAACACAATATTAATATTCACAAATGAATGTTATAAATAAAATTTCAACAGACATAATTAGGTATTTGATGCTGTAAAATGAAGACGCATTGGCGTGGCACCAGTCCACTAACCCGACGCAAGGTTACCCAGATTTATTACACGAACATATTTCACATCCATGGGGAAATTTTGCATGGTTTTTCAGTGGTTCTAACAGAGTTTTGTGGCAACAAATTATTTTTTGGAAGGGTTCTGACAGTTTATTTATGATGTAGTGGTAACAGACACTTTTGCGTTATAAATCAGATTTTTATCAGGGTTCATGGAACTAGAACTAGAAAATTGGTGTAAATAATTTACTGCATAAAAATTACAAAAAAATAAAACAAAATTAAAATATATAGTGCTGTCAAATGTCGTGACAACTTAATTATATTTTAAAAAAAGTAGATCTTTGTCTAAAAAAATATCCCTTACTTTCGTTAGGTCATATTTCAGCTAATCTTGAAACTGCATAAAGCGACAATCACACGTTAGGTGTTGCCTTACGCAAAACAAAAATAATAACAAGTAGGTATGCCATTTTTCACTTTTCTATGTCTTTTTATTATCTTTAGACATAGAAAATCAAGCTGAACTCAGAATACGCCAAGATTGCCATATCAGCCTACGAAACGACTACCTTATGCCTAGATTGGTCCGTTCCATATACGCCTTTTAATTTTCACATTCTAACCGTATACCCATATATCTATCCAATGAGTTGTAGATTCAATAACCACTGATTAATTCCATCAGATTGCATGATCGTTTACCCGGTATAAAAAAGGTTCATTGTACCACCGATATAAAAGCCAGTGCGCAATCTTTCCCGTTGAATTATCACCACAACGCGCATCCAGCGAAATGCTCAGCTAAAGCCGTTGTAATTGAAATGCAGGGGGCGATGTTGCCGGCAACGTAATTACACTGTGCTGCGCGAACGGACGCACGCTTTGACAAACTGTTACGCAATTATTAGCACTGCTGCTTTAGGGGCGTGTCCCAGTGGGGGGTAACAGCTCAAATTCGAATGGCCATAAATTGAGGTGTGCCATTGATTTGATTTGGGTTGGAAGTGGAAGGAGTGTTGGGTTAATAGAATGTACCGAACGGTTCATCGCTGCAATTTGTTATCATCAGTAATGGAACGCACTAAAATGAAGCCCTAAAACTCAGGATGTATGTGGGATTAAACTGTTTCTACTATCTTTCTCAAAAAGATTTACATATTTTGAAGTAATATTGTCTGGAGTAATTAAATAATATGTTTGTACATTTCAAACCTCTGTGATTGGGTGAGAGCTTATTATACCTCGCTATCAAATCGAAAATATGTAACAATAACCTTTTTTTTTAATGTTTAGCGAGACGAGCATATCGTTCGCCTTATTGTAAGCGATACGACCGCTCATTGCCTTTTATCACAGAAATCACTTTAAATATTGTGCTCTTATTTTAACTTACTTTGACAGTCTCCGTAGAGCAGTTGGTTATATGCCGAATGTGAAACGAGAGACTGCAGGTTCGGTTTCCGCAACGAGACAAATGTTTATGAGGCCCACAAGTATTTGTCTCGGGTCTGGGTGTTTGTGAGGCCGGAAAGTCTTCCGCAGTATCTGATACCCACGACACAACGCTTAGCCTTTCACTGCGTTCGCCATCCTGAGACATAAGGTGCTAAGTCTCAATCGTAAATTCGCTACTCTGGCTACAATGCCCTCAACCCGAAACACAACAGTGCATTTACACTGCTGGCGGGAGAAAGAGACATGACGGTGGTACCTACCCAGGCGGCCTCTCACATATGAGAGACCTACCTATACCTATATTTTCGCTTCCTGTACGACAGAGACCCAAAGCAATTATTAGCAGTCGTGCATTATATATAATAAGTTGGGGACTCGTTTATAACCAGACTTTCACACGCCCTTGACATATATGTAGGGATGTGCCAAATGTTCTGGCGTAATAATCGCTCATCTCATTTTACACGTATTCAAGTGGTTCTCCTATTGTTCTTGTTTTTAGGATTGCTTGTGCAACACTCTTTATAGTCTGTATATTGGTTAACGCTCTTTCATTTCTCCTGTTATTACAACAAATTATGTATATGAGGAATTTCATATACATATTCAGTATTGAGCGTTTGGTTTTCTTGTTCACTTTGTTTGTAATGAGAGTAGGTCACCAATTATTTTTCGCTGTTTTTTTTAAGTGTCCGGTCGACTGTGTTTAAGAATTGCATGATTTATTTTGGGAATATATAGATTTATTTTGATAGCACTGAAGCAGCCCTTTCACGTCCCACGTGCATGGGCTTTCTCTACAACCAAAGGTACGATTGTGAGTGGTGAGGCCATGTAGTCCAAATATTGCTTTACATACTTTACCGGACTGCCTCGGTGGCGTAGTTGTACTCCGGTACGGTTACAAAGCTGAGGTCTCGGGTTCGAATCCCGGGTTGGGCAAAGTGATATTGGATTTTTCTATTCATTATCAGCCCAGAGTCAGGAATTTGTGCCTGATATGGCGATAGGCTCGCCACCTATCACATTGTGGGACGGAACATACAAGGCGAAATGTGGGTGTCCTGGCACCTCTGCCTACCCCTTCTGGGATATAGGCGTGAGTTTATGTATGTATGTATGTACTTTACCGGACTTTAGTTGCTTTGGTATGCTGGTTTCCCTACGATGTTTTCTTTCACCGTTATAGTGCCTGATGATTGACTACTATCAATACACACATGAACCGAAAAGTCAGTGGAGGGCCCTGGGATTTGAACCTATGACCAAAATCAGTATGTGGCAGTCGCGTCTGTTCCGTTTACCAACACGTCACCACGCGATAGGGTAATCAAGTATAAAAGGGTGCCTATCGTTTGTCAAAAAATCGTTAATTTTCCAACTAATAACAAAACCAGACGCTAGAATAAGTTGGAACTTTCTGGAAACTAGACTCTACACCAAGTAAACACGTGTTAAACTTATACAACCGTATCTTTTGGGTCTTGTTTGCAAACTTTTGGAGCCCAAGTACGAAGAAATTATCCAATATCTTCACAAACCGCTCTTGAATAGAATAGAAACTTACATCGTATACTGTTTCATTTAAGCTATCCTACTAATATTATAAAGGAGAAAGTTTTTGTATTTGTTACTTCTTCACGTTCAACGGCTGAACCAATTTCGATGAAATTTGGTATGAAGGTAGCTGATACTCTTGATTAATATATAGGCTACTTTTTACCGTGAAAATAAAAAAAGTGTTCTCGCGGGATGGTCAAGAAGTCTTCCCACTCAAACGGCTGGGCCAGTTTTAATGAAATTTAATATAGAGTCAGCTGATATCCTAGATCAGTGTATGTATCGGCTAGTTTTAATTCTATAAAATGTAGTTTTGCCGTGGGATTATCAATTGGTCTTCCCATTCACTTTGCCAATTTTATTGAAATGTTCACGTGTTCCCTCCTTCCTACAATCCCGGGTCCTTCCGCCGTGGTGTGAAGAGGCACCTAAGCAGGCCGGCATAATTGTTTCCATTGGCACGGGACTGCCGTCCGATGCCAATGGATACTCTGCCTGGGCGGCATTGGTACTTTCCATCAGGTGCAATGCCGCCACTATGCCAGGCCATTATAAAAAAAAAAAATAGTTAAGAGGTGGCTGATGATTATATAAATATTCTCTTAAACTCATAGGGTAGTTTTGGATAAAATATCGAGCGAGCTAATTGGTATATAAGAGGATGGGATTGCATGCTTTGAGTCATGGAACTGATTGAGACCAGACATAATGGGATGTAACGGAAGGGGCGAGAAAAGCAGTATAAAATGACATGACTATGACTATAATGACAGCCTCCGTGGCGCAGGCGGTTAGACGCCGCCTGTGAAACGAGAGGCCGCGGGTTCGATCCCCGCACCGAGAGAAATGTTTGTGTGGCCCACAAATATTTCTTTCGGGTCTGGGTGTTCGTGAGACCGAAAAGTCTCTCGTAGTTCCTGATACCCACGACACAAGACTCGATCTTAGTGTGGGGTCAGGTCTATGTATGTGACTGTTGGGTGTTATTTATTTTATTTATTTATTTAAAAGAAGGCAGTCACGTAAGCTTAAATAAAAAACAGTTCATACGCAAAATAATTTTATTATTTTGCTGTATTGTTAACTTTTTTTTTATGTATATTCTGATATGGACTGGATTCAAAAAAGTGCTTGCACGTGGACGAAGCCAGGCCGGGCCGCTAGTATATTTCACTTGAATTTAAAACGACTGCCTCAGTGGCGTAGTTGTACTAAGGTACGGTTACAGAGCTGTGGTCTCGGGTTCGAATCCCGGGTTGGGCAAAGTGATATTGGATTTTTCTATTCATTATCAGCCCAGAGTCAGGAATTTGTGCCCGATATGGCGATAGGCTCGCCACCTATCACATCATGGGACGGAACATACAAGGCGAAATGTGGGTGTCCTGGCACCTCTGCCTACCCCTTCTGGGATATAGGCGTGAGTTTATGTATGTATGTATTTAAAACGGTAAATATTTTAAAATGTCTGAATATATTATGAATATTAATGAATGTAATTAATTATCTCCTTGGAGGACCGTATGTTTTAAGAGTTAATTTCGCTTATCTAAATATTTATTCTCATCTAATTAAAGTTATTTATGAGGTTTTAGAGTATACATTTACGCTGTATTCTTCTATAGAAGGAATAATTTGCTTAATGTTGGTATAGTACAATTAATGGTCAAAGCAAGCAAAGTGTTACCACACTCTCATAAAGTACTAGCGGTCGGGCGCGGCTCCGCCCGGGTGCATACATGTTTTAAAATGGCGGTCAAAATGTTTAATTCTGACTATCAGTTTAGAATATCGACCAATCGGACCACGAAAACCGAACAAAATTTCCTCGTATTTGCTAGAAATATCACTACTGCTTTCCTCCTATAGGTCATAGCGTGATGATATATAGCCTATAGCCTTCCTCAATAAATGGACTACCCAACACTGAAAGAATCATTCAAATCGGACCAGTAGTTCAGAGATTAGCGCGTTCAAACAAACAAACAAACTCTGCAGCTTTATAATATTAGTATAGATTGAAGTGAAGTAGCGGCTTTTCTGTTGTGTTTCTTTCGTTCTTATGACATGTGGTGGCACAACCACGCAACTACGCGTGATGGTGATAAACCTATCATAGCCATCTAAGTCTGTTACTTTACTATTCAACCTGCATAGGTAAAACTTTGCGGACTTTATCGTTGAATTTGTGGACTTTATTAATTTTGACTTTCATCATTGTAATCATGTCATCCTGAATTTATCCCCTGCTGAACGTAGGCTCTATCTATCAACCCTTTTCACGATCCTGCGCAAGTTTCATCCACAATTTGCTTTGAAAAATAATTATTTCGTCCATCCATCGATAGGCAGGCTCATTCCGTTACCGTTTTAGTTGACTTGCAGTCCGTTCGTCTTGAGCCCAGTAAGGCGTTGTCCCACATTAGCACCTCTGTTTGTTGCCGGATTTTCCCATTGCGGACTTGTGTCCGATTGATCCCTGAGAGATATGCCTAGTATGGAACGCTCCATGGCACATTGAACAAATTTGACTTTACATTAGAACAATCTGACAGCCTCCGTGGCGCAGTTGGTTAGACGCCGCCTGTGAAACGAGAGGCCGCGGGTTCGATCCCCGCACCGAGAGAAATGTTTGTGCGGCCCACAAATATTTCTTCCGGGTCTGGGTGTTTGTGAGACCGAAAAGTCTCTCGTAGTTCCTGATACCCACGACACAAGACTCGATCTTAATGTGGGGTCAGGACTATGTATGTGACTGTTGGGTGTTATTTATTTATTTATTTATTTATTCACAATGTTATTTTTTTTAAATCGTGTCAATCGCCAAGAAAATCTTTACAAAGACTTCTGCAGGAAGACGAGATTTTGGTGTATCTAAATTTAAACAGTTTATTTATGACAACTTAAAATATAATAAAATACCGAATTAAACATTGCACTGATATTTAAATAATATTTACAGAACTCTCACTTGCTGCTGTTATTACTTCAGTAATTTTATATTTCGTAAACCCGCAATGTAAAGCGAACAATATATCATTACAACGCGCGTGTTGCTGAGAGCCAGTGTCGGCTGATTTTTTATTACATCACGTATGCAAAAAGGGAAAAAGACATTACTCTGTTAAATAATATAACCCAGGTATTTATGCATCAAAATATATCGTTACGCTGTACAACATACTGTTTATAATATGCATTGTTTTATTTCCGTCATCATAATTATTTACATTGATCTGTATTTCGAAAGAGAGTCCACTGTGACCTCCCTAAGGGTATCCCACCTGGCCTGTTCTGCGGCTTTTGGCATCCAATCTCCGACGGCTGTCTTTACCTCTCTTGTATCTATTATCAACCCACACTATATCTAACATTTGTTTATTAATCATCACCAGCGATAGAAATCCCAATAATTATTTTAGCCCACAAAGGCGTCATCTACATATATAGCAAGTGGCCTGAATTCAGCGACTTCTTACGTCATCAAAGGAGCAAAGTTGTAAAAGCAACACTAGATTTTCTTGCCTTTTTTTCTCTAGGGAAAACTGCTTTCTTGACCGGGTGGTATAATAAAAAAATATCTGAATCCAAGCGATATTTTTATCGCATAATAAACAATTTAGATTTTCATTTCATATTTATAGATCGAATTAATACGAACTTGTCCTTATATTTTCTCTTCTTCAATTACAATTAGAAGTTGAACAATTAGTTCTTCAACAAAGCGTTGATATCAAGTATTGTTTACACATGTGGTGTCTGCAACGTCTTTGTTACCTTTAACGCCTATTTACCCTAGTATCTGGGTTATCGAGTTACTTGTACACAATACGTTTACGTCGGACAGTGCGGTAGGGTTGTCAGGTGAATTGAATATTCCGGAATTGGCCTGTTGCAGTGCAACTCATTCATGCATGTTTCTATGCAGTTGGGGCCTATTAGTGACTGTTTTGAGCTTTTGTTACGTACGTCGGTGTATTTTGGATAACTGGTGGGTTTTTGACTGTGTGTGTAAGAAGAGATATAGGGAACTATTTTTGTGGCTTGATTTGTATAATAAAGTGCGTCTTGATTGACCTTTGACTGTGTGTATAAGATATATGAAACTGCTTTTTTGGGTTGATTTATATAATAAAGTGCGTAGTGGCCTTTCGGTAATGTAACAGACGGTAATGTCAACATGTTCATGATGGCCGCAAGTTCAAATATCAGGGCACACCTCTGACTTTTTGGAGTCATGTGTCTATTGAATATCAATCACGCACTACAAGCGGAAGGAAAACATATTGAAGAAACCTGCATAACATAGCGATTTGTAAGAATTTTTTTGTTATGAACAGTACGCTAATACGCCATGGAATAACCTCTCTTAATCGCACTCTCGTTTGTAGAGGATGTCTGTGCAATGCAGTAGGATGTACATATGCATATGTACTTACACATACACATACACTTATACATATAACATAGATATAGTTTTGTATTAAATTAATTCGTCGTAATTGGTTGAATGTAATCAGAAAGAGACGAAACAGATTTTAGGGTTGCTTACTATAAAATTAAACATTGCTTATTAGTAGAAACATGAAGAGGAAACTTGGCACTAACTCAACATATAATTTTATCGCTTAAGAAAACTTCTTACAAATAATAAGCACTTAAATTCGTTTTATCTGAAATACCTATCTGGCTTACTCAGATTGTTTAGAATTTGTTTCAGTCACGAAATGCCTAGTTTTATAAAAACGACTCTATTCTTTTGTTTTACATATTCACACTTAATTACCCAAAACCGTACAACCCTATCACAACTTTGCGTTGGTATTGCCACGTAGCCTGTACATTGAATATTATGTTTAAGATACGATTTGCATAAAGCAGTCTGTTACCGGTGTTGTATACCGTATTATGGATATCTACGTAGGATTGTTGAATCAGTGTTTATTAGTGGTAGTCCATTCAATTTGGCTTCGATTCAAATGCTCTTGAGAATGAAGTACTAACTTTATGTTATTTTTTATTTAAGACATTATGACTTGAATTATTTTGGCGTGGGCTTTAAGTCGGACACAGTTAAAAACTGTTACAATTTGGATGGATGTAAATTTGGCGAATTGTGAATGTCCCTATTGTAACCCGTGTTTACCCCTATAGCGATATAGGCGTGAACTTATAAATATATCACCATTATAAGTTGATAAAAACAAAAGCCAACTAAGCCATCGCTTACCTTTGACTCATAATACTTTATTCTCATTTCAAATGGAAAAACAACGCGTGACGTCAGTTTTTCCTCCCACAAAATGTCGAGGTTCATTATAGAATGCAGACCGTACAGACGAACAAAAAATATATTACTGTGCATTCACAATTTATAGGCAAAGGAAGGTGTTTGTTACCAAAGCATTTACTGGCCGCGCCTGTAAAATGCACTTTCATTTAACAAGAAAATTACAAAACTTTAATAAGTCATTTTTAATGTGCTAGGACACTCGTATGTTGGATTCACACGCCAACGCACCTAATTTGAATAATGATCCTTAAAACCTTCGCCATTAGTGTTACATTTGTATAAAATGTTCAGTTTGTGGTGACCTCCGTATCTACTCGTAAAAGTAATTTATTACTTGCATATTAAAGGGAATGGAATAATGTGCAAGGCACTAATTGATTTATAACATTTTTTTATCTTTGTAATGTAGTGTTATTTAACTTGCCTATTCAAATAGAATATAAAGCAATTTTTTGAGTATGTGTCCTAACCACCCTTAATCGTATTTTCGATTGTAGAGTAAGCCCGTGCCGTGTAAATGTATCATAATATTTTTTATGTCATTTACTATTAAAGCGATCCAG
Organism: Hyles euphorbiae; assembly: GCA_023078785.2. Classification (NCBI taxonomy): domain Eukaryota; kingdom Metazoa; phylum Arthropoda; class Insecta; order Lepidoptera; family Sphingidae; genus Hyles; species Hyles euphorbiae. The sequence goes on along the minus strand of CM041039.1, from coordinate 11,478,706 downwards.
AACGGTGACGTCATGGTATAGTGAGCAACGTTCCGTCGTAATGCATTTGAAGATGGATTTTGTTTGATACAACATGCAAAAACTCTTGTTTTTTTGAACAACGAATTGTAATCACTACTGATTAACTACAGCAAACATCAAATAAAATCACAAATAATTAATCTTAACCATGAATAAAATCCAACCAACAAAACAAAAATCATGACTGTGCGCAAACCAGTTCGAACTTAGTGCAAAAAGTGATTTGACAATGAGGTGATAAGTCTTCATCAACATGGCGATGGTGATATCTCAGACGACTAAAGCCGCGATCGGAGGGTTTCTGGCGCTGATGATCCTCGGTGCTGTGCTGGTGGTGGGAGCTGCCTTCGGATGGTTCGACCCTAAAAGGGAAGATGAGGATACCCCGGCTAAAGTCAGCGCGAGACTGCAAGGACGAACTTCTTTCGTGACGCATCGTGCGGTGAGTGCTGAATTGTAATTTTCTTACTTATGTTTAATATATAGGATAGTACGATTAAGAAGTTCAAAAGAATATTAATTTGTTCCTTGAAAGTATAGAAGCAAACGAATTGCTTGATAGGTATAAAGTTATCATCGTTAGTCCATATTATTCAGGATATACGTATATCTACGTGGAGATGAGGATGCATATCCTGTCATGTTGGTTGCTCTTCTGGTAATTTTAAGTAGGGCTTTGTAGTACTATTATATATTATTACCTGTAAAGTAAAAGCCCAGATAAAAATAAATGTCCATCAAAATTGTGTCTAAAAATACTAAAAGTATTTTCTAAAAGAAGCTTATCGGATTTTACGAATATTTTTAATTAAACTTTGTTCAACAAAATATTCATGAATAAGCATTTCCCCCTGCATGCTGGGCTTAAATAAACGTATATGCTTAAACGATAAAGGATTTTAAGCTGTATACATTTGCTCGCCAAAAATCTTAACGTGAACCTTTGTGTGGTTAAACATTCCACAGATTATAAAAAAGATAACGTTAAGCGAAACAAGGGTACACACCATGTTTTCACACTTAAAAAGTTAAAATTTTGTATGCTGACCGCAATCTGCCCGGGCCGCTTTCAAATAAAAGCAAATTTGAATTAGCATAAAACAGAAAAAATAATTTTGTCGCAAGACTCACGTAGCACCCCTATGGTGTAATTTGCTTTCATTTTTGAGTATGCAATATTTAAAAAGTGAAGTCCAGTTTATTATGTAAATCGAATAATTATTACATTCATATGCGAGTTCTGATTACAGAATACAGATTATCCATAAAAATATTGCAACTGATATTTTTTGGAAAAAGAAGGATATTTACTTTAATAAATAAACTATTTTTTTAATAAAGCATTATTGTGGCTCGACCTACAAATAAAAACCTAAAATATCACTGAAGCCATACAAAAAATCTATTTTCAAATGAATAAACCTAATATACTTGAAAGGCAATATTCCGCAAAAGCATTTAGAAGTTATAATCTGGTTCCATTTGAGTAGGGCTTTCAAAAGGGTAGTGAAAAAGGCCAAGTTGGATTAAGCCGTACATTCTACACATTTTTCACAGTAAACATAGAAGGCGAGCGCTATCTTTAGAGTTCACACCTGGGGACAAACGTGGGCGAAATAAATACAGCCTGAGATTATAAAGATTATTAACAACTCTTTTTTCACGTCTGGCCATTTGATATCATTTTTTTTATAACGTTTTAATCAGGTGAATAGTTCAGGTAATGAGTTAAAAAAAAAAGAAAAATCGGTTCAGCTTATTGACATAAATAAATGGATAGGTCGAAAAGCGTGTTAAGAGTTCCGACGTAAGTGGTGCACGCGCTCCAGTACATCTCGAGTGGAGCGTTACTAAAATTAGCCGTCACTCGCAAGGATTTAAAAAAATATTACTTGTACTATGCCAGGAAGCTTAATAAAAAAAAAGTGTATCATCGTTTAGACGAAATCTAATCATTGAAGTTAATTTAATATTTTTTTCAGCAATCATCTTTTTTAAATCCAAATGTATTGAACAACACGCATTCATAAGCGTCGCACGTGTCTTTCCGAATGGCAGATGGACCAAAGTTTATCACCAAACATAGCCATATATTTTGAGGCCTTGGTGGATGTAATGCATAATAGGCACAAACATCCTAACAGGCCGAAAACTACCAATTCAGCACGAAAGCAATTTATTGCTAAAGAAACTACTAAAATATACCCTGCATAACTCAGCAGCATTGTCCGCCCAGGGCTAGGGGCTTCAATAGATTTCCAAAAATAAAGACACCCTCAGCGCAGTCAAGTCACGATCAAGGAGCACTCTGTTCAGGCATAGATACGACTCGAAATTCGATACGTATAAATAATTCATACGGATACAGGGTGAGTCGATATTGAAACAATCCGCTTTCGTATGCTTTTTAGAGAGTTTTCATGTTAAGGCGAAGGTGGTTTTGGATTAAAATATATTAAAGAATACTTTAGAAACGATTTTGTGCGTGAAAGGCTTTCGGTTGAAATTACTAGGTACATAATGTATGGGCTTATAAAGCGATGCGTGCTGATTATCAGCTTAGCTTTTTTAATATGACAGATTTATGAGTCGACTTTGTATAAATTAGGTAAGTGAGATAATGTGATTTTTGTTGATATGCAAGATTGATATGGTAGTATTAAGATATATTTTGCTATGCTGATCAGTCTACTTTTCGTAACTGAAACAATAGACCATAATATAGTCTTATCTTTTTCTGTGCTCTTCGCGATAGTTTAAAAAATATTTTCCGATGTTGTTTACCGGTTCTATGTATCCTTCTGAATATACAAAGGTTTTTTCTTTATCACTTAACTTAATATGGACCATCACCACCTGTCTAAATCGTCAAAAGTGTAAGTACTGGCTAAAAATATCACCAATGTTATTTATAGAATATAATATTATAGTTTCTAACCACCTCTTCGGTGACCAACCCTTTCTTTCCCTCCGACTTAATATGCCTCAAGTCTTTATTTAGAACTCCGTATTTCATTCAGTTTTAAATTCCAAACACAGCTTTAGATTAATATCAGCGTTATGAATTACCACTATAAGTATTAAAATAACTCCTTTGAACAGTGAAACTATTGTAAGATTTCAAGCCTTAATCCGCGCAGAACTATCGCATTCCACACTCGAGTAATTAAAAATAAATCCGTATATTTCTGTAACTAGCACGCAATTCCGCAATTAGGACAATGTAGCGATAGGTTCTTTCATACAAATAATAACCGCCCATTCGTTTATTACCCAAACTAACAATATTAATAAAGCCTCTAGTGACGGACGTAAACGTATGCATATTCATACTGGCTATAAAATGTCGTGGCTAATGTATGTAATTTAATTAAATTTTGTCGTGTAACAAAGCTTTATTGGTTGTGGATTAATTTGCAAACTGATGTATTGTAATGCCATTGTAATTTTGAATCGGAACACGAGGTCATTTTGTTTCAGCATATGAATTGATACCTAATGTACTCAAAAGTTTTCGATTGGACACCGTAGCGTCAGGAGTACACACTTAAGTGTTCCAGACGATCGAATAAATTTGGTTTAAATAAAATATAAATAACACCCAACAGTCACATATAAACATAAGCCTGACCTCACACTAAGATCGAGTCTTGTGTCATGGCATCAGGAACTACGAGAGACTTTTCACTAAAAAGATGAAGAAGGTTAGTCGCTGGGTTATTGTAAGCAATGGAATTCCTGTAATTAAATATAATAGTAATGATGATAAGAGGTTTAGCTAACCAGTTAAGATTAACAATGATTCTTTAACAACCTACTCTTGCAAATTGTAATATCGTAAACTAATCCAAACATTATTGTTAATTGATGTATTATAATTAATTATAGATAGGGATTTCCCAAGGTCTTTACTTCGGATTGGAAGCGGCCTGCATCCAGTGACTTCCTGCATCGTAAGCCAGTGGGACGGTCGTCCACCTTGTATAAGGGCATACTACACTACGCTTGCCTGTACATGACGTCCATTGATCCTTATTTAGCAGTGCACTTCCTGTAGCTGAATAAAGAGTGAGAAAGAGGGAATCAAAAATCGCAATAACTATGGTTTACAAGCTCTTAAAAATTATTGTACCAACTAACTTTTAATAACTTTGGAAATATATTTGACCTTGAAAATGTCAATCCCATACATTGGCAAGGTCAAATACGTCTCAAATGAAAGGCAAAGGTATTGACAAAATTAGTTTGTGCAACTAAGCCTTAGATTGCATATTTGAATAATTACCTCGAAATTACTAAATAGTGCTTCCCTTTAATATTATCCTTAGAAATACGGCTCATGGATTTAACCAAGATACCGGCACATTCCTTTCTATCAACAGTTTCACGCCGAATTACATTATCCTACATTGTTGCGTTGTTTTTTCGCTGGAATACCTTTTCTGGCCAAAGAGAGAAAAGCTTTTACCGTCTAAAAGGCGCAGAGTGACTTAATGATGACTCGGCTGATTATATAACTGGGGTATGAGCTATGTCTATGCGTATTCTAGATTTTTGTTTGTGAATATAGCACGAATTAATGAATAATGCACATAATGCCTAATGTATAATTCATCTAAAGACTATTAGTGTGTGGCTAAACTTGGAACTACAATTAAAACTCGAAAAGTAGTTATTTATTATATACATATAAATTAATTTGGTATTTATGGCATTGATTGAGATATTTTTTCATATTTTAAACAATGAGGCATTTTTATTTGTAATCTAATAGTTTAAAATGCGAAGAGAGAATAAACTGTTCCTACTGTTCAAAATATTATTAAACAGTTATTAAACAACATAATAACAACGCTTTCGGACGCCCAAATATCGTAAAAAATCTACGCTACTGTCATGCTAGGAGAATGTCCCGCCCTCACACCCATCACTGCAACTCAACAACAGGATCAACAGTGGCACGCATTATAATGACACTGAGCATTGAAGCTCGGCGAGTCTCCGGGATTGTCTAACTTGTCTTTAACACGCAACAAAATCAATCAGAAAGTTAAATTAATAGGAGGAGTTGGAAATAAATTATTGTCCACTTCCCTCCGTGCAAAGTGTGTGACAAAACAATGAACTAAAGAGGTAAATAATGTCATGCTAGTCGATCTTTATAATTTTGCCAACCTTCAAAGACAAAGTATTGAAGCAACTAAGCAGGCTGATAAACTATCGTTTATCTAGATATAATCGTCTTTCGCTATTTAATATTCTAACCACTATCAAAATGGAATGATCAAACCCACATACGTACCACTGCAGAGCAGGGTTCCTCTGATAAACTAGAATTTGATCGAAAGGGCCTTGGCTATTATTCCAAGTGAATGGGGATATCTTCGAGCTTATTATAAAATAAAAAGTACTCACTTTGAAAATCTCTAATGAAAAAGCCGAATGCTTATTATAGCAGCAAAAGCTTGTTTACAACTCCTGCTATTTATTTCTTTTTTGATGAACTTCGTTGCGCATTAAAGTCATGTTGTCCCCTTGAGACCCTTCCAGGTTTAGTATAGTGCCATTTCAGGACTTATTAGTATGCTTTGCGTTTTCTATTTAGTCACGAGAGAGGCAGATGTGTTAACTGAGTGAGATGGTTTTTAGCCTAGGAAAACAGAATCGTCAATCGACACTAAAATGTCAAGCATGTGACTCCAAATTGCGTCATTTCTTCTAAGTAGAATTATGGATGACTTAGCAATAGATTCTAATTTTCAACATTCAGCAGTTTAGAATTCGATTCTATAAGTTTGATTTCTAGAAGTAGAGACTCAACAATTAAAGGCTTGTCAACTAATATATTGGTATGACAAATTCAGTGCAGTGACATGCAGTAGTAATATTATATAATAAAGCTTAGTTATCACACGAAAACTTTAAATGAACAAGCAACAAAACCCAACAGTCACACACATAGTCCCTAACCAAAGTACATGAGATTTTGAGGTCTCACAAACACAAAATCGAAAGAAATACTTGCGGATTGCATAAGCATTCGTCTCAATGCGAGAATCGAACCCACAGCCTATCGTTTTACCTTTTTATCTTATAATTCACGTTAATAGAAAAAGTGCGTACTATTGCAAATGTCCAGACATTATCTTTTATACGTGTCTATAACACAGACGAAATTCTTGGAGATAAAACTCCAATAAAAATACACTCGACATTTATGTAAAAGTTTCGATCCTGTGGGACCAGTTACATACTTATCAAGGACGTATACAAGTTATCAGATATAAACTTTCCTCTTGGCCTTTTTTTACTTTTATTGTTATAGTAAGTTGTAATCGTGACCTCAGTTTTGTTATGATAATATTTATTTATTTAAACTTTACACTTAAGACGGCGGACTTAATTAACATTCAGCACTATTACCAGTCCATAATTGATAGTCAATCACCACGCACTAAAACGGTGAAGGAAAATATCGTGAGGAAACCTACATACCTTAGCGATTTATAAGAATTTCTATGGTATGTAAGTCCGCCAACCCGTAGTAGGCCAGCGTGGCGGACTATATGACCTAATTACTCTCAATCGTATTCTCGATTGTAGAGGAGTCTCGTGCCTGCAGTGGGACGTATATGGGCTGATACAGACTGTAATTACTACTAGGTACAAATATATCCGTTTTACATTACGAAATAATATACACAATAATATGATCGCAAAACATTTTTAATAAACGTTTCATGGAACTTAATATATCACCCCCACCCACTCGCTGACCTCATAGTGCCATATAATTGTAAGATTCAATGAGGTGCGACACCATGTGCCGTTGTAATAAACGGGCGATTACCCTAATAGAAATGTCAACACGAATATACGGTGCAAGGCCAGTAGTCTGGATTATTTGGAGGCATATTGATGGTGCGTTGGTAATTTTAAATTAAGGTCAAAATTTAATTAAATAAATTTAATTTATAATAAGGCATGTTATCTGTTATTTGTTATTGCTTGGGCTTTTTATATCTATATTTGTAATAACTAGGTTATTTATGGTAGAAAAATGCGCATATCTCATTTCATTTTATCTAATATCAGTATTCATTTAGAAATATATTTATAAAACTCTAATGACTAAAACTTAAAAGACTTTTTGTTTTTTAATTTATCGCTTTTTTATGTATTTTAATACCATTGTTATGAGTAAAAAAATACTGAGTTTCCGACACAATATACCATTAGTTATCGTGAAGAATTTTACAACCAGCCCAAATGACACCATTCACAGTACACCATCGTTAGGTTATATTGGAAAATTTAAGATGTTTCCAAAAGCGGCAACAATTTAATCAATTCAAAGTATATGAAAATTAATAGATATATCATTACATTGCTTTGACATTCATTTAGATTATAACATCGGTGAAAATACTTGCCTAAATTTGTGGCAGAAATACGTTATAGAAGATCCGATGAAGTAAATAGTTTTTCTGTCGCTTTTTTAAGAAATTGTGGTATGCAATGTTACGACGTCCAAAAAATTATATTCTCCTATCTTCTTTCCTTCTTACACAATTCCATTTTAGATCAATAATAAACGAATAATCTTTACGGATTGTGCGTTAATTGAAGAGTGTTATTTATTTATTAAAAAGTATTATTGTGCACAAGTGACAAAAAAATAATCATAAACATAATTTTACAATAAAGAATAGTACAATGGCGATCTTATCGCTCCAGGCTCTCTTCCAGACCACCGACCATTGGATGGATAATACATAGAGAACAACTGTGCGGTAACGTGCGGTATATGAAAAAGTGATGAACAAAAAACAATCTAAATACAAATAGGTATGTCATAAAATATATATATAAAATAAACTAGAGATACAGCAATTTATAATGGTAATAATTTAATTTTAAGAGTGCTACATTAGTAGTAGACTAAGCTCACGTTTCGTATGTATTCACAATAGCCATAAAAATACCAAAACTTCGGTATTTAGTAACAACGAACTCTATAAAGCATTGCGTGTTCTTTTTTCTACCATATTGTTCTTTAGTGAAGCCTGAAGAAGCAATTAGGCATACCAACATAATTATAGGGTTCTCGACAGGCGGTTTTTCTGCTAATGGTTTTTCTGTAAGTATACATGATAACATCAAATAACCTAGTCATTAACTAGATAGGTTGTTATTAGCTATTTTAGCTGATGTGTAATGAGCCTTACTATTGCCCTGGATTTCAATGTCTAGTTTCTAAATATAAATAAAAATATTCTTTTTTCTTAATATCTATTCTTAATTAAACACCCTACAATCACATACATAGTCCTGACCTCACCGTAAGATCGACTCTTGTGTCGTGGGTATCAAGGACTACGTGAGACTTTGAGGTGTCTCAAACACCCAGCCCTGAAAAAAATATGTGGAGGCCGCACAAACATTTCTCTCGGTGCGGGGATCGAACCCGCATCGAATAATTCTAAAATAACATACATACATACATACATAAACTCACGCCTTGTTCCCAGAAGGGGGTAGGCAGAGGTGTCAGGGCACCCACATTTCGCCTTGTATGTTCCATCCCACAATGTGATAGGTGGCGAGCCTATTGCCATATCGGGCACAAATTCCTGACTCTAGGGTGATACTGAATAGAAAAATCCAATATCACTTTGCCCAACCCGGGATTCGAACCCGAGACCTCAGCTTTGTAACCGTACCGTAGTACAACTACGCCACCGAGGCAGTTCTAAAAATAAAATAACATAATTATCATCTTAAAAAAATAATAAACTGTTTGACCAGGAAATGATAACAAACTATATTAACACACCCTACAGATATTGTTATGTACCTATATCAAAAGCTACGGATCAAAAGGAATTGACAAAAATAAACTTTAAAGGTTAAAATAATTAGAAAATAAATTATCCCAAAATGAAATATGAAACTTAACCGACGGCTTCACGTTTCAGATTCTTTTTATAACAACAGTATACATTTTATCAAAAAAAATCTCATCTATTCAAACAAAATGCTTTATTAACCAAATAATTTCAAAAAGAACATTTGAAACCAGTAGGCCAGCACCCAACGGGACATTACTGTTTACGTATCGAAATATCGCCTACTTATCGGTAATGGAACTAAGATTGCCGTGATTACGTGCAAGTTATGAGCACAATCGGCTGCATTGCAATGCCCTGCCCAGGCCGCTGTTTGTGCTGATATTCTGTTGTCACGCTACCAACACTATCATTACGAATTAAATGGGCAACTTGTAATTTGTTTTGTATTTGGTGTTTTAGCTTCCAAATACCCAATGTGTAATATTAATTAGACCACTGCTTCCTATATGAACGGTTTTGAGGTCCATATTTGTTGCCAAAGACATCGTAATAATTTTTTGTACATGTAAAATCCCGAAGTCAAATCTAATGTTTAATTTAAAAAATAATAATCTATTGCTGATATTTAGTTGTCAAGCTATCAACACTATCCTTACGAATTAAATGGGCAACTTGTGATTTGTTTTGTACTTGGTTTTTTAGTTCCAAATACCCACTGCACTAGTTAGATCACTGCCGCCTATATGGACGGCTTTGAAGGACAATATTGTTACCAAATATCGTAATTAATTTTGTTATTTATATAAGTAGTACTCGAAGCCAAATCTAAAGTCAAATTTAACATAAGATAGATAATTATTATTGATAGTTGTCACTATCATTACGAATTAAATGGGCAACCTGTAATTTGTTTTGTGCTTGGTGTTTAAGTTTTCAAATACTCAGTGTGTTTTGTGTAGAGGTATAGTTACACTCCTGCTTACCATCCATTCCATCATCAGTATAAGAGTTAGCTTATCTAGGTCGGGTAAAAGAAAATAAAAGTACTGGGTAAAAAAAATTAAAAATAAGCTTTTCCAGAAATATTTCATTAGGCATATTAAATTGGTTCATAAATAACTTTACAATTTCAGTAGGCCTTTGATGTCAAATCTATTGTATAATTTACCAAAAAATAAATATATTTGTAACTCATCCAATTCATTCGAACCACCCCTTCACAAGCAATATCCCGAACAATACAACCCAGATTTCCATTACCAGCGTACCTTACAAAGAAACACAACAGTCGCAGACACATCTTTCCTGTTCTTTACAAAGTCACAACGTTCGCAACTACAGGCCGGATATTACGAACTACCCTACAATCCAATCAATAAAACACTTAAGGCCCAACTCAGGCTTTACGTAACCTATATTTTTACGTAAAAAATAAATAACGTCAACAACCGAAACCGAATGCTTGTAGACACGGAAAAAAGTCATTAGACTGTCGATTAATGTATAATTTTGATTGGTACCCAAAGACACTGATTATGATTTATCGCCGTCGAAACAATTGTGTGTTTTAGGCAACTTTATAACGCTTTGGGTTCATTATTGGTGAATAATGTTTGAATCGCTGTGTTTAACTTCGATGAGTAACGAAATTTGAAGTGGGAAATTGTGGGTTTGATTACGAAATATTGTTTATAATTAGGTGTGTTTTCTGCTGGGTATATATTTTGTTTAATCTGATACGACACAATGACTCAATTACCTGGTGGTAAATGCGCACCAGATAGAGTATCAAATGCCATCAGACGTCGGTCTCAAGACGAAATGTTGATGTCTTGGTAGCAACTCTGCCTACCCCATTTGGGAAAAAGGCGAGAGTATGTCTATATTTGTACACGTAGCACAACGCTCAAGGTCTACAGCCACTTCTAAATAGAACCTAGCTGATTCAAAGGCTAAAGATTTGGTTGGAAGTATTGAGCTTGCATAGAGAGTAAGTGCTCTATAGCTGTTAAGGAAATACGTTCGACGAAAACGTATTCGATACAATATTCAAAATCCCTTTTCACACAACCCCGAAAATCGAATAAGAACCATGGGGTACGGTGCCTGTACTCCACAAATATTCGCGTGCCCGGGGCAAAATCCAATTAAACTTTACCTAACCTTAAACGTCAAGTTAAATATGCTTTATTACAAGTAACGCTTCACGTCTTTACACCCACATCGAGGTTTGCTGGTGTGTGATGTAACCTGACAGCAGATTTTGAATATTTTTTATTTTACTCTCAGGGTCGATGTTTGTGTTAACAACACAAGCATCTGTTTAGAGTTTTAGTGTTTGTGAGACCGAAATGTTTCTCGTAGTTCCTGATACCCACAACAAGACTCGATTTTAGTATGGGCTTATTATATATGTTATATGTATATGACTATTTTGTGACTATGTATGTGACTTTTGGGTGTATTTATTATCTTTACTTTTTATTATTTTTCTGTTATATATTTAGTCATTGTAGTTCTGCATTATAAGTGATTTTACTAGATACATAATAAATTTTGACTTATGATAATTCATCATCATCATCATCATATCAGCCACAGGAAGTCCACTGCTGAACATAGGCCTCCCCCAATGATCTCCACAATGACCTGGTGGAAGCGGCCTGCATCCAGCGACTTCCTGTGATAATTGCCTTGTCTTAAAAGCTTCATTGTGTGGATTACTTAAGGAAAGCATAATCGGAGTTTCATACCACGACATGAAGCGTTCGTCAGCTAGTCGTCAGGTCTATTTGTCATATTTATTTTGAAAAGAGCAATTACGCCAATCCCAATGAAATGAATGGAAAAATATTTTATATTACATTCAAAATTTCTTAGCTAATTCGATTGGACTATATTTTAATACGCTACTTTTTTTGCTCTATAAAGTTTTTATTAAACACCATATTTAACATAATTATGTTAAATGTGTGTTATTAATTAATAATGTATGTTGATGTTAGTTAGGGCACAAAAATTCACTTAAGGCCCTTGTCGGTTTCGAATCCCGGATTTAAGGTTTTGCCCTTTGCATATTTATTTATATTGAGTACTGAGAGTAATTGTTTTTAAAAAATCAGAGAACCAATTTCCCCGATAAATCATTTTTGTATCACTAGTCAACAGCTATTAAGAAATTCGATAATACTTCAAAGAAAATTTGAATTATAAAATTAGTACTTAGCCGTAATTCCAATTCACTGTAATTCGAAAAATATTTTGTAATAAGCAGTCGCAACGAGAACCGTGAAATACGGATGCCTTACTAATAAATAGAGATCAGCGAACCCGAACAAATAAAGCAATTAATAATTGAGAATTTGCTTCGCCTCTCGGGATCAAAAGGAATGTCATTTATTCAGCTGATACAATTTATTCTAATTGTATGAAATTTTCATTGGAACAAAGTGAAACCTGAAATTTTAACGGGAATTTATCAAATATTGATAAACGTTGAGCTTCCTTCTTTTAGTTTTGTTTTATCTTTTCCGTTCGTGAATCTCTGCAACTTAATTCCGTCTTCTTTCAAAAAGAAATGACCTTCTTTTGAAATCATTACTTTTTGATCAATGGTTTAAGTTCCGTTTTCACATCTGCGAAGATTGCTAATAAATCTTTTACTTTATTTTCTTGTATGTATTTTAGTTCAGCTTGCTTGTTGTTGTCTATAATATTAAAGAAACAATTTAAATTATTATTATCGATTTTTGTTTCTTCATGTTATTCGTGTTCATTTTCTATAATAAGAAATTGCGAGATTTCCTTCTGTTTGCTAATTTTGATCTACTTCTTCAAATTCTTTTTTTTTGGCATAGATTCGTCAGCTTAGACTAAGTATGTACCGTCCTCATTTCATTCCTGCTTACTGCAACGATACATTCGTGACTACAAATTCGCATTTCCATATTCACTAAAACATATTCGTGAGCTACTTTTTTATTTGAACACGATAGATCCGATCCCTCACGAGTGAAAAGAGAAGCAATAACTCAAACTGATCTATCACAAGCTACGTAGCATAACGTGTTGAATACGTGTACCGAATGCCATTTATCATGCATAAAATAAAACCAATAGCAATTCACGTTTCCTCGTCACGCATACTTGCAATGGAATTTCTCGTTCTAATAGAGATTGATCGATGTATTACAACGGGAACATTCTTTTCGAACAATAAGAATCAGAAGTATTTTCCATGCTCAACTTGCTAGTAGGTCAGCTGTTGGATTTACATTGATTTGAATGTTGAATGCGGTACGATTAATGCTTTAAATATAGACTTTGTGCCTTTACGGAGTTATTTAACTACTTATTCCTAATTTAATTGCAAAAGTTGGGAAGCTAACCCGGGAATTTTATGAGTGCCAGTAATTTCAAGGATAGAGTGTTTAAAATAGATAAGTTAATGTAGGAAACTAATTTAAAAATGAAGTCTACTTCAGGACTCTATACCGGTATTTCCACAGGGATTTTAATGACAACATTCAATTACAAAAATGAATACACATCTATATGAAAATGTTATACTTATAACTTTAAAGCGTAATAGTCGCTATAATAATTACCTAACAATTCTTTTAAAACTGAAAATAAAGGTTTAATAATTCTTATTTTTTAAATTACAGTTAATAGCTCCCATGTGTTACAAAGTTACCATTATTACGAGCCCGACACGTTTCAAATGTAGAAATTAATATTGTAAAATATTCTCAGAAATTTTTAATTGGCACGTATAGTTTCTAGTTAGAACAAAAGTTATATTAACCGATAATAAACTGCTCTAATTTGTTTTATTATTCCTAGAAATTGATTTAATATATTGTTTTTTCTAGTAATTATGTTTTGCTAGTTTATGATGGATGGATAAAATCCGTTCATTGTGTTATCACGGGAAGTGAATTTTAGATCTGGGGCCCTACTATATTCTTCCGAAACGAAGTTTGAAATTTCGGATGATCGACGTTTATATACAATACGAATATACTTACATATAACTATGATCGTCATTGACTTATGATCGTAAGACTTATGGTTACGATGTACGTTACATAAATTTGAACTTTTTCAGAGTAGATTAGATACATTTGTATCGTATAAAAAACTTCGTTCGTCCGAAGTTGCGAACTTCGTTTCGGATGAATATAGTAGGGCCCCTGAATCGACATTTTATTGGGGAACGAAACTATTTGTTTTTTTATCTTTTTACATTTTTATATGAAATTACGAAAATGGAGATCTATGTCCAGTAGTGAACAACTATATGCTGCTGGAGATGTTATAGGAAAAATTGTATGAGTAGAATAGATAATTTACTTTTATAAATAACATCCAACAGCCACTTACATAGTCCTGACCCCACACTAAGATCGAGTCGTGTATCGTGGGTATCAGGAACTACGAGAGACTTTTCGGTCTCACAAACAACCAGACCCGGAAGAAATATTTGTGGGCCGCACAAAAATTTCTCTCGGTGCGGGGATGAAAGCCACGGCCTCTCATTTCACAGTCGGCGTCTTATGCGACGGCGCCACTGAGGTTGTCAATAACAGTCATGTACAATATAAGTTTATCCTCATCAGTTTATATCATATCCTGGAATGGATATATTATCAGCGAATTATTGTCACTAGTACTAGACACCTTCATTAACCCTGGAAATTCTAGACTCAAACAATTTCTATGCGATGTTCTAAAACTGAAAAAATTATACAAATTCTAAAACCTGATGTGTCAATCGGAATAAAAAATTACAACTTTTCGCTGTGAATAGACTAATGAGGGAACCGTACTAGCAATTTCTTTATTGCAATGAATGGCGAGACGAGCTTGCCGTTCGTCTGATAGTAAGCAATACGACCGCTCATGGACGGTAGCAAAACCAAGCAACACCGTAAATTACAATTTTAAGTCCCAATACGTCCAGTAGTTACAAATAATATATTACTAGCAGCGCTCATCCAATATGTCTAGTAGTTAGAATATTAAACGACGAAATTGTCGAGCAGTGCTCATACAAATTTCTTTTTTTTTCAGGTAAATCCAGACGAAAACAGGCTGCCAGTTGTGTCGCACTCTTCGCCGTGTGAGTATTTTGTAGGGTTCAATACATCAATCACGGTTGACGCGACCTCCGCTTGCCTCCACGCGCTCATTTACGTGGAATAATCTGCGCATGTAGCTTTATGGGAATCACGCTCTTACTGAGAGACTCAAATGTCGTGAAATGGGTTTATCTGAAGAGTTTGGAGAAAGATACCAGTTGTGTATAGGGATTAGATTGTCTTTGAATTATTTTGATAACAAAGTTCTATCGCACGGGTATAATATATAGTTTAAACACACTAGCAGTTAGAGAACTAATTTGCTGTGGCTAATTTCAAAACATTATTTATTTTATGTGCGGAGGTGTCATTAACCATAAAGTTCACCATGTTCTATTTGTTATAGTTTTCATTGGAGATAAAGGAGAAAAGATTGATAGTGTAAGTATAAAACATATTTATATGTATATCTTCAATTTATATACGTACCACTTATATTTTTTTAAATACTGATTGTGGAATACAAAATTGTGTGTCACAAAATTAATTTAAACCATAATTAATCTGTACACGATTAATGCCTGTAAAATAAATATATAAAGTATGTGAAGAATATTACATCACTGCGTATCAAGAGATGAGTAAACAAGAAAATAGGTCTAGAAAGATAGTAACACTGACAGAAATGGCTGAAAGTTGTCTGTGAAATTTTGACTCACTTGCGACAGTGGGATAGTTATATAGTGTCGAACGAGTCTACCGAAAGGAGAGTTTGACTAATCTAATTCGTTGTTCAGGCGAATAACTGTCTTTGCGGATAATTAATGTATTAATGGTTACATGAAATTGTCTAATTTGTTATATATTATGTACATATTTGAAGTTATGACTGCCTCGGTGGCGTAGTTGTTCTACGGTACGGTTACAAAGCTGAGGTCTCGGGTTCGAATCCCGGGTTGGGCAAAGTGATATTGGATTTTTCTATTCATTATCAGCCCAGAGTCAGGAATTTGTGCCCGATATGGCGATAGGCTCGCCACCTATCACATCGTGGGACGGAACATACAAGGCGAAATGTGGGTGCCCTGGCACCTCTGCCTACCCTTTTGGGAAAAAGGCGTGAGTTTATGTATGTATGTATGAAGTTATGAATGGGGTAGACAAAGTCTAATGCACGTATCAACGTTACCTACTTACAACGTCAGTTCTGACAGTCAAATTTTCAAATTGAGTCATGACTCAGCATGAATGGGTGGGCTCTTCCGGGGTGGTACCGCTGTCCCACGGAAGGTCGTCATGAAGCTTTGCTGTCAGGTCTCTTTAGGAGAGTGAGATTGCTGGGTACCTTTCCTCATCCCAACTACTTCCCTTCCCGCTCTCTTCCCAATTTGATAGCTCGGCAATACATCTGTAATCCAAGCATTGAGGCGGCAGTGATTACTTACCATCAAGTGTCTTGTTCAATGAAGACGACGGGTAAGATATTGTAATAAATTGCTGACAATCATTATCCTTCAATAATCTGAATTTCACTTAATGATAATCAGGCGAAGTACCAAGAAGTACTTTGTCACATTACGCAATCGTTCTATCTAAATTATTCCCAGATTTTCATCTTAAAATTACCAATACATGATAAATTGCGTACCTAACTTTCAAAAGAACCCTTCTGTTACACAAAAATAGGTATCCAAAAACATCTGTACATTTTAGTGTTCATAAATCCAGGATAATATAAAGATAAATCTACACATGCCTTCGCAAGACGAATACTTTTATTCTAACATTATTCTCAGGTCTCCAAAGATACGCGGTGTGTATACAATATTTTATTGTACATTTATTACGTTTCGCCGAAATCTGTGTCTATCATGACTGAAGTATGTCTGGTTATTGTATTTGGAAGATGTATTGGTATTAGATAATGTATCACTTTTCCTTCTTTGTCCCTTCATATTGCGTCATTACAATTTCTAAGAAGCATAGGGTTATATCTATTATCACATCCATAAATGAATTTGTTCGTTTTTTGAAATGGGACGAGTAGTAATATTTTCATTATAGCTAGTAGAATTAAATCTGGTAAAAAAATCTCAAATAACACCTTTCTTCTTTAAACCTTATGACTCTTGTGAGGTTCATTTGACTATTATTCATTATCATATACGGGGTTGCTTAATATATTCGGAGGAAAATATTTCTACTAGCGTCCCTTCGAAAACCAGCCGGAATACTTGTCAAAATCCTAAAATTCGATATCCTGCAATGTCAAAGCAAAATTCAATCTGTCAGGAACATTTGTCGGCGCGCGTACAGTGTCTCTACCGAACGTGAAAAGAACTTGTACTTTTCATAAAAATAATTTACATTTCAACGACGCTACGAACGCAATTTTCACAAAATGTTTTTGTTGAAGTTGCTGGAAATTCAGTTCAACGTTTCAAATTATATGTGTGAGGCAGTGAGCAACTCGTAATTGAATATGCAGATATGTACAAATATGAGTTTGAAAATTCAATGGTTTTAGGAGAAAAAGTAATAATACTTCCTTTGTTGAATAAAACGTGCTAGGTTCATTGGAAATTATGCATTTATAGGTATCTACACCACAAAATATTATCAAAGAATTTAAAAGTTTTTATGACAATCACATTTCCTTCGACAAAATCATACCACACTACTTTACGAGGAGGGCTAAAAATCCCAATAGATGCATCATATTTTCTTCAGTCAAATATTTTCAATTTGCTGCAATAAAACCAATAAACCGATTATTTATGAAATTCCAAAACCAAATTGTTTCCTTCTTTCAAATTACCCTTTCGAAAGGGATGACGTCATTATTTTACATTAAAATGGCGTCTGAGGGTTCAATGACAATGTGACCCATCCGGGCCGTGAAGGAAGCTGGCCTCTCCGTTCATATGAACCCATTCACTTTACGTCTAGCATTGTTAAAGGTTTTAAATGATAAAGACGGTTTCGGGAACGAATATCCGTTGAGCTACCTGCATGACCCGATTTTGGTTCAGTGCCCTTACTTTTATACCTAATAAATGGTAGTGCTCATGTTCAGGCAATTTATCTTCTTTAGATGTAGTATTATGAAAGTTAGTGTAACGCTAATACTGGCGTGATGGAATTACGGCTACAAAAATGAAAGTATTTTTTTAATTGTAATAAATGGCGGGAAGAGCATGCCCATCCTGAGACAAAAGAGGTTAAGTCTTAAAGTATCCAGTAGTTACTCTGGCTACAACGTCCTTCAAACCGAAATACAGCAGTGCATTTATACTATTGTTTGGTGGGAGAAATAGACATTGCTGTACTTACCCGGGCGGCCCCTCATATATGAGAGACCTACCACCAGTAAGTCTATATTATATTATTTTTGCTGTATTTGACGTTCTTAAGTGTATATTTTCAAAATTGTTGGAAATCTCATATTTACTTCGTTTAGTGACCAATCGCGCAAATATTCACACTTTAAGGCCGAGTAAATATGATAAATGCAATAATATTTTTTATTAATTTATTAAATTAGGCTTTTTGACAGTTATTTACTTGAGTTTAATGTATTATTAGTTATAAAGAATAATCTTGACAGTTCAAGGTTTAACAAATAACGAGGGCTACTTAACCGGAATTATATAAAAGAACTAGCCATTTTATGTGCAATAATAAAAAGTTATAAATCCCGTTTTTTGAAAAAATTGTCCGATAGGTATACGATATCAGTTTTTTATATTTCTATATACTTTACTAAAGTACAATATAACTATTATTTTTATTTATTTATTACATTTAATCAGCTATTGCGCTCTCGTACTCGAAAGTATTATAAGTAGAAGTTTACTCGAATTGATTATACACGCAGTAATATTTTTTAAAGATAACTTAACTCACTTTGTAGATCATAGAATGACTGTTGACATGACAGTTGGGAACAACCGGATAAAACAAAGTCGCTTTTCTGTCTCTATCTCCCTATGTCCCTTTGTATGCTTAAATCTTTAAAACCACGCAACGGATTTTGATGCGGTTTTTTTAAATAGATAGAGCGATTCAAAAGGAAGGTTTATATGTATAATATGTACATATTATTGTACAGAAATCTATTTGGGCGAAGCTGGGCCGGGCCGCTAGTAAATTATATTTCTGTGTTGATTTATGATAGTATTTTTATTGATTTACCGATCGAGTGATAAGGACCACCCATGAATATTAACTACGCTTAGATTGCAGAGGCGTTAATTTCGACTTGTAGTAAATGTGCTAATTACATTCGAAATAATTGTGTGAACCGGAATCAAATATTTTTTTACATATATGGTACGTAATTGATACTACTAAATTGGGTAAATAGCTTCAGACAGTGATACAAATCGTCATTCATTGTAATTAAAAAAAATGGTTCTTCACGCTAAGGTGGAAAAACCTATTATCATATTAACTATTTCACATCTTTAGATAGATATCTATATAAAAATATCTGGATTACACTAAAGTTTCTATCAGGTTCAATGTAACTTTGTCTTAGCTGTATTTTTTTTCAATAGACGGGTACGCTAGGCCAATGCAGATGCAGTCTCAACGACATATCCCAGATTCTGGAGGTGATGCCCGAATTGAGAGGTCCTCCGGGTTCACCGGGACCCACAGGAGCTGACGGCACAACAGGAGCTCCAGGAAAAACGGTGAGATTGAATATTGAACCTGTATTCTATGTAGCCGCTTGGGAAATTCTACGGGTATTGAAAGTAAATATAAAGAGCAAATATTTTGCTGTAGATTGATGATCGATGGTTCAGTAAACAATTGTGTTTCTAGAAATAAACTTAATAGATAGAAATAATAAGGATATGGAGGGATCTTTCTATATGTACATAGCACTATTAGTATTTGTACGTTCTTTAGGTCTGATTATATCTGAATGTAAAAGTGTTTCTAAACGCAATGACGTTTTAAAATAAATCTCAATAGATAAGACTTTCCACCCAATGTGACATTTGGATTCTCCACAAAATATTAAATGTACGGTCTTTACATATTATGTTTTGTTTTGGTCTGATTATAATTGCATTTATAAGTATTTGAAAAGGCTCTAGCGGCTTAAAAGACTTCTGAATATATGTAATTACACTTATAATGAATATCAATTGGCACAGGGTCAAATTGGCGAACCTGGACCACCAGGCCCAGTCGGGTCAAAAGGAGACCGGGGTGAAAGAGGGGAGGTCGGTGCTCAAGGACCTGAAGGTCAACCAGGTCCTAAAGGAGAGCCTGGGTCTGACGGTTCAACGGGACCACAAGGCCCTCCAGGACCTCCCGGGCCTCCGGGACCTGTGACGTCAGCGTTAATGGTGAGTAGTAAGATAATTATAAATATATAAATACATACATCCAACAGTCACAATAATTATTTTTCTATATACACAGTAAATAATAATCTCTATACACAGTAAATAATAATATGAAATGTGATGAAAAACGTGTATTATCATGAAATGACTCCATAACTGAGCATCACAACTCATTCGTTATATTTACCGATAATCCTGAAAGCAATTAATCTGAAAGAGTCTACACCATGGTTTCATAATAACTGTCTCATTAAGCCACAAGTCCCTCATTAAATTAAACTGAACCACAAGAATAGAGGTTCCGTGTCTACTCCTCTGATTTCTGAACGTCCTAGCAAGGATAATGGCCATAATATACCGGGAGCGCAAATAAGTGGCGCACTTGCTAAGTTGGATACAAGGGCATAATATTAGTATCATAATAAAAAAAAAATATTTGGAAAATACCTATCCGTTTTAGAGTTATGACCGTTTAAATTTTTATATATAATCACCACTTTTTCGCATAAAACCAGTTGGAATGGATGACAAAAGATTTTAACACATACGTATTTTTTCGTTTTGTCGTTCATGGAACGGTTAAAGAAATATACCACGAAAACCATTTTTAACAGCATCAAAACTTTCATAGACTTCGCCTTAACCGTTGTTCACAAATAGGCATGGTATGCATGAACTGTTTCACAAATCATTTAAGAGTGCTGGTATACAGGGTGACATATCGATAAAGGTGTTATTAGTCATCAGTAATGTATTTTATTTAAAATATCCATTTCGCATAATATGACAAAACAATATTACAAAATATAACCAGATATATTAAAGCTGATAACTTCCAAAGCCACCATAACCGGAACTTCATAATAACTGATCGTGTGATGCCTATGTCAGAGGCATGCGCAGACAAAGTTTCAGCTTTTATAAAATGACGAAACTCTGGTGGCCACGGGCTCTTGGTCTCTAACAGTGTCGGTAAAGCAAAATGCGGCGCGACGTATCAGAACTGTCAGAAAGTGTGCTGTTGATTTAAAAATTGCTAGATTTTAGAGTAATATTGATACTAAAATGTGTATTATAACTTATAATAATGATGTTGTCCTGTCTAATATATTTGTTTACGTATTATTTTAATAGCGATATTGAGATACCCAAATATGTGTCTTGGATCGAACGGGATTTTTTTGTCATACCTTATATTACCAGATGTAAGGTCGATGTTAACACATACATAATATAGTTCTAATTTATATTCAATACATGCTGTTTTTGGAATTAGAAAAGTTTTGAAAATTATAAAAGAAAATTAAACTTTCAATACTTTGTTTATTTATTTACGGTGCAAATTTTTTGTTGATGTAAATTTATATTCAATATAATCTCTCTATTTATCTTAGATCAGTAGTTAGATGTCTAGCCCTTTTCATTCAAATAATATTGTTACTGGTGTTCTAATTCATGATTCTTTATTATAAAATTACCCATCAATTTCAAGGTTTTCGTCCTATTATGTATAATTTTAATTCATTTGAATTCTTGTTAAATGAGTCTTTCTTTTCTATAATTAATAACACTGATACAATCAATGTATATTTTATTTTACTAAATTTAATTTGGATCACCAACGTTGCGTACATTCATAAATACAAGTAAATTTACTTATATCACTTGCTAAATTTCATTAAATTCATAGGTATATAATATAATACATTGAGAACTCTTATTTTACTATCGCTCGAAGTGGACTAGTAAATCAATATTTAGATGCGTCGGTATCGCTGTCTAATCCGATTGTCTAGTACTCCAAGAAACCTATTTAAGTTTCAAGCTCTATAATCCGCATTATATCTGCTGTAGCGGAAGGTAGCTTATTAAAATTCTATATTCTGCCCACTAGTTAACTAAATTCAATATGTTTCTTCTTTTACTTTTAATTTTCAATTACTTTTAGTAATGGTATTGGTATATACTTAGGTTGTATGATCCGAATATGTGGGAATACCACGTACCGTTTGCTATGGAAAGTTATCATTCAATGATTATTTTGAATAGCTAGGTATTAATGACTTTATTAATAAACATGGATGTACTTCGGCCTAACATAGCAACCCTATTATGGTAGCACAATGATTCTAAAATTATAAAAAATGAAGAAAATAATCGTGTCTATTTTAAATCTCTGGACTTATGTTAATCCCTTGCTCACGGCTCGTCCGAGTTTACTAATAAGACCATATTTGTACTATGTACTAACAAATAAAATTCAATTTAATAATATTTTTCTATAAATCCAGTGTCAACAGAAAAGGCAATAAATACATAACAAAGATTGACTTACGGACCGGTTATTATATTTCTTGTGTAAAGTCTAGACATAAAACAAATAATGAACGTGTTTGCGTAGAATGGCAAGATGTTCAAATGTAGTAAAAATATAGGGAGTAAATAAGCTTAGTTCGTGTCTGTTTTGTAATGTAAATATGATTGGTATTTTTTTTTGCTATAATGTATGGCGATACGAGTATGTCATTCGCCTTATAGTAAGCGATATGACGGTTCATGTACTGTAGCAATGTTTAACATTCCGCTACGCTAGCAATCCTGAGACAATGTTAAGTCTCAATATTTCCAGTAGTTATTCAAGCTACAATGTCCTTAAAACCGGAATACAATAGTGCGTTTACATTTATTGTTTGGCGTGAGAAGCAGACATAGCGGTGGTATCTATCAGAGAAACCTGCCAACAGTGATAATTATATTTTTTAAGACCTTAGTTATAACGAAACCTTGCGCCTATTTTTTTTAAGAATCTTAAATCAATTCATGTTTTAATTTTAGTCAGTTAATTTACATTTCTAAAATATCTCAATTTAAAATAAATATACTTTTCGTCGAATTTGCCTTCTGGCATGTTATTTTACAAGTCTAATATTTTTTTTGTATTTCTAAATCCATTTGAAGTTGAATGAAAATATTTGTTAATTTTAAAAGGGTTTTAAACTTCTACAATATTAATATTATATTATGATAATTACGTAAATTTATTTTTAAATGACTAAATAATAAAATTATTATGCTGCATGATTTTATTATTTATGTTGTACCGAAGCGAAGACCGCGGCATTCCATCCATCAGCCAAAGGAAGTCCACTGCTGAACATAGGCCTCCCCCAATGATTTCCACAGAGACCTGTTGGAGGCAGCCTGTGTCCAGCGACGTCCCGCGACCTTTACCAGGTCGTCGGACCATCTTGTGGGTGGACGTCCTACGCTGCGCTTTCCGCTACGCGGCCTCCATTCGAGCACTTTCCGACCCCATCGGTCATCAGATCTCCGCGCTATGTGCCCTGCCCATTGCCACTTCAACTTGCTAATCCGGTGGGCTATGTCGGTTACTTTAGTTCTCCTACGGATCTCCTCATTTCTGATTCGATCTCGTAGGGAAACCCCGAGCATAGCCCTCTCCATAGCTCGTTGAGTGACTTTGAGCTTCCTAATAAGGCCCATAGTGAGAGGCCACGTCTCGGTGCCGTAAGTCATCACTGGCAACACACAACTATCGAAGACTTTCGATTTAAGGCACTGAGGTATTTTGGACGAGAAGACATCGCGTAGTTTCCCGAACGCTGCCCAACCGAGTTGGATTCGACGATTGACCTCTCTCTCGAAGTTGGACCTGCCTAACCGGACCACTTGTCCTAAATAGACATATTCGTCAACAACTTCGAGAGTCGAGCCCCCAACACCGATGGGAGTGGGCACAACATGGACATTCGACATGATCTTCGTTTTGTCCATGTTCATTTTAAGACCCACCTGTTGGGAGACTCGATTGAGGTCTTCGAGCATAGTGCTAAGGTCTTCCAGCGATTCTGCCAAGACTACAATATCGTCGGCAAACCGAAGGTGAGTGATATACTCGCCGTTGATGTTGATGCCGAATCCTTTCCATTGCAAGAGCTTGAAGGCGTTTTCCAGCGCGGCAGTGAACAGTTTCGGAGATATGACATCTCCCTGTCTCACGCCTCTCTGTAGTGGAATAGCCTTCGTACTCTGATCCTGTACTCGGACCGACATGGTGGCGTTGTTGTATATACACTTCAACACTTCGATGTACCGATAGTCGATATGGCACCGCTGGAGAGACTGTAGCACAGCCCAAGTCTCGATCGAATCAAAGGCTTTCTCATAGTCCACAAACGCTAAACAAAGCGGCAAGTTATATTCCTCGGTTTTTTGTATAACTTGCCGAAGCGTATGGATGTGGTCTATGGTACTAAAGCCTTTTCGGAAACCGGCTTGTTCGGGAGGCTGGAAGTCATCAAACCTGCGTTCGAGACGATTTGTGATGACCCTCGAAAACAACTTATAGACATGGCTCAGGAGCGAGATGGGCCTGTAATTCTTCAGCAAAGTGTTATCACCTTTTTTGAAGAACAGTACCACCACGCTCCTGCTCCATGCCTCTGGCGCACACCTCTCTGGCACATCTCTCTCTCTCTCTGGCGCTCTGGTGCACCGCGGCATTAGCAATTCTAATTTAGAATGCATTTAAGCTTGATTTAGGAGACCTTCGCATAATTAATAATCTTTGATGCAGAACAAGATAAATCGAAATAAATCCTTAGTTTTTACAATTAGTGTGGTCTAAGTGCATCAGCAGAAAACGAAATGAAAAAACTCCACAAACATTTGTGCCGAGTCTGGATGTTTGTGAGACTGAAAAGTTCGGTTACTCACCTAAACAAGATTTAATTGATCTAATTTTGAGGTCAGAATTACGTATGTGACTGTTGGGTGAATTTATTCATTTATTTATGTATAAGCCTATAACGCCCGCTGCTGAGCTGGGTACTTCTGTCCAAATAAGGCGAGTGTTCGGCTAAGAGCTTTTAGCTCGCCACGTTGGTCTAATGTGAGTGAGCGAAATGTGCATATAACATAAAATCTTGCTCAGACACAGTTCAAAGACAGACAAACTTTCTTCGCAATGTTTTCCTGTACCTTTATGGGGTAGAAATTGACTGGTCAATACACACGACATAAAGATGTCACGACAGATATGAAAGCTATACACATGACTTTTTTAACTCTGGTACAGTATAAAGATTGCACTGCACCTGAGTATCGAATGGCATCAGACTGGCAGTCCTATGCCATTCGATACGATTATGTCAGCTAAGATGCTTCTTCATACTACGACGGAAGAATTCATACTAAGGCAAGAAGGAAGCCAAGATTATGGTAACGAGAAAACACGCGTAAAGGCAAACAACATAACTCCAAAAATTCATATAAATGAAGGATTTCTTGGGTCAAATCTGATGTGTGTAATCGGTGAATTTTCTACGCCTTCTAAGACATACTTCGAAGGCTTGAGTGAGCTCATTTCACCCGTCATTCTCAGCACTTTGACACATCTGAGGCCTCATTCCATATGACGGACTGTAAGGGCGCTTTCTGTGTCACGCGGTTTTCGCCCGCATTGCGGATTCGGTCTGTACCAATGTAAATTAATCTTATGTTACGTAATTGATGTTATTGGAGGCAAAATCTATTGAAAAGTCGTAGTTATTAATTTCTAGACGATGTGATTGTTTTCATTTTAATCTTGATATAGATGGGGCCGAATAGGTTGTAATTTGTTTTGTTTAAAATAACCGAACTTTCAATATCAGTCAAAATGAATGTTGAACATCAGTCACAAAACACATGACTCTGGAGGATTATATTACTTTTAAGTTTAGTTTATAAACATATTGTATAATATATTCAATAAACCAGCTGTAAATCCATTTATTGTGTTTAATGTTCTTATATTATTTTAACGTTTGAGCAATAACCATTAATTATATTCCCTTACTTCTAAAATAACGACCACCCTAATAATAACACAAACATAATTTTATGAAAATTACACGCGTAATTCACATAATCATCAATGGTTCTACAGGAATCACAGGGATTATACGGGTCCAGTAATCCAGGAATCCCGGGACCTACAGGGGAGAGAGGGCCGATGGGTCTGCCGGGGCCGCAAGGAGAGCGTGGATATCCCGGGAATAAGGGAGAGAGGGGATTACAAGGCTCTAAGGGCGACAAAGGCGAGCGGGTGAGTTTCTTGAATATGATTAGCGAATTGTTTCAGAAGGGTCATCTGAGTGTTTATGTAAATCGCATCGAGTTTGTTGTTAACTTAAAGTACTATATTACTATTAGTGTATAATTATTTTAGTTTGGTTTGCATTAATTTATTTACGGATAGATATATCAAGAATATCAAGGACACATATGTTTAAATACTAAATAGGTTCTTGACGTTTAAAAATAAACAATACAGTGACTAGTAATAGGATTTTATTTTTTTTATTTGATGTTCTCCTCGTGTGACCTTTTCGTAGTTGACTTTCTGTCACAAATATTTCCTTATTTTACACGTAACATTTCAAGATTAGCAATTATGCTACTTTCATCTATCATGACTGTATTAATAGCGTACTGTCTATAACTGACTGCCTCGGTGGCGTAGTTGTACTACGGTACGGTTACAAAGCTGAGGTCTCGGGTTCGAATCCCGGGTTGGGCAAAGTGATATTGGATTTTTCTATTCAGTATC
The DNA here is from genome assembly GCA_023078785.2 of Hyles euphorbiae. Lineage (NCBI taxonomy): Eukaryota > Metazoa > Arthropoda > Insecta > Lepidoptera > Sphingidae > Hyles > Hyles euphorbiae. The sequence goes on along the minus strand of CM041039.1, from coordinate 11,451,774 downwards.
AGCCCAGAGTCAGGAATTTGTGCCCGATATGGCGATAGGCTCGCCACCTATCACATTGTGGGACGGAACATACAAGGCGAAATGTGGGTGCCCTGGCACCTCTGCCTACCCCTTCTGGGAACAAGGCGTGAGTTTATGTATGTATGTATGTATGTCTATAAATATAAACTTTTTCAACATCATTACGAGGCCTTTACACCTGACCGCCACATAAAACACATCTCCAAAACTTAGTAAATCAAAATAAAATCCGTCGCTAATTTACTACTTACAAGTCGTAATAAACCGGAGACTAACGCAATAAGGGCCGGTTTGACCCTCGTAACATGATGTTATGTTACCTTCGACCCCTAGTCATATAACTCTGTTACAGGGATACGTGGGTCCGAGAGGCCCCCACGGCGCGAAAGGAGAAAGGGGCCTAACAGGCCGCGACGGAACTCCCGGCCTACCCGGGGCACACGGCCGCCCCGCAGAAAAAGGGGAAAAAGGTAACGAATTAACTCAACCATCAAATTTTATGGTACACTATACCCCATATTTATACTGGGTAACGCGTTCGCAAGATTTTTAAGGGTTCATACCAACGATTTGGAAAATCTTTATATTTTTTTGCACTCTATACCTTTGGATTGCTTTGGTTCGCGTAAAACTTATTTATTATTACTGTTTCTTTTTACGATCAACTAGAGAGTTTTGTTTCATATTTATAGGTTCAAAGTACGTTTTTGTTACACCTATACGAATTGAAGGGACGTGTAAAGTATTTTTTGTTATTTAGGTGCTCGGGGGATGCCGGGGCCGCCTGGACCGGCGATTCCAGTTCTCTCGGACAATTCAGTATTGGGCGACATATCAAGGACGGGTGAGTATACGTTATATTAATAATATTCCTGAAACTTTGGTAGAATTTAATCATAAAGGACCATTTTAATATGAAACTTAGAATTGGTGCGAAGATTTTCGTGCCTCGGTCAAACTTACTTTTTGTGTAGAAAAATGTGTATTTTCAAAATATATAAATATGATTATGATCTAGGATCTCTGTGAACAAGATACAAAATGTGATGATAATTACTTTTTTTTATAAAAATCCGTCGCCCGGTATAAAACCGGAAAATTTTAAACGACAAACCATAAAAAATCTATAAGATTTTTAAGCATTATCGGTATAGAGACCGAGTATACTCGTATTTTACCTATGGGTATTCTTTTTTTTTATTTATATGAATGGCAAGACGAGCAAGCCGTTCGCCTGATGGTAAGAGATACGACCGCTCATAAACAGTAGCAAAATTCCACTGCGCTCGCCATCCTGAGACATAAGATGTTAAGTCTCAATATGTCCAGCAGTTACTCTGGCTACAATGTCCTTCAATCCGAAACACAACAGTGCATTTACACTGCTATTTCACCGGAGAAATAGACATTGCGGTGGTACTTACCCAGATGATCTCTTACATATGAGAGACCTACCAGTAAAAATTCTCCTTTTACACATATAATTATTTTCTCCGAGTTTATACGCGCCTAGGCTTATTTTATGCTAACTACTAAGCTAATAGAATAATTACATCGATGTGAAATGAACGGCGTACTTCGGCTACAAATGATTAGTTCAATAACTTGTAAAGGAGTTCATTAATAGTTACAGTGTTATTCATTTTCCCTGTTTCTGTGTACGTTAAAGGCTAATTAAGTTGTAATGATTGAAATAATAGTGCGGGGTTTAAATAGGCCGCTATACCTGAATACGTAATTAAAATAATTGACCTTAATTACTATTTTAATCATGAATGTACGTAATATAACTATTAAAAAATCACGTCATCTTTTATTGGTTTTTAAATGTTTCTCAGCACGTTATTATTGTGTAATAAGTACACCCAAAAATGTCATTTGGAGTGTTGACCCCAAAACAAGATTCTAATTGTGTCATATTAGAAACTTCGAGACATTTTCATTTTACATCAAATCTAATAGACCAAGAGCCCGGGGCCGCCAGACTTTAGTAATTTTATAAAAGCTGAAAGTATGTCTGCGTATGGCTCTAACATAGGCATCACACAATCAGCTATTATGAAGTTCCGATCGTGGTTGCTTTAGAAGTTCTGAGCTTCAATATTTCTGACAAGGTGAAAGAACCATCAAAACTGTCTCAATACCAAAGAAATATTTATTTATAGTTGCCTTAATAACATATATAAAATTCAGCTTTTATACTATAACGTTGACAAAATTACATTATGTTAAAGTTTGAAGATAGAGTAATATTTAATAACATGTAATTTTGCCGGCGTTATAGTACAGGGTGGCGCAATAGAACGTGCATATTTAAAACCATGTATTAAAAAATTAACTCGAAAGGTATAGTCAAAATAAAACTACGGACTTGTACAGTAATAATTGAAGTTTATTTTTTAATAACCACTTAACATCGCAACATAGCGTTCAGGATTAATTGTGACGTTTTCCCCTCGCTCATTTTCAAAGAAATAAGGACCAATTATTCCTCTGCCCGAGATTGCTGCCCATACTGTCACTTTAAGACTATGCAATGGTTTCTGGTGTTTAATTCTGGGATTTTCACTGTCCCAGTAGCGACAGTTTTGACGGTTTACGAACCCATTGACATGCAAATGAGCCTCATCAGAGAAAAGGATATTGTAAAAATTCGAAAATCGAATAAGAACTTCATTAGAAAACTCGAGCCTTTCTCTGAAGTCACACTCATTCAATTCTTGTTTTAATTGAAGCTTGTATGGATGCATTTTGAGGTCCAAGCTTAAAATTCGTTGCAAACTTCGTCGCGATAAGCACAAGACAGACGATCTCTTGCGAGTTGACAATCGTGGATCTTCTCGTACAGACTGTGTAACTCTCTCAATATTGTCTTCGGTCCTAGATGTTCTCGGACGACCTTTTGCTTGTGTTTTAAATGTTGAACCAGTCTCTTCAAAACGTTTAACCCATATTTTAATCAAATTAGCACTTGGAACTTCACTAATTCGCCGTAGTCCATATTCAGTACAATATAGTCGCCTAGTAACAATGAATTAACGAGAGTTCTCGTAAAATGCGCGCACGCAAAATGTACGACGCTTCCTGTCGAATTGACTCATTGTGACTAAAACTCCATGAGCACGCCTACGCGACGGTAGTAAGCTTCCTTCCCCCGCGCGTTTTCTACCCCGCAAATATAGGTGACAAAATAAGCACGTTCTATTGCGCCACCCTGTATAAAAACTGAATTTTATACATGTAATTAAGGCAATTATAAACAAATATTTCCTTGGTATTCAGACACTTGATGGTTCTTTCATCTTGCTAAAAACATTGAAGCTCATAACTTCCAAAGCAACCACGATCGGAACTTCGTAATAGCTGATCGTATGATGGCAATGTTAGAGGCATGCGCAGACAAACTTTCAGCTTTTATAAAATTACGAAGGTCTGGCGGCCATGGGCTCTTGATCTATAAGGAACTATCAAATAACACCGTTACACAACGCAACACACGTGATTATTATTACAACTATTTTATTATTGATACGTGTTTACTAAAGGACAAAGTTGCTAAAATGGCGATAGCAGCGCCACTAGAAAAAAGGCTGTAGTATTGCGCAAACCCTGCTCCCGTAGATATCAGCTTATCTTTCTTGATTAATGCTTAATAACGTAACTTTGAAAATGTGTAGATATACATTATGGCACACAATTAGTCTGGTACAAGAAAAAAATAGAAGATTTTTAACTCATAACGAAGGGGTCACACCACCCTGCACCTACAGCCGTCCTCTATAATCTATCTGTCTATAACAAGAGATTTCATTACATATTTTGAAGCAATTTATGTTTCAGTTAACAAATAAAGAGAGGTATAGATGTGGTGCATATACTTATAGATAGCTCGATCAGATGAATATATATGTCTATTTTTGTTTAGTGAAACGTAGAATTGTATCAACATAGTCATGTCAGCTATTTTAACCCCTTGTTAAGTTATATAGGATATAGACAACGACCGTAGGTCAACGATTGGAGACACTGAGTGTATTGATAGTCAATCACTACGCACTGAAATGGTGAAGGAACCTGCAAACTATAGCTATTTGTATGAATTTCTATGGTATGTAAAGTCGACCAACCCGGAGTAGGCCAGGTGGTGGACTATATGGCCGAACCACTCTTAATCGTACATTCAATTGTAGAAGGGAACTCTGTCCTGTCGTGGAACGTATATGGGCTAATATAGTACAGTACCTAGAAACATCGTTCACATCGCTTCTATCAATTATTCCACGGAAAGTACATTCAATGCATAATCAGTTTCCAGCAGAACGATCAACTATTAAACATATTAATTTGTGCTTAATAGAAATTACTAATTATATCCACCGGTTTAACTCTAGCCGCTAATATTATACACTTCGATTAATTAGCACCTATCGTGTCTATCAGATTATAGTATAGCTTAATTTGGAGGTGTTTGGGTGTAATTAGTTCTGGCTTGTTTGTGCATGCTTCGTTCTAGGGGTTCTGCAAAACACCATATTGAATCGTTCGATTCTTCGTATTGAAATCTATTCCTAGTGACTTTGTTTTGATAATATCAATGAATATTCTCTTTGTGATACTTGTTGACTCTTATCGGTCGATATGAGTGAGAATGAAGGCATTAGGAGATATATCGAATATAAAAGAAAAGAAGAAAGAAAATTATTTATTTGTAACAAGTAGCAGTAACAATTTCAAAATATTATAAATAGTGATAAAAATAGTGCTCGTTACAAAAACGTTGGTCGTCGTTGCAAATATTATTTATTTATTTATTTATTTATACACTTTATTGCACACAAAAATAAAATACAAATAAAACGAAAATCACAATCTTAAAAGTACAATTGGCGGTCTTATCGCTCAAAGGCAATGTCTTCCAGACAACCATGGGATGGATTTTATGAACGGATAAATAGAGGGCAGTCTTAAAGTGTAAAGAATAGTAGTTAAGAAGGAAAAATATAAGAATTACAAATAATTACTAATTAATAATAAAAATATACATACATCTATATAAATATACATACATACACATAATATACATACATAAATATAAATATATATATATATACATATATATATATATATATATATATAATATATAAGAGCATCAGTACATATATTCAATTTGTCAAATATCGTGTTACATAGTAGCCCCCCTGAATGTTGATGCTAGTTTAAATTTGTATTGTACTGTACTGGAGTGTGCTGTATCAGCCCATGTACGTCCCACTGCAAGATCTCTTCTACAATCGCGGGTAAGATAAAGAGTGATTAGGCCAGAGTGGTTAGGTTTTTACTGGAACACGTAAAATGGTATAGAATCTGGGATAGTAATGTAAGTAAATGTATATCGTTTTATGATCATTTTGTTGTCTCTCCGTTTCGAACTGACAGGTTATATTGTGTTGAGTGATGAGAGTGTATTAATGCTTTCCCCTAGTTGATACTGAAGTTAGACCGCACTATATTTACAATCAGTTATTATTCCAATTGTCGTGTCTGTAAAAAAACTAGCGGCCTGGCCCTGCTCCGTCCGAGTGCAGATAAAGTTTTTTTGAAAATATAATAAAAAAATATAATATCACCTATGTTCATTAGGGATAATGTAAGCTTCTAATGGCGTTGTTTTATAAATTATCCTGTAATTTCAGAGCCTATTTAATGCAAATCAAATCAAAATATGAGTCTTGTCATTTTAAATATTGTCTTATACCCATATGTTTTGATTCGCTTTAAAATGAAGTTAAGAACTAAAACTATCTACTACCTAAACTGTAACGTGTCTTACCGACCGTGCTATCAACGAATAAGGAAAAAAAAGTTGTACGTATACAATAGAACGCTGTCCGCTGTACCGTTCCATCACAGACTAGTGACGTACTGGTAATTCATGCTAGAATACTTTTTGCTTGATACATTGAAAAAAAAAATGACATTTTGCTACTACGATGTAAAGGTCCTCAAACATTCATAATTCTTACTGTTTTTATTCTGGTAAACTGTATTATTTACAACTAATTACATAATATATCAGTCACGACTTTAAAAAAATAACCAAAATCTCACTGTCATAGTTACAGTCATATATAATAACACTAGCACACACTAGCATACATAACCACCTCTGTTAAACGCACAACTGTTCTCCAATCACCACCACAAAAACCTTAATCTGAAGACACTTAACAAGTTCCAGCACTCGAAAAACCACTACCACTCGCTATTTTTAGAGCTAAACGCAAATATTTAATTTCTATAACTCCGACGGGAGGGGCCAGAAAAATAATTACTGTTCAAAACTCATACGAGGAACCTTCGTTTCTGACTCACTAATTACATTACCATTTCGCTTTGGAACTTGTTCAACCCACTTAGATCATTCTGTTCAGGTCATGTTTACAATTAACGTTTGCTTTCGATGGCACGAATTGGCGTGGCTGTTTGCAATATGGAACTTATTATGTTTAGCTTCATTCAGACTCAACTCATGAATATCATCGTTTTCATTCCTATTGGTAAGCGAATGATATTAATATTGCAATTGAGAATGCTTAGAGTTAAGTTCATAATGGTTACCTGATCTGTATTAAGGGCTTCTCGATATCTTTTTAATTCTTTTTGAGAACTGTTGGGGATACAAGTTTTTACGTTTGTATTACTATGTTACGTTTATTGTTTTTCAAAGTGAAATCGGTACACCATTTGCCGTGACCGAATCTCTTCCACGATAAATTATTTTGCTCCGATATTGTATATTACTTATCCAGATAAATAATTGCAGGTAAATGAAAAACTTCAAGACACACAACACGCAAAAGCTCATCATTTCAAATAACAAGTGCAAATCGCTTTAACACTTCGGCTTGCGTGAAATTTTCGCTCAGCGAAATAAATAAGACTTTTTTCTTTCGGCCTTTTTATCGTAAATGGTACGTGTGTGTACAAAAAGGCATCATTTTATATGTAAATACATGATGTAAAAAATTACAACGTAAAAACACACTCATATAATATACATGGAGATTCTCGGCGCGTTCTTACAATTTGGGTCAAATTTGGGTTTTTATGCGAACGGGTAATTTTCAACGTATTTAACTGTATCTCACACTATTGAATAAGAATACGTAATTGGCTAAATATACATTAATATTTAGAACAGTGGAACAGTGCTGGTGGTTTTTTAGGGAATTCAAAGAAATCAGATCGTATTTATTAAGTGAACGTGAGATTTTTTTGCCCGGACGATACAAGTATATAACCTAGTTTGCAACTGAATGTATTACATGCTGGGTGGTATGAAAACTCGTCATTGTCAAGATGTTTTTGGGATTTTGATAACGTAATAATTTCTATAACTTCTTTAACATAAAAATATTATAACCCCACACATGTCTGGTTTAGAAACTATATTAAGTGAAAAATCACGTTGATTATTTTCTCCTTGACTACCTGTAAACTCAAACATAAAAATATCTTGGCGTACCAATAATAAAAAAAACGGTTATAGCCAATTTTTTTATTGCTATGAGCATTTCATTCGCCTGAAAGCAAGCGCTATAACTGCTCATGGAGACTAGCAAAGCCAAACAACCCCATGAATTACAAAGCATCTCGCCATGCTTAGATATCAGACATCAAGTCTCATCATGTCCAGTAGTTACTCTGCTATTTTATTTTTATTTTATTTAAAAGGTTTGCCGACAATTGCTTACCCTAACTCTTATATAAATATTTGAATAATAAATCATAAGAGCAACAATTAATTACATATGCCTTGCAAAATGGAACACAACAGTCCTTTACACTGTTGTTTGGCGCGAGAAATAAATATTGCGGTGGTACACTGGTAACCAGCCGGCCTACCACTAGTAGTCACAAATGATATTAATATAAAGTGTTGCTTTCAGAAACTTCGCTAATACAAGGGACCAAAATCGAGCGCGGCGAGAGAGGAGAGAAGGTAATGAAACCACAACACTAGTAAATTTAAATAAAATCTGTGCGCAACTTGAAAGATGCCAACATTAATGAGATATAAAATAATTTGTAGTACTTTATTAAATGAAACCTAATGGCACTTGAAAATGTTTATTAATTTATGAAGCTGTTTGAATTTTATGTTTAAAATTTTTCTCTGTTCTGGTTAAATGTGATTTACATGATACACCTGGGTACGGATCTGGATTATTCTATTCCATCCGGTCGTACAAACCTTATCTAGAGTTGGTCTGCAAATTTATTCAGTAGTCCTTAAATAAAATATTGATCTTTACTAGTTTTACTTACCTTGCCCTTGTAGAACGACCTGCGAATAAAGAAAAATATTGAATAAATAAATGTTAATTTAAAATCTATTCCTTCGTAAAAAGCCTTAATTTGTTTGTAAATGTTATAAGAATATACTATCATCAGGGCGAAAAGGGCAACAGGGGCATGGAAGGTCCTCAAGGGTTCCCTGGAAACGATGGGAAACCAGGCGAGCGTGGAGATATCGGTCCATCAGGACTACCCGGGACTCAAGGCCCCCCTGGCCTTGTTGGGCCAAAAGGCGATAGAGGCGATCCTGGGCCACCCGGCCCCGTCGCAATATCAAGAGATGAGGCTATCGTCATGACCAAGGTAGGACTTATTTTAGTTCCTACTTTTCAGACTGGTACGATTGCGTTTCGATGGATAAGTAAGATTGCAGAGTGCCCTTTTCCCATCCTTTTTCCGTACAGCTCCCCTTATGATTTGATCGATAGCGAAGCGAAGCGATACGACCGCTCATGGTTAGTAGCAAAACTAAACAACACCATGAATTACAAATCAATGCTTGGCATTCTACTGGACTCTTCATCCTGCAACATTTACTTTACTATAGCTACAATGTTCTTCAATGCGAAACACAACAGTGCATTTACACTGCTCATTGCCGGGAGAAATAGACATTGCGGTAGTACCTACCCAGGTCGCTTCTCTCTGTCTCGTTACTTTTGCCCCAAAGAAAATACATATTATTAAGTAATCACAAACTGTAATAGATTTAAAAAACATTGTAATTGCCGTTGGATGTCCTCGAATAAATAAATAAATAAATAAAAGAGTTTACATGTCATAAAGAGCTTGTTCTGATTTTCTCATTTAATCCACAAACAGGGCGAGAAAGGTGAGTCTGGCCCCAGAGGAAAGCGAGGCCATCCGGGACCTCCCGGGCCAAGAGGCCCGCCTGGTCTGCCCGGCCCTCCCGGAACTCCCGGCACGAACGGGCCATCCGGGGATATCGGATTGCCCGGATGGACGGTAAGTCCTTTATCTTGCTTTAACTAATATTTACCTCCCCGCGATATCTTAGTTATAAAAATATCAGCGTTAGTTTAAGAAGAACTATGATGCGAATAATGCATAATTAATTTAAATCTCTACGTCATATTATTGAAAGTAAGAATCCGAAACACATAAAATAAGATGATCCTAATTACTTCGGTATTTACTAGCTTCTTTATATCACACTACCTAAAGATAAATAATATGTATGGCAAATCACTTATTTTACCTTTGAGATTTCGAATAGCACAAATATTATATATTAGTTCCATACAACTTTCCATTTAATATATCATGTCACAATTTCTTTCCTCAGTTGCGATACACCGGAGGCAATAAACATAAAACGTTCTTACGTAGAAAACTAATCCATTACATGCCATATTCAAACTTTTCAAATAAAGTCTGTTTCACAGGGACCTCCGGGCGCGGCGGGCCAGCCCGGACCACCAGGGCCAAAAGGGGAAAAGGGAGAATCGGGAATTAGCCCACATGACTTAGAAAAGGTACGTAGCTGGCTGCTTTTTCAAAAGGTTTCAATAACTAAAATAAAAATAAATTATTTTGTAAATCCATTCAAATTTAGAATTAGAAGCATTTCAAACCTCACAACGAGGGGTAATATTTAAGTTACAGAAACATAACGCACAAGGGTTGTGACGTCACCGTTAGTAAAGTATAAGCGTGCGAAAGAGACAGATGTATCCGCTACACTTCCGGTTTTACTTTTATAACACTGATAACTAGCTCAGTTAGCTAGCTATTTGAAAACTGGTCTAACATGTTTTATTTCAATGGTATTTTCTCTTAGTTGAGAAATAATATTAAAAAATCAGACATAGAAATCTACCCTATACTGATGGAGGCCTAATTAAGCGCTTGAATAAATAAGGCAAATGTACACATAGAATAAGAGGTCAGCCGTAACAGGCACCGTGCTCGATCTAGATACCTTGCAAATAAATGCACATTGCGGCTTATTCATTACCTGGCTCTTTTACCTTTTGCTAATCTCGTAGACTGCAAATTGGAAGTCTGATTGAAGTTTACCTTCAAGTGTTTTTACTGTGACGGTTGGACGTCTTGTAATGGACGAGGTATTATTACGTTTGGTTAAAATTGTTGCAGTGATTTAATTTTTAACCCCATTTGTATCAATTGCTATATGAGGCTTTAAAAGACTTAAATCTGCAACATTTATTCTTAAGAAATTAAATAGTAAATTAACGGAGAGATAATTAAACAAAAATTATAACTGTGAAAATTATTAAATAATCGTAAGTAAACTAACAAAGCTGTAAAGAAATACTCCCCTACACAGATGATGTCCAACCGCAGTAATCACAAACGTCGCTTATTTTCAATTAAGCTGGCGTCCAATATGTCGGATTGGCGTAAATTGACTGAAGAACTTTAGTTCTGCACTGCAGTGCTCTATAAAGAATTTAATGGAGCTGTGTGTTTCTACTACGACTTTTAGAATTGGGTACTAAAATAAATAGCAAAGTTGGTTCAACTGTTATTCAACGAAGTTTTGATACTATTTATAGCGAACCAATTGTAAATTTAGTTCTAAGCTACTAAATATCAATTACCACAGATGTAATCCTTGCAACAAAGGTATAGAATAGTGATTAAGTTACAACAAAAACAAAAGACAAACATTAAAATACAGCAGAATATTATTTAACACCAAAGATAAAAGGCGAGAAGGGAGATCGAGGCTACGATGGAACCCCTGGAGCGCAAGGCAAGGAAGGCCCCAGAGGTCCCCCGGGAGCACCGGGAGCGCCTGCTACGAACATACAATACATCTCCGTTCCCGGTCCCCCTGGGCCGCCGGGGCCTCCTGGGCCACCAGCAATATACGCGAATGAAGTCCCGGTTGACTCCCTGACTGATACTCCTGGACTTAGCCGGCGAGAGCCTGGTGCAGGTATGTATGATTAATATTATTTTGAAAATTTTATATATTTTTTACTGTATAAACTTAACTGTTGAGTACTATCACCACTGAAACATAGCCGTTCAGATAGGAGTCATTGACTATGACAGTGAAGGAACTCATCTTGAGAAAAAGTGCATAGGTACCGTAGCGATTAAGAAGAATGACAATAAAAGCCCGCTAGACCGAACTAGGCCAGCGTGGTAGACTTTATAACCTAACCACTCTCAATCGTGTTCTAGATTGTAGTAGAGGCCCGAGCCCCGCAGTGGGAGGTATATGGGATGATAAAAACAAACGTGTCTATTTGTATAATATACTTCTACATTGCAAATCACGATTAATTTTGGTGTGCAATTTATTTCTACAGATCAATTGAATTCTCTAAAAGATATTGCATTGTCTTTAATCCCAGCAGAATAAATATATTACTTACTACTCGGCTTACGGTAGCGCTTGATTTGAGTATAATATGTTCACGTTAATCTTGAAGTGTTGTTTAATGTTAAATAAAAACTTTAGTTCCGTAATTATTAATGGTAAAGATTAATTCAATTATTTAGCGCGAAAGAAATTATTCACTAGAAACGTCCATTATTATTGAACTAATAATGAAAGTGTGAAAAAACCTAAGCATAAATGTGTTGAAATAACACTATGATTTAGAAGGGATCTCAAATAAATAGGTTTCAAAGGGATTTAGGAAATAGGTATATTTAGGGAAATAGGTTTCAGGTAGCTCAAAGCTTATGAGGGCTCGTATAGATTTATTTAGTTGCCTAAAAGGTTTAATACGTGGTATTTAAAATGAATTAACCTTTTTAGCGGAAACTGAAGGCCGTGTCAAAGTTTAATGTCGGTTATTTATTTAAGCTTTGTAGCTACATGACATATTTTCTGGCTTTTGGTTAGTAATTAATACTTAAGACGATGAAAAGTAAAAGCAGACTACGGACTAATAACTAATGAATTTTAAATATAATTCTAGCCACAAAATAATATATTTCATCACATTACAAATCTTTTAGTTCCAAATTAGTCTGAATTACAAATAGAGTAACTTTTTCATTACTGAAATTCTAGCTTTAAAACTCCTAAAGTTTGCAGACGCATCTAAATGTTTACAAAGCTAAAGAAATACATTTATTGGACAGGCAAACAGCGGGATCCTTTGCAAATTCTGCGAAGCTTGAACCACCTGGTGCAGTATCGCCAAGATCCTTATGGTAAGCAATTTAAATAAATAAACATTAAAGTCGCAGAACGGACACATTTTTTTTCTCGCGTGCAAATAACGCTCGTGATAATTGTACGCATTACATTTACATTTTATATTCTTCACCAATAATAATATTTCCAATGATATTATTTCAGTAAATGAAATAATATAAGTTTTTACAGTTGTAGATACTTTGATTTACAAGTGTGTAATAAGAATGTAATAAAGATTGTATGTTTTAATACACACAAGGCCCGTTAATGTTGTATTATGATCGGTGACGACGATTTTTTTGACATTTTTTTTTTTTGTGGAAAATTGGTTTGGTATCCCTATAACTGTATAATTCGCACCTTACCGACTTTTACGCCCAACGTATCTCTCTAAACACGTAATACAGCATCTATAAGAATAGTCTAAGATTATTAAAAATACAATTTACATAGGTTATCGCGACCCATTGGATCCTTTGGGTGAAGGTACTGACTTTGAAGACGATGAAGACGGCAGAGCTATCGTCGGCACTATTCTGTTCAAATCAACGGACTCATTGATACGGGTACGTTTATGATTAATCTTATCTTTATTTGTTTTCTGCCGCCAATCTCCATTGTTTTATGTTTATTTTGGATACTGGTTCATTTTTCTGTCTGTACAATCCTTTTGGAACGAAGTGGTGTATCAATGATACAAGATGCATTGGCACCAATCGCTATTACATTACTTTAAATTTCAACTATCTAACTTATTATTATTCATCCAAGAGCTATATAACCCACAAGATGGTCCGACGACCTGATAAAGGTCGCGGGACGTCGCTGGATGCAGGCTGCCTCCAACAGGTCTCTGTGGAAATCGTTGGGGGAGGCCTATGTTCAGCAGTGGACTTCCTTTGGCTGATGGATGAAGAGCTATATAAAATCATTTTCCACCATCTGGACCGCAGTCTAAAAACATTGATAAAAGTTTAACCACAAATCTCAGAAAAAATAACCTCAAATGTTCAATACAATTACGTTTACCTCAACCCCGTCCTTTCACCTTTCTATAGATGTGCCCGTTTTGAAATATTAGTTTCTTTGATACACATTTTCTTTGTTGCTTAGCTGGGTACAAACAGCCCTCTCGGAACACTGGCATACGTCATTCAAGAACAGGCACTGCTCGTTCGCGTAAACAACGGCTGGCAGTACGTGGCGGTAAGTTAATTACATTTTAATTTTAGTAAAACTCCCTGCCAATATGATAAAGTGGCAAACGTAGTACAAATATCACCACGGGTTAATTATTACTTTGCGGTCATTTATACCACGAATCTGTTTAATGCAAATTAAATTTCTACGAATGTAAGGTTCGTTGGTGGTTAAAAAAATCCAAGCTGGAATATTTAACTCAATGCAAAGCATCAATACTTTAACGAATAAATATTCATGAAGAAAAAGAGAACACATTTTGGAACCCTACTGGGACTAGATTCTTTTATTCTGGCCTTGTTATTTAAATGGAACTTATTCGTTTTCCCATTGGGCGCAGACGTGAATAAGTTAGAACTCTTTTTATTATGAAAGTGGATGGGAAAATTAACTTTGCGTGAATGTAATAAGGTCCAAATTGCGGTGGGTAAACGAAAACACACTACGAAATGCCAACCTACAAAAAACTCCGTAGTTTTTGTGGGTCAGTGGTATTTACACTGGAAAAATTCTGGAAGTCGAATTTTTTCTCCAATTTTATTCCTTTTTTTAATAGATGGGTTCGCTGTTGGCGATTCATACACCGCCTGCAAACGGTCCTACACGAACGCCGCTGCAAAATATTCTAGAAACTTCCAGCTTAGTGCACCACAAGAATCCTTCTGTCGAAGGACCGGTGGTGAGTAACTTTCAAATATTTCTTATATTAACGAGAAAAGTATTTGATGTTAAAACTATCTAGAAGTAGTATTTTAATCTGTAACTTTTTAAATAGTTGCTTGGTTTAACGTATTTTTTAATCTTGTTTGTTAAAAAGTAAAGTGAAAAGTTCGCATGTGTTTCTTTAGTTTGTAAACAAGAAAATATACAGTGTACTAATAAAATAATTTGCTCTACACTATCTAATATGACTTCATATTAGATAATAGCTGAAAATATATATTTTTTTGAAAATGTACCGTAGCCTGTGTTCATCAGGGATAATGTTGGATCCTAATTGTGAAAGAATTTTCAAATTGGTCCAGTAGTTTCAGAGCCTAATCAATGCAAACAACCCGACATTACAGAAAAGACAGCCTCCCTGGCGATGTCTGTTAGACGCCTGCTGTGAAATAATATGCCACGGGTTCAATCCCTGCGCCGAAATAAACCACAAGCATTTGTTTCGGGTCTGGGCGTTTATGAAACCGAAAAGTCTCTCATAGCTCCTGATACCCAAGACACAAGACTCGATCTTAGTGTGGGGTCAAGACTATGTATTTGACTGTTGGGCGTATTTATTATAATCAAAACTTGTCGCATTATTATTATAGATAAGCCAGTAATTTGAAAATCCCTAATTTATCCTTTCAAATTAAACATCATTTTAATCACATACATATTGATAAACTGTTAAAACATCCTTTGAAAAGCCATCATAAAATATACAACGCTTCTTCCTATAGTTACGCCTGGCTGCATTAAACGAACCACACACTGGAGATATGCATGGAGTAAGCAGCACAAACTACGAATGCAGGCGACAAGCTCAAAGGGCCAATTTGGACGGCACTTTCCGAGCCTTTATATCGTCCAGGTTAGTATGCAAACGATCTCGTCGATTCTATTTATGTCCCCTTGACATTTTAACGAGGATATCATGACTTAAAGGCTTGTAGTTTAAATCTGGTTTGTTGGATTTACTTTTTAAAACTGACTATGGAGGTTTGATTACATTTTTTGTTTTCAGCATGGATTTCTCAAAAAGTTTGGCTTGAAAAGGATTCATTATAATTAACATGTGTCAGTTATTTCATGCTAGAGTTTGGTTATCTTAAACAAAAGCTGATTATTCTAGTAAATCGAATTGAATTGTCTCATATACGGGTCAGATATCCATTTGTCATTTAGTAATCTAGGTCGTAGCCTTTACTTGTTTCAAAGCCTTAACTATAATTAAAGCACTGAGGTTATTATTCCAAGAATTGAAACATCAATCAATGTGCATTAGATTGGAGTAGTTCAAGCATCAATATGAATATCAGCTATGTAATCGGAAGTATTTGCGAGACTAATGTCAACATCATTGACATTTTCGTTTGATAAATGAGTTTCAGTTAGTCTACACCTTCATGCTACACACGCGCTCCATTTTCTGCATCACTTGATTTATATGTCGTTTGAAACAATCTATGTATATTAAATTTATGTTGAACTCATGTTTCCTTGGTACTTTCAGTGTTCTACTCGTGGTGGGTCTCTCATATGTGAGAGGCCGACTGGGTAGGTACTATCGTAATGTCTATTTCTCCCGCCAAGCAGCAGTGTAAATGCACTGTTGTATTTCTGATTGAAAGACATTGTAGCCAGAGTACTGGACATATTGAGAATTAATATCTTATGTCTTAGGAGTGCAGTGGAGTGCCAAGCATTGCTTTGTAATTCAAGGTCATAACGCTTAACCATCAGGCATTCATTGCAACAAAAAAGTTTAAGCTCCAACAATTTATATTTTACTTTCTCTAACAAGTAAGTAACTAGTGAACTGGTCGATTCCAAGACCAGCTGCATCTTATAATGCCATATCGATGGATGGTTTTGCAGAAAGTTAAATAGTATTAGAATGTTGAAGATAAATATTTCTTAGATCAACATTTTTGCTTCGATGTTTTTACTATAAAGACTCATAAATCTCTTTGTTTCAACAGAGTGCAGACAATAGACTCCATAGTAAGCTGGGTGGATCGAGAAATCCCAGTGGTGAACATAAGAGGTGACGTCCTATTCAACTCATGGGGCGAAATGTTCGATGGTTCAGGTGCTTTATTCGCCCATGCTCCAAGGATCTTCAGTTTTAGCGGCCAGAATGTTCTAACAGATCCGGGCTGGTAAGCAATGTATATATGGCACTAATTTAAATGTAATTAAAATATTATGTTCAAGCTGTATTTAGAGCGCAAATGCAACGAATGCTCGTGGTAATGGTATGGAAATTGCACCTTTCCAAAATATGTATTTCCCATGTAAGTTTTGAACGTCAGAATGTCATCCGATGTTAGTACGATACAATGTTTTATGTGCTATAGAATGATAAGTTTTACAACTGTATGATTAAAAAAATCACGGATCGGGCGAAGTGATATTCGATTTTTTATTGAGTCTGGAGTAGGATTTTGTATATGGTGATGAATTCAGCCCCTATCACATTGTGGGACTTGACATACAACTGTGGGAATCCTGCTAACACTTCAGCCTATCCCTTGTAAGAAAAAGGCATGAGTTTATGTATGTATGTTATATTATTGTAAGCTACTTTGAAAGAGGATACAGTTATTTTATCCGTCGCGTCGTCTACTTTGTTTGGGTCATATTCATGTAGAATTTAAACACGTAGTAAGTCAAAATAAGGTCGATGCGAATCAATTTTCTCTGGTAATAACTAGACTAAATTATGATTATAGTAATACACTGAAGTTATTATGATAATTACTTTTCAAAACTCAATATCAATTTCTAGGTTCTACAAATATTTAATGAAGTAATGGATACAATTATAAGTTTAGGAACAAAATAAGTTTGTTGTAAATTAAAACCATTGTTTTATGTTTCTTTTGCTCTTTCAATCAATAATGATTTTCATTGTTGATAATAATTTGGTTTATATTTGCGTTAAAATTTGGATTTTAATTAAAATTTTGATAATAGTTCATTTTGGTGAAACAAAATTAAAAAAAAAAAACAATTAAAAAAGCAATTTATATCAACAATAGACTATAGTATAAATTGTAATTGATCAAGTAGGTAACTTTATTGCCAGGCGTCTTCTTAGCTATAACCGCTTAGGACAGCGACTATAAAACGTGTTACGAGTTCGATTCTGTAGCATGACAAATGTTGGTGTGATCCACAAATATTTGTTTGCAAAATCAGCCAAACAGTCAATTCACAAAAACGTCAATACAGTATAGAGTGATTGCATCACCGTGCCAGACGTCCATTAACCCACAGGCCAACAAAAGCCGTTTGGCATGGAGCGAGTCCGAGTGGCGAGCCAGCAATGGACGCGTACTGCGACGCCTGGCACAGCAGCAATCAGGATAAATATGGCCTCGCCTCGTCGCTCCGGTCTAACAAACTTTTGGATCAGGAGACGTAAGTTTTAGATATATTATATATTTTTTGTGTGTGGTACAGCTATAAATAGTTATATTAATTTAAACTAGATATTGCGTCAAAATTTATATTGACAACGGCATCCTGTGGTGAAAACACTGTTTTAAATGAAACTAGATATCGAGTCAGGAGAAGTTACAATAAAAACATATTTGTTTTCACGATAAAGACATTGGATGTTTAATTCTAGATACCTTATTACGTGACATGTTATTTTTTCGTATGATAAAATATTGTTGATTTTTTATTTTTCATAAACAATTTTGATATTATGTAACTTTGTGATATTTAAATTGTGTTGGTGCATGTAGTTTAATACGATTATGCTTCTACCACTGTATAGTGAAACATAACCCAATTGGTAACAAACTAGACACAAACACGTGACTTTAAGAAGTTACGTGTGTTTGTATTTAATTACCGCTCACTTTGACAGTGGAAGAAAACTTCACGAAGAAGTTCTTACCTGATTTTTTCCTCATGAATTTCAGTTTTAATAATATGTATTTCGACATACGACAGAAGCATGGTATAGAATATTACCTAAATTCCCCTTAGTGAACAGAAAGGAAATAAAATTTAGAAAATTATATTCCGGCTAATAGATACTAATAGGTACCGTTTGACGTTTTATACTTTTTTTTATACAGTAGTAATTTTTCGTAAGACCATGAAATTGCGTTCATATGGAAAATATTATTGAAATTGAGGGTAGAAAGTTGTTTGAACTTAAATAGTATGACACGTCAAACAGTACTTATAAATTTAGTTGGATTATAGAGCGTTGTAGTAGGTTTAATTGAACATTAACCGTCGAAAATTTAAAGGCGCTCATGAAAATGCGGAACAAGAGAAAATATAAAATTGACAATGATAGCCTGAATGACTCGTTATAACGTCTAAGAAGTATTTCTTTAAATACTCCCTTTTTATTCATTATCGCTTTACTTTAGTGGTGTTGCACAATCGCTAAGCCCGGATTTCGAAGTCAAGTAATCCGCTTTGTGCAAATTATTAATCCGGAAAATCTTATTGACCTTATACTGGATTATAATCTACAAAAGACGTCATTTTACGGAGATAGGAGTAAAATTGCAAGTCTAATGCTTTTTCTGACGAGCGTCATAGATACGTTGATTCTTACACTATGTAGGTCTTGAATATTGATCCACATATAACATAACACAAATTGTAGTAATTTCTTTGTTCGTCGTTTTTGTTACCATTTTAATGTACTATTTGTAGAATGTAAGAAATCTGCCTTGTATGATACACAATTATTCCGCGATTTATTAGAATGGTAATATGACTTCAGACACATTTATGGAAGCTCTTTATATATTGCGAATATATTTATCATGTTTTAAATAAGTAATCAAATCTATAAGAACAACATGTCACATAGTATATTTTGTCTATGAAGAAACTAGATAAAGGCCGCTTTAAACGTTTCGCTGATCAATCATTAGGAACGGTCTGATCAGCAATGGACATCAACTGAATATTTTTTGTATATGCCCCGGCGAGCAAACGAGCATGCGGCCCGCCTAATGGTAAACGGATACCACCGCTCACCATCCTTGCACCATTCGTTTTCATTATCTTTGTACATTTGTAGTGCCAAGGGATCAGCACAATTAAATCGCTGCCTACCGTAAATATGAAAATCAAAGACTACATAAATATGGTTTGTTACAGATACTCATGCAGTAGTAAACTAATAGTATTATGCGTGGAAGCAACACCGGTGGATACGGTGAGAAGAAAAAAACGATCGAGGTAAGATTTTCTACAACGATTCCCTTTCGGCAGCTATATGAATACAGAAAATACTAGATTATTTGAGGGAACCAAATAATTAAATTTTAAGAAAAGATAACAAACATGCTTCTTTTGATAGTACTTCAAAAGTAAGGTTAATTTACTAATCTTCATTATTTTGTGTACCTGCACA
Organism: Hyles euphorbiae; assembly: GCA_023078785.2. Lineage (NCBI taxonomy): Eukaryota > Metazoa > Arthropoda > Insecta > Lepidoptera > Sphingidae > Hyles > Hyles euphorbiae. The sequence goes on along the minus strand of CM041039.1, from coordinate 11,431,942 downwards.
CATAACTTCTTCCTATGGGCGTATTTTGCAAGTGCGAGTATACTTTATTTCTATGTATCCAAAACAAGTACTAAATTAACATGACAGTTTCATATTGCTATTCTATTTTAAAAAACGAAATATCAATACAAAAATACCCTACTGAACTGGTCACTTCAAATGAAATAGCAAGAAAAATAAATTCCTTCCCCTATTTGTAATAAATATTAGATCGAAAGAAATGGAGTAAAGTGTGTACAAATTCCACAGGTATCGCGCGACGGAAAAGCTGCAATTTCTCAAAGATCACGAAGAACGGAACGAGACTAAACAATTATAGACATTGAATTCTAGTTATTTTTTAAAATAGTCTAAGTGAAGAATGTGAAAGACTGTAAATAATGTATGTAGGATGAAAAATATCGTAAAGCAATGATTCCGGTGGAACATATCGACAATATAACAAAATAATGTATGGTGTGACAGGCGAATATCGATTTGCTATCAAAATTACATTTTCAATGGGAGCTTTGCCAGCGACGTTATTTCGATGTATATAGATGTTCTTTAACATTAAATTTGTTCTTGAAGATATTTAGTGCTACATTGTACCATAAATGAAACGTGAAGAATCGCATTGTTTTTTTTTTAAATCAAGTACTGTTTGAGTTTTTTTTTACTGTAATGAATGGCGGTAAGAGGAGGTCATTTGTCTGACGGTAAGCGATTATATGACCGCTCATGGACAGTAGCAAAACCAAATAACATCATGAAATACAAATGCTTTGTATTTTTGGCATGACACTACGCTCACCATCATGTGACATAAGATGTTAAGTCCAATAGTTACTATGGCTGCAATGTCCCACAAACTGGAACACAGCAGTGCGTTTACACTGATGTTTGGGAGTTATAGATATTGCGGTATTATCTACCCGTGCGGCCTGTCACATAAGAAAGACCAGTAAAAGTGTCGTCGATTTAGAATCTGTTTTTTTTTTTGAATCTGAAAATACTGGGGCTGATTTTAGAAAACGTTACATTTGTTTTCCTAGGTAGATTTTATTATTATCAACGACACTTGATAAGCAAGTACTTATATACTATTGGTAAGTATACATATTATATTTGTCAATAATAATTACGACTGTGTACCAAACGCGTCGAATTTTTGTTTATTTGAAAGTCAGTCCAAATCATAACCATTTAATTTTTTCTCGTTTGCTTGAAATTGTGTAAAGTTTGAACTGTTATTTCCGACTGGTTAAATATCCCAGAGCTTCTAACCGTCTGCATAGTTTGAAAAAGCTCATTAAATGTTTCGGTTCCAATTACCAAGTAGTTTTGTAAATAAAAAGCTTTAATCTATATGTTGTGGAATATTTATGTAAATATTAAATTACTAACTTTCTTAATAGTCTGTTACGTGTAATATTTAATATAATAAATCCTTTGTATAATATTCATGAAATGTTTCCATTAAATCTAATTTGTTAGTTCATCGTGAAATGTAATATGAAATTATGTGAATAGATAACAGGTATTATTTGTTATGTTCGCGTGTGCATTTTGTTGATTACCTCACGTCATAAAATATGTACGTTACCGGCGCAGTATATTCAGTAATTATTCTATTTATCTATATAAAATTTGAATTGTTTTAGGGCGAGTCTTAAATGTGCTAAATTTCAGGCACAGCCCTAGGTAAAGCAGGTAATACCCACGAATGACTGACAAAAAATATACATGATATTAAAACAAAACATCCAGAAGTGCGAGGTTGTTATTTCCTAGCGGTCAACTACCGATTTGGTACATATTAGATAAACACAAACAGAACCTAAAAAATGACGCACTATCCTAATAGTTCTGTTCTATAGGCTTGTTGTTGTTCTGTTATCTAGGGATAACTACCATTGGTTAAGCAGACCTCGACATTCCCCTTCCGATCCCAGAGGTATTAGAAGGAATAACCTTTCTTATATATCTGTTTATTATATATAAACTTCTGAATGCAACTAAAGATATAATTTCTTCAAATCCGCTATCTTTGAGGCACTGGCTTATACTGTTTATTTTATTTTATTATTTTATTAAAATTCGCACACCAACGAGATATTGTATATTAAACATTATCTAATAATACATTCAAGAAAAAACCACTGATATACATATAAATTAAAGTCTACACAACTTTAACAAGCATAGGAAGGGTTCTGCCTTTTATTTGCCATTATTCAAATCGATATATTTTACACATTATAGTTTTAAAGTATCCATAAAATTCCAAAGTGCACAAATGCGGGATTACACAAACCAATATCATGTTTATTAATAAATATTGTTTTACGTGGAGTGTTATGTCCCTTGATTGGTCATACACACGAAACATGTCATGATAGAATTGTTGCATGAGTGGCGTGATGGTAATCTATCAATTCAGTTGTACAGACTCGTGAAGGTAAATTTACTGACTTTTTAACCCATTATAATTGAATTTGTTTGTTATAAATATTACTAATAAATCGTCACTAACATAATATCATTGTTTTATATGAAACTTAAAAATAAACAAAGGCTTTACTCATGCGAATTAAATAATACATCCATGAGTTACGTATATAGTCCAGGGGTTACTCAATAATAGAAACAAAATTCGAATATTCAAACGGCGTAGATAAAACTAAACGAATAGGGAGGAACTCCAAAGAATGTTCAAATCCTCTATCATGCTTAGTAACCATAAATCAAGTTCGGAGTGGATGTTAAGTTTCATAGAGTATAATATTGATATTTAGAAATGGAAAACTTACAATTTGGGACGTGAAACGTTTCGGAAGTGAACATTAGATTCTCGTCTCGGCTTGTAGAGTAACCCCTCCGAACCCACATACATATAGATCAATTAAGTCTAGTGTCGTGAGTATCAAAAACTACGAGAGACCACGCTTTCAAACTACAAATAATTTTGGATTACTCAAACATTTGTATGAAACCCGCAGCAGTCTAAGCATCTGCAGCAGAGTTTGTCATCACTATAATTATTACACCAACATGAGAACAATGTTTTTTGTTCTAAAATAACATGACATTGTAAGTGCGAGCGGCAAAATATATAATTTGAATTAATAATGCAATTGAACATTAAATTACGTAATTAATTCAAAATGAGTTAACTTTAATTCGGTAATGCAAAATTATAAAATTCAATAATATTATAACATAAGTATAACATGTAAATGGATGTGTTTCGATAACGTTCATCATATTAATAAACTAGGCATTTTGTTCATTTTTAATTTATTCTAATAAATAATGCAATAGGAATAGTTTTAGTTTTAAATAAGTGTGATTATTGAATATCGGTTTTTATTTAGTTTATCTAAAAGGAAATTGTGATATAAGTTATACATTAATCTTTTAAATAAATTATGGACATGTCTCGTCAAATATTTTCAAGCATGCGTCGTGCCAAATTAGTAAGTTTGAGTATTTAAAATCACTTCACCTTTAACGGGTCTGTATTATCTATTCTACGTTTTCAATACTTCAAATTATATAACTGTATCTGTATCAGCCCATATACGTCCCACTGCAGGGCACGGGACTACTCTACAATCGAGAATACGATTGAGAGTGGTTAGGCCATATAGTGCACCACGCTGGCGTAGTGCGGGTTGGCGGACTTACATACCATCGAAATTCTTATGAATCGCTATGGTATGCAGGTTTCCTCACGATGTTTTCCTTCACCGTTTTAGTGCGTGGTGATTGACTATCAATACACACATGACTCCGAAAAGTCAGAGGTGTGCCCTGGGATTCGAACCCGCGACCACCGAGAACATGTTGGCAGCCGCGTCTAGTCCGTTTACCAACAGGCCACCACGCACTAAAAAAAATATAACGAAAAATATATAACGAAAATTTATTTTAATCACGTATTGTAATTCGAATCTTGTAAATTAATATGTAATTGATAATATTACGTCAATGTATGTAAGAAGTACGTTTAATTGTCCTCGAAAGAGGTGAACTGTATTCGTCAGATTTAGCATTGTAATATATTATTTGGTGGATATCATCCTGTTTCATTATAGCGTAAGAACCTTGTAAGTTTTTCATTGTTAAAAAACAACGCTAGGTAAATTTTATTGTACTCAAAAGGTACAGATTGTTTTGAAAATAAAAACAATTTTTGTAATATTTGTTTTATTTCTATACAAACCCACTTTTACCAGGCAGGTGGCGATTTAAATTCTGTAATTAAAATACAAAATGTGACGGTTAGTTTTCTTTGCTTATTCGACAAAATGGCTACAGTACTTTATTGTATCAGCTCATAATAAGTAATAGCTAATAATACAATAAGCGCCCACTACTGAGTATATCCTATTCTATCAAGAGTTTGATGTGCCAGGTCTACAATACGCCTACTTGAAAGCCGTTTACCACCCACCCACGTTGTGTGTTTCATCCCACGATTTTAGTGGGAGAACCTATCGCCACAAATATGCTCTATATTGTGCACAAATTCCTAACTTCGAGCTCATTGAATAATAATATCAAATAGCACTTTAATTCCTGACCCTGCATTATTGAAAATTAAGTGACATTCAAATATAACATCTACTGGTAATAGCAATTTTATTGTCACTCTCTACAAGCACAATTATATAATGGCTTCATAACCTGTTTTCAGCTCTAAAGTATAGTCAAATAAACCTATACAGTATTCCCCTGCGTATAAATGGAAAATAATGAGTTGGAAACACAAAGAACTCAATAATATGACGTCATCGGAATACGAATTGCGTCACTACAAAATGTCTGTTATAATATGAAAAATACGAAAACCGCCGCGTCATTTCCCGGCTATTTATTAAATGAGGCCACTGTGGCCCGTCAGCTTTGTCTCCCGAAATGATTTTGTGTCAGTTACAAAAGGGCTTATTTTTAATCTAGCTCTACCCTTATAAGCGAAAGTTTAGACAAATCCCACCAGCTATGGAGATGGAATTGGAATTGTAATTAGTTATTCTCGTCCCGGTTGACTAATTTATCAAGGCATTTTAAGCCCGTGTGGTATTGAACTTAAAATTGTACCGCTTGATGCCTTTTGTATTGTATGCACCTATAGGGAAAACTTTTAAGACATGCCACAACCGAGATAATTAAATAAGGAATGAAACAAGTCACTTTCAAATTAAGAAGCATTGTTTTATGAGTAATTTTAAATACCAACTTTTTCTTAATGAAATGCCATTTATTTATTGTAATTAATCTAAACCATGACCTAAACTCATAGACGTGTGGCAAAATTTACAACTACAATAAAAAAGTCTATGTTGCCAATAGTTTAAGGTATGTTTTCATAATATATTATAATATATAATTTCAACAAGCATTAATATTCGTAATCTAATAGTATTAAATTTATTTAATTAAATGCGTGGTGGCCTGTTGTTGGTGGCGATTCATAAGAATTTCTATGGTATGTAAGTCCGCCAACCCGCACTAGGCCAGCGTGGTGGACTAAAATATGGCCTAACCACTCTCAATCGTATTCTCGATTGTAGAGGAGGCCCATGCGCTGCAGTGGGACGTACATGGGCTGATACAGACAGAATAGTATTAAAATGTCCATAAAAATAAAATTTGAAGACAAAAACTGTTCCAAATATTTTGACAACAAAGCATTCCGACTCCAAAGTACAATAGACAATGTATATTGATGATAGTATAAAAAGATACACGTAGACTATTTTGTGACAAACACCGAATGTTCTACCATCCTATACACGTTCTGTTTATCGGCAATTATTCGCATATTACACCTTATATCCAATTAATGGCCGCAGGCGACAATTGCAGTTAATGATGTTAAGGCCAGATACACACTATCGGAGCACGTCTAAAATGAATTTCATCAATAGTTGTTGATTAAATGTTCCTGCGATGTTGTAAGCTTGGAAGATCGTTAGCTGGTTTACTTTTTTATTTCTGTATCAGCCCATATACGTCCCACTGCAGGGCACGGGCCTATTCTACAATCGAGAATACGATTGAGAGTGGTTAGGCCATATAGTCCACCCCGCTGGCCTAGTGCGGGTTGGCGGACTTACATACCATAGAAATTCTTATGAATCGCTATGGTATGCAGGTTTCCTCACGATGTTTTCCTTCACCGTTTTAGTGCGTGGTGATTGACTATCAATACACACATGACTCCGAAAAGTCAGAGGTGTGCTCTGGGATTCGAACCCGCGACCACCGTGAACATGTTGGCAGCCGCGTCTAGTCCGTTTTACCAACAGGCCACCACACACTACACTTTTTTATTTAATAAAGATTTAATTTGTAAAAGACATTTATCGCATTATCCATATTAAACATACATACAGTTTAAAACCAATTTTAGTTATAGAATTTGTTGTCCTCTTCGCTCAAAATATATTCAAAAGTCATCAGAAAGTTAATAAACATTTTTAAGTAAAATACGGTTAATATAAGGTTGTTTCTATGTAGTAAAGTGCTCACTTACAGCGCTTAAAAAATAAAACAAAAATGAAGTGAGTAAAAACATCAAAATGGCCCCTAAAATGTATCATAATCCCGAATATGAGGACAAGGTTGTCACATTTTGATCGCTACATGTGCTAAAACATAATCTGTCCAATAAGCAGATTGTTTGAAAGGGTACGTGCCGTCTGTGAAATTAAACGGGATTTTCAGTAAATTAAAGGGTTTAGACGTACAAAATTGTGGCTGTTGTTTTCATATAGATTAAAATAACTTTTTGCTTGTCTTTACCAATACCTAGGTGGGATTTGTATAGCGGTGAAAGAACTTACTTTGAGGCCTTCTAATTTAGATGTTTTATAGGAGATTATTATTTTGTATTTCTCTTATTATATTCATTATCACTAAAGAGTGAGTCTGAGGGAATTATATGACTCCTTTTATTAGGTATTTTCAAAAAATAAAGGGTTTAGACGTACAACATTGCGACTGTTGTTTTCATATAGGTTAAAATAACTTTTTGCTTGTCTTTACCAATACCTAGGTGGGATTTGTATAGCGGTGAAAGAACTTACTTTGAGGCCTTCTGATTTAGATGTTTTAAAGGAGATTATTATTTTAATGGTATGTATTAGGGATGTTGCGGATGTCGATTTTTTCACATCCGCGGATGCGGATGCGGATGCGGATTTTCAAAGGCTCACATCCGCGGATGCGGATGCAGATGCCGATGTTTAACATCTTATATAAATATAGTATATGAATGAATATTGAAATTAAACTATTATTTACGGATTTTATCGCTTACTAATATTTATCGATTTATCTATGTTAATTTTTTATATTTTTTAACTTCCCGATATTTCGATTACTTTAACGGATTCATGGTCACAGGGCGGAATTTAATTACCCGTAATTTAAAATTATTTAATTAAAAAGTTAATTTAAAACGTTAATCTGTTTTTTTATTTCAGTCTACGCAGAAGAAGCTAACTGTGTCTTGATGTCGGGCAGTTGGTCTTTTGGGTTCCGATATAATTAAGTGTAGAATTCGAGCCCATGCTTGTGCAAGGTTTTAGCCATCTTCTCTTTTGATAATTATATGCATTACCTTCGTTTTGAGTAGCCCCAAGAGCTCGCAAAAGAACACCGTTTCATTTATTAAGTATAACGCCGGTCCGCCTTTTCTAATAACAAGGCGTTTAGGAAGAGGTTGGTAAATTAAACCCACGCTGCAAATAATTGCTCGCTAGGATTACTACTTAGTGGAGTGGATAAAAATCTTTGTGCTATCGGCAATAATATCTTTAATTCCTCTCGATAAACACCACTTAAGAGGATTTTCATCCACATAGACTCTTTTTTTATTGGGGTAAGAAAGAAATTTTTTTGGAGTACAGCTTCAGTGCTACTACCATTTTCTGGTATTTCTCGACTCTCATTTTCACTAGAAGAATCTATTATCATAGCAACAACAAACGCGTCGGATCATGTCACTATTTATTTCGCTCCCATTGGTCAATGTCACGTCCGACTGGCGTTGCCAGGTTTAGTTTTTGAAAATTCGGGACAGGATATTCAAATAAGCGGGATTTTGAGTTCTTCAGCGGGACGCCTATTAAAGAAGAGGCAATTATATTTTTTTTTCTTTCACAAATTATTACTCTGCCTCTTTCTAGCAGCATATACTTATTGCATAGAAAAACGTTGCGTCTTTGGAAAAAAGGCGCTCTCAAAGACAATAGCCGTTTTATGGTTATTAGTATAATAATGAAAGCGCAGCTCAATCAGACCAAGTACTATATCTCTCGAGGCTTCAATTCATAAGGCGCCATGGATTCTTAGCATACATACATACATAAACTCACGCCTTTTTTCCAGAAGGGATAGACAGAGGTTTCTTACCTTACTCCAAATATTTTAAAAATTTACACAAAACGATTTAAATTTTTCCTCTAGTGTTTACTATGGGTGTACATCAAGTTATTCCTTAAATTCTCAGACTAAAACTATTCGATTTACCAGAGCGATCTTTATCGCCAAGATGAAAATTTATATTTTCCGACACGTCTTTGCACATGAATTTTGACAAATTATGCTCGCTATAATGCTCGAAGAGAATTATATGAAGTTAAGATGCGTTTTTCTTTTGAATTACATCTACATATACATGTCGTTAAAAAAAATCGCCAGTAATGCTCTCTAAGCCGTATGAAACTTGAAATTGTTACTAAGGAATTTTCATTGGAGCTAGCTAATATTCACTAACACATAAGTTCACTAACAGTATTTCCTTGCACATGTTTTACCATCTAAAATAAGAAAGGAATTCGTGAACAAACCGCAAGAACTTATTCAAAGCCCTATAGTTTTTTGGAATCAGCCTAGCGAAACTACTTTAGAATCGAAATAGATACTAAGTAGGTAAATAATTGTAGGAAAACGCGAAATACAGTACGGATTATAAATAAAAGTGTGTAAGATTTCGTTTTTTATTCATTCTGAGAACGGTGGTCAAAAAGCGAGACATTTGGCGTCCCGCCGAAGGTTCAATCGGGACGCGTTACCAAACCCATGAAAAGCGGGACGTTCCGCGTAAAGCGGAACACCTGGCAACACTACTTCCGAACGGCACGCGCCATTAGCCGGCACCGCCAAATTTCTATCTTGTCTCATTTTGTATTACATCCGCATCCGCATAAAACATCCGCATCGATTATTGCGGATGCGGATGCGGATGCAGATGTCCAAATTTATGCGGAAGTTCCGCATTTGCGGATGCGGATGCGAATATTCGCAACATCCCTGGTATGTATTCCTCTTCTTATATTGATAACCAGTAAAAGAATGAGTCTGAAGGAATTATATGACTCGTATCTTTTTTATTAAGTCCGATTAATTATAAATAGTGTAACCTGCTGGGATATATTACCTCTATCCGTAATACTTAATACATAGTAAAAAAAAAGTAGGTGACTACGGACCCTCAACAAAATGGAAAGCAAAAAAAGCAAGAAATAAAGACTGGATGAAGCGAGGGTACTGGATCTAATCTATAAGCATAAGATACAGCTAAATAATGAGTAAAATATTATTTTCGCAACATTGGACCAAGACGCTGTGGATTTTTGACTAACAAAGCCAAGCCATGGACAATGCGGATTCTTCCACTGTTTAATTAAGAACAGTATTTAATAATGGCAGCAAAATATCCCTTATTTTCAACATAATTTTAAACAGTATCAAGGTTGGCAAGGCAATCAGCAATTGGTTGTAAAATTGCTGAGATATTAGTTTTTTTTAATAGTTTGTAGAGACACTCGCTTTCTCACGGACACACGTTATGAAAGATGATAGCACGATACTTGCATCCTTTTCCATAACTCCTACAAACTAAATTGAAGATTTGTAAATTGTTTATGACTCAGGGAATTCGAAAACAAAAACTGTTTACAATTACGCATAACATAATTTTTCAATATTTTCTTTTATTTGGAAACATATAATGTTACTAAGAATAATACAGAACAAAAACAAAGCACCAATGGTATAAAGAATAATTAAAATATAATTTACATCACTATTCAGAAGGAAGCACGTACTTCGAACGGAAAAACATACATGAAATAACAGACCTTAGAATTTATTCCAGAACCACACAGCTCACAGATGACCACGAGCCTATTTAGTTAAGAAATTTATTTCCACTGAGGCCCGATCTTTCAATATTCACAGCAAAGTCAACAAATAATTTATGTTGTCTTTTATTTCTCTTTTTTTCTTGCTACCAAGGACGAGAAGAGCATAGCGTTCGCCTGATGGTAAACGATAAGAACGCTCCTAAACAGTAGCAAAAAACAACTTGAATTACAAAGCAATGCTTGACATTCCACTGCACTCGCCATCCTGAGACATAAGATGTGAAGTCTCAATATGTCCAGTATAAAATGTTTGATAAATAATACATACATAACTCAGGCCTTTTATCCCAGAAGGGGTAGGCAGACGTGCCAGGACACGCACATTTCGCCTTGTATATTCCGTCCCATAATGTGACAGAGGGCGAGCCTATCACCATCTGTATTTGTATCTGTATCAGCCCATATACGTCCTACTGCAGGGCACGGGCCTACTCTACAATCGAGAGTAAGATTGAGAGTGGTTAGGCCATATAGTCCACCACACTGGCCTAGTGCGGGTTGGTGGACTTACATACCATAGAAATTCTTATAAATCGCTATGGTATGCAGGTTTCCTCACGATATTTTCGTTCACCGTTTTAGTGCGTGGTGATTGACTATCAATACACACATGACTCTGAAAAGTCAGAGGTATGCCCTGGGATTCGAACCCGCGACCACCGTAAACATGTTGGCAGCCGCGTCTAGTCCGTATACTAACAGGCCACCACGCACATACCATATCGGGCTCAAGTTCCTGACTCCGAGCTGATAATGAATAGAAAAATCCAATTTCACTTTACCAAACTTAGGATTCGAACCCGAGACCTTAAAAAAAGTCTGATGAATAATAATGTGTCGGAATATACTCGTAAAAGTATCGCTATTAGACAGTTTTATTTATAGAACAACTATTGAAATAAAACTATCATTTACGGATTTTATCGCGAATTTGGTTTAATTTTTACATTTTTGACTTCCCGACGTTTCGATTACTTTACAGCTTTCGTGGTCACGGGGCGGACAAGAATATAGAACAACTATTTTTAATTGTTCATGTTTACTCCACGAATAAATTTTATTTGTTGAAAAATTCACCCTTATTGTTTCAAAATATGATTTTTCATATCAGTGCAGTGTTTGTTTTCCGCGTATTTGTAAAAAGTAGAACAAGTCAGTTTATTTGGACTTTATTTTTAGCTTGAACATTCGGTTCAGGTTTCTGTGTTGAGTTAGATATTAAACCCATTATTCAGACTTGAATAAAAGCTAATTTATTTTTTACAATAAACTTGCGCCTTTTTCCCAGAAGGGGTAGGCAAAGGTGCAACCAGGACACTCACGTTTCGCCTTGTATTTGCTATGCCGCGATGTGATAGGGAGCGAGCTAACCGCCATGTCAGGCACAAATTTCTGACTCCGGGGTGATAAAGAATAGAAAAATCCAATATCACTCCCCGACCCTGTCACTGTTGTTTGGCAGGAGAAATAGACATTGTGGTGGTACCTACCCAGGCGGTCTCTCACTTATGAGGGACCTATCACCAGACTTCAAATGTATTCGATACTGTTTCAAACTCAAAGGAATGGGATGGACAATTTAAAGTAGGTACGGCGCTAACGTTAAGTTTAAATATGGTAATTCATTATCAAGCGAAATAGTTATGTTTCTAAAGTGGACTCAAAAAATATTTGCTAGAAAGTAATTACGAAATGTAATTTTCATGTATGTAGGTAACACAAAATATCTCAAGATCTACGAACTAAAAATAGCTATGAGTCATTCAAAGTACAGACTGGAATAAATACTAATAAAATATAGTTAAAACCCACACAGACGTGTATACGCAAACAACAAAAGGAATATGAAAAATAAGATACGGACTTTGCAAAGATTTACTCTCACAACATCAGGATATTACTAAAAATTTTAATAAAAAATCACGCCGACTTTTCATAATCTTTGGTGCGTGAATCTTGCCGAGATGAATTCTTAAGACATTCCGTAAATAAAACAACACTTCACTGGAGATATTTTAGAGATCGGTCAAGAATAAATTGGAGGAATACGAATGAAGCGACAAGTTCTAAAATAGCGATACTTGAAATTGTTTGAAAATAATTAAGAAGCGACGAATAAACTTTATTGTATTGAAAATAAAACTGTCTTTGAATGATTTTATCTCGGATTTAGTTTGATTTTAATTTTATTAATTTCTGATGTTTCGCTTACTTTACAACTTTTGTGGTTACGGGGCGTAAAAAGTAGTTTTATTTCAGTGTGTAATTTCCGCTTAAATCATAAAATCCATAATGTCAACATAATTTTATAAATAAAAAATTGTAAAACCATTAATAACAATGGTTGTACTAAACTCATGATAAAAATTTGAAATATAGACGCTATATAATATTTTTAATGCAAACTTTTACCTTGCAAAATTTGTTCCTTGAAGTTTCCTCTTGAGAAAAGATAGTCAAATTCCACCCGAAGCGACTGAAATAACAACTTTAAACGTAGTCTTAGTTGATGCAAGGGGCTAAATTCCACGATAAAATTCTACTGAAATGCGATACACCTACTTTACCCTTCCGTTTAATCGCGTGTGCCCTTAATGGGCTAGATATGCAATTTTTAGTATCAAAATATGACGCTATAAAGTTTTTAATGTGTTAAAATTGGTGGAATAACAACACGCGCCGCTTTCATAATTATGAACATTGGAATTTATTATTTTTAATGAACGTTTCATATTGGGTAATAGCTGCCTTTGTTCGCATGGTTTGCCCGACGCGTATTGTATTGGTAAAGGATTACCAGCTTATGCGTGTTTTGCATTTGTCGGATGACGGTAATAAAATTCATTGTGTTAATTATTTAATTATAATTATCACCACACGTTATAATTAACGGCTTATCCGAATATCTGCGACAACTTGTCACTTTTATAGTATACACGCGTATGTCTATGCTTCACCGAGGACTGCTGGATCTTGAATCTGCCTTGTCTACGATCCGGACGCGCTTTATATTGCAAACTGTCATGCTCCCACCCTTACTCTGACTGTGGGTAGTGAAATAGAACCACAATCGGGTTTCCTTTAATAAAATTACTTTACAACTACCCGTAGATTCATAAGGGCCGATTTACAATTATTTAACATATGGGCTCTACATAAGAACACCCCGACACATTTATAAAATCTGTGTGAATTAACATGATAAAATTTTGGTCTTATCGATAAAAAATCAATTCATCATCAAAAATCATTCCAGATTGGAAGGGGACATGTACCAACGCTTATCGATAAATAAATGATTTCATTTTTTATATTTTGTTTCTGTAATAACTTGTGTCAAAGGTATAAAAAGAGAAAGGAACAAAAAAGATAAACAGAAAATTAAAAGAGAATTTTGTAGTAGCTTTATTGACAGTTTAAAAAAAAACAACCGAATTTTCTTTCAAATTTCACAAACCAGTCGTACACTACACTCTCAAAGTCAATTCGAAAGTTAATACTGACAACACGGGTTAATAAAATATTCAACATTAAGCCTAACCAATACTGAAAAATAAAAAAAATAAAACATGACATACGTTATTTACATTGGGTTGTCGTGGACATTTCAAGCTCGCTGCATAATTTAGGAGAAGGTTGAGTCGGACCGAAGTACGGTTGTTTGACGGTCATGTGACATCATAAAACATGTACGTAGGTATTGCAAAGACATAAATATAGGAAGAAATATTTCTGAATTGACAAGATCAGACGTAAATGTTGGGGAGGGTTATAAAAACATGTGAGGAAAATTGGCACTTTTAGGACAATCAATAAAGAGAGTCTAGTTAAATTAAGGAGAGTAAATTGCCTTTAACAGTCACATACATAATCCTGACGCCACTTCAATTCTTGTGTCGTGGGTATCAAAAACTACGAGACACTTTTCAGCCTCACAAACATTTTTTTCACAGCCGGCGTCTAACCATCTGCCCCAAGAAAGCTGCCTTTAACCGGTACTATAACAGAACACAATTTTCAAGTTTAAATCACTGTATCATCTACAATCGGGAGATCTATTACAAAGCTTTTCGCAATATTCCACAACACTGGCTTATTAGGTTAGCGAATTTCAAATAACGTTATTTAAAAATAATTGAAAATCTTCTTCACAATGCAGTTTAAATTATAATATTTTCCGTCGCCATTAAAGAGCGCGATGATTAACTGGAAAAACATGCATGAATAAATAAATTAATCAAAGAATAATGGCTTTACAAAATTGAATAATATATATATTTATTATAAAATACAGATTTGACCCATAGCTTATTAAGATATCGTACTGATAAATCATAGGTTGAAGATTCTAAGACAAGGGACATTCAAATTTTCCGAAGGCTCATGTGTTAGTAATCACTCCCAAAACGACATAAAACAAAAATAAATAATATGTTTGCTATACTCAAGACTACATTATTTACCAAAATTTACGATTCCAAGCACATCACAGCAACGACATTTACAATATTTCATGTTACAAGAAATGTTACTGTCATAAAATAAACCTAGTGTGGGTTATGTACCAGAAATATCACAATTTTAATAGCAGCCATAAACGGAATGATTTATACGCTATCATATTCAATTTCAGAGTTTTGTAGTACTGTCGTATTTCATGTAAAACTTATCGTCGAAGTGGCTAGATTTGCAGATGTTTTGATACGGCCAAGATGTCTGGAAATTGATAGAATAGTGAAGGTCGAAGTTTAATGCCTTGATAGATATAAGGTATTTGAATCTAGGGCATCTGTGTATGACTATTTGAAATTACTAATTGTGTTTCCCGGGCATTTTACCTGTCCTTCAAACGAGGCCAATAGAGTACTTTCCTTACGGAAGGCAGAGACTTGACTTTACTAGATCCTTAGTATTGCGTAGGTCCATGAGCAGCGGTAGCTGCTTACCATCCTAAAGCAACTATAAAAAAATGCGATTTTAAACATATAAAAATAAACTGTAATATAAAGCTATCATATTCAATAGTGTATTAGACGACATTAACGAGTCGAGATGCCCACAGAGTAGCGAGTAACAAAATGAACGAAAATTCTTAAATTGTCATCTTAGCCAACTTACGGAGTTTCCGCCACCTGAATATGGACCAACTCGATGAGCACGGAGATGTATTGCTAAAATTATTCTATTTATCAATGATATACCTTCCTGTTTCATACACTCAAATTTTCTGTTATATGCGGACGATATGAAAATCTTAAAAATCTATACTGAAGACGACTGTCTCCTATTACAAGAAGACCTGTTAAGACTTGAGTCTTATTGCTTTCAAAATAAATTAGATCTAAATGTAAATAAATGCTACGCAATAACATTTACTCGCAAATATAATCTAACTAGATTTGAATACACACTTAAGGGGTCTGCAATTAAACGTGTTGACCATATCAGAGACCTAGGCGTATTGCATGACTCTAAACTTATTTATGACAAACATGTAGACTATATTGTTAAAAAATCCTATCGAACTATGAAAGTTCTTTATTGTTCATATGTTCGCAGCATCCTCGAGTATTGCTCCCAAATTTGGAATCCACGGTACGATGTTTACAAGGATAGGCTAGAATCAGTACAACGAAAATTTTTAAAATATGTGGAATTCAGATCTACAAGTCATGACTTAAGTTATAACATGAGATGTAAAAGACACCACATTTTGCCATTTCGGTAAGAAGGAAAGCAGCGGACATTTCATTACTTGTTAAACTACTCCAAGGTAAAATCGATTGTACATTACTTCTTTCCCGGATTCACTTGAGAGTTCCTACTAGAACATTCAGGCGAACGAAACTGATCCACGTTTCCCACAGTGCCACAAATTATAGACAAAAGTCATTTTTTATAAGATCTGCCAATTTCTTTAATGATATCAATGATTCAACAGATTTAGATTTATTTATTTCAAATTCAACTACATTTAAACGTGCTATAGCCAATAACTGGTTTGAATCGGTTCAATGACTGTTTTATTAAGTTTTTATTTAACTCTTACTATTAATTCGTTATTAAGCGTATTATCATCTGTAACACTGTGAGAAAAAAAAATGAATTAGAATGTTTAGTTTGAATTAACAAGCATAATGTATCCGTAGTAACATGCGAAAACATGTAAATGGTACTTAGTCAATTATTAATGTCAGTATTATAAGTTAAGATGCTGTTTGTTTTCCGAATAAAATAAAATAAATAAAACACCAATTTTACCAAATAGTTTGCCAATTACGAAATTACTCGAAATTTTGCGGAGCATAGATGCTCAATATGTAAAAGGTACTCTGTGGCATAGAACACGTGTCCAAACGAATGCATAATAATAATATAATTTTACTAATAACACACGACCCACATTGAAATAGATTGTATTATCGATAAAAAAATATGAAAATACAAGTTACATAAAAAATATTCTCAATTTAACCAATCAAAATATTTTCGATTACTACAAGTGAGGAGAATCTTGAAATAGATATTATAGGTTGGGCAATAATGGGCGAAAAGAATTCATTAAGAAAAGTAAGTTGTTTGTTACCTTATCACGGAAAATAATTCCCGCAAACGTTTTAATTATTATTTTTTCTAATTGTATGTTTGAATTATATAAATTGGCAATTTTGCTTCGTTTCCTTTTGTTAGCCCGGAACAAAACGACGCTATCTATTCATATTACTTTGAAAGGAAAAGAGAAAAATGGAGCAAGAATCGTTTCAATCAATTAAGATTATTTGAATTGCTGTGTTTGATGCTCACTTCAATCAATTTATAGATTGTCGGCTTTAACTTTTTATGAATCAATTGATTTAAGTTTTTTAGTATAATATTCATTTAAGCCTGAGTACTCAAGCAGCGCATATTTTTCGCTTTGGTCACATGATCTATGATATTTCATAGTTAAACCTCCTTTGGTATAGGTAAAAAAAAAAACATTGTGAGGACGGATGTGGATCTAAGATTCAATATTATGTGAAGTAAAACCATCGCCTAACCACAATCTAATGTTCTTTCAAACGTAATAGACGCTGCTGTAAAGAAATAGAACAATTTGGCAATTCCTGATCTCTTCTTATTCCTAAAGGACGCTAATGGAGTTCTGGATGGGATGTCAGTCATAGGGTTAGTATTGTTATCGGTTTATTATGTTTCTCCGATGAAGGAAACCACGAGAGACTGCCTGGGTGGGTACCACCGCAATGTCTATTTCTCCCGTCAAACAGCAGTTTACATGCACTGTTGTGTTTCGGATGGAAGGACACTGTAGCCAGACTTAACATCTTATGTCTCAAGATGGCGAGCGCAGTGGAATGCTAAGCATTGCTTTGCAATTCAAGGTGTTTGGTTTTGCTTCTGTACATGAGCGGTCGCATCGCTTACCATCAGGCGAACGGCATGCTCGTCTCGCCATTCAGGGCAATAAAAAAAAAAAAAAACAAAATCAAAGCAGCATCAAAGAAATCACTGAGATTTATATTGGAGCTGGGTCAAAGTTACAACAGCACTTAATAATTAAAATTATTATGATTTCCGGTCATACAGTTTTTATTACTGTATCAGCTCATATACGTCCCACTGCAGGGCACGGGCCTCCTCTACAATCGACAGTACGATTGAGAGTAGTTAGGCCATATAAGGGTTGGCGGACTTACATACCATATAAATTTTTATAAATCGCTATGGTATGCAGGTTTCCTCACGATGTTTTCCTTCACCGTTTTAGTGCGTGGTGATTGACTATCAATACACACATGACTCCGAAAAGTCCGAGGTGTGCCCTGGGATTCGAACCCGCGACCACCGTGAACATGTTGGCAGTCGCGTCTAGCCCGTTTACCAACAGGCCACCACGCACTTACAGTTTTTATACTACAGTAAATATTAACAAAGTTTCATAATTAGTTGTTTAGAAAGATTCAACTTAAATATATTAAACGGTGTAATATTTATCGAGTCGATTCCTTTCATATACGTAAAGGCGATAAATATGCATTAGATTTGACGCTAAATATCTAAACTTTAACTCCTCTCAATGGCAAGTGATGTTACCTAGAAGGAAGTATATTTGTATAAAGGCTTGAAATTATTATTATATCAGTTAGATAAGGTTAAATATTATACTTTATATTCGCTGAAATGTTAACAAACATAAAATAGAATTGAATATTCTCTGTTAAAAATAAACTTTAAGAAATCATAGTTATTTTAGATTAGATAAACAAAAAAGTGACCAAATCTATATCTACATTAATATATAGGTATTATATAGCTGAAGAGTTTGTTTGTTACCTTTAATCTCGATAACTACTAGTTCGACTTGAAAAAATATTTTTGTGTTAGATAGCTCATTTATCGTGGAATGCTATAGTCTATATATCATCACGCTATGACCTACAGGAGGAAAGCAGTAGTAAAAAACTAGCAAATATGAGGAAATTTTATTCCTCCTTATGTACAATTGCTCGATATTCTAAATAGATATTAGGAATTAAATATTTTAGCCACCATTTTGAAAAGTGTATCTGCAGCCGGGTGGTGACGAGCCGGACCGTTAGTCAAAGATTTGGTACGTTGAAGAATACGTTTGATCATATTTTACTATATATTTTGCATGAAAATCCTGAATGACTCACGCAAGTTTGTGATTTTCGGTTCAGCCTTCAGTAGATCCAGTTTTATCCAGGGTGACATAATTGTGCCAACTGTGCGTCACATAACCACCTTAAAGCACACTCTATTTTAATAACATTACTTCGACCATCATTTTAGTCACCTTATCGTACTATACATAATATATACATACATAAACTCACGCCTTAGGCAGAGGTGCCAGGATATCCACATTTCGCCTTGTATGTTCCGTCCCACGATGTGATAGGGGGCGAGTCAATCGCCATATGGGGCACAAATTCCTGACTCCGAGCTAATAATAAAAAGAAAAATCCAATATCACTTTTGCCGACCCGGGATTCGAACCCGACACCTTAGCTGTGTAACTGTACCCGTAGTACAACGACGCTACCGAGATAGACTTATAATATCGAATAAAAAAAACTTTTTTTATCGCTCTTAATGGCGAGATAAGCATGCCGTTCGACGGATGGTAAGCGATACGACCGCTCATAAACAGTAGCAATACCAAACAACACCTTAAATTACAAAGCAATGCTTGGTATTCCACTGCGCTTGCCCTCCTGAGACATAAGATTTTAAGTCTTAATATTCCAGTAGTTACTCTGACTACAATGTCCTTCAATCTGAAACAGAACAATGCATTTACACTGTTTGGTGGGAGGAATAGACATTCCGGTGGTACCTACCCAGGCGGCCTCTCACATATGAGAAACCTATCACCAGTACAGCAAGTACGTTAAAATCTACTAAATAACTACATAGATATTACCTAACACATTTCATAAACGCGCAATCCTTAACAACATCGCCTCACTGGCATTAAAAATGAAAATCCTAAATATCCACAAACTCAAGAAGAATTTTCATAACATCATACAAGATAAGCGAAGCAATATTTTTAGCTTCCTTCGCTTTAGTAGCGCTGCAGTATGTTTTCTTAGTACACCTATTACCTCCGAGCTCGAAGGCTATTTGCCTCAAAGCTGACTAAATCGTTTATACGTCTACTGCCTAAGGTGTTACGTGACTGAAAATTTTAAGGGACATTGAATACTGTCCGAATTTAGAGGTGAATTTAGCATAGGTCGATAAGGGAGCTTATGAATATGGAGCGCTGTAGTAAGTGTTCGGTTTTCATATTGTATTTCTTTATGTAATTTTAGAAGTTTTGGAGTGGTTTGTATTAGGCCTAACAGTAATAAATTTAATCATACCAAAAATGTTGGTTATATCGCCAATGTAGTTACGGAATTTTACTTTACGTCTATATAACCCTATATATTTCCCACTGCTACACTGGATAGCCTTCGTAGCGCAGTTGGTTCAACGCCACCTATGAAATTGAGGCCACAGGTTCGATCCCGCACCGAAACACATGTACCTACAACTTCTATGATGTATATGTATATTATCCAATTTCTGTAAATATACCGTCAACTTCTATGATGTATATGTATATTATCCAATTTATGTAAATTGGACAAGAATTTTCGTAAGTTTTAATGTCTATGTGTGATCCACAGGTTTTTATTTCGGATCTGGGTTTGTGAGACCGAAAAGTCACTCAGTAGTTTCTGATACCCATGACACAAAACTCAGTCTTAGTGTGGTCAGGACTATGTATGTTACTGTTGGTGTATTTATTTATTGTTATTATTATATTGTTAGATGTGAACTCCATAGACGTCACCTTGTTGGCACCCTCTCAAGAGAAGACGAAACATATGTGACCAAAGTTTGAATGCTTTTTGTTTGATTGTTGTTCATGACTTTGTATAAAGTGGATCTTTTGACAAATCATATTTTTGTAATTGAAAATTCATTTTAGAATAATCTCCACGTGTTTTTGTTCTTAAGTAAAGCCACTTCTTATAGCTTATAATATATTTTTAATACGAAAATCAACTTAAAATACACATGACCTCTGACATAAAAGTTCTCTACAGGCATTATATTTCAAACAAAACCACACCTAATCTCCGTAAAATAGATATATGTTAGAAAACGGAATAAGTTAATATGTGAACAGTAAACACTTTGAAGGCGACTGCAACACCCGCATAATTTTAAAATAGCTCGCGATGTTACGTGCATTGTACCGGCTCACCATTTATTTTCTCCGTAGCTTCTAATAGACGAGGAAATTGATTGTAAATAACTTCAGAGCGGGTAGTTATCTAAAATTGCTTACATAGGGTAGGGACTATGATAAACTACACCGTTTCCTTCCATTATGCGCTATCTATTTATGGCTATTGTTTTAAATTACCTGCAGTGCATTCTCATTTCGTATTCATTGCGTGTTGACGAAATTGTGTTCGCTTTACATTGAATTCGATTTGCGTGTTTGTTAGGGAATCTTCAACAATTAATGGGAGTAATGTTGCGGAGTTTTTAAAGCTCATTCATCACGAGTTTTTATGTAAGTAATGAAGTTATAATTTGCTAGTCTGACAGATTTGTGACGTGTTTCTGGATAAATTATTTTTTCATCAGCATAATGTTTTAGAAAAAGAAAAAAGTCCCTTGATGCAAGCTGCTTTCAAAATGTTTCTACAGATATTCCTGGGAAGCTGTATTTTTAGCGCGCCCCAGCTGTGGGTCTTTTTGACATAAATACTCTCACTTCCTGTCTTTGGGCATAGTAAATCTACTGCTGAATATAGATTTTCCACAACGATTTCCATAGTATTTATTGGAAGCGAATTGACACTCCGTATTTTTAAAACTGCACTTTATTTATTTAAACTTTACACAATATGTACAGGCGGACTTAATGCCGTCGGCATTTTCTACCAGTCAACCTTTAGGAGATGCTGAGATAAGATTAAAAGGGTGTTTCGAATATACAGAAAAAAAAATATATACGATTATATACCAAAATATACACATACATATACATGACGGGGCGAGATGGCTTATTTAATTTGGATACATGGCAATAGTGTTGATTTGTTTGATCTTTGTAGATGGAAATAGATTTGTCTTTGCAAAATAAGATTTAAAGTGGGCAACACCCGAATGGAGTCGCACGCGGCAACACTGCTTACTTGTCTCAAAATGAAAGGATGACTTTGACAGTGTAGAGAAAAACGTTATCCCATTTTGAAAGCAAGGCGGTATCGCACTCGTGTGAACCCGTTGACTTTAAATCTGTTTTCATACTGGAAAATCTCTGTATCTTTGAATTCTAAATTATATTGGAACATTAAAACTAATCATGGCAATAGAACAACGAGTTTATTATGCTGCTATAGACTACTGGAGACCGCCGGCGATACATACGTATGGACGACTCACATGAACTGATGGCGGAAGATTTAGGCAATCAGTCTGACTCCCCGTCATACATATATACAATATACATACATATACACATGAATGAACATATATAGATGAATACAATATATAGCTATAAAATATACATGTCATAAATGAAACGAGAATTTAATTTGACTATTCTGCCATTTGTTTTAGAAACAGTTCTCGAACCTTCACTTTAAATGCAAGACGATTCCTGCACGTCCTAATTTCCGTAGGGAGCGCGTTCCAAAGAAGTATGGACTGGATATGGAAAGAGGAATGAAGAAAATCAGAGCTATGGGAGGGACACTTAAGAAGTAAATTATTAAATGAACGAAGATTTCTATCGTGGTTGCTACCAAGGTTTGAAAGTAGGGAATTAAGTAAGAAGGTGGAGAAGGTGAGACAAGAAAAGAATGCAGAAGAGTAAGTGCTTTGAATGCCGAGGCGTGCACGATACTCACCTAATGGTAAGCGATACGACCACTCATGGAGTATCAAACCCAACCAACACAGATACAGATACACAACACTTTATGAAACACCACAAATTACAGAGAAAAAAATACATAGAGAGACCTTACAACTAAGTAAATAATACGCGCTCTTATCGCTAGGAGTGATCTCTTCCAGACACAACACTATAAATTACAAAGCAATGCTTGGCATTTCACTTTGCTCGCCATCCCGATATAAGATATCAATTCTCAATATGTCTAGTAGAT
Source organism: Hyles euphorbiae (assembly GCA_023078785.2). Classification (NCBI taxonomy): domain Eukaryota; kingdom Metazoa; phylum Arthropoda; class Insecta; order Lepidoptera; family Sphingidae; genus Hyles; species Hyles euphorbiae. The sequence goes on along the minus strand of CM041039.1, from coordinate 11,409,033 downwards.
ACTCTGGCTATAATTATATTTATAAAGGCTGTCCCAGATTGCAATACAAATACCCAACTTATTTCATCTATCAATAGTCCTAATAGCTATACGAACATTACTTATTTAAGCAATAAAATGTCACACCAAAATTAGGTATATCAATTTCATTTATTTTACAAATCGTGTGCCATTTGGTAGCGTTTATGTCATCGTATTAATGACAATTGCTACATAAAATACGCAGAAGCACCCACGCTATTCATTCTGTTATTAGCTCTAATAAAATTAACTTACACGCCAACAAATTCAAGAGTTTTCATTGAAAATATTTGAACATTGTAATGTTATTATTTGAGGCAATATTAATTCTGTAAGCTTACTTATTGTTATTATTCTAAACTGCGAGGTTCGTAGCATTAATTCCGCGCTTTATAAGGCTCGCTATTGAGTAATAAAGAGAAATTAATTGTTATATTAGTAAATGTTTTGTTAATTATTGTTGCTCTTTTTATTTTCGTGTTAAATGGCTCATTGATGTTTCGATTTTTTGACTTGATACTCATGAATTATAACTTTAAATTTGACAAGTTACAAAGCTGAGATCTCAGGTTTGAATCCCGAAACGGGATTAAGAAAAGTATATAGTATTTATTAGATTTTTCTATTTATAAGCAGGACGGGGTTAGAAAGTGCTGAATATGGACATATGCTGGCTCCCTATCACATCGTGAGACGGAACATACCAAGCAAAATATGTGTGGTAGCAACTCTGCCTATCTCTTCTGGGAAAAAGACGTGAGTTTATGTATGTAAGACGTTTTTGTATTGATGATAAATTATGTCAAATTTAATAATGTTTCAAAGCAATAATCCGTTTTACTAAAACTTGATGCATACAAAATCCTTTTACCAAGAATTCTGCTTCTGATAACTTATGTTTATCTCTAAGAACCATTTAACAATCATTCAACATTTAGCACTATTTTATCCATCCCATTATGCATTGAAACGCACTTTAACTGCAAAACATCTTAACCGCCTGTCACTAGTTGGACATTCATCTTCATTGTTTACACAATAGTTACCTTGAGCTAGGTAATGTCTGCAAACCGGATAACTGTACGGGCGGAAGGAAATCTCCGTTGAGTGGACAGCAAAGGATCCGGCGTTGCAGCAAACCGAAAACCTACCTAGCAAGAACCGATTGAAAAACTATGACAGTTTAGCATTCCAATTTAGCTAAGTGGTAATGTGTGTGTTAGCGTACTAATCTGCGTGTCATGCGAATTGCAGATTAATTGATTTGGTGCTCTAGAATATTTCGGTACCAATGTCATAATTGTTGTAATAACATGAATTTTAGTAATAATATGGCTTTTAAAAACAAGAAGGAAACAAACAGAAGAATACAGTTCGTGATGTTGTGTTTCTTCGTCACAACCTCAAACTACAAAACACATTCAGAAGCGGTGGTAAGCAGTAATTAATGATTCAAAAGATCTTTAAAAAGACTATTTATAGAATAATTCATAGAATTTTGTTTACCTCACTTGTTACTCAACACAATATAGTGTCATCTGTCGACATGTGGCCCAATTCAACTTCATATATTGATCAAATATTTTTTTTTTTACTTCAAATAATTATTTTGTTATGTCCCTCGTATTTCCTGATTTTTTTATACAATATATTATGTATCTTGATATTTTAATTTATTAATACAGTGCGTGGTAGCCTGTTGGTAAACGGACTAGATGCGACAGCCATCATGTTCACGGTGGTCGCGGGTTCGAATCCCAGGGCACACCTCTGACTTTTCGGAGTCATGTGTGTTTTGATAGTCATTCACCACGCACTAAAACAGTGAAGGAAAACATCGTGAGAAAACCTGCATACACATACTATAGCGATTTATTTAAAAAAATATGGTATGTAAGTCCGCCAACCCGCACTAGGCCAGCGTGGTGGACTATATGGCCTAACCACTCCCAATCGTACTGTCGATTGTAGAGTAGGCTCGTTACCTGCAGTGGGACGTATATGGGCTGATACAGAATACAATATGATCCTAAAAGTCAAATTTACGAACATTCAACTAACTCGTAACTCAATCTTTTATAATTCTACTATAAAGAAACGAATCTAAATTATATTTTACCTTCTAATTAAGAAAAATTGTTTTTTAAATTTCCATTTCTATAGTTTTTCTTGTTCCAATGTCACTGCATTATTGGAATTATTTTATCGTAATAAAAACGACGTAAACAATTTGTTTATTGACTACATTTCAGTCCCAATAGCCCGTTATAATCCAATTCGCGTGGGCTTTGAAGCGTGCTAGCCACATCTAACTACCGTCATAGTTCACGTGTACACAGTATATCAGTATGTGTTCTACCTGACCCAGTTCAAATGTATATTTAATTTGGGATTAGCTAAACATATTTTTATTTTATTTTTAAAAATAAATACAATTGAGTAATTGCTCACTTAATGAGGACATCCACATTTATACTCCTACTAGTTACGGAAAGAGCAACGAATGAAGTGTGTTCATTTTACCGATGTAGAAATGAACACTTTTATTCAGATAAACCCTTTTTTATGAACATAATATGTAGTTTACACTCTAGACTATAAAATTTATTTGCTTTAATTGAGACCTTTGCGAAAGTTTAATTGAAATCCAAATACCAAATTCCAAAGCCAAATCCCAGACGCTAATCAAAAATTAAGTAGTGTTGCAGAGTTGCGCTACTGCACATCGGATTGTACTCGGAAACCATTCTCCATTTACACACGTCGGTCGGTCGAACCAGCTATTTGATTTGATTTCAACGTTTAGAACCATGCCGTGAAAAAGGGTTTTAGAATAGCTCCACTCGCGTTACATGTGTAAAACTAGAAAAAAGCGCTGGAAAAGCGCAGCGCTTTTCATATGCCAGCAATATACAAAAATGTAGAAATAAATAATATAAAATTAATACTCGAAATCCTTTTGAAGTATGATTGGATCTTTTGATAAGAAACACCTTTTTGGTGTTACACAGAATTTTAATATTTCCTTTGAGTAAGTATACACCCACGTCTTTTCCTGGTATTTTCCGTAAAAATATTGTATATTTCAGATGAAAATGAAATTATTAAATCGTATTATGACTTGATTTCGGGATAAGAGGGCTTCAAACATTAAGTAATTAACTTTAATACTTGGAACTCGGTAAAATAGCTAATCGCATTTTTGATAAAGCTTGTCAGAAACTCTCGCATTATGGAAAAACAAATCACAATATATTTTACGAATAGATGTGGAAGAATCTAGCACTCACTGAAATGAAACAAGATTTATTTATTAGATGGATAAAAAAATAAATACGTTTATATAATATCTTTTAACAGCCTACATGGCACATTTAGTTTAGCTGCTTGGCGGTTTAATGCTCCTACAACTTCCAGAAAAATATTTGTAGGTCTAACAATAATTTGTCTTTTGCGGAGATTGAACCAGAGGCCACAGTTGATCTCTAATCCAATTTATCTTATTAATTAATTAATAAGCACAGTGTTTGTTGTAGTTCACCACTCATGGACAGTAGTAAAACCAAACAGTATCACGAATTTCGCAATGCTTGGCATTCAACTGCGTTCGCATCCTGAGATATTAGATGCCAAGTCTTAATATGTCAAGTAGTTCCTCTGGCTACAATGTCCTTAAAACGAGAATACAACATTGATTTTTTTTACAGCTGTGTGACGGGAAAAATAGACATTGTAGGGGTACGTACCTAGACGGTCTCTCATAAATGAGAGGCCTACTTCCAGTTTCATACCCAAGCAACCTCTAAAAGCAAACCTTGAGAAATCCCATTTAAACAAAGTAAAGTCATCTAAACTCACAAATGAAAACCCACTGAAGGCAAACATTATCCAATCATCCCGTTATCACAACCTTCAATAACAATTAGCAAGTAATCTGTGTCGAGAAATTCCAGCGTGCCTTCCTACCAGTAGAGTGGCACTGCATCGGTATGCCTTTCATGTCATACCGACGCTTTCATTCAAGTGTGTCAGTGTTGGGACGGAATTCGATACTGTCCAGGCCTCTTGAGTTTCATAGATTACTATGAATTAATCTATTGGTGTGAATGTAATTTTGACAAACTAATTTATCGGTGCCTCGAAGGCGTACTACGGTACAATTATGACGCTCAGATCTCGGGCTCAAACCTCGGTCGGGGTAAATTGAAATTAGATTTCATATTAATTATCAGCCTATTATCAGCTATTATCAGCCAGGTAACCTGGTAGAAACTCTGAATACCGATTCTGGGAAAGAAGGTTTGAGTTTTGTACGTATGTAACATAATTTCTATATAAATATGTCCTGATCGTACATATTCAGGGATTAGTGTTGGTTATCGGACAAACAATGGATTTGTGTGACGTATTTGAGGACAAAGTGTATTACAGGAAACGAGAGGGTATTTAGATGATAATGAAAGATGATTGTATGATCAACAAATATATTATTAATAGTCAATCAACAGGTATTATAACGGCGAAGAAAAAAAACATGGCGAGGCAACCTGCATACCATAGCGATATTTAAAAAATTCTAGTGTATGTAAAGTCCACCAACCCACATTAGGACAGCGTGGTGGTCTAAATGGATTAACCACTCTCAATCGTATCCTCGATTGTAGAGGAGGCCCGTGCCCTGCAGTGGGATACATATGGGCTGATACACATGATCAAAAATTTTTTGTTACTGATTTGTATGTTGGAGGACTGGAGAATTAGTGTAGGTTTTGCTACTTTGCAATACATCTTGCTATGGGTTGAGCATATCGTGTGATAATTCAAGGTGATTTCTCGATGATAGATGTATATAATCTTCTCTCCAAAAAGAAGTAGATAGAGTTATCAAATATCAATAAAGAGCAATTGTATCACACTTCTTCATTTCAGTGACAGGAGGTCCACTGGGGAACATAGACCTCTCCCAAAGATCTCCACATTGACCTGTGTTATTATTAAATACTGGATACGAATTCAAGCTTGTATCAAGCTTGTAAAACTTACTCACATTTGGAATTCAAGCTCAAGATATCACGATTTTATTTGGAGCATACTTGTTGCCATTGGAACAAAAAGGGAATATGATAGATTTTTATTATTACTAGCGGTTTGGCCTGACCTTGCTTGGATTCTGATACTTTATGAGTATACTTTAGTAACATAAAATCTATTACGCATAATAACTGCCTAACAACAAATAATACTACTACTAAACATCCCATCCGATTCCTTTGAGTTACCCTACATTTTATTTGGATAAAAAGTAGGCTAAGTGTTAGCCCAGGGAGTCATGTACCTCCACACTAAATTCCATCAAAATTGGTCTAGCGGTTTGAGCGTGAAAAGGTAACAAACACACAAACTTTCGCATTTGTATTAGTAGGATAATGGTCCATTGCACAGCTAATTCATTGAACTGATGTACTATATTATTAGTATACCGCATCCCATTAACCTGAACCACCCATAGTAAAGCACAAATAGAACAAAATTACACAGAATAGGTGCGGTAAAAATTAATTCCGGGACCATTTGCTTTGTGCCTCGTGTTGGCTACATTTCATTTACACGGGAATAATGCTCACCGCAAAGTGACACAGTCATTTCAATTGCAATTCGGTCCAAATCAACTATTAAGCCACCGCGTAATGGTACACCTTGATGTAGTCCGCTGGATAGGTTGAATAATTTAGCTTCTGCTGCGTTCAATGTTGTACATATACATATTTATATTACTTAAATGTTATAACTACAGGATATATAAAAACGGCGACCGAAAACCGAAGCCGGGTGGTAGTTCAAGTGACTACAAATAAACACGTTAATTTTGTTTGTGATTAATTAAATATCATCGATTTTTGGTGGTAAAGCATTGTTAGTGCTAAAATAATAATTTTAACCATTGAGTACCATACAGTTATTAAAAAACTATGACCTCACCACCCAAATACTAAAATAGGAAAAAAATAACAAAAAATCGTCGCTGTTTTGTAAAGTTTTTAGCAGTATTGTGTCTGAAGTCACTAAACCATCTGGGTGCGTTTTTGTAGCAGTCATTATATACCTTGTATATATGTGACTGCCTCGATCACACAGTTGAACTAAAGCACGTGTACAAGGCTGAGGTTTCGGGTTGGAATCCCCGATAGAGCAATGTGATATTGGATTTACCACTAACAGCTCAGTCAGTCGATTAGATTTAGTCAGGAATTTTTGCCCGAAAAGATGATAGGCTCGCCCCTAAAAAATCGTGGGATGAAATACATAGGGTGAATTGTAGGTGTCTCGGTAGTTAGTATGTTATAGTTATATCTATATGTAGAGATTATGTGGCTTGTAACTTAATATGTATTAATGTATAATATTTTCACAATAATATATGTTCAAGATATCAACAGTAGCACAGTTTTTAACCCGTTCCGTTTAGTTTATATAAAATTCGTATTATTCACTACAGCATAAACAAGGCTTAGTGTATTTGACATTCTACACAAACATATAAATCCATGGTTCCGCAATTTAAACTCAATACCTACAATAACAAAATACAAAATAAAATGTATTATTTTTCATTTCAACGTAGCAATATTGCTAGTTATGGTTTCGACCTCGATTAATATATATGAGTTCTGAGAGTAATTCCTGTGGGATGGTATTCGATTTCAACTCGAGTGCAGTTTCTCCGGACCAATATGATTGATGCTGTAGCGTTCCGTTTCAAATGCTTTCCAATGCCTGCTATACACGCCACGCTTCTGTATCAGCCCATATACGTCCCACTGCAGGGCACGGGCCTACTCTACAATCGAGAATACGATTGAGAGTGATTAGGCCATATAGTCCACCACGCTGGCCTAGTGCGGGTTGGCGGACTTACATACCATAGAAATTCTTATAAATCGCTATGGTATGCAGGTTTCCTCACGATGTTTTCCTTCACCGTTTTAGTACGTGGTGATTGATTATCAATACACACATGACTCAAGACAAGTCAGAGGTGTGCCCTGGGATTCGAACCCGCGACCACCGTGAACATGTGGGCAGCCGCGTCTAGTCCGTTTACCAACAGGCCACCACACACTTTTTACACGCCACGCTTACTTACGGATATTATTTTCTGTAATTTACACACTATGCTGGTATTACTGCTGGCGGGTTCATGCCGCGCCGGTAAGCCAGCGGCAACAACAAGCCGGCGGCAGGTGTCGCAGAGCATCATTTCTGTTGTGACAGCTATGTACAATGCTAGTAATTGTACACTTTGTATTTCTACTTACGAATATTTGTGATTGAAAATGAAGTCGACATCATCGCTATTGCGATGGTGATATTCATTTCAGTTAGAAAAGGAATCAAAAGAAGACCATGTAGAATGCTAGAAATTGTACACTTTGTATTTCTAATTTTATTTATTATGGATAATGAAGCCGTAAAAATCGCCATTGAGAACGTGATATTAATTTCAATTAGGAAAAGAATCAAAAGAAGAACAATAGTTTTATTGCATCCAAGTTTCATTCGTTTATGCGGCTTTGTCGGCGGCTCAAAAACCCACCAGCTTACCCGCCGACCGTGCCAACGGCATAGTGTTTAGGAGGCATAAGTAAAGTAGAATATTGACCTTCCATTTAATTTTTTTCTGATAGACAGATACCGTACGCAAAAGTGAAATTTTAATATCATTTCATAGGTTAATACTTCATTCAAAAGTGTAACAACTCGAATATAATTTTGTAATAATTAAGTCATACAAACATTCAGCGAAAAATCTGTACAGCCACTGTGCCAATCGTGGATTGAACATTACATCTGACATCGATAACCAAAGTCAATATATTAAGAATCACGTTTCGCCAATAAATAAATTTAATAAAGGCACATAAAAAGTAGAATGAACAATCTTCGCGTACTTCCCGCGAGCTTGATAATATTTTTTTTTGCCAAGAGTCTTAGCAACAAGCATCCGATACGTAGTCCTAAGTCCCTAATTCTCATTAGGTTTACACCGCTGGCGACGACGCCGTAAAAGCGAAAGACTTAATTAACGTCCCACAGATTTTGCTTCACGTTTATTTAGCCGTGAATTTGGTCCCAGTAATAAAAATGAACAATGTACTGCGTTCAGGTGTCCCAGGGCACTTGCGTGTGTGTCTATTAAATTAAAATGATGGTTTCTGCGGGTTGTAATTATACGATATTATTGCTCGGACAGACATTATTCCATGTATTTCAATTTATAATTAGAATTTCTTTTAAATTGTGAATTAGAATGATTGGTTGCACTAGGGTTTTCAATTGCCATATTTCCTAATGATTAACTTAAAAATGGGTTTTATTAAAATACTTGTGTAGTGAATATATATTGAAACCCCACTATAGGGCATCTATTTCTGTGTCTTGTCATATAGCAACTTATGTCGTAATAAATAGTATATATTTTAAATATTCTTTTAGCTGTTGATATTTATGAGGCCTATGTTCAGCAGTGGACTTCCTATGGCTGATATGATGTTAAGATGTTAATATTTTGTATGAAGAACGTTCTACAAATCATTACTGTGTATTTGTTTAAATTGATATACCCGATATCTTTTATCTTTTTTTTTAAACCTACGCGACTTAGTGCCAGCATTGATACAAAAATAATAACTTTTTTTTTCCCATTAAGCCTCTCATAAATTTCAAATATTGCACGTGGTATACATATCATCGCTGCGCAATAAGTAATCAAGTAAAAAGGCGCTCTGGTCTCTTTAGAATTCTTTAAAGCCTTGTCCGCTGACCCTTGTAAGTGAAGTTATCTTACCGTGCACTCCTTAATGGTTTTCTTATCTCACTTGCTTTGTTTACGCAAGCTTTGATCTTTTAAATAGTTTCTGATGTTTTTATAAAACGGATTTGTTTGGATAATGTTTTCTGCAATGTGTCTTTGATTATATTGAAGTTTTTTTTTTTTTGTTTTGCTAAGTTGATAAGCTCTTGTAAGAAGTCGCCATTAGTAAGTAGCTAAACTGTAATAGTATCAAAAAATTTGAGTCCATGCTGGCTGTTAGTCTGTTTCCATTTTAGTATTTTTCTTAGTTTTAATTCCATATTAGTAAATTGATGCCTTAGACAAAGTACGTAGAAAAAGTGAATTAAGAATTGTAAGTCATATTATAATAGGTTCTTTGCATAACCTTAGCACTTCTGGTTGGCTGTAATACGAAGGGAGATAAGTTCGATTGTTGGAAGAGATAGCTTAGGCAGTACCAAAGATCTGCTTTCTTACTGACCTGTACCACTCCACTCGGTTTTGTATATCCTCAGATTTATCATAAGCGCTATTAACTAAATTAAATGACCTGGACGAAAAACATTGAATTATAGCTCCTGCATCCACCACCACATCAACAAATTCGATTTTCAAACGCAACAACAAATAAACAGCCAATACCAATATTACAAACATAAAAAAAATAAACTCTCAAGAGATTAATTTCATCAGCGCAGCGGGAGACAGACCAGTATTATTTATAATTACCCACAACTGGGAAATAAAAGACGCGACGGGGAAGGAAAGTGCGCAAAATAAAAGGGGAAAGCTAATCTTTCCTCGGGGCAGGACAATATCTCTTGCAGGCCAACGCTCGTCACCGCTACCACACGGTACTAATTACACTTTACGCCTCACTGACTCGCACCAACATTAATTAGATACGTTTTGTGCCGGCTTTATCTTTGAAAAAACAACGCAAACAAAGGTTGCTTAATGGACTTTTAAATATAAATTTCTACGCTTTTTGGGGTTAGGTTGGGTAGTCGTGCTTCTTGCTCATCGCTTACATTATCCTCTAGTCTTATTTTTGCATTGTGCTCAAGGTTTTGCATTTTGAATTTGTTCAGTTTTTTGTACCTCTCTTTGTGATAGTTTACTTTAGAACAGTTTGTTGACTTGTAGTTAATACGCATATACGTCATAAATATGTCAAGAATTTGTTATGTTTTGTTCTTGGATTTAAAACATATCCTAAATTAAGTATATTAGTGTAATTTTTTAATGCCAACATCACCTGCCACAGGAAGACCACTGCTGAACATATGCATCTCCTAAGGGTCTGCTCATTAAACAGTTGGAAATAGCCCAGTATATTTTCATTTTAAGATTAAATTATATTGTAGAAATTTTAAACAAATATTTGTACCAAACACGTAAAATTACGAACAGTTTCACATCTCGTAGTAAGCTCTCAAGCACTTATGTAATACTATTATCGAAAGGCTCTACAGGAAAGGTAGTAAACAGAACGGCGTCTACAACTTCTAGAGCACGCTATAATTTGTTCAATAAACTGGGAACTAGTGGTGCACGGGTGTAAGTTTCCGACCCGGCCGATACAAACGACTTGTGCCACAAACATAAAACGCCTGTAGTGTAGGCAGCCTAAAATATACACATATACAGTAGATGTAGTTGGTTATAACCTACAAAATACTTGTAGAAAACTATGGTTTTATACCACGTCGTGTGGTTCTGGATATTGAGACAATTTTCGCTGATTGGCTGGCCTGTTGTAGAATTAGAGAAGTTGTTAATCATTTAATTATAACAGTTTATTTAAATGCTAAGTTTGAGTGCGTGTAGTCCAATATGAGGCTGTACATTTTCTGTATGCAAGCATGCTTAGTGGGGACCACGTTAAAATGTTTAGAAGTAAACAAGAAAGTAATGTGTTAACTTAATCAAATTGTATGATCTCATATTGTAGCGTAATTTTTGATATTTAATACATATTTTTTTCATTTGATTTATAAACCCTTAGGTCATAAGTCCGGTACAAGTCTTTCCATAATTTATAGTACTATCTACGAATACAACTACTACTATCAACAACATCTGTAATTAATCCACTTAATATATTCTATGAAAATCCTGTAAAGTCAACAAAAGTTACAACCGATCTAGTGTAATTAAATGGATAAAGAAAAGCACTTTCAGATTTTGCATACATTTGAATATAAATAAGGTTTATTTTATGTGAGCAGTCATCAATGAGCAAGGTAATGGCATTTTCCTGTATACCGAAACAGGCAGCCGTTTGAGTATTTTAAATGGAATGAAAAATTACGTAACTGCGAAAATTCACCTTTACACGAATGTCCAATAAAATTGGCAAAACGTTCACGTTTGAAATTTTTAATCGGTTTGCAAAACAAATTGTGATGTTGCATGTTTTTATTTTTTGTATTTTTAATTGGCCTTGGAGACAGTTAGACTAATATTGGATATTTTGTATGACTTGTGAATTGATTATTACTGAAACTGACGAACCATATTAATTTCATAAAATATGTAGTTGCGGTCTATAGTCTCTGCCTACCCCTATGGGATATATAGGCGAGACGATTTAAATGTATGTTAGTCAATATCCAAATCCTTCATAAACCAATCACATTTATATAATTCCTATTATTCGATTATAGTATATTTAGTCATCTAACTTCTATTGACGCTCGGCGATATTTGGAACAGGAAATCAAATTTTAAAAATCTTTATTTAACGCATTACTTGAGATATGCTATCATAATATAAACAACAAGCATTTATACTCGTAATCTAGTTGAATTAACATGTCTAATATAACAAGTAAGGAAAGAAAAACTGTTACTAATATTTTGATAACAACATGACCACAACATACTCGCCAAAAAATCGTAGACGATCTATACAGATTTATATTAAGTACTCTAACGTCTCGACCTCTTGGAGGCTTGTCAATGTAGTGTCAACTTAATGTAAGTTGGATTAAGATATATTTTAACTGCCAATGTCAATGTAATCACAGGCTTATCGTTATTAAAATAAGGTATATTTAAACAAATACATGTGCGGCCCGGTGATGGATGCTCAAGTATAACTTAGCAAAAAAGACGCAAAAAAGTGTACAATACAGTGATAACTGGCATTAAAGAAATACAATTACGAAAAAAAAAAAATACTAAAAATGTCATTGTGTTCGTTGAATAATTTTATACGTAGGTATTTCAATACATTTTCGTACGGTTTTGTTTTGTGGTTTATAATAAACAAAGAGACTAATAACCATAATAAATAAAAATAACAAATATGTAAACATTTTCTGTCTAAATTTATCGAGTTGCCATATTAATATAAAATTCGTACTTAGAGCCCTCACTAAAAACAGACTCTTTTTTGCTGAGCTTTAGTTAACTAATCAAATTAAATGGCGATAAAAAAGGAATAAATTAGTTACAAACGGCGTCAAACAAAACAAATTACTTACAAATGATAACAAACAAAAGGCACTTTTTACTTTATATTGCGTGTTGAAAAGGTGTAAGAAGTTATTTTATACGTTAACAAGTAAAGTTGACGAAAGGTCGCTTTACTTGGCCACAGGAAATGTTGAGGAAGTTAGATCGAACATTTTAATACATTATTTATGTATGAGGGCATTAAATATGATCGCTGGGGCAGTTTGCGTCGGTGTTGTATATTCCTTTAGTTTTGTCGTATTTATAATATAGAGAACTGCGCCCACCTTTATAATGTGTGCGATTCATAAAAAAAAAATAGAATGGAAATCGCAATTAACTGGTTTTATCAATGTCTTTTTTACATTTATATTAATAACCCAATTACACGGAGTTTCTCGCGGGGAGAATCGTATGCCATTATCGCATGGCATAACCGCCATAAGATTACACTGTTCTGACAATTTGTGTTTGGACATTTGCATTAAAGAAAGTATTGGCTTTCTAATAACCTACTGAATAGCTCCACTTTTTTACGAGGTACATTACCAACAACCAAAAATTATTACGTCAGGAAAAACTCCATAAAAATATTTTACACCATAATGTAGGTAAAATACAGGCAAAATATATCACGCTTCATAAGGTCAAAATAGTAAAACAAAAAATTAGTAAGTCCTTAAAAATTCTAAGTACACAGAACTGGTAATATCTCTACATAGAGTTCTATATTAGGTAGAGCCATCTTCGCATGTCTGAAGGCAGTTCGTATTCAATTCGTGACCATCCTGGCAGGTGTGTTTACTGCACGCGCTTCCAAACGTTTGAAGTTTGATTGTAGAGTCTCTACGGCGCAATTCGTTTGCTCTACCATCGCTAATGGTTTGTTCGGTTGTAATGTGTATTGATGTTTGAGGAAATACATTTTTATTGTTGTATATAACATTATGCTTATACACATGGGCTTACGTTCCATTTCTAAATGCTAGAGATTTAAAGAGATAAATTTCTTTCCTACTGTTTCTTGTAAAACATAGTTCGTTTTGTTTTTAACGTACATACATAAAAAATATATTATTTTTGTGATAAATCAAAGCGTATTGCAGACAATATATTCTATATATTTAGTATGGTAATAGACATAGTAAAAAAACAGTTTATGATGATATTTTTTTATGACAATAGCCAAGTTATGATTTTACCGTTGTTTACCGTGCATTTTTTGTTTCTGAACAGAGAGCAGAGATTTTATTTATTTATTTATTATGAAAAGTCTACCTATAATTGTTACAATGATTCTTGCAATCAAAATATAAAACAAAAATAATCTTAACTAATTGCACAATTAATAACAGGTAAACATAACAAATAAAAAAAAAAAAACACAACATATCAACTTAACAAACTAAGAAAACATTTAATAATTATACTTAAAAACACAACCAAAACTAATGTATGTAACTCGATATTGTGTCCAACATAATTATGTTTTCGAAAACTGTTTAGTGACATAGAGTGTATATCGATGCGATTACTGTACTTATTAAATAGTCTACTCAGTCTAGCTATCGAAGAGTTGGAACCAAGCAAAGTTCTTCGAAATAGAGGAACGACGGGGTATATAGGGCTACGAGGATATCTTTTTGGAATTCTAAAACGGATACAACTAAGAAGTTGAGGACAGTCTATACGGTGTCTTAGAATGTTATAGAGGTAAACTAAGTCTAACAATTCTCTACGGTTTTCCAATGAAAACATTTTAAAATTATTGAGCCTATTATTATATGAAATACGGCTCCTGGCTACTCTTTCAGAAGATGCCAAATGCCAAAGAAATCTTTTCTGCCAGCGTTCCAATCGCAATGAATGAGCAGCATAATGAGGTCTCCAAACCACACTACAATATTCTAGAATGCTCCGTACTAATGAGTTATACAATATTTGTTTTGTTTGGTACTGGTGAAAGATCTTTCCATTTCTTATAACGAAACCAAGCATCTTAGACGCCTTTTTAGCAACGTGGTCATAATGCGGTACAAAGGTTAGTTTACTGTCTAGCACAACTCCCAAATCCACAATTTTATAAACTTCATTTAAAAAAGTATTATTTATATTATAAGATGAATGTATAATGTTATATTTTCTATGAAACTTAATATGGTAACATTTGTTAACATTCAGTTCCATCTTGTTGACCATGAGATCTCTTATAATGTACTGTAAGTGTTAATAATGTAAACATACTTGATTTTGTATAAGCGAATATACGTCACACTGCAGAACTCTCATCTTTGGCCATATAGTCCACCACGCTGGCCTAGTGCGATTTGGCCGACTTTAAATACCATACAAATTCTTATAAATCACATTATCATTAATACACGCATGAATCCGAAAAGCAACATGTGTCCTGGGATTCGACCCCGCGACCGCGAACATGTTGGCAGCTGCGCACTCTACACTCGATTTACTATCACATTAATCTTACATACTAATATTGATTACAATCAGATTCATGGTCTTCGTTACATATTTATGATATATAAGGGTTTGACGTCGAAATACAAATTTACAATATCGGCTAATGTTTACCTTCACGGCAATAACGGATATTAAATGACATAATGGTATTTGTTATGATGATTTACAATGCTTTATTCAGTATTCCTTGTAAAGTAACGATCTATTTTCATATATAGTGTGTCTAATTTCTATTGCCATGCGGCGAAATTTGGAACTAAAAATAAATTTTGAAAAATATCATGGTTGTCTGTAAGACATTGCCTTTGAGCGATAAGACCACCAATTGTACTTTTATGATTATGATTTTCGTTTTATTTGTACTTCTTTTTGTATGCAATATAGTGTATAAATAAATAAATAAAATACTTTATGCATTGTTTGAGATGTGTTCTTATAGTATAAATAACAAGAACTGATACTTATTAACTAATAGTATTAGAATGTAAAATAAAATAAAATGTGAAGCGAGAAATGTATTTAATATTTTGACAACAGAACAAAAATCGTAGACGATAATTTGATACATCAATTTCATTCAGAAAAAAAGATACATAATTAATTGTCTTTTATGGATTGCTGTTGTTTGATGTGAATAAGGAGAGGTGTCTTGTGATAATATAATTATTGAGGATGATTTTAATTATATATTTATAGTTTCCAATAGGATGATACTAGTCAGAAATAAATTTATGATTTGGATAATACATAAAATTAAATTTTCATATTCAAATCAATAAATCTGCATACATATACGTTCCAAAACTGTAGCGTCTGACAAAATTATTTATGCTAACAAGACGAGACCCGACAATATAATAGAGGGTCCTTTGTACGGTCCCTTACCTGTCTTCCCAGAGTACGGACATCGGAATTCCTCGGAATTAATAAGCCCTTCACTCGGCTGTGGATTTTGGAATATTTACCGCACGAATATTTGGTTCAGGTGACTTCATCTTATGTGACGCACGACGTTGCGGTCCGGTCAGACGTTTCTGATATTTCATGTTATATATATATATTGTTATTTATGTAATTAGGGTATTTACTAATATTAAGTAATATTTTTGGTAATTTGATATTGGCGGTGAAGTTATGATTAGATAAATAAATACTCCCGCTGTGTTCTACCGCCGGTATCACGGTGAGTGCTCTGAATAATTGTTCAACTTGATCCCCTCCTCTCCATTCCTAACCAGAACCACGCGTGCTGGCTTGCAAAGCCATGGCTTGATGGTCCACACCATCCCGGCGTGAACCAAACGGTTCTCAAATTCTTTTTTATGCCGCACGTCAGGCTGTGGAATGGTTAGCCTTCTCACGTGTTCCCTCCTTCCTATAATCTTGGGTCCTTCCGCCGTAGTGTGAAGAGGCATCCAAGCAGGCCGACATAACTGTGTCTATTGACTTGGGGCTGCCGTCCGATGCCAGTAGACACTCTGCCTGGGCGGCATTTGCGCTCACCATCAGGCGCAATGCGACCACTACGCCGGTCCAGTATAAAAAAAAAAGTCGCATACAGTACTAACCCAAAATAAGATCAATTGAGTCTTAGGTATTAAAATTACGAGAGACTTTTCAGTCTCACAAACATCTAGATCCGAAACAAATATATATGGATTGAAACATGATTTTAACAAATAGACATAAACTCCCGCCATTTTTCCAAAAGGTTTGGCATAGGTTCCCCTACTAGTAGGAATACACCAAAACACATAAGTTTCAACTGGTGTATTCCTTCCCATGGTGTGATAGAAGGAGTCTATCGCCTTATCGTTCACAAATTGACTCCGGGCTGATAATGAATAGAAAAAATCATAATGACTTTGTCCCACACGGGATTCGAACCCGGGACCTCAGCTTTGCAATCAGTGTTGTAACCATACCATAGTATAACTACGACATCGAAACAGTAATTTACGATTTTTAGTCGAACAAATTTGAATTAGTTTTACGTAAACTTTTTATACACAATTAATTCCCAACCAATTGGTTGAAAGAAGTCGTTAATCAGTGAAAAATAGTGCAAACTAACCATTTGCAATTGTCACGAAGTATTTAGAACATGTTGGGCGAGCGCATTTAATTGGACCGTTTGGTTGAAATCTCTTTGGGACGTCGTCTGAATAGATTGCACTCGAATCAGCTTCCGTCTTAACATCTGTTGGTTCTTAGCGCTTAGTTTAATTAGTGTTGATGCTGGTGGAGTTTTAAAGCTTGATTTCTTTACAAAATTCATCATCGTCATCTTAAGTAACATGGAGACTATTGAAAATAGGCTTTCTTCAAAACATTGCTATAAGATTTAGGTATGAAATTAATTAAGAAGTCTGCAATTAAGATAATTTAGGGACTTTTTCCAAACTTAAGCGATCAATTAAAAACATTAATCTGAATTTCGCGCGATCGACAAATACCTCGATATCTAATTAAAATTTATATGTAAGGGAAAGTTTTAATTTTAAATGAAGGCATCTGTTCCAGACGCAAACATTTCCAAAGCACCAATTACACGAGTTACGAAAAAAAAGTTTTTTAATAGAACTGAGCAAATTTATCCAAGGATTCAGTGGAATTGCTTCAATGGGGAAAGTTGTTGATGGCGCCTGCGTTTTTAATACCAAATCGATTCTGCCCTGAACGACCCAGGTGAAAGAATTGTGGAATAATTTTACACATGAAGTGTCACCGTTTCATCAAACTTTCGCTAGAGTTTTCTATAAAACTGATACGGTTCGCAGATTTTTGAAATTTAACGATCTGCCAACTAACTTCGGCGTCATTAAAAATATATAAAATTTTGTAACAGAGATTTCATCTAGACTTAAATTCTTAGAGACGTGAAACGATAATTTCTACATATAATTTTCTCATGATTTTGCGTGCTTATAGCTAAATGTAATCGCTATCACTTTTGTTACAGTAAAGCCACTGCAGAATATTGACCCTTTCCCAATTATTACAATAGCAACCTGCTGGAAGCGGATCGCATCCAAACATTATCTACAGCCTTTATTAGCTCTTCCGTCCACCTTAAGGCTAGACATTCGACGACACATTTGCGAGTACATGGCCTCCTCACAAGAACCTTTATTTTTGTTTATTTATTTTATAAAAACTGGAAATAATACGCTGTTTGTGCAATCATACTTCCTCTATTCTCTTCCAACATCATGTAGATTATCACAAGGCTCTCTACAACATACAACTCGCATATTTAAATGCCTACTCTTAAACAACCACAACAACCACAGCGGAATAATCACCCAATTCGGCCATCCTTCAAATCAACCGTTGAAAACTCTGTTCTGTGTTTAAATTCTTATTTTCTTATTCTTAATATAACTACCAAGTGCGTGGTGGCCTGTTGGTAAACGGACTAGACGCGGCTGCCAACATTTACACGGTGGTCGCGGGTTCGAATCCCGGGGCACACCTCTGACTTTTCGGAGTCATGTGTGTATTGATAGTCAATCACCACGCACTAAAACGGTGAAGGAAAACATCGTGAGGAAACCTGCATACCATAGCGATTCATAAGAATTTCTATGGTATGTAAGTCTGCTAACCCGCACTAGGCCAGCGTTGTGGACTATATGGCCTAGCCACTCTCAATCGTATTCTCGATTGTAGAGTAGGCCCGTGCCCTGCAGTGGGACGTATATGGGCTGATACAGATACAGAATATAACTACCAGAAAAATCGTCACACTAGAATAGGTTGCTTTACTCATCGCCCAAAGAAATCATCCGTTACATTTTTTTGTATATCACCTCAAATATAATACCATAACAGCTTAAATCTAAGGCACATTGAACCATACCTACATACAGCTACTAAAACTACACATAGAATAAACAATAAAATAAAACATAACTAGAATACTATTTAAAAAGTATTTTAATAGAGATATTGAAGTAATTAAGCTTCAGCCAAATCAATCCTCAGTTCGCCCGGCTATTTTCCCTACCTATTACCACGAAATTAATATAGCCTTGTGTAAAATAATTATGCAAGCTTTTGTACATATAAATTTTACTTAATTACAAATTTATTTTGCTAGCAAATATTTTGCATCAAATAATTTAGCACACATATTTTCGAAATGAATTTAACTTTATAATCTCAGCAACACAATAAGTATGACTTTAATTCGTATCTAATAATAGAATCTGTAAACAAACAAAACAACTTTTCTTCGAGTTACAATACTTAACATTTTTCCAACAAAAATCCCTCTGCCATTAATCTAATTGCCTGAATTTTAGAACCATTAAGTAGGCTTAAAGATTTAATTATTTATTCACATTTTAAGGAGGATCCCTTGAGCGTAATGGAATTGAATTTCTTTCCAGTAGAACCTCATTAGGTTCCTTTTATTGCATTTTGTTTGACAACTAATAGTTTAATATGAACTTCACGAGATGTGTTATAAAGTACATATGTAAATATTGCGTTCATAACATCTAAATTATCTAGTTGATTTCGAAACACATGTGGAATATATTAATGGCTTCAATATATCATGACTATCAGCCTATATCCCTTCAAATTCACGCATCTCATTACCAGCTATCTAGAGAAGCGGCTATCATAATAGCTGTTGGAAGGTCTAGCTTAATTTGTACCGTTTTATTCCATGAAACGGTCACCGATTAACTTAATGGGGACATTGTTCGAAAGATCTCGAATAGCAATCGCATCGTTACAGTGTAATTAGGAAAGTGGGGGTGAAAACGACGTGTACTAAAGATTTCCTATAAAAACTACTAGGTGAGATAATGAGCGATCGCAAACTTAATTGTCTTTTTATGAATTAGTTCTTGCAGTTCCGATCACTTTGTGTAGTTTGTCCGTGTTTTTGAGATGATGTTTTTCAGTGATTCATTGGTTCGGTTTGTATTGGAATTTGTATCGAGCAATAGTGTTTTTAGTTAATAACTAGAGTTAAAAATATTATATTTATTTGCTGATATGTTGCCGATATTGCAAAATGCAACAAAATATGACACGACAATGCAAGATTTATGTTACTACAGTGGGTAGCCTTTTCTCTGGCTTTGCTGGATACGCCAGGGTTTTGTTCCCGCTTTGCTGCAGAGGGAAGAGAACAATTTTTTGTTTACAACCCCTCGTATTTGTTTTTATTTTTGATTAATTTCGGGTTAAAGACAAGCTAGCGTCCCTGAGAGACACGCCGAGCTCCGGAGCTGGGTGTTAATTCTTTGCTTGTCACTGTTGATCCTGGCTGACATAAGTTGCAGTGGTGGGTGTGAGGGTAGGAAAATCTTTCTAGCCCAAGGGCTAATGAACCATGGTTCATTAATGTTTTTAAGTCTAACAAAAGAACCAGTCACTTCATAAGTCAAATATTTCAACATTAGAATTCACTCACTAAATATAATGTACAATCCATTACTACACAGTAAGAATAAAATATGTCATAACATCGCTTCTTAATAGTTAGAAACTAATTCGAGTTTACTAAAGCAGCATAATATTCAAAGTTACTTTCCAGTTTCATGCTGATCACTTTAAATTTCTTTTAACACAAATATATTTAACGATTGTTTCCTCAGGTGTGCGGATAATTTTTTATCCGAAGAACTTTTCAACTCAGAACGAACAAACCTTTATAAAACATTCCCGAACCGAAACTCTCACCTTCAAACAAAAGATATAAAAGTGTCCCGTACAATTCATAGATAAATTACACCTCGGTTTAAAACGCTGATGTGAGAGGGATGGGTATATGCGGGGAAAAAGGAGAGAAGATGTTACCCGACATTTATCATTAAGGGTAACAATGCTTTTTGCGGGATTTTCTTCAAGAATCTAAGAGATTAATGAAGGTGGCAATAACGCGGCACCAGCCGATAAATAACAAAATAACGCACGCTCCCTTAACGACTTAGATTAATAAGAAAAATTAGGTATTGGTAAAAATGAATGGAATATACTTATTGTTCTTGCCATGGCGGCTGAAGAAAATAATAATAACTCTTTATTATAACACCATATACAAAAGATAAACAAAAGACAAAAACAAAAGAAAAAAAGAAGAAAACAATAGTTATAAAACATAACGTTGGTGATATAACTGGCGGTCTTATCGCTTTAAGCGATCTCTTCCAGACAACCGGTTGGTAAAGGAAAGATCCAATGGTTATGGACGGTGCTTATTATTAACAATAAACTTACATACAATATAAATATATAAATACCGATATAAACGAATAAATGCAAGATATGATACACTTAAATACAATATAATACATAAACATACATATATTCATAACAATAATAGTACTGTATCAGCCCATATACGTCCCACTGCAGGGCACGGGCCTACTCTACAATCGAGAATACGATTGAGAGTGGTTAGGCCATATAGTCCACCACGCTGGCCTAGTGCGGGTTGGCAATAATAGTGAATGATGATAAATCTATTGCGAAAGGTAGAAAGCTTTCACCCTTGATTTAAATATTTCCAGCGAGGACGATCGCTTAATTGTAAGAGGCAAAGCGTTCCACAGCCGCACTGCCTCAACAGTAAAGGAACGGTCATAAAATGACGTCCTATGTGCTGGAAACTGCAACATCAGATTCTCTGATGACCTAAGACAATGTGAATTAGCAGTATGTAGGAAGTTAAAACGTTCCTGAAGGTAGCGCGGAGAAGAGGGATTAAACAGAACACTGTAGAGAAGAAACAGGATATGAGCATTTCGGCGACGGCGTATAGGGAGCCACTTGAGCCTGTTACGATATTCAGAAACATGGTCATATTTGCGCAAACCAAATATAAACCTGATACAAAAATTTTGAAGGCGCTCAAGCTTATTTAGCTGGGCCTCAGTAAGATCGAGATAGCTGGTATCGGCATAGTCGAGAATAGGGAGCAAGAGAGCTTGTGCAAGCGCAATCTTAGTGGTAGTCGGAAGAAAATTACGCAATCTACGCAACGAACCAGCAGAGGCAAACAATTTACGACTAACTGCCACTATTTGAGGGTCCCAAGTTAAACTGCGATCGAAAATAACACCAAGATTTTTCACAGTGTCGCTAAACGGGACCACAACCCCTTCTAGCAGCACGTGAGGCAAAAGAGACCAGTCGATCTTGCAGATAGTTCTTGGGCTTCCTATAATAATGGCTTGTGTTTTTGTTGGGTTCAATTTAAGGCCATATGCTTTACTCCACTCGGATATTGCATGAAGGTCGCTATTCATCAGACGAATAGAGTCATTCAGCTGGTCGAGCGGAGATTGACGATAAAGTTGAAGGTCGTCTGCATAAAGGTGGTAGGAGGAAGAAAGATTACAAGAAATTGAATTAATAAACACTGAGAAAAGAAGGGGAGATAGGACGCCACCCTGAGGAACACCGGCAGATGTGTTGCACCACGAGGAAACCGAATCCCCTAGGCGAACACACTGACGGCGACCAAACAGGTAACTATGAAACCATTCAATCACAATTGGAGATATGTTGAAGGAGCGAAGTATAGCTATGAGAATGTCAAAATCAACCGTGTTAAATGCATTGCTAAAGTCTAGGAGTGTCAGCACAGTTAACTGACTGTTTTCCATCCCCAGACGAATGTCGTCGGTGATTTTGACAAGTGCAGTAACTGTGCTGTGCCCAGGACGAAAGCCGGATTGAAGGGGATTGAGGAGATCATGTTTGGCGAGGAATGAGCTTAACTGGTTATAGACCAGACGCTCGAGGACTTTAGAAAGAAAAGGAAGAATGGATATTGGACGATATTCCGAAAAAGATTTAGGGTTAGGTTTTTTTGGTAAAGGAATAATCTGTGCTTCCTTCCAGGAGCAAGGAAACACAGCATTGGAGATGGAATAATTTAGTATATGACAAAGGACAGGAAGAACGGAATCTAGGATGGGAAGAAGCATATTGCGGCTGATGCTATCCATCCCAACTGCATTAGATGCTATTGAGACGATACTCCTCCGAACATCACAAGTAGTAAATTGACGAAACACAAATGTAGAAAGGCCAGGAGCAGAACTTTGTGAAAGGTAATTAATAGTGGATGCTTTAACTGCATCATCAATATGTGAAGTACAGGAAAAGTGCTGGTTTAACAAATTAATGTCCAAATTGTTTGGAATAGTCTCTTTACGAGGTTTACCAACTCCTATTGACCTCAGGAACTTCCAGACTTTAGCCGATTCCTCGACTTGAACAGAATTATGAATATGGCGTCGTTGAGCGTCCCTACACACCATATTGCAGCGATTTCTAATTTTAGCGTAACGTGCCTTGTTTGCCTCTGTTGGATGCAACTTATATCTGCTTTTGGCTGCAGACTTCTTACATTGGAGGTCTTTGATGTCTTTTGTGATCCAGGGAGCAGGTAAGTGTTTTATTTTAATAGCTCTTAAAGGAGCATGAACATTGTACAATTGAATAATTGTCGAGTTAAAAATTTCAACTTGCTCATTGATTGAGTTAGCCGTTATCACAGGTGCCCAATCAATAGCTTTAGCATCCTTTAAGAAATTTTCTTCGTTCATACCACCAAAATTGCGTTGCAGAATAACTGTAGGTTTTGATTTAGGAGGCCGAAGTTTATATGACATACTTGGCCACATGCTCTAGCGATGAAATAATGATTAGATCAAGGAGAGAAGGGGTCGAGTTTGGAAAATGATGGGTAGCACAAAGAGAAAGTATATGCATGTTGCTCGACTTTACAATTATTTCTAGAGAGGAGGAACGACTATCTTGCTTAAGTAGGCAAGTATTAAAGTCACCCATAATTAAAGTATGACTATAATTGGGTGTTAAGTCCTCTAAAATCTTTTCGAAAGACGAAAAATAGTTTACTCGCACAGAGGGGCTATAATAGACTCCGAGAAGTACTTTTGTACGGCCCAAAGCGACTTCAATAAAAAGATGCTCACCGACATTGGGTTGAGGTGGTTGGGTGGAGGCGCTAATCACAGAGAAAGGAATGTGTGCGCGTAAGTAAATAGCTACTCCACCACCGCCACCACCAATCCTGTCATTACGTATCAGGTTAAACCCGGGTAGGGTATAGGATATAGAGGGTAAACAGGGTTTAAGCCAAGACTCGGAGACTAATATAGCATGGATGTTTTTTACGTCAAACGATACCAGCATATCAGAAAAATGAGCCGGAATGCTCTGCGCATTAATATGAACTACATTCAAATTCTTAGGCACATCAGAAAAATGTGAATCCAACGTTTCCGAAAGCGTAGGGATACTCGCAAAGCTATCTTCGCAAAATACTTTCGGAAAATACTTCGGTTTGAAATAAAAAAATCTACAAATTGATGATGGATAGCTCATTTCTAGATTTATTTAATTTGCTAAAGATGCACGTTAATTATATTTTTATTCGATTTATAAAAACTTCTAGACTGAGCCGTTGTTGAAAACTAAGACCTTCTTATTATAATTTTATTAACTAATTATAATTCAAGGCAATACAAATTCAGACAATGCCATTTTAAAATTGGTTTATTTGTATGCAAAGCTATTCTAATTTCAGATAGCAACAGTCGTAAACAACCTCCACGTGGCCCATTATAAAAAGTAATAGCTTTATTATCTGGAAGAGATGGCAATAGTAATCTAGAAAATAAAACAAAACACTACAAGAAAAAGTTAAATGCGAAGACGATCTAGCCAGCAGTAGACGAAACTCAAGCCGAAGATTAAACTAAAGAAAAATATAAAACATCAAAGAGCAATTTTCGACATTTCTCAAGAAAGAAAATGGGCAAAGGCTGATAATGAGTGTTCAAGATTGCCAATATACATTTGAAGCTCGCGACAATAGGGGCGAGTTGTATTGAAACACCAAAACCCTTAAATAAGATGGGCCAGCGAACTTCTCCGATAGTCACGGCACCTACATAAAATTAACCAGTTTCAGTATAATTACAAAGTTTGTTAATGGCGAAAATTGCCTGCAATCAGCCTAATGACCAAGTTATTTGAAAGGCTGTCGCTCCAATCCAAAAGGAAATAAACCGTGAATTTATTTACAACATCAAAATATGCTAATTCCTTTAATAAGACCAAAATTGCACCCCAATCAAAGTTTGGTAACTAAGGAATAATGCGAAAACTTCCGCAAAGTCCGTAGTTCAGTGGTAATGCAAAATAGAAGGCAATGCTATTTGACTGTAAAGCAATTTTGTGCCTCTTTTGAGCCAGAGTCTTGGTATGTATATGCCTCTTTATAGATAAATAGATATCTCAAGACTGCTACCGAAAACGAAGCTGGGTGGTAGTTTTAGTGACTTCAGACACATTGCAACAGAAAATGTTGAAAAAAAAAGCGACAATTTTTTCGTCGTATTTGGATGGTATATTCATTTTTTTCCTAAAATAATAGTGTATACCCTTTTATTTATAAGGACTCTAAGGTATAAAAGAGTTTAAATTATTATTTTAGCAAAACCTATGGATTTACCACCCAAAAATTACGATATTTAAAAAATCATAAAAAAATATGTCGCGGGTTTTTGCGAAAATTTTAGTTGTATTGTGTTTGCACTCACTAAAACTACCACCCGGCTTCGTTGTCGGTAGCAGTCTTGATATACCCAGTATATACCGGGTACATTAAGAGTGCTACCGAAAACGAAGCCGGTGGTAATTTTAGTGACAAACACAATGTAACTAAAATTTTCGCAAAGAAACGCGACAATTTTTTTTATTATTTTTTAAATATCGTCGAGTTTGGGTGGTAAATCCATAGTTATTTAAAAGCTTGCGTACCATAGCGTCTTTAAAAATAAAAAGGTGTACACTATTATTAAAGAAAAAACGATGTATTTACCACCCTTATACGACGATAGAAAACAAATAACAAAAAAATTCGTCACAATTTTTTGCACAAAATTTAGTTGCATTGTGTCTGAAGTCACTAAAACTACCACATAGTTTCGATTTCGGTAGCAGTCTTGATATCTGTATCTGTATCAGCCCATATACGTCCCACTGCAGGGCACGGGCCTACTCTACAATCGAGAATACGATTGAGAGTGGTTAGGCCATATAGTCCACCACGCTGGCCTAGTGCGGGTTGGCGGACTTACATACCATAGAAATTCTTATAAATCGCTATGGTATGCAGGTTTCCTCACGATGTTTTCCTTCACCGTTTTAGTGCGTGGTGATTGACTATCAATACACACACGACTCCGAAAAGTCAGAGGTGTGCCCTGGGATTCGAACCCGCGACCACCCTGAACATGTGGGCAGCCGCGTCTAGTCCGTTTACCAACAGGCCACCACGCACTTCACGCAGTCTTGATATACCCCGTATATATATATATTTATTTATTTAACAAAATAAACTATTGTAGTTATGTTATTTAAACTTTAAGGTCTATTTAAGGCATGACATCTTCGATCAAATAGCTAGATTATAAGAAATAGGCTAAAAAACGACAAGAGAAATTAAAGCACAAATAAGCGAGTGGTTTCATTTGATTTTAGTATGGGCCAACCACAGCCAACGAGCGGACATGTTAAAAAACCTCAGTGTGCTTCAAAAACTGTGAAAATAACCACCGGAACAGTAAGGTTTTAGGTGTAGTGTCTTTCTTTCGGTAAGTACATATCAGTTTCAGTTTTACAGTACTTGTAGTATAGTAAACTCTTGCCATTTTTTTGGGCAGTGTTTGTATGCAAAGTTGAATTTAGTACTATATTTGATCAAAGCATGGTATAGAAAACCTCTATGCTTACAATTACAAATATTGAATGAAAAGGTCGGCTTGATCCAGGTGGCACCACCGTGTCATAAAAACTAAAAAAATACGTAAAGTGACGGCTTTTCTGTTGTTCCGGTGAGTGGAATTTCTGGAGCTGAACAAACTTTATTCCTCTCGTCCTTATCAATTTTCTTTTTATCCCCTCTATGAGCGATCAAGCAACGTAACATTGATTTGGTTGTTGGAAATATTCACGGCGGTTATCACTTAACCCTTAGGTAAACCTATGGCTCTCACTTTATTTTATTTTCTTTTCTTATGTCTATCCCATGGTAGTCGGTAAGAGACTACCTCGAGCGATACGACCGCCATTTTTACTTGAATATTTGTTTAGTTTAAGATTTAATGGGTACAAAAAAGGAAAACAAAATACATAATTTGTTTCCTAATTTGCCGTAAAATAAAAATTAAATATCTTATCCTACGTTGATTGCTGCATAAAAAAGTATTTTATGAAAAAGAGGAAATGGACGTGATAATTCTTTAAATTAGATATAATGGGATGTAAAATATTATTTTCCCCAAGCTAAAGGTTTAGGATCGAAACTTTCTAATATATTAATTTCAACAACACAGATAGAAGAATAAAATATTTGGAAGCGGCAAGATTTCGCGTGATTGTAAGCAATACATCTAGTGAGAGCTGCGCATTCATTAATCTTTTCGCGCTACGAAATCTGGCTCAGTGGTTTTGGCTGCTTCACTACGGTTGTGATGGACCTAATTCTTCCTAAAAAGATATATCCTTTTTTCAGAATAAATAGATCTATTAATACTATAAATCACGAATATATAGGACAATCATCATCATCATCATCATCATCATCATCATCATATCAGCCACAGGAAGTCCACTGCTGAACATAGGCCTCCCCCAATGATCTCCACAATGACCTGTTGGAAGCGGCCTGCATCCAGCAACTTCCTGCGACCTATAAGTTAAAATAGTTTTAAGCAGCTTGAGTCAGAAAATACTCAGTCAGAAATGTTTAGAAGTAAATACACCCAGTAACCACACACGCTAAGATAAGTCTTGCCTGGTATTAGGAACCACAAGAGACTTTTCGGTCTTGCAAATAGACAGACCTGAAACAAATGCATTTCGATTACAAACATTTGTGTCGGTACTGGATTGAACCCGCCTTCTCCCGTTACATAGCCAACTACACCACAGCGTCAATAAACTAACTCCATAAGGAAAAGATGATTAAAAACTCTTACTAAAGTAACAGAACAACAAAATTTAACTCATAATATTTGTCGCATATAAAAGTTTTATCACTTTACTGTTTATCACATCTGAGACTCTTTGCTGGCTATAAAACAAGTAAATTGCACAGCGGGAAACTTTTAAAATCTCTGTTACAGTTTTGAAACGCATTAGTATCTACTTTGAAATTTTTAACGTAACCACTTTGCGCGCCACGCTCCGTAAACGAAGAAATAGAGCACTATTAAAATTGCATTGTAGCTGATTAAAAATAAAATGAATAGATATGTGGTTCTTTGTATTCTTATTGTTATAGTGAGTTGTAAGGACTTGTATTCGATTTTTCTTAAAGCACACCACTTTAATTTAATGTACTTTATACTCTTTATCGTACACTAGGGGCTTGGCCCAGCTCTGAACGTGTGAACTACGTTTTTCTTTAATATCCTATCGCTTATAACCATCAGGTATAATGTAGGATTCTAATGATGAAATAATTTCTCAGAACGGTCTAATAGTTTCAGAGCCTAATAAATGCAAAGAAATAATAAGTTTTTTCCTTTTTTATAATATTAAATTAAATATAACAAAATATAAAAATAAAATATTACAACGGATGGCCATATCAATCAATGTGAGTTTTTCGCACAGAAAAATATCTATAGGAGCTCCTATAGATTATCCTATATGGCAACTGCCAGCGACTTAAAATGTACCTTCCACTGCCAAATTGCTTTCTTTTAAATTTGGGAATGAAATAAGTTTCTTAGTGAGTACCTAGTACTCATTATTACTCCTTCGTGGATAAGGGCATGCGCTTTTATAGATACAAACAATGTTCACGCCTGCACACCATAGAGGTAGGCAGAGACTGTGGATATCCGATATGCTCGATCCTGACATACCACTTTCGTTTTGTCCACTTTCATAAATATTTCAATGAATTCTCGTCGGTTCAGGGTTATTTTTTTTCTTTTATTTTATGTATAAATTGGCTTACCAACTAAATACATAAACCAAGTCTACACTTATGTATATTTGCAAAAAAAAAATGATCTTATAATATGTATTAAAATTAGAGGTTAACTCAGCATTAATTAACTTATACAGTTGTTACTAATATAATTTAAATATACAACTATTGACACAATGTATCCAAATTATTAATTTACAATATGCTATTTGCAGTTTAAAATTGCTAACTGTAAAATTCTTGACAACGCGACGTAGAGGAAAAAATTCAATAACAATTTTGTTGGTTAAAAATTACGAGTACAAAACAATTATTACAATTTGACTATGAAAAACCGTGATAATATTTGTGAATATCTCTATACTATTAAGAAAAAATTGAACATTAAAAATTTTGAACAAAATTTATCATAATTATTTTCCTAGTGTTTATTGTTACATATAGCCTTTTCTCATTTCACACCATTGAGGAAGGTCCTCGCTTCCTTCCATACAAAATAGCAAGCCACTCTGCAAAGATCCCCTTTTCACATAGCTTCAGGGCGTCCTACACTAAGTTTACCGAGCCACGGTCTCCACTCTAGAACGCATTAATTTTACATTTTTCTTAAGTTCTTGTGCTGGGTATAAACATGTATATTCAATACTGGACATTATAAATTCCCATGAAAGCGTAGTTCAAAGGCTTGAAGAATCATCATCATCATTTCAGCCATAGGAAGTCCACTGCTGAATATAGGCCTCCCTAAAGGATCTCCATATCGACCTGTTGGAAGCGGCCTGCATCCAGCGACTTCCTGCAACCTTAGCCAGGTCTTCCGTCCACCTTGTAGGCGGGCGTCCGACATTTTGCTTGCTTGAATAATAGACAGTTCTTATCTTTCTGTTCTATTCTTTAAATGAATAAAATAAGCTACAACGATTCTGGCTCGAAATGAAATAGCATTCTTTTCTTCATTCATTCATTCATTTATTCATTCATTCATTCAGCCCATATACTTTCTTCCTTATGTAATTGAGAGGCCTTATGTTATAATTCACCCTCTTCCCCAATTGCAAGTTAGTCAACATTATGCACTAAATCTTGTAACAATATTTACGTTTTGCGAGTAAGGTAATGAGTCAAGTGAACACTGAATACATGGTTATATTTGTGGTTATATTGATATATTGTATTTAATTCAAACAGTTTTCTAACCACTTTAGGTAACATTGTATTTATTAAAAACAAAACTGCCGGTAGATTGATACAAAAATCATGTTTTTAATATTTAAGGTAGGTAATTTTTAATTTTTGATAACGAAATGTGGGTGGGTTAAATACCATATGTAAATATCATGCTGTATATGAGAAAAAGTTTCAAAAAACCCAATTCATTCCCTAATATTCCCAAAGCAATATCGCAGCATAATAAAAGCTCATTCTATGTGAATGGAAATTAAATCGCCTATACACATTGGAATACCCAGAACTAGTCTATAGATAACGATTCTGAAGACGATTTTCCGAGAATTCAAATCTTATGAATTCTAATACCTTCGCATTGAATGAATATTTTTTACATATTCAAAACGTTTTTTAGCTATAAAAAATATCTTTGGTTGATACAAAAATGCCGTTTGATGGACTTAGTATTGCCTTATGATTGAAAAACAGATTATTTCAAGGTTCATATTTTCGTAATCTTTTTCTTTCTGTTTTATTAAAAGTCAATTTGTACAGCTTCTTTGATTTCAAAATATTAGGTTATGTAATTAAGTGGGAAT
The DNA here is from genome assembly GCA_023078785.2 of Hyles euphorbiae. NCBI lineage: Eukaryota > Metazoa > Arthropoda > Insecta > Lepidoptera > Sphingidae > Hyles > Hyles euphorbiae. The sequence goes on along the minus strand of CM041039.1, from coordinate 11,378,465 downwards.
AGATTCGTGGAAAGACTCAATATTTTTAGATGATTTGATTGGGTAATCATCTCGTTATTAAGATTTTATAGCAGTTCTTGTTACATACAAGATATTCATTTGCAGAGAAATTTTGTAACAATAGATCTCTCTCTAGCGTGATGGACTATATAGCCTAACCACTCTCAATCGTACTCTCGATTGTAGAGGAGGCCCGTGCCCTGCAGTGGGCATATGATTTTGTACAAATCTCTCCAGCGATAGTATTGTGGAATTTTATATTTATCTTCATTTATTATTAACTCATCCCATCTCACGACTGCGCTTTTATTCATTCCTGGAACTTGCCGTGTTATCAGACTTTGATGAAAAGAATTTATCGCTATTATCATACGCATATTTCAAGAGTAACAGTTTACACAAAAAAAGACACTACCAATTGAAAAATAAAAAATTACCACGCCAAAGCAAAAACTTTATTATTTTCCCAGGACTTGTACATGTGGATTAATTTGGTTATTGACTTACGGCCGATGCCAATAATCAATCGAGTAAAATTAGATTGAAGTCAATCTGTTTTGTTGTCAATTGTTTTCTACTTTTCGATTGGTCTCCTGTCATGTTGCCATAGTTTATTCACTACTGCGATTGATTATTGGCAATATAGTATCAGAAAAACGATTGAGCTGTCAATCTAAAACGGCAAATTTTGGATTGGGTTTGTTTATTGGCAGCGGCTGTTAGCTAGTGCGGGTTGGCGGACTTACATACCATAGAAATTTTTATAAATCGCTATGGTATGCAGGTTTCCTCACGATGTTTTCTTTCACCGTTTTAGTGCGTGGTGATTGACTATCAATACACACATGACTCCGAAAAGTCAGAGGTGTGCCCTGGGATTCAAACCCGCGACCACCATGAACATGTTGGCAGTCGCGTCTAGTCCGTTTACCAACAGGCCACCACGCACTTTCCTATGCCCTATGCCTTAGGTTAGGGCATGTAGGTCCTATGCCTTATATTAATTTAAGTCTCTACATTCTAAGTGTAGTACTAGTTTTTTTTTACTGTATTCTTGTTTTTAATTGCATTTGTTATAATTGTTTCATTTAATTATATTGTGTAATATCATCAAACCACTATGCTGCTGTTATTTGCATTGACTTTATATTGTAACGCTAATTGGTTCAGACTATGATGTTCATGATGTATTTTCTTATTTGTTTTGCATGTGGTGTTTGCCTGTAATTAATTGTTGCTCTTATGATTTATTATTTAATTGTAGTCAAATATTTATGTAAGAATTAGGGTAAACAATTGTTGGCAAACCTATTAAATAAAAAATAAAAAAAAACGATTCATGCGTCTTCGGCTAATAGGTGATCTACATTAAAAAAAAAATATTCCGACGAAACCTCCTCTTTTGAAGTCAGTTATTAAAAAAATATGAATATTAAGTATTTTTCCAGTACATACTTTGCCTAAAATAATTTCACGAAAAAAATATATTTAGAGGGTATATTCAACAGAAAGTTATGGTTCAAAATGAGTTATGAACTAAAATTGACCTACGCTCTAAAATTTGAACGAATTCTAATTTATGTTCGTTATTACTACCTGCTAGAACAGTAGGTTACCCGCAAAACGAATTTGGTTACAATCTTACACATACGACTCGTTCACTCAATTTCGTGCCCTAATCTCATATGGTTAAAGTTCAAAATCTGTTTTAGTGATTGGTAAATATGACTTTGTTTTTTAAATTCAGAAAATTCCAGCGACTTTCAGTCGACGCATCAGCGTGAAAAATGCAGGAGTCAGTGCGCCCGTACCTAGTTGCCTGAAAAGGCTTGCCTCATAAAGTCCATATTGGCATGGCGCTGAGAATATTATTGTTAGTATTACAATACGGTTGTTCTCAAGTTCACACACACTTAGTATCATTTTTTATCAGTTCGAACACAAGTCACTTTATTTGTGTGTATTATAATATGAAATATCCTGATTTATTTTTAAGAACATTGTTTTTAGGACTTTTAATCGTGCTTGGTATTACAATAACCGTACTTATCACATCTTGAGGGGAAAATATATTGGATTGTTCTAGCGATGCCTTTGCCTACTTACTCAGGGATACTCATAAATTTACATACATAAAAACAATTTAAAATCGCTTATATTATTAGCGTCATAAAACGAAATATTTATAAGGTTAGATAAAAATCTATTCCAAAAATATCCACCTTACATGACCCTTACACGTTCCCATTCAGTACTAAATCAAAACAAAAACGCTATTATTTCATCCATTACAGATTCAGTCGACCTTTTTTATGGGGGCAATCAATGTGCTACTTTGATATAAAGGTCCTTATTTCAACAACGACATAAATTAGACAGACGCCCGACATTCGTTATTTACACAAGCATTAAAATAATTTCGATAAGTTTTGAATCCATTTTGGCTGATTGCAAATTGATGGACAAATACGTTTTTGGTTAAAACTTTTGTTGTTTTGTGGACACATGGATTTAAAGGTTTAACCCTGTTTGACTTGACAAAGTGGAATAATAGTTTTTGAATTCATAGGCACGCAGTTTATTATATTAACAAAATATCAACTATAAGTACGACAATCATTTTATTGTTACATTTTTCTAATTGATGTGTTCAAAAAGACAAAAGTCAGCCCAAAAATGACTATAGTACCAGCCTCAGCTTCAAAATTCTACTCCTGGGAACCGTTATAAGATTTCAAAAGCGGATACCATGACCCAGGTTTTGCATTTAATATTTAATTAAAGCACCATATTATGAAAGTGATTAATTTGCTGTCAGTCATCATAAGTAAACGCCCTCCTGCACAAAAACTTATAAAATACAGATATTACTAAAATTAATATTTACATCAAAGCAATTGCTTCATCAAATCGCAATTCTAACCTCACAATGGCGAATATTGGAGTAATTGAACCAGCTGGCGCTCACGTGCATAAAATATAAGAAAACGCTAATACCTAACAAGTGAATGTAATCAATAACTAATCCGTGAGGTGATTGATCGCAGTAACAGCTGCATGGTTTTACTAGCAAACCTTTTGTTTTAGATTGTTGAGCTCCTTTTGGTTACCTTTAATACTTTTGAATTGCTTAACTTTGGTTTTGTGAATTAGATTTAAGGGATTTGTTTGTTTGTTGTTGCTGCTATTTTTCTTTTTTTGTTTGAGTGGATCTGGTAATCTCTAGTGATTTTTATATGTTTCAAGGATCTTATTAAAATATTTGTTTTTATCCAAAAAATGAACATTTTATTTTTAATTTATGATTGTCACATTGATACCCTATAATATCTGTTGAGACTTCTCTTCGTGTTATAATAAAATTTTGGATTGAGGTTAATTGTCTATTCAATCGATTCTATTATTGTTAATGTTAATTATATTAAAGACAAAACCCATTCACAATTTATATCTAATTCCACTGAATGTAGAATTCTCGTAAATCTGACATTAAAAAGAATCCGCTAAATACCACACCCAAGTTACATTTTATCCCTTAAACATACTATTGAAACACGAATAGCTTGGGAAATAGGATTGGGTGTGACATCTCTTTACTGAATTTGTGTCAGCTGCCGTTGAATCGTTGAAACGTGAATTTTTGGGTAAGGTTAGGAAAGTAGGGTTCGTTCATGATGGATTGGAGTTTGCTCAATGATTTTAGTGTGTACGTGGCCTCGGAATACCGGCTTTGAATTTACACGCTGAGTGATTTTATTTACCACACGCTCGTATTGTTAGAGTGGATATGCTAATCGTTGTTGTGGAAGGACTATGATTTTGAATTTAGTGGGTTGTTTGGTTTTCATATTTCCGGGATTGATTGCAAGTGCTTGTACATAATCAGGATAAATCTGTATAGTTATGCTAACTACAAACTTTGCCAAAGGATCTCCAGATCGCTATATTGGAATCTTTAGTTCTTTCTTGTAAAATATCAATTTTCATCATAGTTTTATCTCTTCTAATAAACAAGTGCATGTGATGTATTGAAAATTACCATTATAAGTATGTGATATGAATGGGTTTTCATGCAAAGCTGTTGTTTTATCAATCCAACAGCTGTCTTGATCAAATTAAGAGTGGTCAACTTGCGCAGCTTTCCAATTTGCAAAAGATCTGCTCTCTATTTTATTCTATTTAATTTCAACCATCTCCTTCTAATTAATGATTAAAATTATACAAAACACAAAGCCGTCTAAAGGCCGATTAAATGTGGGTTTGCGTTCTCAGTCGTATATTTCGGTACTGCCACATTAATCTAAAACAGCACCAAAAATATCGTGTTCCAACTCATAATCACTAGCGATAGAATAACACGTAACAGCGTCGGGTCATTACACACTCCACATTGAGTGGGTGGTCCAGCACATTTACCAGTTGTTACTATCCAATAGCCGCTGTTAGTGCCAAATTGGATGCCAGCACATTATTGAAAATTGGACGCTTTGTCTCATTATAGCCGATTATGCAAGTGAAATTACGGAGCTCTAAAATAATCGTACGTACGCTCTGTTAGGTGCTGTTAACAAGCGTATTGGCACCAAGCACGGTTTAACGTTAATGTTTTAGTGTTTTGTATTTAATAAGGATTTTTTATAGGTTTGGTATTTTCAATTCACTCGCTGACGGAGTTCACAGAAGCCACTAATTTACTTATTGGTGTTAGTTGTATTATTGTAATGTCCTGTAATGTTACGTCCTACTCTACTGTATTAGGTGTACCTGTAAATAGTAGCACGTTGAATAATTAAAAAGAAAATAGCTAATATATAGAAGAGTGGAAAAACTTAATTTGTTTTGCTCAGCCCCAGGATATTGAACCCTATTTGTTGATTTTCTTGTGAAACATATAATAATTTGTTCGAAAATGTCAGCCCAACTATACAGGAGTATTTTTGCTAATTTATATAATATTTTTAAATATTTCGAGGAATTGGAAAGATGTTTATATCAGAAATGGTTACAATTTTAGGAATTCCCAAGATGTATTGAATTTTATTTTTCTGAATGTGCGTCCCGAAGCACGAAAAGGCTCGTGATCCATGATAAAAACTTTTTTAATTCGAATACCCTATCGACGTAGATTCATAATGGAATATACAACCACACAACATACTCACAATTAATCATAAAGTTACTCGTTCGCAACCATTCGTCTATAAAGATATCCACAACCAAACTTAACTCATCTATTTGAGTTACACAATCCAACTGAACAATTTTCTTAATACATCAGAAATGGCTCACGATTCCAACACTATACGAAACTATTCTGAATATAGTTAACCGCAGAGCCGTATATTATGGTCTAACACTATAATTCGTAAATTCCACCAACTGAGCGGTGTATGTATCTAAATATTGAACGGAATACAACCGTCCTAAGATAAGTTGCCGTAAGTTCTGCATACCAAATGTTTGGGGATCGAAAAGTTTGAGCGTTGCGGAGGAATGAGTAATGAATGTTGGGTACATGCGTGCTGATTTATATGTATTTATGTTTCGGCGTAGTTTATTGTTAAGTTTTTGGATTCTTTGGGAATGGAGCCAGTTTGGAAACGAGTTTTGCAATCTTTTGTTTAGATATGGGAAAGATTTTTGGACTGGATTACACAGATATTCCTTTTCTAACGTGGTAATTTAAACGTTTCTTTTACTTTATTTTAATGTGGAGTAAATTCACAGACTAAAGTATAGCACGTCAATAGAATAAAGTTTTATAATTGAGCTTATTTTTTAGATAAAAACTTTGATCATGCAATAGTCATGTGATTAAAAAAAAATTGGGAATTAAACACTTAACAACTTATAAAGCGCTGCTATATTATTTGTTGCATTTGTGCATTTATCTGCCTATAGCACAGGGTTATTTATGGTATACTCGTACTACAAAGCCGAAAGTAGTTTTTTAAGAGTCAGTAGCACAATCTATTGCACAATTTTTTAACATACGTTATATTTAGTCCCAAATACATATTAAAATTCGTCATGCCGGTTACCTTGTTGATTTATAAATATTTATAAATATACAAGTAGGTGGCCAGTACACACATCCTCGCCATAAAGAAGAAACATAATTCCCTCGCATCATTCAAGATTCGGTATATTTTGTGGTAGTGACACCGCGTGAATTTTAATTTTTGCCTTATTTTTACACGCTTTTTATTAGCTTCACCTGTATGTTTGTATGTTTGTTTGTAACCGACTTCTTTGGGCGCGATTTTGACCCACTTTAAACGGCCAGATTTCGTTCAAATTTTGCACACTTGTCAAAGACCGATGACAATACAATAATTCGATTAAAATATATAATTATCCTGATTAGATTCGCCAGGATTCATTATTCTTATAATTGATGACCATTGCTACTGACCACTAGGTGGCGTATAGATGAACATAATTTGCTACTGACTAATAGATGGCGTGATCACGTCAATAATGCATGTTTGCACTATTCATCGCCAGATGGTGTTAACATTGTATTCTTCAAGTGTTAAATGTTACTACTGACCAACAGATGGCGTTATTGATTGGAAATACAGCTGTAGATGGATGTTTTTAGTCAAAACAATTAAATAATAGTTAAAAAAAACTAAAATACACGCTTTAATAAGATATACAGGGGTGCAGGATGATAAGTAATTGTTGTAAACACCCCACGCTTTGTAACAATAAAGTATATGTATTTTACTCCATTTACTTATCTTAAATTCAGTATCAATTATTTTTACTTTTTTAGTTGTATATCTTATTAAAGCGTGTATTTTAGTTTTTTTTTAACTATTATTTAATTTCATATCAAAATCTAATTTGGATGTTTCGGCTTTGTGGTAAATAAAAATGTATATTATGTAATAAAATCCAATTCTGTTATATTGCTTCCTTATTATTATTGCTTATCTGTTATATTGCTTGCTTATTGTTAAAAATATATGGTATATACCGTCCGTTCACGTTTATCAATAAAGTGTCAAATTATAAATCGATTGTGTTCAATCTATTCAAACCCACAGCCCGTTTATCGTATTTCATGCTGCAGTTATGAAACTAAATCAATTCCCTGTAAATGCAAATATCGGCCGCTAAACTACTAACTCCGTTTATGGCTAAATTGAAATTGTGGTGTCGAACGGGAGAGAAAAACTAATTTACTGTTTTCAAACGTGGGTATTGACCTGAACAAAGGTAATTATAAGTTTAGAATTAATTTGAATACCTATATGGTATACTGGTTGTAGGTCTGTCATATGTGAGAGGCCATCTGGGTAGGTACCACCGCAATGTCTATTTCTCCCGTCAAACAACACTGCGTAAATGCACTGTTGTGTTTCGGATTGAAGGAAATTGTAGCCAGAGTAACTACTGGACATATTGAGACATTAACATCTTATGTCTCAGGATGGCGAGCGCAGTAGAATGTTGCTACTGTTTATGAGCGGTGGTATCGCTTACCATCAGGTGAACGGCTTGCTCGTCTCGCCATTCACAGCAATAAAAAAATATATTTTGTGCATTTTTAGGGGAAATGTACATTTATGATGTACAGGGGACGGTATTCAGTTTGATTATGAATAAAATAGAGCGGGAAATAATTTGTTGCATTACGATTTTTGGTAGGGAGGATGAAAGATTTAACAGTTCCATTATTTTATTGTTAAGAGAGGCGAAGTCTGATGGATATATGACATCTAGAAGAATAAGACAAAAGTTTTTTATTGAGACGACTATAGCAACCACACATACAGCACAAGCACAAAAGTTTTATTAGTAGAAACTTTACTTGATTCTGTAAAACATTCGTCTGTAATCTACATGTTAAATTTTATGTTTGTGTCCCAAATAATAATAAAGAAAAAAAAACGAAGAATAATAAAAATAGACAAAATGAGACTATTGTCTCACAAAGATAATTGTTTAATAACAAACATAAAAAAAAAAGCAACATACAGTCGAATTGAGAACCTCCTCCTTTTTTTGAAGTCGGTTAAAAATAGGCGTATTTCCATCCATAGCCAAAGAAAGTCCACTGATGAACATAGGCCTCCCCCAATTGGGGAGACGTATTTAAATATGTACAATGATTTTCAAACGCGCCAAAGGGATGCCATCTAAGTATAATTGATGAATTGTCCTTGGAATGAAAACACAGCGCTGTTTTTCAGAGACAATCCAAAAGGAAGTGACGTCGAATGACGTGCTAGCTCAAGAGAATACGTAAGTACAGAGAGTAGAGATTAATAGGCTTCTTACTTCCAAAGTGGATAGCTACGGGTTAGTAATTATGATAATAAATGTTACGCCTGCATCCCGAGAAGGTATGTAGACACTAGGAATTTTCAGTTCGCCCAAATCCCATAGCTTTGCAATATAATATTCTTTCATTTCTCTCTAAAGATTATGAACATTCAATAAGCAGCTAATTCAAATACGATTACACGTGCCATCCAAGATACCGACCATTTATCTTTCATATCCAGGCTTATCAAATTTCCTGAAATCCTTACTAGTCCCTCGCATTATAAAAATCCTCGTGGAGTTCACAAAACGTGATACACTTTCGGGTTATTTATCTTGAGGGTGTAACATTGTGTTGGCAGGTTGACGTGTACGGCGCGGTGACATCAGTTTTTCAACGTCGGCGTCGTTGGAGCGATGTGTAAGTCAAATATCGGGAGTTTTAGCGTTATCGATGATAGTGGGAAGTCATTTTGTTCGCAATACTGGCAACAATATGCAGTTTATGCTAATAGTAGTGACTTATAATTTTATCTGTATCAGCCCATATTCGTCCCACTGCAGGGCACGGGCCTCCTTTACAATCGACAGTACGATCCTTTACAATCGACAGTAGTGGTTAGGCCATATAGTTCACTACGCGAGTGCGGTTTGGCGAACTTACAAACCATAAAAATTCTTAATTATAATTTTATGAAATCATCTAATTGGTCTTAAAATCTATTAATACAGCACGAGGCAAGCTTTTGGACTATGTAGATAGTATTTATTCAGGGAATTTAACTGCAAAAATCTCAAGAAAACTTCTCCATTAAAATTTATATTCTAAATAAATCTACAATCATTGAAACGACATCCAAATTTTTCAAAATTTGAACCGTCCAAAAGCAAAGTAATTTCATCAAAAAATGACTTACGCGACGTTGCAATTCTAGTGACGACATTGAACGCGAAAAAAAGAAAATAATCTATTTTGCTTTCACATTTTCGTGATGTGCCCGTCTACGCCACGTTATCAAATATTCTTAGTTATGTAAAAGTACTGTTGTGTATTATAAAATTCATAATAATTTCTCATGTTTATTACAAACTAGCCAATACCCACGTCTGTCTGCAAATATTGCCATAGTGAGAATTTTTACATTCATATACTTTTATTAACATGTAAGTAATAAAATGGTTGATTTGTATGTATATTTAATAACTGTGTATTGGATAAAAAATAGTAAAAACTCGAAGGAGTGAACCGAATAAAATAAACAAATCACGGAGTATTTTTGTAATAAACTCATAAATATGGGTCAGTTGTTCGATTCTATAAATAATATTATATGTTAATAAAAATACTATTTATATTTATAGCGACATCGGATTTTATAAATCTCTTGAAGCGATCAAGGTATGGTATCCTGAGCGCCTAATTATTATTTCATAGATGTTGCGCATTTTGTGGCGTTATCAATAAAGGTTTTTGACACAATGACCTGAGTTACCTTTACGATTGAAGGAAATTAAATTCAGGTTCAGCTTTGTTGCTTGAAATACGAATTCGTCATTCGTTATTCGTATGCTTTTTAATTTAATTAATTATTTGGGTTAACATTATGAAAGACGCTTTTTTTGGATATGTTTGATGTTAGAATGTTTTCAAAATAAATTAATTATGCATTTATGTAAGTATTTCTAATTTTTTACTAGCGGTCCAGCCCTGCTCCGCTCGGGTGCAAGTAATTTTTTGAAATTATTCTATCGCCTGTGTTCCTCAGAGATATGGTAGGGATTAAATAATAAATAAATGAACGTATTGAATGGACAACAAGTAAAATAAACCTCAAATTAATGCACCCAAAAGTCACATACATAGTTTTCACTCCACATTAAGATGTATTGTGTTGTGGGTATCGGGAACTACGAGAGACTTTTCGGTCTCACAAACACCCAGACGCGAGACAAATACTTGTGGGCCTCACAAACATTTGTCTCGGTGAGGGGGTCGAACTCACGGCCTCTCGTTTCACAGGCGGCGTCTAAACAACTGCGCCACGGAGGCTGTCAAAATAGTGAAATAATTTTTCAAATCAGTCTAATACTTTCAGCGCCTATTCAATGTATACAATCAATTCAATCTTTCCACCTTATACAATTAGTAGAAATTTGCATTAAAAGTCCAATATAAAAAAATAACAAACAACACAAATTATTAAAACAGTTACAAGCAACGTGTTCTGTTTAAACAAAAAGGTAATTACGAGATAGTAGGTCACCAGTTAAAGATACATTTTCTCGTTTGTTTTCTTCTTACTGTGCGGGGGAACGACAATTACATTTAGATTAAAAAATATGTAGTTGTCATTGCCAACATTCAATGAAAAACTATTACTAACTCAGAGGACATTGAAAACCTTTTCCTTAAAATTTACCTTAGCTACGAGGTTTTGGCGTTGAGCAGTCACTATCACTCCAACAGAGATCTCCGAGACGTTGCCATTCTGCGGTCACCCACGTTCGCATAGAACTTGCAAACGATCAAATTGTGTGGACCCAATACATTGTCGACCAGTTTGACATATTGTATACCTGGTTTAGGTCCTTGTAACATGCGGCCGTAGTCTTTATAGCTTGGTTAAATGTATTTATGGGTATCTTTTTTCTAGTGAGTATTTTTTGTTGCAAGAACTATTGTATTATTCTAAATTATTTTATGCTAGTGTAGAGTAATAATATACGCTTAGACCTCTTCCACGATAGAAGGTCTGTTTTATGAGTCATCCATTGTGTGGACTTTACATGACATTAGTTGATTTTTTCACAAACTTTTCTAATATAATCGCTTGCATAGTGTAACAAAATAAAACTAAATGCGATATTTCGTATGTGAAAAATGATAATTCAACGCCTATGACCCGAATTGATTTTACAAAATTCACGAATGACTGACAATCCATTTTTTCACCGATTCCGTGGTATCCATCAAAATACCCATCAATGTAAAAAAAGAAGCGAAGCATTTACCCCTCAACACAGCTGGCCAGCATTTAACAAGTAGCTATGACCTATGGCCGGCCATCTATCTGAAGCGGTCGTTTAGTATTCCGTCGCGCCGCCATTGCAAACCAGCTTGCATGAATGGCCATGTGAGTCAAAAATATTTTCATGGGAGCGGTAACAAGAAATCGATTGGTGATCGTGGGTAGATTATTGAGATATTGTTGAACCTCCTTTGAATTATAAAAGGATGAGACTATAAAATTCATTCTTTTATATTTTAATGTCGTAAATAATTAAAAAATTCGAGCTATATGCGTCCCTCTTGGGGGAATGTAAAACAAATTCCTCTTTACAAAGAATACCTCAAGAGATGGCATTAGTTATTTACCCAATAAATAATACTAATCAAAGTAGAACTTCAACGTTTTCTAAAGGGCTTATCCTTCATTTACACAATCTATTGAAAGGTGCAAATTATTAATATTGGACACAAACAAAATCACAAAATCCCATATAAAATCACTGTCGAACATAGCTGGGGGTTTTCTGCAAACCTCTTATATTCAGCAAAAGGTTGTGAAACTACACAAACGTACCCACATGCCGCCTGTTCAAACAGTGATAAACCAATATGACATATTTTACGTTACGTTTAGTGGATAAATTTTAGTTTTTAGCTTTCTTTGTACGGTTTTGGTTATTATTTTATGGTTTTATTGTTTTACTACCGTTTCCGTAATTATTTTCCGCTAAACTTATTGATATGATATTTTTTCACTTCTTTACTTCTATGTGAGGTGAAAAAGTATTTCATATTATACAATAATATATACATATTATGTTTTCCTGTAATTTAAACCTTATATCAATTATATTTTAATGTGACGGCAAACTGTATTTAAAATTAATAAAGCGAGGAAATATCTTGTAAATTGTAGCAAATACATTGTCATAAACGGTTAACAGCCGCTACCAATAAACGATCCCAATCCAAAATTTGCCGTTTTGGACAGACAGCTCAATCTTTTTTCTGATACTATATTGCCAATAATCAACCTCAGTAGTGAAAAAACTATTGCAACATGACAAGAGACCAATCGAAAAGTAGAAAACAATCCAGATTGACTTCAATCTAATTTTTTCGATTGATTATTGGCATCGGCCGTAAATTTATTCTGATCAATCTGAGTCGCGTATGTTTGTATGAAAGAGTGATGTATTAGTCACTAGGGGCTCCGTAAGGATGTGTAACAAATTTCACTTGTACTCATATTTCCTGGCTTTAATACCAAGAGTCGTACCAATAAATTGGATTCCACATCAAATGAAAATCTGGCGAATTAAGTTTCTAGCCCTTTCAGAACGATGAAAATTATTTGCAATTTAGAAAAAAAATTTGGTCGGTATAAAGTGTATTGGGTCTAAAGTATCCAAAAAAAATAATTTAAAAAATCCTCCCCCTACCGTTCCCCCAGAATTGACCACGCACGTGCGTGCGTTCCCGGTTTTATCACTACTAACGCACGATCATGCATTACTATGGAAAAGCAGTAATTAAAAATGTTTTTTAATAATTATTGTATATTATTTGGGCGTAGCTGTTGGTAAACGAACCAAACGCAGCTGCCAACCTGTTCACGGTTGCCGCGGGTTCGAATCTCTCTAAGTCATCTGTGTATTGATAGTGAATCAGCACGGTCTATAATGGGGAAGGACAACATCGTGAGGAAACCGTATATCATAACGACTTGTATGAATTTCTATGGTATGGTAGTCCGGTAGCCCTCACTAGGCCAGCGTGGTAGACTATATGGTCTAACCACTCTCAATCGCACTCTAGATTGTGGAGGAGGCCCGTGCCCTGCAGTGGGACGTATATGGGCTGATACAGTACACCGTCAGCCGTAAACTGCAATAAATCACCACGGTTCCTTCCCTTGTCCTCTTGTATCACGATTAATCATAATTGTTCCTGTCCCTTGCAACTGCATGTTGTTCAGATAGTCCAAAAGCAGAATTGTATTAACATGTCAGTCAACATAGTCTGTGAGCACCTCTTTGCGGGAACTTTCTTAACCAAACATAAAAAAAACAGCAGGCCTACGAGCAGGCCCTTCCGCTCGATTCGATTTGTCAGGAAAAGCGGAATTTTTAAGCTAATATATTTCAAAATCAAGCATTAACCTATTGCTAGTTATGATGACATAGTTTTTAAGGCCAAGAGGACGTGGTTTGTTTTTAATTAATGCACTTCCCAGTGAATACTTCTATGAAGTAATTGCTAGGAACCCTCTCCATTCATCTGCAAGCGTTTTTTACAGCGTCATCCATAGGCTGGACTTTCCAAAGTGGGTTTCTACCCATTACAAAATTATGCCAAATAATTTACGAATTTCTTGGCTTGATGTACTTAAAATTGTTGCGGCTTTACGATTACAGTAAAGGTTTATGCAGGTAGCAAGGTTTTGGAAAACATACTAGTTAAAATATTTTTCGATAAAATGTAAAGGGTTCATTACTTCTCCAGCACTCGAGTACGGGGTATAATAAAAATTCTTATTGATAAAATTATTGTCTCTTCAAAGTCTCGATATTTTTCTTGGACAAACGGCGCTTTTGTTAGGCGCTACGTTTTCCGGATTCCCAGAAAGTAATTAAATATTTAAAGCATTAGACTCTATCTAGTCACGATATTATTGTGGTTGGAGCAATCCCGCAGATTTATATCTTGATCGAGAAGACGAAGAACCTCAGCTATTGGTTCTGTCACCTCATCACAAACATCCAGGTCTGAGTGACACCCACTATTAAGTAAATTTTGTAATAAATTTTCGTCTAGAGGCCGTCCTGTATAAAATAAAGTTGGTATTAGTTGAATGAATAGTTAGCTTCAACGGAAAAAATAAAACGAAAGCGCACGATCATGCGTTCAAATTTCGTGAACACGTTATGATGTCTAATATTAATAATTTTACAAACAAATTATCGTTATGCTATAGTTTAGTGTCTAAACTAGCTATTTTAACTAGAACAAAACAAATTAATCAATTTTAGACCATTTGTCAAATATTTACGCCGACCATGATCGTCCTCAAACATAACGTCCATCTTTGAACACATCTGGAATTGTCACTAACATCCCGATTCGCCGCAATTTTCTTTAATTATGTACCTAGATCATCACACGAACAATCGAGGCCGTTTCGACCCAGTAAAATAAAATTCCGCGCCAAAATATTTTTTTTTGTCGGAACGCACGCTTGGTATAGTGCGTTCTGAAAGGGCTAGAATGAATCGAAAATTTCAAAAGAAGACTTTGAACTGAAAGTTGTAATCAGAACGCAATAAACAGCTAATAGGCAATGTTTATTAACAGCTAACTAATAATATAACTTAATTGATTCTTCTAATACAAAATTAAAATTGATAATTATTTTTAGGAAATCATTGCAGGTATGGCGTTGTAACATGTATCTTATCGATATAATGCTTGTAAAGAGGCGTTTTGAAACTGAAAGGGTGAAGAAGAAATAAAATATTACAATGTTAGTTATTGAAATTAATAAACATGTTTTTAATAGGTAGAAAAGGCTAGTCTAATCAAGAAATTAAAAAATATTATTTTTATGGTAAAATAATAATATTATAAGTAGATGCGTTTTATGTTTGATTATGAAACTAGAGACAAAATAATCCTCTGACCGATATAAAAGTCAATTGATTCTATTTCGGCCCCGGATGAAGTCTACACTACGATAGTGTTCACGCCCACTACACAACTTGTTACAAAATTAAATAACTTTTTAATACACCTATTTATTTGATGATCTAGATGTTTTGGTAGTCTAAATGTTTGGTTATGGTATTGGTTATTTCAAATGATACCCATGTCAGAAAACCTTCATATCAGTATACATAGAATGAAAAAGAATTACTTTTGGAAGTGGTGAAGCCAAGCTATTGTCAGCCATGACTCAGCATGAATGGTAGACTCGTAAGGGGCGGTACTACGGTACGGTACACTGTCTTACAGAAAATCAACGTGAAGTGAAAACTTTGCTGTCGTGTTTCGTTTGATGAGTAAGACTGTTGAATGCACAACACTACTTTTCCTACCCTTTTGCCTTCCCCTTCCCTGCCCATTTTATTGACCGTCAACATATATGTGAATGTATGTATAAACGTTGTGGATTTTCATGGGCGGCAGTGATCACTTCCCATCAGGTGACATGTTTGCTCGTTTACCGTTTACAATAAAAATATATAAATGTAATTATTTCATATTAAAACCATGACAATAAACCAATATCTCAGTATAGATAGAATGGGAATAATTTGTGGCTATTACGAGAGTTCATTTATTTAAATCCCATTGATTGAAAATACATGGGTTACATTTTAAACCGATTTCATACGTTTATTAAAGTTTTCATTTGACCGATTAAAAAATCTTCGAAACATCCACAGCGAAATTGAATAGGGAAAACGCTTGTAGTTGCAAAATCTGAATCATTGAAATGGTAGTCTTTTGACGTGGAATCCAATTTATCGGCGCGATTGGAACAAGAGAATGGCGAATGATTGGGTGGACCACGATCTAACCAGTTCGCGCTTACTGTACTGTTTTGTTCTCTATAAATCTATTGTGTGGTCCTTATACCCTGGCACGAGAACCCTCCCGATTCGGTGTTAAATTGTATAGTACTAGTAAAAAAATATTTGGTTACTACCCCGGGATTCGAACCCGAGATCTCAGTGTTGTAACCGTACCTTAGTACAACTGGGCCACAAAAGTAGTATTCAAAAGAATGTGATTAAAACTGTATATAATTGACATGGGTTTTTATCAAAGATTGTCTTATTCCCAGAAAGACACAAGACACAAACACGGAATAAATCCTTGCGAAGGCTATGAAAAGAACGGTTCCAGGAATTGTTCATAATGTTTGAAAAGATAGCGTAATTTATATAAAGGCAGGTTCTTTGTCATTCCTCTTCATTTAAGCAATAATATTGAAAAACACCGAATAAAAATTTCGTTTTATAATAAAATACATTTGTAATTAAACACATTAACTTGTACTAATAAAACCCAATTATTTTAACACCAATAATATTAAATATAAGAGCAAATTTATTTACAGGTAGCGCTAACGAAAATAAAATTTAATCAAGCCATAATCATGTTATGAATTATTCATATTATACTGTTAAAGTGGTAATTTAAATTATGGTCCAGCATTACTGATTATACGCTTGACAAATGTTTCCTAAGTAAGGGCTGTACACGTCAACGCAATTTGTACCGAATTAGGGGTGTTGTTCGTATCCGATTAATCGATTAATTATATCGAATTTCGCTTCGAAATCGAGTAATTCAAATTTTTCAAAGTAATTTCTTAGTTGTCCAGCTTAATGTTCCGATTAATTATTTAATAAACTGTCATTTTGATTTGTCAGGTTTACTACGATAGTTACTTGAATGTCCATCAGAGTATCATTTATTTTTAACATCTACCTATTTCTCTCTTTTTTCAGCCACAGGAAGTCCACTGCTGAACATAGGCCTCTGCAAAAATCTCCACATCTACCTCTTGGAAGCAGCTTATATTTAGTGAATTTCTGCATTGATTTTTTATTATTAACTATTACATCAAGATCATAATTTCATAATTAGTTGAATAATGTTTCCACCAACTGATCAGACACGATTTGCATGTTTTTTTACTACTTTAATAACACCGCAATTAACCTTTACTAATATTTTTAAACCGATTTTCAACACCAAAGAATCGATTATCCGATTGAGATAAGTCGCCCCAACATGTAATATGCAAGCGGTAAGCCGAAAAATACGGAAACACGTAGAGCCGTTTTCATCCATGATTCACAAAGGCGAGTGTTGATTTTCCATGGAGGCGTGCTGTATTATTCAGTGCTATGGTTTCCTATTTACATAAGCAAATTGGTCACGATGACTTGGACGTTGTTGGTGAAAAATTCGTGCCAACGGAATTCCATGGGATATACTGTTATTTTCGTGTTTCAGCTTCGTGATTCAGTTGGAATGGATTATTTAAATCTTAATTCTGATGAGGTAGGGTAACTTGGCTTGGAAAATGGCTTGGGATGTGTTTGGTTGCTCAAATATTTAATATTGTTTGGCATAGCGAGAAATTAAGACGTGGGTAGTGAAAACATCATTGGTATCTATGCGAATGTTTCGATTTTAGCCGTCATCCAATTTCGAACAGTTCCGTCTAACTGTGTCAGCCATCGAGAAATTATTAGCTTTCAACTGTGGGATACTTTATATAAAAGGCATTGCACATTGAATGTCTTGGTTATTATTTCTTTGGTATAAAAGAAAAAATAATCATGTAAATTATGTAAAAATCGTGTGGAAGATAAAAGATAGACTATTGGTTCTTATGAATGGTAATAAATCAGTATTAGTTTTCAAAAAATAAGCTTACTCCAACTTAAGCAGTTCCTAAGGAACAACACTACTCCAGATTTTACTAATATAATCCGCTTCAAAAATAAAGACTCTCGCCCTGTATTTCCGTGTAATATTAATTAAAATATCCCCTGAGGCAAAACTAACACCCATATTCTAAGACGTTCCTCGAAAATTTCTCGACTCCACTCGTCCTTACTAGAGGAAATCTGTATTCATAGTTGAAAAAAGTCTCCTCCACTCAATGTCACTCAATACTTTTCCTTTCTTGAGGAAAGGAATCAACTGTCGAACTCAAGGTACGTCGCGACCTACCTTAAGGAATACTTGAGGAAATATTTTCACTTTGGAAACAGTGTTATTATTTACATGACAAATTTTGACTGTCACTTTTCAAATGAGCATAATGTTGAAATGTCAAATAGTTTTTGATAAATCTGTACCTTATTAACACATCAATGACGTATTTGATGACGTATTTCCTCGACTCAACTTCACTCGAGGATCCTCTAGGAAAGATATATTTTTTAACTAAGCATACCATTTTCGAGGATTCCTCGAATTCATTTTAAACGTCACCTCGACAGAGATAAGGTTGAGGAAGATTCGAGAAAACGTCTTAGAATACGGGTGTAAGATACCTATTTAAAACTTGCAAAATAATTTATTTTCTTCGTCATGTTTAATCATTTCCTTAGCTATAATGAAGCCAAATATAATAACTTATTATAGTTTTACAAGATTGTTAGTTGGGTAGCTATTTACCGAAGCCGGATTATAATTTGCTTATGAATTATTTATACTGATTTCACACTACGGCACCGTTACATGCGACTTTATAAAAAGTTTGCCGTTTAATATTAAATAAAATGTGAAACAACATAGTTTTCTTGGAAAGCCAATTTTTCCCTACTTGTGTTTACAAAGGGTCTAGAGCAGGGGTCGGCAACCTTTTGAGTCGGTAGAGTCAAAAATACAATTTACAACTTTTCAAACAAACAACTTTTTTAAAGAGTCACTATTGTTTTCTGATGACAGTGACGACGTGTGTCACGGAGTAGGGGTGCCTCTTCTTCAGTGTGGCCATGTTAGGAAAAAAAGTTCCTACTTTTGGTGGGTACTAACACAGGCCAACATAAGCGTTACCAACCGTACGATTTAAATAGTATTTATTCGTATATCGTATTTATTTTTTAAATGATAATGAGTTTATGATTACATACATACATACATACATAAACTCACGCCTATATCCCAGAAGGGGTAGGCAGAGGTGCCAGAACACCCACATTTCGCCTTGTATGTTCCGTCCCACAATGTGATAGGTGGCGAGCCTATCGCCATATCGGACACAAATTCGTGACTCTGGGCTGATAATAAATAGAAAAATCCAATATCACTTTGCCCAACCCGGGATTCGAACCCGAGACCTCAGCTTTGTAACCATACCTTAGTACAACTACGCCACCGAGGCAGTCGACAATAATATTTTGTTTATTATTCTGGATAAAATATAAAATAATATCATATACTTTTTAAATTATTGCAATTCAATTAAAATTATTTCAAGTCAATCCGACGTTTGAAGTGAATTTGAAGTGCTCGAAAACCGACTTCACAGATTCTGTTACATACATACATACAGGCGAAGTTAATAAAAGCGTGTTAAAAATAATTAATGATCAACTACTTACATGAATATATTTTATTGGGACTGCTTTTGGTTTTACTATAACATTCTTCTTTTTATAATGAAAGGAATCTATCTCGAAATGTATTGAGCAAATTTTAAAATTATTTGTTGGGTGCCAATTTTGGCGTCCAATAGCTTCCACCCATTTAATTCTAATTTCACTGTTAGCAGTAAATCTAAAATAAGAAATAATTTAATTTTTTTACGCATGAATAACGCTACGTATGCAAGGTATAATATGCAAGTATTATCTAGGGTAAACCAATTTTCATAACAAGGTAACACTAAACTTTTAAGAAATTGAGGTTATTTAATATTATTTGTAGAAATTCTAAAATATGTAATCGATATTTCTCTAAGTAAAACAATTTGAATTGATATTAAAATACAACATTATTTACCAATAAACGAGAAAATAATTATAATGTAACATAAATGAGTAACTTACGAGTGAAATGTTATTCCACAAATTTTTCGTTCACTGCGGCTTTTGCAGCCTAAAATACTACAACCCACCATTGCATATACACTATAGGGTCACTAATATTTGTATAAATTGCTGCTTTACACTATCCAAAACTATTAAAATATCGGAAAAACTGATTGACGTATATTTGTTTGACAAACTGCACAGTTTGACAAATAAAAAAAACCGGCCACGGTGACAAGGACAAAGAAAAAATCTCTCTGTCTCTTTTACGCACACTAATTTTTAACTTGCGGTTTCACTCTTATTTCTCACGTTCCAGTCATGGCTACGTCTAGAGAGTATTTAGTCTGAGGGTGCGATAAAAAGCCGGTACAAGTAGCTGAGAGATAGAAATGGTCCCTAATCCTCGTTAATCGATTCCTAAGGACTTATAAATATTTATTGTTTTAAATTAATAATATTGGCATGTGGCACTAAAGAGCCGTGGCTTCAGATCCAAAGAGCTGCACGTGGCTCGTTAGCCGCAGCTTGCTGATCCCTGGTCTAGAGCGAAAGCTTATTTTAATATTGGCTGATATAAGGTGTATCGATGAGAAAGGACTCACTCTATAATTATCAGATTGAAGTTTTAGTCAGTGTAGCATTAAAAACTTCTATAATATTGTGAACTGAAGGGACATTAAGAACTACCCAAAGAATCAAGAATATTATCATGTTTCAACTCTTAGGTCGTTCTTTCAAGCTCTCGTAATAACACTATATTAAGGACTGTTTTTAGGAAATTGTTATAGATTCATGGAATTTTCGGAATATAATTAGAACTGAGGAATCATGTGTCTATGAGCGACCCTCAATGATTCCCACTATGCCATTAAGAATCTGCCTGCATCTACTGGCATCTTGCAAGGGTTACTAGCTTATTTATCTACCTTATTGATGAACGCCCACAGCAATGCTTGTATCGATAAATTATCGAATAGAGGCCATACACCTAGGCTCTAATATGTTCAGCCCCAATAGCCACCCATATTCACACTTCTCTCTTCTCTTATTAGTCCGTTGTTAAATTTCATTATTATAACACAATCTGTAAAATACGCGTCAAGTTGTTAACACAAAATGAAACGTTAACAAAGTTACGTCGAGTAGGAGTAGTAGTAGTTGGCTCGAACCTTCCTAACAAAGATTTATTTCACGGTCCAAACTATAGAATCATCAATTCTAAACATAAACATGATTACGCACGAAGCATTAACCACTAACTGAATTTGCGAGGGTCCCGCTCGTACGGGACGTATTAAAACGTAGGGTATAAAAACTACATAATTTATTTAGATACACTTAACAGATTTCGGTTAACGAATATCGGGATTGTTTTTTTTAAGACTTCCATTGTGTTGTAATGCCTGAGAGAACCCTTTTTCATTTAATCTTTTTATCAACTTCTTTTTCTACAATTCATATTGAAGACATCTAGGTCGAATTCTATTTACATCTTCTACAGGATAAATATTGACACTAAATCATCTATGATGTTGCCACAGATCAGCTAAGCAAAACTAACATTGGTTGAAACGATTATAATTTGATGAACTTGTTTCCTACCCTGTTTTGATGGACGGGAGTCCAAGAATTACTTGAAGCTGTACCAAATACACATAATATTTAAATTATAAATATGAGAAAAAATAATATACATAATACATCCCCATACGTGAATGGCTCACGGCATTGTGTTTACGTTCAATTTGTTGTTATAAAATGACTGATGATAGAAATGAGATCATTAATTAGAATTATTCGGATACCTAATATTTACAAATAGCCAAGCCGAGTAGAAAGATTAACACAACAGGGCAAGACACTTTTGAAATAGCGTAAGCACGTGAGAGATACGAACAAAATAGACGACAGCGGCTTGTTTTGTATAAATTCGACTTGAATAGAGCGTATAAAATACGTGTATTTTAAGGGTCCAATTTTGTAGATACTTGCCTGTATTGGTGCCGTCTGGGGATATTACCTGGGGCAATGGCTACGATTTTATTTTCCCGGCCCTCTTGGCTCGCATTGCTATACCCCTAAGGGTTCCTCTACGTGATGCCAATATCCAAAACGAATGATGTAGCGAATCTGTTTCGACGCCAATTTAAACGGCAGTTTTCCCAAAATGTTTGCTTTAAACCTTAATACAAAATGTAAATTTCGTTTTGTGGGAATTGAATTTGATGTGTCAACCTGCTTAATGGAATTTGTTGTCCTTATTGCCCCCTTATTGTCCCCTTTATGGGTATTGTTATGAAGTCTATTCATTTTATAGCGCCGTATCTGATCGGAACTTTTGTAATAAAAGCAATAAGTGGACATTATAATGTAAATTTGGTAGTAAACATTTATTAGTGTTACAAAACATGATTTAATGGCTGGGACTAAGCGTTATCTAATTACGAAGTGTTTTTAGGTTATATTTTGTTGGACAAAGCGGTCAAAATGGGCAAACATTTCACCTGATGATCAATGAACATCACATATGAATCAAAAGACTGAGAGCTTTTTGGGATATTAGAGAAACAGCTTTAAAGCAATCATGTTTAAAAATGTATATCAATGCAAATATCGTTCCATTCTAAACTGAATTCAAACACAAAAAAAACATTCAAAAAGGACGCGAAGAGAGACAAACGCAACATTCAAAACGAATACAAATTTTGCGAGAAAGTTTTATAATTTTGACTCCTTTATATTTGTATAGACGTCCCGTTTTCTGTTGATTTTCTAAACTGGCTGAGAGTCAAACGCTCACGTTGGGCAATGAATTATTCAGGTCAGAACGGAAACTGCGTATTTACATAAGCAAATTGGGTGCGACGAGTGAGTAGTACCTCTGTGACAACGTCAAGACGTCAGTTGCCATTGGATTTCACCGAATTTTTCCCATGGGCTGCAAAATATTGTTTTTACGATTTACGGATTGTAATCGTGGGATTTTTTTCGTATATGGGAAACTTATATGATTTCTAAGAATAATAATTTAATGAATATGTTTCACTTCGCAAGTTTTGTGTTAACATCCAAAGAATAAGGTACTTTCAGAATGGTTTTGGAGATCGAATTTTTCTTTGCTTGAGTACAATGTATAGATTCTAGTCTACTAAAGACTACTTATCCACCAAACGCTATTAACTTCAACATGGTGGATAAAAGTTTTCGAACATAAAATGTGAAATAACGTTTACTTGCAACAGAATGTGTATCGTCAAATATTGAAAACTATAATCGTTTAAAATAAATATTTTTCTGTCCAATATTGGACAAATTTAAGCTATAATAGAAGATAATGATGTGACAACTTTTGCCATCTGTTGCACCCAAACATTATATCGAATATCACGATTTGCAATTTTATCAATATGCGTTCGATATTGATCTAAAATTATTAGAAGTAACTCGTACAAAATAAAAGGTTATACAATAGAAACAGTTGCGAACATTAATATATTCCAATATGAAATAATTCCAATATACTTCGATAGTATTCACTAATTAAATTAAATAAGTATCATTTAAACTTTGATCTACTGGTACATACTATAGACACCCCTATGTGTTTTCCTTCTATTATCTTTATCCCATTGTAGTTGGTAAGAGATCGCCTTGAGCGATTTCTATTCTCTTCGCTCCTTAGGAAAGAGGGTGACAAGTCAATGGACTAAAGAGGTAAATCACTTCGGATAAAAACTTTTACAGCCAGGAAAGCCAACTGTAGAGTCCTACGGATCAAATTATTATTATATTTAATTGGGCCTATAAAATATTATACTTATATATAATACCATTATGTACAGTCGTATACCGGGGTATATTGATACATGGGTTTCAAATTAACCGACATGTTTCTCATCACCTCAGGTAACATTATACAACAATTAAAAAAATCCGAGATGTTTTTTGCTGAAAATCATGTATTATTTTTTTACGATTTGTGGCTACCCCGTATAGACACAAGTATTTCTGCCGCTTGGCTGAACTTCTGTTCTATTCAGACCCTTACATGAGCCGTAAAAAGACTCGTACTTATATTCGGGTTGATAACTATAACCGCAATTTTTGAGAAAACTACCATACAGCTTATTTTCAAACAAGGTAAAATGTTCCACAGGATGGTTAAGAACATGTCAACATCAATACCATCATCATCATCAACCCGTAGCAGTCCACTGCAGGAAATAGGCATCTTTCAAGAAACATGTGGTTTCAATTAAATACCTTGTGTCAATATCACCCCATAAACCTCAATGATCGTTTTTCACGAATTAATGAATCAGCAATTTCTTACGATTATATTGCAATCTAAATGATTTCGGTCAAAAGCATAGTTATTTCTTATTTTCATCCAAGTTGTGCTTAACCTTTAGGTCATAGTTAAGTACTCAGGCTGACCTTTAAATCATTACTAAATACCTACAATATTTTCAAAAAATATTTCGAAATATCTTTGCCTTCAACGCTATCCTAAATAGCATCGTAATAGTATTCTTATCTAAAAATACAAAATCGATTTGCATAAAAGGCGCCTATTAAGTATCTTTATAGCTTATTTAATATTCTAACTCCAGTACATAGAAAATAGATTTAGCGATCGCAAATGGTTCGAAAACGAGATAAAGATGGTGTAACTTTATTGATTTTATCGAAATGTCATTAACAATGAACAGTTTACAGTGCCCTTCACCCTTCATTTTGAACTCACATCAACGATAAGATAAAATGAATTTAATGCAATCATGGACAATTTCCAAATCAAACAACACCAATACGACTCCATTGCGCTCGCAAAACGGAACACAAAAGTGCATTTACACTGCTGTTTGGCGGAAGAAATGGAAATTGAGATGGAAACTACCCATTTAGCCTCTCACATAATATGAGAAATCAACAATGCTACAGAGGTGTCTTACATATGAGAGAGCTACCATCAAAATTATATCAAGGTTATCAACTCAAATAGGACAAAATCTTAAATAGTAGCTAAAGGAGCAGACCTATATTGCAGTTATCTTAGACTATTTTAGGTGATAAAACTAGCACACAGAACAGGCTTTCCTGTCATTTTGCTAACGGTAAGAGTCTTTGCTAGAGCTCCAAGACCCCTTTACCCTATCGTCTCTAGCCTTCTTTTGCTCCTAACAATTTAGACTGTACAAAATACACTTGCGATTCAAGTAGTGTATATAATTATACAGGGTATTTCCAGACTGCTATCGAAAACGAAGCCGGGTGGTAGTTTTAGTGACTTCAGACACAATGCAAATAAAAATTTTGTTACAAAAAGCATTTTTTTTTATTTTCTCCTAACGGCTTATTTGGGTGGTAATAAATAGTTTTTTCTAGTATGTTGGTATGCAATACATGACGTAAAGGTATAAATTATAATTTTAGTGAAAACTATGGATTGACCACCCCAAACACGATGATATTCAAAAAATTAAAAAAATTAATTGTTGCGTTACTTTGCGAAAATTTAATTGCATTGTTTTTGCAGTTACTAGAATTACCACCCCGCATTATTTTTAGTAGCAGTCTTGACATACCCTGTATACAATGTGAAAGTCTTACAATTAGGTGACCAGCTGATATGCCGGGTCAATAATATAAAAAAATCCAGCTCAATAGAAAAAACTCCCAGTAATAAAGTACAATTGTGACAAGCAGTAAGAGTATTACAGGATTTATATTTCTATGAAAATGTCAAATGTTACGTATTTTCTCAAACAGTTTTGACCTATGTTGGAAGGTCCCGAGTCGCTTGCACGTAATTCGTATGATGTTTGATATTTACTATTGCGGTCTGCAACGGTCTGTGCTTGTTAAAAGTAATGAGTTTTAAAGGTCAGATAAAAGTTGTATTTTTGCCTGAAATAATAAGTCTACATTTGGCAAGCTTACATCACACTCTCTTTGACTTACTTGTAGCCAGGGGGTATTGTAAGTGATCGCTCACAACCACCTAAGTTCAAAAACCTCGTGTCTTTTAGTTATAGCTAAGTAAGATTAAAAATCGTGAGTTTAAGTAAAAATTTTATCATAAGGCAGGACTACGTCAGATCGTTGTGAAATAAAAATAATACCTTTGAAGATGTGTCTTTCCAACAAAATATTTTTTTCTTATGCTACCATTGCTTCTGCTTTAGCATTTCCTTTTATAGTAAACGATTCCTAAGAAATCCTAGAGTTTTGACGGCAGTTGCGAAAAAGTAGGAAATAGGATTTTTAATGGACTGGCCAGGCCTTTGGTATTTATTCTCATATACCAAAACCCAATTTTATTCTGCAGCCATATTCTTATTTACATATTGTATCAATATTTAATATACATATATTGCTATGAACGAAAAAATGCTTGTGGAATGAAAGGTTTGAAATGATTTATATCAAGACATTGTTTTACTCAATAAGAATCTCTCCCACATTGAAAAACGAGCGGACAAAAATATTTATGAGTCGGCACATTTATATCAAAATTTCGAGCAACTGCGTCCCATATCCCCTATATACATATATTTTTATCGTTTCACCTTTTTAAATAGTTGTTATTTTTTTTCGGTCTAATTTCCTTCACAAAATGCTTCCTGCGTATCTGTTAATTTTACTAACGACAAAAAGATCAGCGATAAAGTATCTAATTCTTTGTCTTTTTTTGGTAATAAAATAACTTTTCTAGAACGTTCATGCAAAGAGTTTGAAACCTGAAATTTTGCCACGATAAAAGCGAAGTTGTGGTCACAAACTGGTAAGGAATAAACAAATAATTGAATGTAGCATTTAAAGAGAGATTTACCAAATTCTTAGTATTACTATTATAACAAAATATATACAAAGACAACCACATTTTGAATCACAACCCATTACTGTATTCTGCCTTTTTTCCACGAAGCTCCGCGTGTGGGTTGCTGCCATCCATAATCCGGTGGTAAGGGCTTCAGTGACCCTCGTAAAAACGTGCCCAAACTTTACTCAAACATTGTTAGTCACCCACAATCGATCTTGCCAGATAGTTGTCGCAGTTCGCGTGACTATTTTTAACTAGTTATACGAACGCTAAAACTGTCACTGGAGAAATTTGTTTAGTGCGTGATACCGCCTGAATACATTTTGCATTGTTTAAGTTATTTATTAGCTTGGCAGTGCATTTGTAGAAAGGTTAATTAGGATTTTTTGTTAGTAAAACAATGAGAACTATAAATAATCTTCTTTCAAGATGTCAACTATTTTCCACCCTATGGGAAACGGAAGGAAAGGGAGGTCTTTGCCATGCAATAGGACAGTATAGGCTAGTAAAAATAATAATAATGGGAAACGGTCTAAGACTGCACAAACCCATTTTTTTAATTATTGCCTTTGTAGGCAGACGAGCTATCGGCCCAAGTAATGGTAAGCGTCTACTGTTACCCGTGAACCTCCGCAGTGCCAGTGAACCAGCACAACAAAGTCGCTGCCTTAAATAGTACTCTCTTTAAACCTCGTTTGCAGAAGGTCAGGAAAGAAGAAATGTTATTTAAATACGTTTCACCTACTCATGAATATACAAAAGTACTGAAACTCCAATATTATGCTATCGATGCCTTTTTTATTGCAATACATTTATTGCAAGCATACCAATTGCCTGGTTGTAAGCAATATGACAGCTCGTGGACAGTAACAAAACCATTAATTTATGAAACATAACACCATATTTTACTAAGCAATGAATGGCATTCCATTGCGCTCACCATCCTAAAACATAACATATTAAGTCTCAATACCTATGTCCAGTAATTACTCTTCTTCTACCTGGCGTTATCCCGGCCGGTGCCAGGGTCCGCCTTCCGGCAAATTCTCCTCCATTTCGCCCGATCTTCGGCATCCTCAATAGTAAGGCCATTGACCCTCATATCTTCCTTGACGACATCGAGCCAGCGCTTCTTGGGTCTACCCCGCGGTCGAGGTCCGGGAATAATGAGGCTCAGGCACACATTACCGACGTACTCCTGCTGTTTCCTTAGGACGTGACCATACCATCTCAAGTGGGATTCCTGGAGTTTATAAGCCACATCGCGGACACCAAGACTGCCACGGATGTGCTCGTTACGGATTTTGTCCAAACGCGTAACGTTGCACATCCACCGCAGCATCTTCATCTCCGCGACGTGGACCTCCTGGACGTGCCGCTTGAGGGCAGGCCACGTCTCAGAACCATACAGGAGCACCGGCCGCACGATGCTTTTATAGATGAGACGCAGAGTATGCCCGAGACCTCCCTCCACTTAGCCCAAGCAGCGCTTATACGGGCTTTGACGTCAAGGTCGATGTCACCGGACTCATGCAGTACGGACCCAAGGTACTTGAACTTGTCCGTCTTCACGGCAAGTTCGTTCCCTATCACGTTGCTTTGGGGGTCCGTACTCCCGCAAGCCATGTACTCGGTCTTCGCCACATTTAACTTCAGACCACCGCTCTCGAGCGTCTCCTTCCACCGGTTGACCTTGCGCTCCAAAAGTCGCCGGTCCTCCTCCACCAGTGCAATGTCATCGGCATACATCAACAACCAGGGCGCAGGGTCCTGGATGTGAGACGTAATGGCGTCGAGCACAACACTAAAGAGGAATGGACTCAGCGCCGAGCCTTGGTGCACACCGACATCAATCGGGAAAGGATTCGTATCGCCAACGGCGGTCCGAACGAAGGACTCGGATCGGAGGTACATGTCTCTGATAATGTCCACATAGGCTTCCGGTATCCCTTTCACCCTCATCGCCCACCAGATAGCCTGTCGCGGCACACAGTCGAAGGCCTTCTGCAGGTCCAAGAAAGCCATGTGCAGTGGCTTCTTCTTCGTCCTGTATGCCTCGCCGAGCATCCTGAGTGCAAATATCGGGTCGGTAGTACCACTACCAGGACGGAAGCCATATTGACACTCAGAGACAGTACACTCTTGGCGGAGCCTGGACTCGATGACGCGTTCGAAGAGCTTCATGGTATGACTCATGACCTTAATGCCACGATAATTACCGCATTCCTGAACACAGCCTTTACCCTTGTATACGGGAGTTATCACACTCAACCGCCATGAGTCAGGCATGTTTTTGGTATTCAGGATGCGGTTAAATAACGCAGCAAGAAGCTCCACACCATGAAGCCCCAACGACTTCCACGCCTCTATCGGAATATGGTCAGGCCCTACCGCTTTCCGGTTCTTCATGCGACGAAGACTACAGAGAACTTCTTCAGGTGCAACAGGTGCAACAAGACCTTGGTTCGGGGGCAATCCAGGGTAGGACACTCCCAAAGGTATGGTGTTAAATAAACCGTGGAAGTAAGAGCGCCACCTCTCCTTCACCGCGCTAGCCTCACACACCAAGGCGCCTCGGGAATCCTTGACACATCGACATTTGGTAATGTCGAGTGTCGCCTTTTCCCGAGTCTTTGCGAGCCGATAAATGAGCTTTTGACCCTCCACAGTCTCCAACTTCTCATACAGAGGAGTCAGAGACTCGTGTCGGGCCTTGGCCACAGCTCGCTTTGCAGCGCATTTGGCGAGGTTGTACGCAGCGCGGTCTTCAGGAGAGTTAGTCGCTTGCCACTTTTTGAAGAGTGTCTTCTTCCTGAGAATTGCCTCCCGGACTGTCCCACTCCACCACCAAGTCTCCCTGTTAAGGGTGCGACCGCCCTTAGTTGTTCCGAGCTTCGACTTCGCAAGGGTGGTGATTGCTGACTGAATGCCGCCCCACAGTTCCCCCACATCTTCGATCCCCATACTATTTTCTAACAAGGGGATCAAAGCTTCGCGGAAACCATGCACAGCAGGTCCATCCAGCAACCACCACTTAATCGTTGGTGCTCGATACTCGGTCACTTTAGGTTTCGGTGTTACCTTCACATCCATAACAAGGAGACGATGCTGTGTCGTGAGACATTCTCCCGGGATAACCTTGCAGTTGGTCACTTTGCTGATGTGGCATCTCCTTATGAGCAGGTAGTCAATTTGTGTTGAGTGGGGCCCACTTTTGTATGTGATGAGATGTTCGGGTTTCTTTTGGAAGAACGTATTCACAACGGCCAGGTCTGCCACATGGCAGGCTCTGAGAACAGAGTCCCCCTCTGCGTTACGTGCACCAAAACCATAGCCGCCATGAACACGCTCATTCTCCCGACGGTCCTCACCTACATGCCCATTCAGGTCCCCACCCACCACAATGCTCTCGGATTGGGGCAGATTACGCGATTATAGTGTGATTCCCAGGCGGCCTCAACAATCGATCGGCACTAGGCATAAGATTTTGAGTAATTAATTATTATTTTATTCCGTTTTTTTAGTCTTCCTGCAGTGACTTACATTATTACGGCCAGTATTTTAATTTTTTGTTTATATTAAATGGCTATAGATCAAAACATCTCAACTATTGTAAATATACACAACATGGAAATTAAGTAGATATTGCTATAAAACTACGACAACGATTATCCAAACGCATATCAAATATCATTCTAAATATTATGTACAGTAATTAACTGTCAATTAATCCAACGACCAAGATCCAAGTCTTTGTGCACTAAAACAAACATTCATTGGTATTCAAAGACTATAAACAAGCAGGGCTAATGACAAACGGCAAATAAATGTAACAACACAGTTCGAATAATACCGTTTCAAAAGCTCACTGTTACGAGTTTCTATTGCTAGAAAATTGCTTCTGAAAATTTTGTTTTAGTTACAAGTGGGAGTTAAGTAAACTAAGTTTACTGTTTGGTTGCAAAAGATAAATAAGTATTGAAATTCAAGAGTAAGAATGTTATGTAAAGTTTCGTAAGTGGCACGTATGCTCAGGAATGTAAAGTCGTAGCTTTAGTCTGCAAACATAAGTTTGTATGTAGTGGTAATTTAAATTTTCAATTGACTTCTCTTCGAAAATTTTTAGCAGCAGTTTTAGGAATTTTGGTATTTAGCAGAACTGACTGTATGCGAGATGCATGGAAAATGGAATCAGTTCACTTGTAAACATTTTTTGAAAATAATATTGATTTAGCTTTTTCAGCTTAGCCTACAGGTGGCAACTTGTTTCACGACCTTGCCAATAAAAATAATAACATTATAATATAAACCATTAAATATTTCGGTACTTTCTCAGCTTTACATATTTTCAAACTTAAGCGATAATATAAGACGCATGTTTTTATAGCTTGCAACTCAGTTTTTCTACATTGCAATTGCCCCACTACTTTTTACACTCATTAACACCCGGCTAACATTAAATCTGACCAGAAAAATATATCCTATATTTTTCG
Source organism: Hyles euphorbiae (assembly GCA_023078785.2). NCBI lineage: Eukaryota > Metazoa > Arthropoda > Insecta > Lepidoptera > Sphingidae > Hyles > Hyles euphorbiae. The sequence goes on along the minus strand of CM041039.1, from coordinate 11,347,295 downwards.
CTTTGGTTTAGGGTCGTGACATTGATGTTATTCTAAAATATTTATCAAAAATAGAGCTTTCATTATCATCAGCTCATCCGCGTCCACTGCTGGACATAGCCTCTCCTATGGCACGCCAATTAGTTCGATCTTTATCTCATCGCCTCCAACCGCTAGCAGCCATCTTTTAAATATTGTTACTCCACCTGGTTGGAGGTCGTTTACTACACTACGCTTGCTGAGGCGTGGTCTCCACTCGAGAACACGTCTACCCCAAGGGCTATCGGTTCTCCGACAAATGTGACCAGCCCAATGATTAAATTAAATTTGTGTTATTTTTAACACAAATTGACAATAATAGTCATTATAAAACACCTCCCTATGTTAATATTTTCTAACAAAAGCCAGCTGAAAATTTCAATTGACGTAATATAAGATACAAACGTAATTTCAATAACAAGATTCATCCAATAAAGGGAGAAATTTAATAAAAAAATAATATAAAATTGACGAATTCGATAAACTCGTAATGCCATCGGAATATTTCTCATGTTACAAAAGGCTTTGAAGTGTTGCCAGGTACTGTGAATACGATGTGAGGCAACAAAGCTTTCTTTCGTCACAAACAAAATTGTTATTGCGTCAAACAATGTACAATGTGAACTGAATGAGGGTGTTTTCTGTGTGAAATGCTGTAATCATTGAATGACTACGGAAACGCATTGAATGCTACATTGACTGACTGAGTTCAGTTTACATAAGAGTCGGAGGAAAACTGTACCAATCAGAACAAAAATAGAATACTCGTACCAAGTTTTTTTTTCTTTGTAAGCAGAGATCCATCAATCTAGCAAGAAGATTTACTGACGGATAATAATCAGTAATACTTGTAAACGGAGGTCGGTAGATAATTTAAAGTCTTGGGTGTGAGATGAATTTTAGACTGTTCAGAATTGGATAAGAGAAATAAGAAGACCAGAAAGAAGTAAGGATTGTAGGTTCCTATTAGGATCCTGATCACCGCTGGTAGACCTCCTCAATGAAGTATATTTTTACATCATTCTTGAGTTATTGAATTTACTTGGTAACAGTTTTCATGGTAATGTTAAGCTGGCATTCTTCAAACTTACCTTAGAGTGTTTTGGCTCCGTTGCGTTTATACGCAAGCATGCATGGCCGATACGCTTACGATTGTGGTTTTCATGAATCGGATGACCGGACTATCAAAATTCTTTGGTGTTATCTATCATGTAGTGGAAACCAAGAATCTTCTGGATATTCTCAATATTAATACGAAGACGGTAAAACACTAATATGTAATGTTGAATTGTTACGTTTACATCAATGGCTTTTATAATATACCTTAGGCAGCTAGGTACTTTATTTTTTCAAATGTATTTTTTTATATTGCATCGAACAGTTATTTTTATATTAAAACTTGCATTAAATAATGGTACAGGGTGAGATGGGACAGAAAGTAATATAACGGGATCGTTGCAAAAAAATGGGAGTATCGTGGACTCCTGTCATATTGGGTTTAAATATAAGTTAGTTAATAAAGAAATAATATTATTTATCAGAGCCAGGCAACAGTACAAGAATATTAATTAAATAATATTTTAATACGTTTTAATAGCACTCTCAATTTAAGACGAATCCGATGATCAGCAATGTGTGTAAATTATTAATATGCTAAGAAATATACATGTATCATTGAACGTCATACAAAAATATATATTCAATTTTACAACAAAATGCAAACCTTGTTTAACAAAATGATTTAATCAATACACAAGGCGGGACCACTTCGTCCCACGAGGGGCACTTAAGGGACCGGCCTAGGACCTTCGTTACTAGGAGCATATAATCCCGAGCTAAGGGCCGACTTAATATGAAGGGACAGGCTATTGTACGAGGTGTTACGTACGCGGACCCACGCGCAAGATTACTTGCAGAGTTTATCATTAATTCTGAAATTTCCTTGGTAAAGTTTTGAAGTTGAATTATTAAGTGTAACTTGTAAGATTATTTAGTTGTGTTTACCTTTTCTAAAATTGGATTATCGATGAGGGATTCGATGATGTTCTGTAGTATCTATTTTCGGTAAATAAACAATAAGATTTAATTGTTTGTGTTTTGGTAAAGCTTAATGTAGATTGTTAGCTGCAGGACGAATAGGTCAACTCGACCGGAGAGGATACCACTGTATTCACAGACTGAGACAACTAAAGTAAAGTAAAATATGCAGTTGGATTTCTTTTGAAGAGTGAAATTGCCTCAGACGCCAAAGTTAATGATATGATTGTATTGAAATACACACACATACAGGGTATATCAAGACTGCTACCGAAAACGAAGCCGGATGGTAGTTTAAGCGACTTCAGACACAATACAACAGAAAAAGTTGCAAAAAAAAGCGATGATTTTTTTTTGTTATTTTTTTCCTATGGTCATATTTGGGTGGTAAATACATTTTTTTTCTAAAATAATAGTGTGTACCCTTTTATTTATAAACACTCTAAGGGATAAAAGAGTTTAAATTATTATTTTAACAAAAACTATGGATTTACCACTCGAAAATGATGATTTTTAAAAAATCATAAAAAAAAATTGTCGCTTTTATTTGCGAAATTTTTAGTTGCATTATGTTTGTAGTCACTAAAACTACCACCCGGCTTCGTTTTCGGTAGCAGTCTTGATATACCCGGTATATACACATCTAACAGTCACGTACATGACTATCTACGTGACTGCTACTGTTAATGTTAGTGTTACTGTCTACTACTCTAAAATCGAGTTTTGCGTCGTGTATATCAGACATTACGAGAGACCCGAGACAAACCTGTGAATCACACAAATACTCATATTTGGCTCGGTGCGGTGATCAAACCCATGACCTCACGATTCACAGCCGGTGTCTAACCAACTGCGACACAAAAGCTGTAGAATAAAAATAAAAAATAGCATTTGATTTTATTTTTATTTTTTTATCTTCTCGATGTTTCGATTACATTACAGCTTTCGTGGTCACGGAGTGGATACAATTGTATGTTGGTATTCGCTCGAATGGCGATGACTGTAACAATGGTGGTAAATCTGTCATGGTGATACAATCAAGTCTGTCTTGTTTCAGGTCGAGATGTGAATATTTCCGTTACTTTTTCATTTCAAAATCAGCTCCTAGTATACAATCAAGTCTATTATTCTTCTTTATACTACACACATAACCACTAAGTGTCAAAGTTTCGAAACCATGTTTCATAATAATACATCCTCTGACAATTATTAATGTCCAAAATTCATTTCAAAAACTTTCCCACGAGGAGAAATAGCAGGAAAGTCTGAAATACCATTGTGATCGAAAATACCGAGCCCTTTTTAAATTTATCGCTCACCTCATTGTCAAGTTGTGGAGATGTAAAAATAAAATCCGCAATAAATTTTGCAAGTCACCTTTAACTCGTTTGTCAAATAATGACCAACAATGTTTATCTTGCCGAACAAAAAACCTTATTACGATCGGAATAAGATTCATAATTTTTTGTTTTCATATTAATAGATTTTTTTGTAAAGTTGTAGAGCCTTGTGACAGTGTGGCCAGAAAATACGACATTAAATGCATGCACGGAAATATAGTGTTTGGAGTAAAATACGGAGGGATTTTTGTTATTTCACGCCATGCAGTGACGGGTTAATAGATGATAGGCACCGTGAAATGAAAAATGTCTGCGTTTGGACACTTCAAATCGAAAACGGAACGGGTTATGCGAATGTGTCAGAATTTGAGTGAGGATTTCGTGGAAAATTTGGGACTGTGAAAACTGGATATCGATCCACATGTCTGTAGAAATTATTCAGACCCGAAGTATTTTAGACACGAAAACAATTTTCCATGTGTCCCCCAAGAATTAAAAATATAGCTTTATGTGATAGTCGCTTATTGAATTTCAGCACGACACAATGTTTTTACGTATGTATAGTAATTTTGTTAATAACATCTACTCCCGTACCTGTTGTTTAATTAATAATTCTAAAAGCAATAATTTCAATCGAATATCACACAGCTACGGTCTAATTGGTTTTCTTTTCATCTCAAATAATAATTCAAAAAAGAGACGCGCAACCTTATACCAACTCGAATAGTAATTAACCTTAGGACAAGAGCCAGATGAGAATTAATTATTCCAAATAACATTGAATACTGAAATCAAAGCAATACAGTCCTGAGACCGTGATTACTGCGGATTCCCGTTTCTATTGAAATTAGTACCACTATACAGAAACCAGTAATATCGTCCCAGTAATTTACTTGTTTATTGGTTACTATAATATCTAATGACTTTCTATAAAATTATTGGAGTGACATCATCGAAAAATCTGGATCGGCCACGTCGTATTCGAATTCGACAATATTTGAAAAATAAAATAAAATATGAGGATTTTGATGTCGTTACCAGTACTCATTAAAATAGATCTGACATGAAGAATTCAGCCTTAAATTTCGCGTTGAGGTATTGAGATGATTCGAAATATTGTGCTCCAAATAATCTCTCGTACTTTCTGATAACAAGAACGAAAGGTACGTTTCTTTCGTCCCAAGACTACATATGTGATTATTTTGTTTACACAACAATTGTTATAGCTACTTTTCTCAGGTAGAAAGGAAGGACAATACAAGACTTCATTACATAGCTGGATAAAATAAAAGTTATGTAGTGTTAAACTTACCTTCGTAAAACTGAAATGCAGTAATAAACTTTAAGGTTGTTTTATTGTATCATCATCCTAACAACTACTTTAAGGCTCTGAATGCGGATAAAACAAAGACAGTTCTCCCTATTAGGGAAACTTCATATAAAATCTAAACGAAGAGAACAATGTTGTAACATTAGGAGGGAAAAACACGAAAAATGACAATCGTATTGTTAACACAAAGATGTTCTAGTTTCAAAAGAAGTGTATGTGACAAGAAACGTGTCATAAATGTTGTGAAACAGCTGCGTAATACTGCATGATATTATATGATATGCTTGTGCTTGATATAAATATAAATATGATAACCGTTGCCTAGACATAATTTAAATTTAGAACAAAGATAGTTGTAACGGTCTCCTCATTAATTTTTTTTTTATTTTTTACTGTACATCAGGAAACAAAATATATAATTATTATAACTAAATTTAAAATACGTATCGCCTTATTTCACAAGACAACAATCGCTTCCAAGCAACTTTTGGATGGAGATAAGAGAAAGGAGAAAGAAAGGATAGTCTTAAGTGCATGGACCTATTTGTTATGTAATTAAGCTGATAATTCAGTTTTAAAATATAACATTTGTTTAAATTTAAACAAAAAATTCCACTTTCATAACTAAATTTGTTATCTCCCATTTTGTTTAATTGTAGTTTTGAACCCTTCTTTTGATTATTTTCCACCTATGCAAAAATACTAATTTCACGTTTTTCTAATTGCTCAAACAATATCCCAAAATATAATGCAACTCGCAATCGAGTTAAAACTACAAAAGAATATAAAGATGTCCAACAAAGCTGAGTTTGAAATAAAATAACATTTCAAACAACATAGGCTTTAATATGAAACCCGTGTCATATCTCTGAATTCGCTTCAAAGAAATATCCTTCAAAAACTTTTCATCTGGAGCATAAGGAAATATTCGCGGAGTGCAGAAATATGAATTATGACGCCCGACTCTGAATGTTGGGGGAGCGTTGTGAAAAAGAAGATTGTAATGGACATTCTTCATTTTTTTATTGTTCTAGTTACTTTTCTATTATTTGTTTATTTGTTTTTCATATTCAATTTTAATGTACATTTTCATTTTGGTAAGTAATTGTACCTACGAAAGTGTAGGTAGTTAGAATAATTTTTATTTAAGTTTAAAAAATAATGAAGAAAATATATATTTCAAGAATGGAATGTGTGAGAGTGGGCAAGTACCTATATAGCAATGGTCGTGTAAATCTGTTTTACCAACAAGATTCTCACATAGCAAAAACATTAACAATTTGTATGAAACATAGCTAGGCATACAAAACCTCGGAAGGCTGACCTTCTTTTTCTGCTTTTTGGAGCATGTTACGCCATGTTTGCCAAAAATTTATGTTCGACATTAGCACTTACACAAAAACATTCCGCCGAACCTTGTGTGGCAAAATTTTACACGACTTTAGCTAGCAAAATATTTTATCACTAGAATTTTACGTCGCACATTTCCATGTAAACATCAGGTACTCGAAACCGCGTTTCAGCCCGCTCATAAATTACCCTACCACCCATTTTTGTGTCGCTAACATTTAAAAATCCATCATTGGAGTCGCAAGTCACCATCAGTTCATTTGTACCCCGTCAGAAATGACAGTCAGGTTATGCGAACTCAAAATAAAATTACGTAAATGGATTATCGCCTTTGTGCTTCATAATATTTTTTTCATGTTTCCAACTTTAATAAAAGTCGCCGATTGGTTCGATCGTAATTTTCCTTTTGTGCCAATTTTTGAGAATGATGTGACTTGGATACGGCGAGCTGATATTATTTTGTAAAATTGGACAGTGTAGAGCAGAAAATATGATCTGAACTAAAGAAAAATGCAGTAAATTTTTAAAATTTATGTTATGATAAAAAAATTGCTTATTTGTCAGAGGAAATGAGTTTTTGTCGATAATTTCGCATTAATATGTTTTTATTCAGTTTATGTTATTGTTTATCATAAAAGTGAAAAACCTCTTTTTTTAGATCCGTATGAAAATTGTATGCTTGTCAACCCCGGTGGGTTGTGGGCAAAAACTGTATGACACTTGTTTAATTTTACCAAGCAGATATTTTAAATTATTAATTCCAGTTGAAACAAGGCATTTAGTACACAAACAAATAGAATATTAATAGCGTACACGTCCTCGTCAGTCCCATACATATTCAAGTATGGTTTAAATATATTAAAACTTTCGTCCTATCGAGTACTTTAAAACTGGCATAATTCCTAAGAAATTAACATAAACGAAGTCCTAAACAAACTCCCTAAACACTTGTCACGAGAAATAAATTATTCAAAACAATTAATAGACCAAACACGAAGTTTCTAATATCCCGTTCTTCGTTGGAAACTTTAGTGGAGTTGGTATAGTACATTGATACCCAAAATGGTCTATATTGGACCCCGGGTCGATGAGAACCTACCAGTTTTCAATGAAAATATAGTTTTTTCACCATCATTCATCTATTTCAACTCATATACAAACTTCCTACTGCAAGGCACGCAGCTACCGCAGCTGAGCAGCGGTAGCCGCTTACCACCAGGCGGGCCGCTAGCTCGTCTGCCTACAAGGGAATAAAAAAAAAGGCACTAGCCTCCACTACAATCGCGACTACGATTAGTCATATAGTGCAAAATGAATATTATCGTTTTCAAAAACAAAGAGATATAATGTCCTCTGCTGTATTTTATCAGCTCATAATCCACTCTTGAGTATGGAAACTATACAAATTCAAGTTTTATTGAGAGGGTAATGTTCAATATACGTGATATCTGAACCGAATTTAATACTAAAAAGTATTAACATGTTTTATCTTCTCAAATCTTTCAATATGATAATATGAATATCAAAACCATATTAAATGTACATACATTTGTAAAATTTCAATACTGAGTAGATTAAGGGGTCTATCCAAAACAAAATGTCAAGGCAAGGGGTGAAGGAGACAAAAAGTTTGAGAACCTCTGGTACAATACCTTAAATTGGAATCGGTTGCCCTTTGTAGGACTCTTAGAAGTGTTTTAGTAGATCAAATAATTCATAGCTACTTTGATCTCAAAATTTATTATTGATTCCCATTATTACTTATTGGAATCCAGTCCCCTAAGTCAATTTGTCAAAACAGTCTTTTATTAGCCCTACAAATAACAAATTATTTTGCATCGCAATTGGAAAAGTTTATAATTTGATTCGTGTTTAGATGTTATCTATACATATAAATAAAATTGAAGTGTCTATTTGTAAAGTGAAAATAAAAAAAATATCCAACTACATATCGTTATATACACGATACCTATAACGAAAATGACCTTAGATTTTTTTTGTCTGTCTTTCTGTCCTTCTGTCGGTTTGTCTGTCTGTTTGTTTGTTCCGGCTTATCTCTGAAACGGCTGAACCGATTTTGACGGGACTTTTATTGTTAGGTAGCTGATATAATAAGGAGTAACTTAGGCTACATTTATTTTAGAAAAAAAACTTTTATTTTAGAAAAGTAAAGTTTTTGTTAAATTCCACGCGGACGAAGTCGCGGGTACAGCTAGTCTATACTAATATTATAAAGCTGCAGAGTTTGTTTGTTTGAACGCGCTAATCTCTGGAACTACTGGTCCGATTTGAATGATTCTTTCAGTGTTGGGTAGTCCATTTATCGAGGAAGGCTATAGGCTATATATTATCACGCTATGACCTATAGGAGTAAAGCAGTAGTAATATTTCTAGCAAATACGAGGAAATTTTGTTCGTTTTTCGTGGTCCGATTGGTCGATATTCTAAACTGATAGTCAGAATTAAACATTTTGACCGCCATTTTAAAACGTGTATGCACTCGGGCGGAGCCGGGCCCGACCGCTAGTAAATAAATAAAAGTAAAAAAAAAATCTATCAAATCACACAAGACGAAATGAGGGTGTCCTGATAGATTCTCTGCCTACCCCTTCTGCGTGCGGGTTTATATATAATAAGAGCATTTTTGTAGATTCAAACCTGCGGTTTGCTGCAATTTTACAATGACAGAGTGACATCCAGTGTACAATTTCGAAATTAATTATGTTATTATATCTCTTCTAGGTGTGACCTTAATGTAACCTTAATGTAAAACTTAGTTACAAATATCGCATCATCATTAAGGAGAGCCGTTTCATTTGTCACGTTTTAATGAATGATTAATAATAATAATAATAATAACACCCAACAGTCACATACATAGTCCTGACCCCACACTAAGATCGAGTCTTGTGTCGTGGGTATCAGGAACTACGAGAGACTTTTCGGTCTCACAAACACCCAAACCCGGAAGAAATATTTGTGGGCTACACAAACATTTCTCTCGGTGCGGGGATCGAACCCGCGGCCTCTCGTTTCACAGGCGGCGTCTAACCAACTGCGCCACGGAGGCTGTTAATGATTGTTGTTATTGCGTTTTCCACTGTTACGTTAGAGTTTAATTAAAATATATTATACAAACAAAACGCGCTCAGGTCTTAGTTTTTTATTTTTTATAAATGGCGTTTGACAAAATGTATAAGTAGAAAAGCGACCACCGTACATGACGGTAAACAAGCTTTCAGGATCTATTTCAAGTTCAGTTTTTTTTTTATTGATAAGAATGGCGAGACTAGCCTGCTATTCCCCTGCACAAGAACAGTAGTGAAACCAAACAGCACCTTGAATTACAAGCAATACTTGGAATTCCACTGCGCTCGCCATCCTGAGACCTAAGATGTTAAGTATCAATATGTCCAGTAGTTACTCGGGCTGCAATATCCTTCAAACCGAAATACAACAGTGCATTGACACTACTGTTTGACGGGAGAAACATACATTGCGGTGGTACCTACCCAGGCGACGTCTCACATATGAGAGACCTACCACCAGAGATTCTTGTTCTTCTGATACGATTTGGTGCATGCTGGTGCAGGTATATGAAATGCATTTGCAACAAAACAGCATGTTATAAAAATAAATTCCGCCTGAAAGATAGAACTACGAGACCAGTTCCGATAGTTCTAAAATCATTCATGTTTTTTGACAGCTTTTAAAAAAGTCAACCGATTATCACGATTTTGCAGTTTGCGCACGTACCGACGCGATGTATTTTGTATAAAACCATTTGACACGTTTTTTTACACACTGTAACCGATATAGGTCGTCTGGATCGGTAATTCTAGTTTCGTTTCAACACTTTATTCGAAAAAAACAAGTAGCTTTTTATTAGAGCTGCTCGAAAAGGTCTTAAATAAAATATGTTGACGAAAAATTATTTATTCATGAAATATAAATGTTGATTTAGCAGTTCGTTTTTTTTTTTGTAAATTTTATTGTGACATGGAGTTTTACGATTCTATGTATTTTTGCAGTAAACGCTGTATTTGGCGATGCAAATTTAACTATCAGATTCATTTTTAAAGATAAAAAGATGTTGAAACGTTCCGTTTATTGTATACAACTATTTGTTTTTATGACCTATTGTATTTTAGAACTCGTCAGCCGAAAATAAGATACATTATTAGTTTTTTTTTTTTTTTTTTTCAATCTAGATCCTGACTTCAGTAACTTATATAAATTTTATATTAAAGTTTTAATCGCTATCCTTTTGCATATTCTACTAAAGCCATGTAATGCCAAACCCTAGCAACACCAATAAATTCAAAAGGTTATATTTCATTTACCTTGTCGTAAACAGGTCACAAAACAGAATGCCTACCAAAGCTCGTAACGTATTCTAGGCCCACATCAAACTGAGCTACCTAACACGTTATCGCAAATTGCTATTCAAAGATTTTAGGACGCGTTCATATTAAACCGGCAATCAAGCTAGGCCTTCGGTAAGTTGTGTGGATGCCTGTTGTAAACCCAATTACCAATATCTTGTACAAGGTAGCTTTATCTTGAATGTTGTTTAATCATATTAATGTACCGAAAATTTGAGCATAGCCATTTAGCTCGTTCAAAACTTTGATGAAAATGTCGAAATATTTTTTTCTGATGACGATAAAATCATTTCCTAATATGAATATTTTTCAGACGTTTATAAAGTAACAATTTAAGCACTACTATTTTTTTGCATAAACTATCCTTTAACTTTAGAAGCTTATGCATAATCAGCGAAACGCTTGTCTTGTGAAATCAAATTCTAGATTAAATACTTATATCTAGTTCTGATACTATTCCAATAGCAATTCTCAAAATTATCCAACGTAGTTTTACAAGTTACTTATAATAGAAGTCCTTATAACAATATGTTCGTACAACGTCCTTACAAACGATAAAATCGACAATTTAAACGTAATCGAGAGACGCTCACAATTGGTACCATTCATTTGACATGCGTAAACCGGGATTAAAATATATCGGTATACGAAAATTGGACTTCGATTCCATAGGCAGTTAGCGTAATCCGTCTTTGTAATTGGTTTTGTGGCGCGGGAAAGAGTGAATGAATGTTCATTTACGTATGATGTACGGTATGGTGCACGGTGGAGCTGACCATGTCGACACGTTAAATATATTACCAGCTCAAATGATATATGGGCATGTCCGGTAGGAAATATTGACGATTGACGTGACGCAATCATGACCTGTTCGGAAGGATTAATTTTTGAATAGCAGAAACTATTTTATAATTGAACTTGGCATGAAAACGGAGTTCGTGAGACCTACAAAATGCACGCTGATCTATGTATAAAAGAGTTCAAAAATATTCCAACGACAAGTAACTAAATATAATTACATGTATGTAACTTACTCACCGGCAGCCACTCGCTGTACTAGAAGACACCACACTTACGAGAATTCACCACTCCATCACTTTACCACTTTACCACTTTACCACTTCACCACTTCACCACTACACAACACTAAACACCATTTACACATCATCACTCGAAATGAATATAATTACTAGAAAAACCGAGCTCATTAGTGGAGCTCGCGTGACGCGTGCGGAACCTTACACGAAACTTAAACTACCCACATAGAAATAATACGAACGATGATAGACTACCCTCTACTAGATTTTATTTGAAATAATGTAAGAAATATATGTATAGTTGTACCCGCATCACCCCATGTGAGTGCATCGATTACAATTTTTGTTCTTTAGTAAATAGTACGGTAAGGTAAGGTACAAACTATTTGCATTGTATTGAAAAAAAAAAAACATTATTATTGCATATTATATTATAAAATAATTATTTTGCAATACACCATATTGAAATAATATTTAATATTATAATTCCTGATATCTACACTAATATTATAAAGAGGAAAGATTTATATTTTTGTATTTTTTTACTCAAAAAGTACTGGACCGATTTTAATAATTCTTTTTTCATTAGAAAGCTACACTATCACCAAATAACATAGGCTATATTTATTACCAGATAACTATAGAAATCTTTAGAAATTCCTATTAAAACCAACCGAAGGTGTAAATTAGCCATAAAATGTCTTTCATCGCATACGCTGCGAAGAGTATTAATAATAATATTATAAATATGAAGGATTCAAGAGGAAGGTTTATGTGTATAATACGTGCATATTATTGTAGAGAAATCTACATGCACCCGGGCGAAGCTGGGCCGGACCGCTAGTAATTAATACAGTCATGCTGGTAACAAATCCCAGTCCATGCTTTTTTATTACATGCGGCCTAATTCAAAGACAGTTTTTAAACCTATTTTAGCTATCGCATGGCATTCCACTGCACTCGCCATCTTGAGTCGCTATCTACGATATAAAGTCTCAATATGTCCAGTAGTTACTCGTGCTACAATATCCTTCAATCTCAAACAGTGCATTTACACTACTGTTTGGCGGGGGAAATAGACATTGCGGTGACACCTGACAGTACCTTTGACAGCCTCCGTGGCGCAAGCGGTTAGACGCCGCGGGTTCAATCCCTGCACCCAGAGAAATGGTTGTGCGGCCCACAAATATTTATTTCGGGTGTTTGTGAGACCAAAAAGTCTGTCGTAATTCTTGATACCCACGACACAAGGCTCGATCTTAGTGTGGGATCAGGACTATGTATGTGACTGTTGGGTGTAACTTACTCACTTACCTACCCAGGCGGCCTTTCACATATGAGACCTACCTCCAGTTATGTTTATTACCGTTTACTGAGCACAACGCGTCCTTCAATTAAACCTTGAAACAGTTCACCAACTCGATTATCATGCTCATAATACGCCAGCCTCTTTTTATGGCCAATAAAATATGTGTTAATATTCAATACGGAGATTTTATAAGCAAAGTTTTCTCGTTAGTTGAGGAAGTTCCAAGGACGGGCGTCGATACAGGAGTTTAGAGTCTTACTTCACGTTCTGGTGTGCTATTATGGGCTTATGTAATAGTTGGAGGAAAGACCTAGATACCGGTCTTATAGTTGGATCTGATCTTTGTTTAGAGTTTCCTTTGTCTTGAGCATCGGAAACTACAGGAGGCTTAGCAATAATATTAACATTATATATTTACGATACGGACTTTTAAGAATGTTTGACAAATATTCGAACATAATATAAGCCCTAAAATTGGTATCTCGGACTGCCAATTACTCCAAAATTGGCCTGAAGTCTGGGCTGGATTCGAGCCGAGGGAAATTAAGATAGTTTACTGGTAGGTCTCTCATATGTGAGGGCCGCCTGGGTAGGTAACATCGCAATATCTTTTTCTCCCAGTAACAGTATAAATGCACTGTCGTGTGTCGGGTTGAAGGATATTATAGCCAGGGTAACTACCAGATATATTGAGATTTAACATCTTATGTCTCAGGATGGCGATCACTGGAAAGCCTTACGTTGCTTTGTAATTCGGGTGGTGTTTGGTTTAGCTACTGTCCATGAGCGGTCGTAACGCTTACCATCAAGGGAACGGCGTGCTCGTCTCGCCAATCATAGGCAATATAAAAAAATTAGTGGATTTGGAGAAATAAGTAACGTTCGTTTATAAAGTTAGTAGTCATTTAATCTATCTCCTTACTTACTATGACCTACTTTCAAACATGTCGATGATCAGATATCTTTTGAAAAACTAATTAATGCTAAATTAGTTCGGCCACGCAACCAAAGGGTTAGTCTCGTGATTGATAATGGTTATTTACATTGCAGATAACATCAAAGTTAGTCCCAGCGGAATTAAAATGGAGCGCGTTTGTGGTTGTTGTTATTAAATGGAAATGTAAGGTTTGAAGGACTAATCAATTGATTAATTTAAAATCACCTTTTAGCAAGTAATTTTAAATTATAATTACTATGGAAAATTTATGGTTTTATTTGTAATACATACATACACAATCAAAACACATCAACAAACAAAAACATCTCAATAAAACTGATTAATAAAATTCCTCATCATCTATCCATAATCCAAAGGAAGTCCACTGCTGAACATAGGCCTCTCCTAATGATTTCCACAGTGACCTGTTGTAGGCAGCTTGAATTTAGCGACGTACCTTTACAAGAAAATTCATACAAAATAATATTATTATGATGCAACTCTAATGGCTATAACCGCTACTCCTTAATAAATATGTGCCTTAACAGTATAATACAAAAGCCCAGACCTTGCAACTTAGCTCAGCTTAATTTATGCTCGTTGTTTATTTCAAAAGTTTAAGTTTTTAAAGTCTGGACTTTGTAAAAGCACGACGATGAGCTCACCTCTTCACACATCTTAGAGTGGAAATAAATTTGTCAAATTGCACGTACCACGGATAGCACCTTTGCTTATCTTTGAGACACTGGTATGAGTTTACAAATAAAAATAATAAATATATATTTTATTTTAAAGTCACTTTTAACATCTAAGTTTATTAGCGACTACATACAGCTTAGAAAATATACAGATTAAATTCATTTGTAAGAGGTAATTACTCTAAGTTTGTAAGCATTAATCATTGCCAGAGAACAAATCGTTTGCTTGTAACCTTTATGAATTAAACATTCTTCTAAGGTATTCGGTAAGTTTGTATTTTCTCATTCATATAAGCTGAACAATTACTATTGACATAGTTAAATCCAGCATTTGCTTTGACAAAATATTATATAATTAATAATTAATTTCTCTATATTTTACAATTTTTATCTAAAAATAATATTGCCAAATGTATTTACTATTTTCAATGCACGCCATTTAATCACCATATTATAAATAGGTGATGTGATAATATGTAGAACCTAATATAATGGCACCATTCAAGATTTTAACATGGCATGGCATTAATTCAGAAACCTGAAATCTGAAATGAAAGGTTAATGCTGGATAGATATCCGAAATATATTGAATCCATCAAAGAATTAACATCATACCATTTGCTATTCCGAAATCCGATTCAATATTTATCACATCGAGTACATATACATGTAACAATGTGTACTTCGCTCACAATACGGGACATAATTTAATTAATTTGTACCAATTACAGTTAATGCATCTGCCTTGTTATTTGGGGCTAACACGCTTTTATGCTGCGTCGAATATTTTCCAGATTGTCATTACGTTAAGCTCTATATTGCTAAGTGCTTAAATTTCATGTTCGGTTTTGTTGAAAAACGTTTTATTTTTCATTGCTTTGGTCGGAATTATGGTATGTTGTGGCCTTTTGATGTTAAATTTAATTGCGTGTTTAACAGACTGTAGGATTATAAGCTAAATAATTTACTAACATGGCTGATATGTCCTTTTGCGTCATCCTTATGAAGTTTCAAACTCCATGCTTTAGTGTTTTCCGAGTGGTATGACCTGTCCTTCTTCAAACTAGGCTTAAAGAGAGTCCTCTTCTTACGCTGGGCAGCGACCTATATGTACTAGATCCTTGGTCTTGCAAAGGTCCGGTAGTGATCTCTTACCAATAGGCGGACCACGCTCGTCTCCTTATGTTCCTACGTTATTAAAATATTATTTAAAAATGCGTTAAACCATTAAAAATGCAGTTCAATCCAAGAACTGCATTTTTAATCAGGTTTATTGTGTACTTCGTTTAGATACTATAAAAATACGAATAAAACATGCATTGAAAAGTCACACATAATTTAGTAACAGAAAAATGACAAGGCTTGTGTTGTGAGTACCTTACCATATGTGAAATTTGTGGCCTAACAACATCTACGACTATAAGAAATATAAATTGTAGGTCATACACTCGTTAGTTCTTGCGGACACTGAACTTTCAATCTGCGAGCATTTTTCGCTAGTTTCTTAACCATAGAAGCTGTAAATTTTAACCAAATATTTCAGACTTTCGTTTTCCAACGCTTATCCCAACTAACTTATTCAGACATCACATTAGAAAATTTACATATAATTCCCGACACATTAAACATATTTACCCTACCCATCAAACATTAATTCGAAACCTTTCAAATGCATTAATTCTCACAAAACATTCATCAACGGAGCTCAATAGATTTAATACCGACGGGGTTGTGTAAGCGAACTATTCAGGATATATTTACCAAAATGATTGGCTGAACGTCGCATAACTCGTAGGTGGCTCATTAGTATATTTGCCAAACGCGGCATTTTCGACTAAAACAACAAAACCGAGCCAAATGTGGATCATATTGTGCATAATTAGCGCGTATTTTGTTTATCGTTTGAGTAATCTAGCACGCTTGGGTGGATGGGCTTTCACTAAAACTCTAGTGATTAAATAATATTGCTACTATTTAAACTAACGCTACGCGAGTTTTTGGTGTTTCAATATTCAAAGAGAATATTTTTGTATTTTGTATCAGCGCATATATGCATCGCAAGGCACGGACATCTCCTACAATCGAAAGTATGATGGCGAGGTGTTAGGTATATGGTCGACCACGCTGGCCTAATATGGGTTTGCGGACTTGACATACCATAAATAATTACATACATACATACATAAACTCACTCCTTGTTCCCAGAAGGGGTAGGCAGAGGTGCCAGGGCACCCACATTTCGCCTTTTATGTTCCGTCCCACAATGTGATAGGTGGCGAGCCTATCGCCATATCGGGCACAAATTCCTGACTCTGGGCTGATACTGAATAGAAAAATCCAATATCACTTCGCCCAACCCGGGATTCGAACCCGAGACCTCAGCTTTGTAACCGTACCGTAGTACAACTACGTCACCGAGGCAGTCATAAAATAATTACTTATCTACAAATCCCTATGGTATACAGGTTTTCTCGCGATGTTATCCTTTACCGCTATAATGAATAAAAATTGTACTATTATATCTTATTAATACTTTGCTTTTTACAATTGTATTCTATTCAACACGTCACCTATTAATGACTGATAGATAATACCCAATATTAAAAATAAATTAAAATATCTTTTCAAAAATCCGATTGATTTGTTTTACTGTGGATTTGGGCATTGATGTGGGCAACTTTCTAAAGCGCCTGATTGAGTAATTATAGCAAAGCTTACTAAAAATGCTCTTTGCGTGATGGTTTGTTCAAAAGGTGTGATTTTAATAATTTTAAAATACATTTGAACATACAGGGTATATCAAGTCTGCTACCGAAAACGAAGATGGACAGTAGTTTTAGTGACTTCAGACAATATGCAACAATTTTTTTTTTGCAAAAAATAGTGATTAATTTTTTTGTAATTTATTTTTCTATCGTCGTTTAGGCTGTATCTGTATCTGTATCAGCCCATATACGTCCCACTGCACTGCACGGGCCTACTCCACAATCGATAATACGATTGAGAGTGGTTAGGCCATAAAGTCCACCACGCTGGCCTAGTGCGGGTTGGGACTTACACACCATAGATTTTTTTATAAATCGCTATGGTATGCAGGTTTCCTCACGATGTTTTCCTTCACCGTTTTATGCGTGGTGATTGCCTATCAATACACACACGACTCCGAAAATTCAGAGGTGTGCCTTGGGATTCGAACCCGCGAACACAGTGAACATGTTAGCAGACGCGTCTAGTCCGTTTACCAACAGGCCACCACGCACTTCACTTTTTAGGCTGGTAAATACATATTTTTTTCATTAATAATAGTGTACACCCTTTCATTTTTAAATACGCTATAGTACGTAGGGCTTTAAATTATTATTTTAGCAGAAACTATGAATTTTCCACCCAAAATCGACGATATTTATATCTTTAAAATTGTGTTTTATTTAAAAAACCGACCGATATTAATTCACAACCGACTGGTTATGAATTAACAATTACATAAACTGTGTATGTTTTATGTTTATGTAATGATTTTCTTTCTTTCGTTCATTATCTGATACCCTCCACAATAGACTATCTGTGCATATTGAGTGTATTACTTCTCTTTCTTGCTTCTAAGTGGTACTTGGTTATAAAAATCCAATCAAACTTTCTTCCAAAATATGCACGACGAAGTTTCCATCCATCACAACTTAAGTCCTGTAACTGCCATAAATTACTGTAAATGGGTATTTAAGCAATTTGTTTAATTTCTTTGTCCTAGAAAACATTGGCCATAAAGTTAATTGTTCCATTCGCTGTTTCAAAGATTTATTGTATTATAACTTGTTGATCAGGAGTTTTCGTGGGTGACGGATTGTTCGGCGTCACGTGATATGAAAATTGTACCGTAATTAGCGTTGGTTAATATTTCAGCGGCCGCCGGGTTTATTACTTCATTTGTATGGATTTCATGGTTTATTTCTGGAGAATGAACGGAATTTTAAAAACACACTCAGTTATATGCTTGGATGTTTCATAAATCCAAATACATTCACTGTTATTAATTTCGATGAAAAAAAAAACAATTCGAATAAACACAGTCACATTTCCTTGCTATGACACCAATGGTATGTGTTTGTAGTTATTACAATTGGTTGACGAAGATTTTATAAATTTATATGAAGCAATTTTATACCGACATAATATATACGTACATACATAAATTCACGCCATTTTCGCAGAAGAGGTGGGCAGAGATGTTAATAGTGCTACGATGTGATAGAGGTGAGCCTATTTCCAAAAATTCACACAAATTCCTTACAAAAGAAAATCAAATACACTTCGCCCGATCCGGCATTCGGACCCGAGATGTGAGCTTTGCAATGATACCGAAGTACAACTAAGGCACTGAGGCTGCACCTATCAGGCAATTTTATAACTACCTATATAATTATATTAAATTACTATTTTATCTTTTTTTGAATAAGCACAGGCAGATGCAATATTACCGAGTTCTTATTTATTTATGCTTAGAATACAGGCTATCCGAAAAGTAGTAGATAACATATTTATCTCGCAAGTCACATAATATGAAACATCAAAATTATTGTCAGTGATAGTAAATCCACTACTGTACGTTGTTTTAACTCCAGTACCTTTATAAGTAATTGAAGGAAATTGGATTCCAGAAATTCATAGTCTTAATTAGGTCACCTCTCCCTATTACGTATGAAGCTCGAAGACTGAGCTAGCTAGCTAGGTTCTCAACAAACTTTCGGCTTCATCACTCGTCCAATCTATATGCCTTGATATGGATACACATAATATATCCAGACCGCGATTGAAAACGAAGTCAGGTGGTAGTTTTAGTGAAGCCACAACTATTTTTTATTCTTTTTGTCATACATGTCGTAGTGATTGAGTTGTAAACACATAGTTTTTGCTAAAATAATAACATACACCCTTTTATTTTTAAAAATCCAATGGTATGAAATCGATTCAATGATAATTGAACACTAATAATGTATTTAACACCAAAACAAAACAATAACTTTTTTGCTTTATTTTTAGCTTGGTCTTCGTTCGCAGTCTGAATCATCAATCAATAAAAAACATCCAAAGATTAACTTATTACTAAGTCATTAAAACACAAGAAATCTTTTTTTTTATATATGTCTAACAAGACAATCACACTGGATAAGTTCGAGAATTTTTCAAACAAGTTTTTTTATCCCGCTCGCGCAATACCTCGTAACTTTTTATGAGAATTTTATAACGGAAATAACTTTAATTTTACGTAGCAACTCGTCATTGATTCCTTCCTTCCACGTCAAATGCTGAGGTTTATTACACGCTTTATATTAGCTTCACTTGTATGTTTGTTTGTAACCGACTTCTTTGGGCGCGATTTTGACCCACTTTAAACGGCCAGATTTCGTTCAAATTTTGCACACCTGTCAAAGACCGATGACAATACAATAATTCGATTAAAATATATAATTATCCTGATTAAATTCGCCAGGATTAATTATTCTTATAATTGATGACCATTGCTACTGACCACTAGGTGGCGTATAGATGAACATAATT
Organism: Hyles euphorbiae; assembly: GCA_023078785.2. Taxonomy (NCBI): domain Eukaryota; kingdom Metazoa; phylum Arthropoda; class Insecta; order Lepidoptera; family Sphingidae; genus Hyles; species Hyles euphorbiae. The sequence goes on along the minus strand of CM041039.1, from coordinate 11,327,298 downwards.
TGCTACTGACTAATAGATGGCGTGATCACGTCAATAATGCATGTTTGCACTATTCATCGCTAGATGGCGTTAACATTGTATTCTTCAAGTGTCAAATGTTACTACTGACCAACAGATGGCGTTATTGATTGGAAATACAGCCGTAGATGGATGTTTTTAGTCAAACAATTAAATAATAGTTAAAAAAAAACTAAAATACACGCTTTAATAAGATATACAACTAAAAAAGTAAAAATAATTGATACTGAATTTAAGATAAGAAAATGGAGTAAAATACATATATTTTATTGTTACAAAGCGTGGGGTGCAGGAGGATAAGTAATTGTTGTAAACACCCCACGCTTTGTAACAATAAAATATATGTATTTTACTCCATTTTCTTATCTTAAATTCAGTATCAATTATTTTTACTTTTTTAGTTGTATATCTTATTAATTTTATGTTCTAAATCATGTATTAAAACTGAAAGTACTTTAAGTATTTTTCCGGTCAAGAACTGAAAATCTGTGTAATGTCCTAGAGTAATTTATTAAGTTATAGATCCTATACCACTAAATTAGTCTTACTGCTAAAATATTAAAAATAATAAATAAATTGAAATCAAATGTATAATACCAATTTTTTTTTGTTTAGGGACGAAATTATTCTCTGTCCATAAAAGCGATAATAATACGTTTCTGTGTACTGGTAGCATCACTTTATAGTCTAATAATTAAGTTTTCAAGATGGGCGAGAAGTTAACCAATAATTGATTACTTAATTTTATTAAATTACCTTGTGGATTTGAGACCTTAAGCCATAAGACTAGTTCTTACCACTGAAGAACTTAAAGCAAGCAGAAACATAGAGAAGGAACAACCAAGTTAGAATTTCGCTAATCAAAACAAACTATCTTAGGAGTGAATAGAACTAACACGGAGCGTAAACACTGCCAACTCCATTAAGCAGCGCACCTTAACGAGATAACAAATAATTACGTACGTCACAACCCATTCAGTTTTAATTGAATGTCCGTGCCCCGCAAGTTCAGTAATGAATTAATTAAGTTCCCACAGAAAATGTCGGACATCGGCATAAATTTCCGTTGGCTAACTTCGCCCAACCTTTTGATCGGTCACAAATTTTGACAAGTTTCAAATTTTACCTCCTGTGACGGAATGTTGTGCGCGAAAGTGATATTAACAAAGTTGGTATTAAAATCAAATTGTTTTGAGTGATTACAATTTGCGGTCTATTAAAGGGGTTCAAATGTTATATTAAAGTCAGGTAAGTGTCAATGGAACTGTTTCTATTGATATCAATCATCTATCATAGCTTCGAACTTTGCCTACAATAAAATGGATATTTATTTATCCGTGTACATTTGATTCAATGAATTCTGATTCAATATTTACACACCTTGTATATACAGAATTAATGTCACCTGTGCTACAATACATAAACAAACCTCGATAAAACATCGTTCAAAAAGCGTTAAACTGAAAAAAACACGTACTTTTACTACCGGTACACAAATCATAAAAAAAGGAAAAGGTATATTACTATTTCAAGTCCATTCCATACATAAAGAATAACATTTTTGTTTCCAGTCATAAAAAATAGTATAGTAAACAATCTGAAATAAACGTCGCACCGAGACCCACATATGAAAATCCCCCGCATTTTATTTCCCAGATGTGTCCCGGAAAGTTGTGTGTGGAAAACGTATCTTGCTCCGTACCCAAAACGCTTCACAAATTGTCTCCAAGTGAAAGAATACATAGATTCTGAAAATACAAAACACTTGTAAAATTTCTTCGAGTTATGGCAATTATCAATTATTCTCAGTGAAATCTTAATTCATTGTTTTTAAGATGCTATTTATGGGAAATTTGTTAGGCATAAGATATTCCTTCAAGTAATATTTTGATTTGATTAAAATTCGATATAACTATTTTCAAACAGTTGATAATAAGTAGGCTGTTTGAAGCTGAAACAATAAATATGTGTAAAAATAACTGTGGAATAACGTAGGAACTCGTAATAAAAACATGAAAAGTTTTATATTCGTTGCAAGTCGCAGCATTGGAAGAACCTGAAACTATATCGTTCAAAGATGAATTAACATAAACAGAACTACAGTTCACAAGCATGCAATTAACCAACAATACACAAATTAATGCATTTTGCACTGGCATACTAATTTCTCGCAACTGAGTACTTTCTATTAAATTGGTACACGACTCCACATATCTCCAGACGCGGATGTCTTGCACACTCGCATCCGAAATTCAATATCAGTGATTTCACCTCGGCATCTCGCTCTGTCGCCTAGTATTCATGAGAAGCACTTCCAATTAATGTATGCATATTGGTCTTCAAGAAGCTTCAAATTCAACCTTTCAACTAACAAATACTAATAATTAACACTACTCGATAGACAAAGTGTTTCGCAACTGTGATTATGTAAAGCCTCACCTTGTTTGACCTAAACCAGTGACAGAAATTTCTTAGATTTTTCTTAAGTTTCTTAAGTTTCTTGGCATTTTTCACTGTTAGTATATTCTCTCTGTGAATTACTTTTATTCTTTGCGTTGAAAGTGGCTTGCGTTTGACGTTTCACCTTTACAGCTCACAGCTCGGGTTAGGTATTGTGAAGATTATTTATTGGAATCGCACGCTCCTTTACCGACCGATATAATGTTTCTCTCCGGATCATAAATATTTTTAGAGGAATTCCTTTAAAAGGATGGTGAGGTTAACTTGAGAGATTTTTTACACTGACTTACTTCACTGAAGTGTTTTTTGGATAAGGGCCTTATTCAAAGTTCATAAGAATATTTTAGTCATCGGTTGTTTTGTCCCTTTCCAACAAATTTTGAATCCAGTTTGGGCGAAGAAGACAAAAAATTTGATTATTAAGGTTTATCAACGGTCTATGGATAAGGCCGTAAGAGTTTAAATAGCAATGTTATATTTGTAATAAATAACCAAGAAAACGTTATTGTCTATATTTTCCACAACAGATGTTTCCTTTGGATATTGAAATTGTTTTTTAATAATATGCGGTAACTACATTAAATTTGAAGCAAATTAAAAAAATACTTGCAAAAGGAACAAAAAATCGAAGCCTTTAAAATCAGCAGTATTAACTACCTAATACTAGAATTATAGGAAACAAATCCAGTATCTTACGAAGTCAGCGTTCGGAATTAACTGTTAATCGGCCAAGTTTGACGATTAGGTAAGGATAGATTAAAATTAATTGCCGACGGAGGCTGCCTTTGGCGAAACGTTGATTATCCATAAGGGTTAACACTTCACTTTCCTTGAACCCCTTATTAATCTTGGCCTGACCTTACACGTGCTATGTATTAGGGTGTTATTTGTGTAAGTCACCTATTTATGTTTATCAATGTACTTTATTGCGTGGCGAGCTAACAAAGGAAAGGAAGGGTTGGGTCCAACTCATTTAGGAAACAAAGAAAGTGATTAAAATTTTAATGATGTGCATACAGTACAGTCTACTGGAATTAGGTTTTGAGAGATTTTTTATACAATGGAGGTTGTCGACTGTCGTGAATTCCAGGTAATGTTTTCGTCAATATTCAGATCCTTTTTGATACACAATTCAAAGTCAGATTTATGGTTTGAATTTTTTATTGGATGTTGACAAATATTTAAAGCCAGGTTTTGTACACTGTTGAGATGACATTGTAGAGGGTAGACTGATGATTTTGTAATATTGTATTATATCTTTCAGCTACCGACACAATTATGCTATTCTAACTTTATGTAAAAAGTCTTTGGTGTAAATTAGATCGATATCAATCTTGTTGATAAGTTAAGCTATTTTAATATGCTGTGGCAATCTCTTTAAAACAATTTCTTCATAGTGCTAGTGTCTTGTAATAATATTAGGAACTCAAAAGGCTTTTCAATGTCACAAGAAACTAATCTGAAAAAGAAAACATGGACTAAATTTTTTTCAAGGTTCAACGATGAAACCAATGCCTCTTATTTCATATCAGGATTTTCAACTACTATATCCCAAATATTGTGGAATGAACAACGAGAAAAACACGGTACAAAGAAATATATATGAGTGTTGTTAGAAACTTCATTTCGCACAGACAATAAAAACTAAGTTTTAATGAGTGCAGAAAAACTATACGAACGCTGTAATAAAGCCTATTATAAAAACTCGGAGTATTTAGAAGCTTTGTTAAGCTCAAACGTCAGCTTTATTAAGCTTTAAAGTTAAGCCCCCTCACCAAAGTGCATTTGCAGCATTGTTGTAAGTTTTATTTAAGCAGTTTATTGTTTTTTTTTTTTTTAATTGTAAAAGTGAGTTTGGAAGCTGAAATTGTAATGGTTTGTAATAATATTCGTTGAGAAATATTCTGAAGAAGATATCACATTGGGTCAAGTACTGTGTATATAGGTACCAAATGGTGTTCGATTTGTTATTGTTTAAGGGATAATTCTTAAAGAAATCGCACAAGGAAAGTAGTTTTTTTTTTTCCTTTTATTTAACTTTCTTAACAAAATATACAATAATTGTTAGTAATAGCCTAAGAAACCACTAAGGTTTATATTTATGCTATCAGAGTTGACAACGGGGTTATAACTTATAACAAGACATTTATACTGTAGTGATAATAGGAGTTTGAGATTCATTCAAAGATTATTATTATTTATTTACATTTAGATTATTTAAAAAGTAAGTCTTAAGTTTATATTTGATGTTCTTTGGTGTTAAACTATCGCGTAAATCTGGGGGTAGTCTGTTAATTAAACGCGGCACAAGGTATGAGGCCGTTCGCTCGACGTAAGTATTGTTCGCCCGTGGCGTCACTAACTTGTTTTGTGCGATGGCACGCGTAGATGAATGTCATGTTTACTTATTAGTATTGTCTATCGAATAATGTCATTTTTTTTTTTTTCAATTTGTCAATATGTTGATTAAAAATTATTATTCACGAAGTTTCGATTACTTTAAAGTTTTGTAGTCACGGCACGGTATTTAACCATTATAATATGTTGATTTCTAGTTATTAACTATGCAGTGGAAAAATATAGGTACAGCCTACGGAACGAATGGACACACGTGATTTCTAAGTCAGATATACCGGTCCGCTCTGTTATATTTTACACAACCACGCACTTAACCTTACGTAAATTGCATTTCGAATTAATTATCACAACATCTATACATATAAATAAAATTGAGGTGTCTGTTCTAAAAGTGAAAATAAAAATAAAATGTCCAACTACATATCATTATATACACGATACCTATAACGAAAATGACCTTAGAATTTTTTTTGTCTGTCTGTCTGTTTGTTCCGGCTAATCTCTGAAATGTCTGGACCGATTTTGACGAGACTTTTATAGTCAGGTAGCTGATATAATAAGGAGTAACTTAGGCTACATTTATTTTAGAAAAAAAAAGTTTTTATTAAATTCCACGCGGACGAAGTCGCGGGTACAGCTAGTTTTATATAATTCTGTGTAACTACCATACTTTTTGTTCAAAACCAACTATTCTTACCGTATTACTCCCACACGACCGAAGATATTCCGAAGTAAAAAGCCGAGCTCCGTCACACGTGAGTTTTAATTACTAATTTCACGCTCGCAGAAGTTCCCCAAGGAGTTCGAATCTCGTTCTACACCGTTGAGGACTTAGGTCGTGAATTCACGGTGTGTAAATCATATTTAATTGCTCGAATTAAGAGTTGGATTTTGTGGATGTTGTAGCTAGGTTGGGGAGTTAGTTATTCGGTAGTAAGTTCATGAAATAGTTACTTATTAAAACGCCAGATTTTTTTAATAATGGTTTCTTAGATTTACGTAAATGTTACACAGTGAGCGAAAGCGGTTTTTTTTTTTCAATGAATGGCGAGACGAGCATGCCGTTCGCCTGATGGTAAGCGATACGACAGCTCATAAACAGTAGCAGAACCAAACAACATCTCGAATCACAAAGCAATGCTTGGCAGTCCACTGCGCTCGCCATCTTGAGACATAAGATGTTAAGTCTCAATATGTCCAGTAGTTACTCTGGCTACAATGTCCTTCAATCCGAAACACAACAGTGCTTCTACACTGCTGTTTGACGGGAGAAGTAGACAATGTGGTGGTACCCACCCAGGCGGCCTCTCACATATAAGAGACCTACCACCAGTAAATGTGTTTTAAGTGTTTTTCACGCGCAAGAATTTCCACGAGCTAACTGTTGGAAGTGGCCTGCATTAAGCGACTTTCTGTGACGTATATAAATAAATAAATACACCCAAAATTCATATACATAATGTTGACTAACTGTCCCACGCTAAGTCATCGAGTATTGTATCATGGGTATCGAGAAATACGAGACACTTTTCAGTCTCACAAACATCCAGATTCGAAACAAATGCTTGTGTATCTAGCATTTGTCGCGATCCGGGAATCGAATCCACTGCTTCTCGGTTCACAACCGGTGTTTAACCAACTGCGCCACGTACGCTGTCAATATTAGACACTAGTGTCCGTTCTATTTGTAAAAAAAACACGATACAAGGTATACGTATAAGTGTTTCACAAATATTCACAAACCCCGGTTTTGTGACATTTTTACCCGTTGGGAAATATGTTATAATTGCGTCCGTACGTGCTTACGTATACAGGACACTGTCAGGTGAAAACTGAAAAACATAGATTTTTTATGGATGACATTTTTATATAGGTATTTCACACTAACTGAAAAAATAAATGTGCACAGTATTTGCACGCTAAATTCTGGTAAAATGTAATAATGTATAGAGAATAACAGAAAAACAATAAAAAAGTGACATAAAATAAAAATAGAGCATATTAATAAAGCCCAGCAAAAACCTCAGCTCTTTTTTGCATTTTTTTTTTTCTGATATTGGCTTCTAGATATTAATCACAATAAACATAATGTGAGTAATTAAGTCATGCATTCTCCTGATTGAATGTTTCGTCAATTTACCGGAATTATACTTTACCGTAACACATAAATGTTATACCCATAAGGGACTAATTTTGGGGAATAAATTCAGAGCGATATGCATTAATTGCAGGTAACATAAATTTTATTTGCTTTCTATGGTAATGTGTGCAGTTTTAAAATTAGGGAAGTAAGCTGTAAAACAATTAGCTATTGTTAATTTAATTTAATATTTTACGATTAGGGTCTATACGGACAATTAATTTAGCAGGTCAAGATCACATCCACCTGTTTTAATAGCATTTAAACCAAAAGCAAAAACATTTTAATTATTGTTCAATTATTAATATTGAGAATATCTTCAAAAAAAAAAACTTGACTTGATGCTACTTTTTTATAACATGTTGCAGATGTAAACAGACATTGGTTTACTGCTACATGTATTACATACATAGATATTCTTTCTCCTGTGTTATTACAAGTGCGTAAAATATAACTTATCCTTACTAATATTATAAAGGTGAAAGTTTGTATGTATGTATGTATGTATGGATGTTTGTTACTCTTTCATGAAAAAACGGCTCAACAGATTTTGATGAAATTTGGTATAGTGATAGCTGACACCCTGGATTAACACATAGGCTACTTTTTATCCCGAAAAATGTAGTGTTCCCGTGGGATGAGTCAGGAAACCAAATATACATATTTTCTACTCTTTCAAATTCAAATTGTTGGCACGGGATGTCCTCTCCTACGGAAGGGAAATATAGTCGACGGCACGCGGGAAATATAGTTAGTAGACACGCGAAATAATATGTTCTTGATGTGGATTGGACTCAAAAACTATCTGCACCCGGGCGAAGCCGGGCCCGACAGCTAGTATAATAATAATCATGAAGTGCGTGGTGGTCTGTTGGCAAACGGACAAGACGCGGCTGCCAACATGTTCTCGGTGGTCGCGAGTTCGAGGCCCAGGGCACAACTCTTCGCAGTGTTTTTGAACGGAATAAATATTGTATAGACTAGACAGTCTATTTGGATAAGTCGTTGCTTTTAGTTTGTGAAAAAATTGCGTCGAGTGATAGCCTAAGTGCCTGGTAGCCTGTTGGTAGTGGCCCAGGTGTGACTGCCGAGATAATGGACGTGAATTCGATTGTTCGATCGTTTGATTTAATCCCAGGGCATATTTCTGACATTTCGAAGTCATGTGTGTATTGATAGTTAATCACCACGCACTAAAACGGTAAAGGAAAAAATCGTGAGGAAACCTGCATTCCATAGCGCATATGGTATGTAAGTCCGCCAACCCGCACTAGGCCAGTGTGGTGGACTATACCGGGTATATCAAGACTGCTACCAAAAACAAAGCCGGGTGGTAGTTTAAGTGACTACAAATACAATGTAATTAAAAATTTCGCAAAGAAGGGCGACAATTTTTTTAAAATATTTTTTAAATATCGTCGAGTTTGGATGGTAAACCCATAGTTTTTGCTAAAATAATAATTTAAAGCCTTGCGTACCATAGCGTATTTAAAAATGAAAGGGTGTACACTATTATTTAAGAAAAACTATGTATTTACCACCCTAATACGACGATAGAAAAAAAATAACAAAAAAAAATGGTCGCAATGTTTTGCACAAAATTTAGTTGCATAGTGTCTGAAGTCACTGAAACTATCACCCGGTTTCGTTTTCGGTACCAGTCTTGATATACCCTGTATGGCCTAACCACTCTCAATCGTACTGTCGATTGTAGAGGAGGCCCGTGCCCTGCAGTGGGGGGTTGATAGAAGCTTTAAATACAAAATGTTTGAGAATCTTGAAAATTATTAAGAGCCATTTAAATACCATTATTAATTTCTGTACATTACGTAGGCCAATTTTATAAAGAAACATACGTAAATATATTTTAACAACACAAAATCGTTCTAATGCGATTACCTGAAATATTGATAGGTATCTTTGCAGGTTAGAGGAATTAAGTTGAGCAAATTAATTAAATTTTGAGAAAGTCGAAACTCGAAGTTTTCCGACATCTAATTAGTAGGATTAAGTCTTTGACATTTTCTCCAGCAGACGCCAAAGATTAGAAGATGAGTCAATTAAAGTACGGTGAATCGGACCGCAAATTGGTAGACTCGTGTGTTTTAATGTATATAATTATTTTACGCCTTATTAACATTTTTGTCACGTTAATAAATAGACCTAACAGTCACATACAAAGTCCTGACACCACACTAAGATCGAGTTGTATCGTATGTATCAGAAGATGCGAGAGAATTTTCGGTTTCACAAACATCCAGAACCGAACACAATGTCCTTTACTTCGAAACACGACAGTGCATTTACACTACTCTTTGGCGGAAGAAATAGAAATTTCGGTGATACCTACCTAGGAGGTCTCTCACATATAAGAGACCTACTACCAGTAAGATAGCGCAGAAGATCATTACTAAGAATTTGATCATTACTAAAAAAATACCTGACCATAGACGTCCCACCGCAGAGAATCGGCCTCTTCCACATTTGAGTTATCGATTGCAAGAAGTTAAGGCATAGTCCGCTATGCTGGGCTATCACAGTACAAAACAAATAATATCTAGATTCAAAAGACAAAATTCAGACAGCAGAACGCAAAAGTATAATTACTTTTTTGTTACAACCGTGACATCTTGCATTTTCATCGTAGTGAAAGAAAATATTCTGAATTTAATCTCAGTCAGGATGTTGATCAATGTTTAAACCAACAAGCAGAAAGAAAAACACAATAATAAAATGTACTTTTCTGTTCGCGTTGTATAATGTTTCTCGGAATGAGTAAACAAGAATATAGTGTGCCTTAACAAGTACTTGACGCGTAAAAGCTACGGCGTAAAGAGCAACTTTAAAAGTCTGACCATAAAATGCGAAACGACTTTGTTTTCTTTCACTAATTGTACTTTATATTATACATTTGTATTGAATTTTATGAATCATTACGAATAAAAATATATATTACACATTAAAATGACTGAAGTTTCAAAACTATGATTAGGTCGAGTAAAAAGTACTTTATTTCTTGGATTAGGCGAAGTAATGGAAAGTGCAGAATATCTAAGAAGACGAGCATCGATATTGACCAATATATCGATTTTAAGTTAGTGGAATGCCAAGCATTCCTCGGAGTAGGATGCCAATCATTTCTCGCCGTAAAATGCGAAGCATATCTTCGTAGATCGTGGTGTTATTTTGCTTTGTAACTGTCTACCAGCGGTCGTAGCGCTTGCCATCAGTCAAAAAACATCCATGCCTCGATATTCAATTGCAATAAAAAATAAATAAAGTTAGAACATCACTACGTACTATAAAACAAAGTCGCTTTTTTCTGTCCCTATATCCCTTTGTATGCTTAAATCTTTAAAACTACGCAACAGATTTTGATGCGTTTTTTTTAATAGATAGAGTGATTCAAGAGGAAGGTTTATATGTATAAAACGTACATATTATTGTAAAGAAATCTATTTGTACCCGGGTGATGCTGGGCCGAGCCGCTAGTAATAGATAAAATAAACATTCCAACAGGCTTAGAAAATAATAAACATTATACAGTTTTAATTAAAACTGCCACTTGTAGAAACTTGTTCAATTAACGCTATTGTTGGTTTATTTGAAGTAAACGCAGAGGTCGCTTTGATCAATAAAATAATCCTTATTAATTAACGTTGAGTATCGTTTTAGTAAACAAAAACAACGGAAATTGTTCCATTGAACTGTGCTTAGAGCACAAACATTATAGCAGCCGAGTTTGTAGTAGTCATTGAAATAGTAATTATTTGTGTTGAATATTTGTTTTCCGTCGTATGAGTGCTGTATTTCTATAAAATCTAATTCTAGTTTAAAAAGAACTATTGGGAGGGGTTAGGCCTATTTCCTATTCTGTATCAGCCCATATACGTCCCACTGCAGGGCACGGGCCTACTCTACAATCGAGATTACGATTGAGAGTGGTTAAGTCATATAGTCCACCACGCTAGCCTAGTGCGGGTTGGCAGACTTACATACCATAGAAATTCTTATAAATCGCTATGGTATGCAGGTTTCCTCACGTTCCCTTCCCTATTACATCACATTAATTTTGGATGTTGAGGAATTAAAGGAATCGCAAGCTTATGAGTCCAAAATAGTGCGTTTTTCAATGACATATTTAGAATTTCAATTTTCATTCACATAAAATATAATTTTGAAATAATATTCCCCTGAGGTTTGTCAAAAACTAAACATACGTCTCCATCCAATAAAAGTTTATAGAACCTCCGCAAACAATACTTTATTTATCTGCAATTTCCTTCATATTATGCATAGGGTATCCAAGCATCGGGTACTCATCGGTCGGTTCTCGCATCGTCATCGTTTCGTCGTCAAAGTCTCATTCGTTACTCGTGTGCAACACGTGCACCGGTACTGCGAACTGGTATTAATTGCCCACTAGCATTAGTGACTAGACGAAATGTAGGGTTTGTTTATCGGAAATTGTGGTTATACTATTGGAATGATGGAATAGGTAGAGAGAAGACTTAATACAGAGGTAATTTTGTTCAAAATAAATAAATATTTTATTGTATCCTAATAAATTTCTATATTTTCTTGGGGTTAATACATTTAAGTATAATTGTTATACATATAATTCTTTTGAAGATACAGAGTGTTTATTTGTGTGATTACAATACATGTCATTGAACGCTAAGCCATTTATTTGATAATATTTTTTTTCACAAACTTCGCTTCGAATGTACTAAATATAAACTATTATTAATTACCAATTACAATACCACAGTTAAACATTCCCTCAATCATGCAGACTAATATTTAACGGCACAACTAATGCCATCTATTAGTTCACTTCCGAACTAAAATAACTTGAATTCTTCTGAAATACATACGACCATTTTAAAAGTACTAATATATTTTACAAACGTTTAATGGTGAAAAAAAAGTGATATTGAACAAATAGGTGTGAATATTTAACTTTATTTTGAGGGAAGATAAGGTCCTATTAACTAAAATTGCTTTTAGTTTCAAGGGGAACGACTACGAAGCGAGTAGTTAAGATTTTATAGGCAATAAATTTAATTTTGGTGTTCAAAACTTTGCAAGTTCTTTTGTTAGTTGACAGCGCTTACTTTTACGGTATGTAATGAGATTTTATCATTTTTGAACAGCAAAACACAGCGCTTAAATTTTGTTCAACATTTTAGTGGGATATACATTTATGGTATTTATATGTTTCAGCGGATTTTATGCTGAATGGAACATCTTTCACACTAGTGGAAGGTTTATCATATAATAATAATAATAACAAAAATATTTATTTAATCCATACAAAATACACTATATAAACTTATGAGATACCTAGGTACATGACACTAGCATTCATATTACAATTGCGAGAAGCCGCCTGGGTAGGTACCCCCGCAATGTCTGTTTCTCTCGTTAAACAGCTGCGTAAATACACTGTTGTGTTTCGGTTTCAAGGACATTGTAGCCAGACATCTAATGGCTCAGGATGGCGAGCGCAATGGAATCTCAAGTATTGCTTTGTAATTCAAGGTGTTGTTTGGTTTTGCTACTCTTCATGAGCGGTCGTAACGCTTACCATCAGGTGAACGGCATGCTCATCTCGTCATACATTAAAGAAAAATAAAACCTTTCAGTTATGAATCCGTGACTCAGACTTCTATTGTTCCATGGTTGCGTAATTTAATAGAAGATTTTCGTAGATATTGAGAGAAAGATTTATGTGACCGCTAGGATAGAACACAATTTGCCAGTCTAGTTGAAGCTGAATATAGGCAGTCTGAGAACAGAATATTTACGGAAATTACTGCAATAGGTTTTAGACTATGTCAATATCAATAATGCTCACAATCCGGGTCCAAATAACTTGCCAGCAGCATTTAGGTTCCTTGTAATATATCTCACTGAAAAAAGAAAAAGCTCGTACGTCACATCAGTTTTCTTTGAGACATGATACTCGGTATAGCAGAATCATTCGTGCTGTATTTTTTACAACTTACTATCTATTCTAACGATTTCGCTATAGATAAACTTATTCACTTATTTTATTTTATCCACAATTACGAGAGGAATATGATTTTATAAATTTTAAGCCCTGTTCGTCAACTGAACGACCTAACTAAATCGGTAATCCAACATGGATATTCAGGTCCGGCCGCACCATAGTTAAAGTAAATAATTGGTGCTAATAAGACTACCAATCTTTTTAATTTATTTGAAAATGCATATTTTATTCAATCATAATCTTTAGTCACAATAATTCCACTCGTAAACAAATATCTCCAAGTATTCTCTTCGCTCTTATTCAAGCGGCTTGTATTCATGCTGTGATGAATACCCTTTATATTTTATCTTGAATATTTTACGCGATAATATAACATTTTATAGTGCATAACATTAGAACATAAAAGACAAGAGGTTCCACAACGACGCGAGTTGAAAACTTACCTCAGTTTTCCTATAATAAACTGAGTCGTGACTTTAATTAAATGTCCTAAATATTATAGCGAGGAGCATATAAATTTGAAGCGTTAATAGCTACCCACACATTTAGTTTAAAACTTCCTTATTGTATGCTGTGCTTGTGCGACGTAATTTCGTAGGAATGATAAGTTTAATTGCATTTTCCAAAACATGGAACGCGTGGGAAAGGCTTTTGGCGCGGTTCATTATTTTCAGTCGCATGTAGTTTATTGGTGGACACAAATATATTTTAATGATACATCATTATCCTCAATCATAAAAATACATTGCTGAAAATAGGTATCCCTAGTATTATAATATGATATATTGTCAATATTTTGCAACTTTTACAGGCGGTTGCCAGCGCTAGATATTAGTTTCTCTCGCTGATGACCCTTCTGACTGTCATCATTCTATCACCCAACCCAACAGTCACATACATACATAGTCCTGACACCACACTGAGATCAAGTCTTGTGTCGTGGGTATCAGGAACTACGAGAGACTTTTCGGTCTCACAAACACCCAGACTCAAAATAGGTATTTGACCTGTGGTTCACACACATATTTGGTTCGGTGCGGGGATCGAACCCGCGCCCTCTCGTATCATAGTCGGCGTCTAACCAACTGCGCCACGGAGGCTGTCATCATCAAGGTATGATTATCTCCCACCAGTAAATTAATCTTCTTAGATGTCACTGCTGCTATAACCATCAAGTTGATCGCTAACACTTTATCAGGCTATTTTTAAATAAAGTAGAATTGTAAGTACATAGCTATAGGATATTTGTGTCCCGGGTCTCAAACTCGTGATCTATGTATATTCTGTTCCCAAAGCATTCTTCAGTGTAGTAGAATTTATTATCATTTCTAACACTATGTTACAATCTCCATACATTAAGCACGGAGGTAATAACAGAAAATGCCTACACGAAGTCCATACTTCATTTACGATAATACGAAAATTGTGGTTATTGAGATCACGGCGAAAGAATTATATCTAGAAGCGGCTTGCACGCTTTAGCGCCGCTTCCATAAATAACCGAGCTGTATTATTACAAGCGCCTTAATCAAAAGATAACATCTTAACCATTGTCCGAAGCGACTTAATCGGGCCCTTTTGCCCCTACCATTTGCTCTGTAATGTGTATCAGAACATTTTCGATAATGTTTATTGATGATTCCGAGTTTTAATTTTATAGAAAATGTTGGATAGTATGTTCTATATACAGAGTGAATTTATAAAGTGGGCGTGGATGGCCACTTCCGAAACTAAGCCACATCTGCAACTATGAGAAATAGGGAAAAGTGCTCAAAGGACTCATGAGTCCGATTTTGATTACAATTAAAACTGCGTACTTACATTTGTAATAAATCAGACACGGCATTCACATACCTAGCGAGGAATGACATAACAAAAGGATGAAGGTCAATTACTTGTATTTTTTTTTATTTTTTCAATGCTTTAGAATTAAATACAAAAAAATATTATATACAATCAAACGCTTACACAATTAAATTCACGAGTGAATGTGAACGAAAACGAGACTGAAAACGAGACATCCGCACGCTGTACGTAAAATAAATTTGCGGGTGAGAACCATTAGTACGGGTTGACTGTGAGGTAAAAATACAAGTAACAGAAGCACGAACGCAAAATGTGCAGCTTTACATTACGCAATGTATAATATTTTCGTATTACGTCTGCGATGTATCCGACAACGTATTCTATGAGGGGTATATGCTCGTACTTTAACATCCTATTTTATACATACATACATAATCGTCACGCCTGCATCCCATAGGGGTAGGCAGAGACTATAGACCGCCACTTTGTTCGATCCTGACATACTACTTTCGCTTCATCCACTTTCATCAACGTCTTCATGCATTCTCGTCGGTTCAGGGTACTTTTAACCTGACCCTTGTTGAGAGTATCACCCATTTGGATGGTGTATGTTCGGTGAGGTCGACTCCTACAGACTCTTCCATCCACACTCGCATTTTCCTATTTTATGTCCTTCTATTTTAAGATGTTTTTTAAAACGATGAATGTATGTAAATAGCTTTCCTTATTTAGGTATTTTAATAACGCTGCTTATTATTGAATTATGAAAAGTTTCCTCATTTTTGAATTTTATTTAACCTTTTTCCTTATTTTGGAATTTCAATAAACACTTTTAACCTTGACATACTAAGCTAGAGAGCTTTGTGTGGGGTCAGGACTATGTATGTGCCCGTTGAGTGTATTTCAATCAACTTATTATATTTATTTCAATAAATCTATTGGTTTGATTATTAATATGAAGACTTTAAAAAAATCTCATTCATACGATTTTTTATGGAAAATCTAAATTGAATATATTCTCTCAATAAAATAATTTTATTAAATAATTGAGCAACAGCTGAATATACTGGCAGACATTAATTTAAATATCTTCAGAGTTAATTAATAAAATGTTATCTATTCCATTGGTTCGATTAATTCCGCGTACACGTGTAAACTGAATAAGCGGACAGCTTGTAAATGAGACGATCAATCAACTAACAAATTGGCTGAACGAGGCACTAGCTGAATTTTAAAGCTTTATGAATATACTTAAGGCTGTTTTAAGGTTAATTTAATGTGAATGTAGTGACTGCCTCGGTGGCGTAGTTGTACTACGGTACGGTTACAAAGCTGAGGGTTCGGGTTCGAATCCCAGGTTGGATAAAGTGATATTGGATTTTCTATCCATTATCAGCCCAGAGTTAGCAATTTGTGCTCAATATGAATAGGCTCGTCATCTATCACATTGTGGGACGAAATATTCAAGGCGTAAGGGTGTCCTTTCACCTCTGCCTACTCCTCCTAGGAAAAAGGCGTGAATTTATGTATGCGTATGTAGGTAATATGCAGTGAATCATTGACAATGACACCAATGTTTGTGTGATCCACAGTTATTTGTTTCTGGTCTGTGTGCTTGTGAAACCGAAAAGTTTCTTGTAGTTTCTGAACACCACCACATAAGACTGGATCTCTCATAGTATAGGGTCAGAACTATATATGTGACTGGTGTATTTATTTATTGGCATCAATAGGTGATTCTATATAGGCATTTGTGGTTGGTTTTGCGCGGGGCGGTTCGCGGACGTAAATCGGGGCGCCCTTTGCCCTGGAATATCCGGTGGTGCCCACAATGCGTGTGACGGCTATCGAGAGGTTTTAAGTCAGTATGCTGGCGTAGTTATTGCTTGGGACCCAGCTCGGCCACAATATCCGCGTTTGTACCGGGCTGGAAGGCCAGAGACACTGACATACAATTTTTGGCCTCGGGGCCCCGGGGTACCGAAAGGGAGGCTTAATACCTTTTTTCTTAAAAAAAAGAAAATTTCGTTACAGCTTTTTATATTTTTTTTTATGTCAAAAATGTATCTTTACTAATGCCATACTTTATTATTATATTTATTCTTTGGGTGATTGAATAGTGTAATTGATTTTTAGTAATCATATAATACAATTCAAATAAATTAAGGAAAAAAAAATAGCAACGCATTTCTATAAAAATGTGTATGTAACACAAGCAAGTCAGTAGATCCGTGCATTTTAAGCAAAAAAGCTTTTCGTAAATAATCTTTATTATAAAAAAAATACTCACAGAATTTTAAAAAGTCTATAAGCAAATTTTATATAAATTAAGCACACTCCCACGCAACATCTGCGGCACAACACAAATCCAGTCAATTTTAATGTATTTACACACCGCTTAAACCACTAATTTGCGACTCCGACCAATAATTTAAACAGAGAGGGGACACTCACCCAATCGTGACATGAAGGCTATACATACAATCTATGGGCACACTTCGCACACCCAGCGTAAAGCCGGCAGCGTGGCTGTAGCGTTAATCCGATACAGAGATCTCCTGTACCGTAATTATTGCATTGTGTTGGGTCTATTGTTTTGCTTATGTTAAGTCTTGTAGCGTGAGAATAAAATGTAATATTATTAGTGGATATTGAGATTGATGTGTTAAGCGGGTTGAAGTAAATATATTGTTTTAATAAAAAAATAAAAAAGCCGCGGAATTGGATTAAGTGCGCAGAAATTATTTGGTATGGATATTTTAATTAGCTGGCTTTATTAAGGTATGTCTACTGTACAGTACAGTAATCAGCCCATGAACTTAAACTCCTGAGCATAGAAATCCTCTACAATAGATAATACGTTTGAGAGCGCTTAGGCTAGTGCCCACCATCCAGACCTAGAAACCGCAGAAAATCTGAATGATCTCTATTGTATGTAGGTTTCAACAAGTCTTCCGTCGTCGTTAATGTGCGTCTTGATTAACTATCAATACAAACATGACTCCGAAATGTCAGAAGTATGCCCTAGAATTAAATCAAACGATCGAACAATCAAATTTGCGTCCATTATCTCGGCAGTCACACCTGTTCCGCTACCAACAGGCTACCAGGCACTTAGGCTATCACTCGACGCGATTTTTTCACAAACTAAAAGCAACGACTCATCCAAATGGACTGTCTAGTCTATACAATATTTATTCCATTCAAAACACTGCGAAGCTTAGCGTGTTGTGTACCACGTATCTTTGCTACATGTATTGACAGTATAATTTCGTATGATTTATGATTTCCGACGCCATGCTCGCGATGGGATTGACCCAATTATTTTGGGGTCATTTTCTACCTAGTTATTTAATATACTAAAATTGATTTGGGAGAATTTATTGTTTCTTGGTCATTATTATTTGTTTGTCTAACCTGTTTTTCATGCTCACGTTATGTGAACTGGTACTGGTTTATTACAAATATTCTATAATTATATTGTGTATAATAAAAATGTAATGAACTCGCGTGCACGTGCTTATTTAATGAAATAATGGTATTACGGTACTATTTTATTTGTAATTGAAAAGTTTTACCGTACAGCAATACAATATTTTTAAGTATTCAAGACAATATTCAAAGAGTATAGCGATTTGTATAAATTTCTTGTTCCACCTAATGTACAGTTGCTTCATATTTTTAATTTTTGTTTTGTGGTTTAATAATAAAGAGTTTTTATTATTATTATTTCTATGGTATGTAAAGCCTGCTAGCCTGCACTAGGTCAGCATGGTGGACTATAAGAACTAACCCGTGATAATCGTACTTTGGTTATAGAGGACGCCCGTGCACTGGGACGAATATGGGCTGCTTCTGATACAATTCTGAGCCAAGATCTTTAGCACAGCAGTTAAGCTATGCATGATCGTTATAATATTCATCCAGAGGAAGTCGACATACATACATAGTAGCCGTCAACTATTGAATATCGAATTATTTCCACAGCATCTAGCTAATACATATATCTAGACATAGTACGGTCAGCGCTATGCATAGACTCATTTAAAATTACCATATGACTTGTTGGTAACATAAGCTTATAACAAAATCCGAAATCTTAAGAGTAATAATTCAAACCCTATACCACCCTGCCAGTCGCTCCACCAATATTCATATTCCATTTAGTATAGCTAAGCTTCTATTCTATAATGGATCTTGTATAAAGACCCTCCTCACTTCGATACAATACACATCACTTCTGAGACAGGGTTATGCAAATTGCCTTAGCTCAAAGGACTTTCCTTGAATTTACTTGCCACCAACGTGGGCAGACATTTGCTTACATACATTTAAAAGTGATTGCTGTTGGGTCAATTTTATCTTTTAGCATTTTGATATAAAACAGAAAAGTGTTATATTTGATATTTTGATCTTTGGTTGAAAGTTAACTTAACTTTAGTTATATAAATCTCTCATACAGAAATTATGTTCAATATCATGCTTATGAAGATTGTCCCGCCCTCACACCTACTACAATAAAATGCTTATATTATAAGTCATATCTATATATGACTCCAGTCTCATAAGCACGGTCTGTGCTTTTAATTACCAAGATCTTCATGCCATAGAGGCCAGGCCATGTAATTACAATATTAAATTACTGAATCAAATTATTAATAACAAGACAATATAATATGAAATCGAATGTCTTTAGTTGCATAAGTAGTCTCTTAGCAGCGATAGCATCTGCTATAATTGATGAAGATAATTGTTTCAAGACCAAATATACTTTTGAGTCTCAGATATGAAAATGCAAAGGTTTCGTATTTTCTTATATATGTGTACATGCCACACACTTAGGAATTATTCAACAAACAATATAAGTATTTGCATATGTGTGACTATTGAACTAATAAAATAAACAGTGTTTATTTTATAATTCAAAATGTATATTCAAATACTACAATTGGAGCAAACGAAGCAAGGTAACATAAAATAATTAAACATTGACTTTGCCATCCAAATGGAGAATTTATGTCAAGGCCGGCAAGCAAAATGAATAAGCACTCGGCATTAGTCATGAAAGCTTCGTTACCCGCACAAATTCTTTGAGCCAACCTTTGATACTTTCCCAGCACCAATTATTCCGCACATATTTGAACCAATAAAACAAACGGATTTTTGGGTCATTAACAAATATCGTACGGAAGCACTAAATTCATCGTCCCAAATTTTTGTCGGCAGTTCTTTAAAACGATGACGCTATGGCCCCTAACGAGAGATGGTATTAATTTATTAAGGGCGCAATATTTCATCATTATACACATTTAAGTATTCTTAACTAACGAGATAGATGTGCCGAAAGTTTTATAATCTTATGTGATTCTAACATGTTACATTTTGGTATAATCTATTTCAGCAATATCGACTCAGGAAAGCGATTTTGTCGTATCTCAAAAAATGCGTATATGCGTTTTGTATATTATTAAATTCATAAAAAAAATATCGCATTGAATTTGCTCGTGAAAATGTAAGGTTTTATTTTAAAAGGTTATTATTAAAGAAATGGTATTCCTAAGTTTTCTAGTTTAGAGGTTATTCATATTTTATTTTTTTTGTGGGTCTGGTGTAAAATTGCTTATTTCGAGATACGACAAAATCGCTTCCCTGCGTCGATATAGAAAAGAAAACATTATAACTATCGAAATAGTAAATTTAGATTCGAATATATTACAAAACTTTGCTGATGTACTATAACCTCATATGGGAATAACAACATAAGATTGTTTTCTGGTCTAGGAACGGATAAAAATTTGGCGCTACAATAGGACTTTTCCATATGAGTTCACAATTTTGCTAATTATTTCAAATAATATTTTCAATGCATACCATTTTTGACCCTGCCGTTTGCTGCCCTGCCTGTTACGTAATAATAGTGTTTGGATGGTAAATCCTTAGTTTTTGCTGAAATCATAATTCCCTGGCGTACTGTGGCGTCTCTATAAATAAAAGGCTATACTTATTATTATATATAACAAAATGTATTTACCACTCAAATACAACGACAGGAAAAAAATATTATCGCTCTTTTTCGCAAAACTATCCATTGCATTGAGTCTGAAGATGCTAAACCTACCACCCGGCCACTTTTTCGGTAGCAGTCTTGATATACCATGTATGTAGGTTTAGAACTAGAAGTAATATTGCGTCTCCAAGAACATCTCACACGCTCTTTATGTTATAATGTATCACCGTTCCAGCATTAAATCGAAAATCCCCAAGAATTTAATGTTATGGCGAAATACCCCTTAAGCATTCTTAAAGCCTTTTCAAGCAGATATTAGGGTACAAATTGGTTTTAATGCGACATGTAATGGGATGAAGGGGACGATTCAAAAGTTAAATTGAAATGTTAACATGAAAGACATTGTGTAAGGATATAAAATCTTGTTCAAAGACATTTGCTGGGTTTTCATTGGCTTACATTCTGTTATGGTTTTATCTAGACTATATTTTTGTTTAATTTTTTTTTTTTCAAAAATAATAAGAAATTTTTCCATAAAATCTTATTAAAAATAGTCTGGGTAAATTGAAAAAAGCAGAAATAAAACAGTTTCATCACTGACTCGTTAAAATAATTTTATGATTGAGTATCATAAAGCTGGCGAAAGGCGACTGCTCTAATATAATTCATTTATTTACCAACCCGTATCCCCTAGACAGGTAGCCTAGTCTTTCTTCTACATCTAGATGTAGTATAAAGTGATGGATGATGTCTGGACACCGTAGTTTTTTTTTTTTCTAGAAAATGAAGGAGAAAGAGATGTAGGAATCGCTAGACCACAGGCTATTAATAAATTATAAAGGTTTTCGCACGGTACCGAAGCTAACAACCAAACCGCTTTAAAGCACAAATATTTTGCAAACTAGCTTTTGTTACTCGTGGAGCTGCCGGCACGAAGTATTTTAAAATTTTATAAACACATCCTCCAATTACCTGCCTTCGCCAGTGAAGCACGTAAAAGTAAATTTTACGGCGTTTCCATTGAAATTTTGTTAACTTTTTTATTGCAAATGTTTTACACTCGTTCTATGCTTTTGTTTTATGATAAAAGTTCTTGTTTCAAAATTTAGGTTAATATTCATCCCATGCGAAATACCTCTGTATTTAATTTATCGTACGTTGTTTAATTATTCATTCGTGATGCGTTTTCAAACAATTACTCTTTAATTTCATAAGCCCCTTTGGTGGGAATCTGTTTGTTTCAATATGTTGGTAAATTCGCTTAAACGATTTTGCTGTTTAAAATGTTCCGATGTGAACTGATTAAGACAAACCATTGGGAGATATGACCTATAATCATTCTTCAATTTATTCTAATGAATAAATTACAGTAAAACCAATCTATCTAGACAACTTTACCTACTTATTAACTAAGTCTAAATCAAAGTATAGGACCAACAGTTTTTTCAAGAAATTCAACCTGTTTAATACCTTCTTTCTATCATAAGTTCTAAATAATCAACAATATAACACCACACCAAAATATTGTCCTATCATTATCAAACCCTGTGATGTCAGCCTTTATAATGGCGTTCGTTCTTCCCTCTTTTATACAATATTGTGTATCCACTTGTCCCCCAATAACAGCCCTTTATACGTCCCTGAAATGCCGTCGAACATCGATCATTTCCCGCAACGCAATGTCAAGCCATCACCACTCGGCTCTCCGGGCAAAATAAATATTTATTAAAAACGAGAATAATTATTATCTGTGCAACCAATCACAGTGTGCGGTTTCATAACCCGTTGTTTATTTTTTATATTGACAATGAAATTGTTCTCGCCTACAAATAAAGAAAGTGTAAACAATTAATTTCCACGTGAACGGTTGAAGGAATTTGTTTAATTCTCTTCATGTTTATTTAGAATAATTAAAATTGTAATAGCCTTTTTAAATTGTTTTCTCTATAAAAATACATTTTTAAATACTGATGATGTATGGCTAACCGTTAATTTCATTGATTTTATTATTCATTGACCTTTGAATTTAGTTCATCCGGTATTGACTCATGAAATTATAAACAGTATTTTACACAACAATATGGCATCTTTGCTGAACAATTGTCTTTTACCAGTCGATATGTAATCTAAACACTTTACTTCACATTGGTTCAACATGCTATCTCTGAACTTTACATCATATAATTATATCTAGTGTCAATTTATTTAAAAATAACTAAATACATACTTATATAAAAATCCATTTCAGACCTACGGGACACAGAGACACAAATATAAACTATTGTGAGAAGCTGATAGAAGATATAGAAGTTAAACTAATAACGGACCTTAAAATAATACATTTCGGGATCTATATTAAAATCAAGAACATTATAAAAGACCCCCATTCCAATTTAATTTTCGATTCCGATCAAATTTCCCGAACACCGCGGGTTCACCTTGTTTCCGAACGTGAATAATACAGAGTGCGTCGAAGAAGATGCATTAGACCTGTAATGGATGTAGGAACATCCTGTTTACGATGCTATTAGGTCTGTGTAGTCAATTATAGGGCGGGAACAGGATTGAGAAAACGCGGCGTTTTGACGCTGGTAGTATCAGCTATGGAATTAAAACGCCTAACTCCTGACTCTATTAGTGGATCTTCGATCAAAGTACATATTAGGTTGCAGGAATTAATAAAGGTTAGTCTTTCAGGTTTATCTAATACAGTTGACTGATATTGTATAATGTTGCATTTTTATATACATCTCACATGAACTCGCAGATCTTATAAAGTAAACTTCATACTTATGTAATAATTTGTGTTCATATTAATATATCGCCCTTCTTTATGGCGAAGCAAAATTTAGCGAGCATAGTAACATACCTTAATATTTCCTACACAAAAAATTCACATTAAGTGAAGTCATACAATAGCGATACTTCGAAATAATAGACATAAAAGCAGGACCAGCCAAATATCAGAGTAATTACTGAGTTAATGTAATTATTATGTCACGTCATTACGACCTACAATTTATTCAGAATTCAATGTATTTACACATTACCAATTTCGTCAATACTACGACATATTGCTGACATTAAAAGCTTTCATAAATAATAAAATAATTACCAATACGAAATGGGAATATGAGAGGAACAAATTAAGCTTCTTATTTCATATCAACGCAATGAAACGAACATCCATACAGATTTCACAATTAATTTTTGCGGCATCGGATATAAGTTTGTGGTTAGATGATTGTATCTATTTCATTTTAATCATATGTTAAATTCAGAACTGTTTATTCATAATTATAAATTAAAAGTGGTAGGGACTTGCGGTGTGTTATTAAAACAATATTATTTGAATTTTTGTAGGTAAACCTACTCTCAATCGAATTATTGATTATAGAGGAGGCCGGTACCCTGCAGTGGGACGTATGTATGTATATAGGCTGATACAGATGAGGAACACGAGCATACAGTTCACCTAATGATAAGAGATGGTTACTGGTCTCTCATATGTGAAAGGCTGCCTGGGTGGGTGCCACCGCAATTTCTATTTCTCCCGTCAAACAGCAGTTTAAACGCACTATTGCGTTTCGGATTGAAAGACATTGTAGCCAGAGTAACTACTGGATATATTGAGACTTAACATATTGTGTCTCAGTATGGCGAGCACAGTGGAATGCCAAGCATTGCTTTGTAATTCAAGGTGTTGCTTGGTTTTGCTGCTGTTCATGAGTGGTCGCATCGCTTACCATCAGGCGAACGGCATGCTCGTCTCGCCATTCACAGCAATAAATAAATAAAAAAAAGCAATAATAAAAAAAAGTGATCACCACCGTCCATGAACATCTGCAATACCACGGAGCATGGAGAGGCGTTGCCAAAAAAAAAGTGTGAATACGGTTGTTTTTTTATAGTACGAAGAGCGTGCCACGACGGGATTCTTACCAGTGGTTTTTTGGGAAACCAACGGTTATAAATACCTTTTAGTTTGGGTATATTCTTTTTTTTTTTTATTCTGGCCCGGCATAGTGGTCCATTGCGCCTGATGGTGAGCGCAAATGCCGCCCAGGCAGAGTGTCTACTGGCATCGGACGGCAGTCCCATGTCACTAGACACATAACACGTGAGAAGGCAAACAATTCCACAGCCTGACGGTGCGGCATAAAAAAGAATTTGAGAACCGTTTGGTTCGCGCCGGGATGGTGTGGACCGTCAAGCTATGAGTTCGCAAGCCAGCACGCGTGGTTCTGGTTAGGAATTAATGAAAATTTTCTTTAGGTAAGTAAGACTGCTAGACAACCAAAAGCTGGTATACAAGTGATTTTATGCTGTAGGTAGTTATTGCTATAGAATAAATGGTCGTTTTTACCAAGATTAATGCTTATAGGTAATTAATAAAATCAAAATTATCCTGTCAATACATCAATGAATGAATAAATCCACCCAACAATCACATACATACCCCTGACCCTACATTAAGATCAAACAACTTTGTCGTGGGTATCAGAAACTACAAGAAACTTATTGGTCTCACAAAAAAATATATCTTTGTGGAAACGAACCCTCTCGTGTCACAGCCTGCATCTCATCAACTACGACACGGAGGTTGTCAAAAATACATTATACAATCATAATTCTACAGAGATAGTAACTGAGGCTATGTGGGTCGTAACCAAATATCAAATATTATGTTAAGTTTTACTTTAGTATTCTTAACCCCCAAATACTGGATTGCTACTCAGCCACCGGACTCATTTGATATGACGTTATTTTGAGGTTTCGTTAAATTTCGAAACGAAATACTGGATAGCCATTTAGCTCATAAATCGGTCTACTCAGCAAACATCCAGCTAAATTTCCACAGATTAACGAAAAGTTTGTTTTCAGTTACAATTTTTATTGTATAAATATAAACGTTCCATTTGACGCAATATTCTTCATACATGATTTCTCAAAATTGGAAATTTAACCCTTTATATTTAATATGAGGAATCATTGTAACGTTTTTACTTTTGTTACGATTATGTTTAAAGCTATATTATATATTGCCATGTTATTATTTAAAAATCTGTTAATAAAATCATGTGGGTGAAAAAACTTATGTCCCTAATCCCTATATCCGAAGCGAGTTTATTAAAAATATTATGATGTTTGTTTATTTTATTTATTGTCATGTTGTAATTGCACTCGGTTTGAAAGTTAGTTTTTGGAATATCTTTTCAATAAATAGGTATATAAAATACCAAACAACGGCTGCAGAACCACCTAAGTACCAAATGGAGAAGACTATGTAAATAAATACGATATGAGAAAGAAGCTGTGCTGGATATTATAAACAGGTAATTCTCACACGTATTCCTCTAAGTTTTAACGAATTTATACGATAATTAACTATTTAATATATAATATGAATCGATTATTCACACATTTTAAATCATCATCATCATCTACAGCCTGTAGGATCCCACTGCTGGGTACCTATAGGCTTCTCTCATATTATGCCTCCTATATATTATCTCCTCCTCATATAGTAGTATTATGTAATAAATATGGAAAATAAAGTATGGTACAATGTGTATAACTATAAATAATCCTTTGTTTCAGGAGCTGGAGTGGAGTACATAAATATTCAATGTGTACCTATATAATAAGACCGTCCAAGAAATATGGCTCATATATATAGTGCCATGTATATCAGCTATAGACTAAATAAGTAAGCTCAACAAATATATATGAAAAATAAAAAGAGATATATAAAATTATGACATACTTTAACTTAAACACTTTTGCAGGTAACGCTATAGAAATCATGCATACAACAAATCATTTGGACAATACACACCCTTTTGAAATGAGTATGTAATATAAAAATATACAAAAAAGAATGAGACAAATTGTGTGAAGGAAGAAATATTTGCATCAGAAAACAGTGTTTTAAATCAAAGTTGAAGAATGTTATGAATTTTAATTAATATGTAATACATAAAATAAATTGTTTATTTCACCTATTTTCATTGTTAAAAAATGTCATATTATATTTCTATTGTACATTTTTAATAGTACATTTATTAATTTAGTTTTAAATTAATGTTAAAATAATTGTTATTATTTTGTGTTTATAAAGGAATATAGATATAAATGTAAGACAGATCTAAAGAAATGTAGATAATTAAAAAAATATAATATGTACTAATGATGTTATTAAAATAAATATACTACAATAAAACATAACTCATTTTTATTTGTATTCATTCCATGGTAATTCAATAAAATGCACTGTACGGTTTAAAATATGTATTTTATTATATTATTCCTTGTTGCAACATTTTCATTGGTTATACTATGTGGAGCTGGTGGAAATGATTCAGAAAGATCAATCTCCAATATATGATCATTCTGGGAACATGCTATATTATGTAACACAGCACATGCCTCTATAATAGTAAGCTAATTTTCAAAAACTTATAGCCCAACTTGCAGACAAGAAGATCTTTGTTGTAAAACCAAAGACCCTCTCCACTGGGTTTCTTGTTTTAGTATGGTCTTGATTGTAAGCTTCTTCAGTCTCCCCTTTCCAGAAATGCACATAAAGGAGAATCATTGAAATTTTTACTATCATGCACCGCGCCTGGCCATCGGCCTATAATGTTTCTTATCCTCAAGTTAGGGTCGCAGACTGCTTGCACATTTATAGAGAAATGGCCTTTTCTGTTTCTAAATGTTTCTGCTTGTGGTCCTCCTAAAAACAAGATAATAAAAATTAGAGCTCTAGCAAATATTCTTATTTCAAACTACAAATAATTTTATGTAAATTGAAAAAATATATTCATAAAATTGAATTCTTTATAGGAAACTACTATTGTAGTTGAACATTGTTCCAGTATATACTGAATAGCTACAATCAGTACAAATCATTGTATGATTAATTATATCCTTACTAATATTATAAAGGTGAAAGTTTGTATGTATGTATGTATGTATGGATGTTTGTTACTCTTTCATGAAAAAACGGCTCAACAGATTTTGATGAAATTTGGTATAGTGATAGCTGACACCCTGGATTAACACATAGGCTACTTTTTATCCCGAAAAATGTAGTGTTCCCGTGGGATGAGTGAGGAAACCAAATATATATATTTTCTACTCTTTCAAATTCAAATTGTTGGCACGGGATGTCCTCTCCTACGGAAGGGAAATATAGTCGACGGCACGCGGGAAATATAGTTAGTAGACACGCGAAATAATATGTTCTTGATGTGGATTGGACTCAAAAACTATCTGCACCCGGGCGAAACCGGGCCCGACCGCTAGTTATATTATATATTTAGCCCTACAACTATTTAGAGAGCTTGGTTATATGGGGTACAGTGGGCTGGGGAAGAGCCAATTACCTGCTAAATGTTTTGATTCCAACAAGCATATATATATATAAATTATTGTGTAGAAATCATTTAGAGTGTGCCTTTATACTGTGCATAATATATTATTCTATTCTATGATTAATAATATAATATTATGTACAGTAAAAAGGGATACTCTAAATGATTACTACACAATATAAAATACGCTAGGCATTTTAGAAGCACATTTAGTTAAAATAGGATAAGAAAACATATATTTGTGTACATGTAAAAGCTTAATAGTTATGTATACATTATTATAAGTAGAAATTACCTGGAGATTTGATCCTTATATGTATGAAATTTATAACTTCAATCACTCCTGCGATCGCATAGAAATTATTCGCAATATGGCATTGTTGTTGTTAGTTGGGAATTTTCATGCCACGATT
Source organism: Hyles euphorbiae (assembly GCA_023078785.2). Classification (NCBI taxonomy): domain Eukaryota; kingdom Metazoa; phylum Arthropoda; class Insecta; order Lepidoptera; family Sphingidae; genus Hyles; species Hyles euphorbiae. The sequence continues at coordinate 11,298,704 of CM041039.1, read as the reverse complement.
TTGTAGTTTAACTAACTCTGCTGCAACTTTGTGTTGTACAGTCGGCTGTTCCACATGAAATACATCTCCAATAATCTTCTGGTAACTGCCTGACGTAGAATATCATAAAGCAAGTAACAGTTGGTCGCAAGTTTTTATCAATCGACTTCTATTTGTAGTGGGTTCTATTTTGTCTCCAGCAAGCAAGGAACACAGATGCAGAACAGTTTCTTTCTTCAGGCGGAACCTCACTTTGTTTGAATGTTTTCTTCTTTGTATTTGTCAAAAGCATTGATTTTTTTCTTGATTGACTCGCCTTGATGAAGCTATATCGTCATCAGACAGCGATGAAACCGACGCGAGAGTCATTTTAGTAAATTTTATGTAGAATTGATACAGTTAAGAGTGGTCGCAGGCGGCCTTAAGATGACGGCTGCTTAAAACTAGAAATTCTTAAAAATTTGACTGTTTGACAGCTGTCAAACTCTTAAGTTGCTTTCGAGAATACGAATCGGATGAATAATGCCCCATTAAATATTTAATTCTTAAGTGGTTTAATCGAAGTTATATTTAACTGGAATCAATTTAACAGGTCATTAGAGCTAGTTAACAGGAGTTAAAAGTTAATTGGCTTTCCAGTATTTGGGCATAAATATAGTATTGTTAATTAGATCTTCAAAAGAGTGAACAGTGATGAAAACGTAGGCGCCATTCTAAATAATCAAGATCTTTGTGTGGGAAGAACTTTACTGATACTTTATATTTTATAATAATAAACTAATTTTATATGAGTATGTTATGGAGAACTAATTGGCTCACTTTGAAGTTGGGTAAACCTAATTATTAGTATTGTTTTACGTATAAGATAATTCATTATTTTAGGTAAAAATATTTTTGAAAATACATCTCAATCGTACCCTCGATTGTAGAGTAGGGCCGTACCCTGCAGTGGGACGTATATGGGCTGGTACAGAATGTCGCGCAGTGATAGTTTAAATTATAATAACTGTCTGTAACATTATATCTACTTATAACAGTGTTCCATCCACTTCAATGAAGAATAAAAATAACGAAAATATGTATTCCACGTTTCATATTATTTTTGGCATTTTTTAATAATTAATACGACATCGGTCGTCGGCAAGCTGATTATAATTATGACCATAAGTATACTTCATTAGCCAGAATTAAAAATAATACAAATAAGTTATAAAATTTTTAGTCTTACAGCTAAAATCAAACAAATCAACATCAAAAACAAAACGCCACTTACACTCTAGCGTTTTCCCATCCGTCATGCCCTAAGCCTTATCATTGAACATGCAAACACAAAACGCACACGTTCACAGATCTATAGACTTGCAACTAAGTAAATATACCGTAAGTAATTAATTGGCTCAAACTAAATCAGCGGTTGGATTATTGTGCAGTCTAGTTATTGATTGCATAGTTAATTTACTGGGTATTCCCAGATAACATGGCTTAAGGGATTATACATACGTCCGGTAATATTATGTATGGTTTGTGTGACCTGTTGAAATTTGGGATGCGTAGAAGTGTAATTAGAGATGTAAGGCAATCCTGAATGATTGGACAGTTTATAACGATGACTGATATATATTATCGAAAGCCTAGAATATCATTTGTCATTATAAATTATGTGTTTAGCAATAATCTGTATCAGCTCATATCCGTCCCTATGCAAGAAACGGCCCTCCTCTACAGTCAAAAGTATGATTTACAATGACAAGGCCATTGAGGTATTATACTAGAGCGGACATCGGGAACAAAATTTCTGCGTATGGTGCGTGCACATTGTGTACCCTACACATTGAAGCGAGACGGAAGATATGTTACTTCGTAGGCATGGAAGAGACAGAAATAGAATGTACCCTTCATTTTGTTACAAACTTTTTGTTTGCAGTGTCCTCTAGAATATTATCTCAATGGACAAGGCCAATATAGCTCACCACGCTTGCCTAGTGCGGGTTGGCGGACTTTACATGCTATAAACATTCTAAAAAATACGATATCGTATGCAAGGCTTCCTCCACCGTTAAAGTAATTGATTATCAAACACACCTGACCCCGAAAAGTCAGAGGTGTGTTCTGAGATTTGAGCCCGTAACCACCATAAGCATGTTGGCAGCTACGTCTGGTCCGTTTACCAACAGGCTACCGCAATTTATGTTGCTCACTGCTATAATAATATTTTAATTATTATATTCGGTGTAATAAATTAGACATTATAAGAGTAGTATAGTATAAAGAGTTTATTGTTTTGTTGTGATTTATTCATTTATAGTCGTATTATTCGAATTTCCCTTATTGCTCAAATGAAACTATATATTATGTTTATGTTTAAAACTATACAATACATTTATCATTCATGTACTTGTAAACTTTTATATTTCGTAATAAAATAATTTAGTATCGTAAAAGGTAAAAGCAATAGCACATTACACGAATTAATTCAGGGTGGGAAGCGCAGTGAAACGCCAAGTATTGCTTTGTATTTTATGGTGTTGCTTGGTTTTGCTACTGTCCATGAATCGACCACTCACCGCTTACCATCTTGCTGAAGGCTAGGTCATCTCGCCATTTACCGCAATCAAAAATGGTAGATAGCTTATCATGCTTTATATCATCTAATAATCATAGCGTAATTATTGACATTTCTTTTATTTGTTCTCGCTTCGAACTTAATTAATTTTAAGTGCTTCCAGTTTTGTTTCACCAACGATACCTTGCATTGCATCCGAAATTATACAAAAACTGTCTTGCTCTGACACTATTATACATATTTTTAAATGTATAGGTTATAATATACACATTTCCTTAATTTTCTCAACCAAACCGCATCTTTCAATGTTGCAACGTTTGGATTGCAACAATTTTCCACCCATTTACACAACGCAAATCATGTTTATAACCACAATAAACTTCGCAAAGAAGCAATATATACGCATTAGCGCGGAGTCGTGAGTCGTAAAGAATATTAGCTCAGTTACGTATAAATATTGTGAGATCGCCATCTTAGCGGACAAATCAACGATTAAGCCTCCATTGATGAAATTTATGCGAAGCATTATGATTAAAAGGCGTAAAATATCTGATAGGTTCGTTCGCATTTAACGTTTTGCTTGGTGAACTGTATTTTTATACCTTACGGAGAAATAACTGCATGTCACCTTATAGTTGTTACATTGCAGTCCTAATAGTCTTATTAGATGTATGGCTCATGGAACAGTTAAACCAAACAACACCATGAATTCAAAGCAATGCTTAGCACTCCACTACGTGAGCCATTCTGAGACCTTTTGTTACTCTGGTCACAAAGCCATAACTATAGATTGGCAACAGACTTTTGTTTGTAAGATAACTTTACTATTACATAACAGTACCGCAAAATGAATATTATTAACTCCTACTTTCTTTCTTAAGCAATTCAACCCACTTGATCAAATATTAATCATATTCTAAAACCAGATTTTCTTCGCTTCCCATATCCGCATAATATAGGTAGTGGTAATGTTCGGCACGTAGATAAAATTTATAAAACAAAATCACTGATACATTGCTCGCTCGCTGCGAACAAATCTTTACAATGGTCTTGAACCGTAAAATAGTCGATTTAAGCTGTAGTACAGCCCTCGCCTACTAATTTCATTGTTCGCTCAGACTACGATCAAGAAATGACGTTCATTGAATATGGAGAGGGCATCGCCGCCTATGGAAATAAAAAACGCATTGTAAAGCAAAATATCGTTGGATCAATGTTTTATTGATGTGCATTTTTAATACCGATTTATTTAGTTTCTTGTATTGAAAGTGAAAACGGAAGACGGTTCAGTTGCAAGCTGTCATATAAGGTTATTATTTATTGATACCATTTCTTAGATTTATTAGGGTTATAATATTTCTTATTTTTGACCGACTTCAAAAAAGAAAAAGGTTTTCAATTCATCGGAACTTTAAAACGTTATTAATTGCCTTACTTACAATCTTGTAGAAAAGGCTATTATGGTTTTAAAGGGAACAATAAAATGACCACCCTGAACTTGATGGAACGTTTAATGCTTCCAAATAGGGTATCGACAAGCGCGATAATTCTAATTCCACATACTCCAAAAAATATCCCAAATTGCTTGAAACCGGATCTGCAACAGCGCTTACTTGATATCAACACAAAACATGGCACAATTAATGTTTTTACAAGCAGTAGTCTAAACATCAGGCGAAATGATGAAGATTAAGCAAAAAGATGAACACAAGAAGATGTACACAATTAAATAATGTAGACTTTAAACTTAGAATTCTGTTGGAGCTACCAAAAGACCAATAAAATTACAAAATACCACATCCATAATTGCCATACGCTACCGCTCTCCAAAGATGAACGGCAAGTCATTCATATATTTGAAACAATCAATCAAATTATAAACGGGCGGCCGTAGTCACGCTCTCAATGATAAATTAACTTTAATGGATAATAACTGGCCCTTAATTCTATCTGTTACATACGAGGGGAGGTATTGTGAGACACGACACGTATTTAGTGTGATTTTTTAATTACATTACATATGCTTCATTGCTGTGAACGAATACGGGTTGAGGTAGGTAGGAGATACTTTATAAAAAAGGGGAACTAGGGCCTTGTCTGATGACGGATTTGTTATTGTTAATGACAATCTACGAGACAGGTTTAATCAAGACTCGATTGCAAAAGAAAGTACGCACCCATGCGGGTATTATCGGTTTGTAAGTAGTATAATGTAGATATGCTGCAGAAAAAGTCAATTTAAAAAGTTAATTCTTATGTTAATACACGTGACAGCCAACTATACTTATATTATATTGGCGCAACAATAAAAAACATAATTAACAATTGCCTAAAAATGACAGATACTAAATTTAACGCCACCTGTGAAACGTGAGGTCGCGGTTTCGATACCCGCACCGAGAGAAATGTTTGTGCGACCCACAAATATTTCTTTCTGGTCTGGGTGTTGGTGAGAAGGAAAAGTCTCGTAGTTCCTGATACCCACGACACAAAACTCGATCTTAGTGTGGGGTCAGGACGACGAGAATGTATGTGACTGTTGGGTGTTATTATTTATTATTATTATGAATATTTTGTTTATTTTTCATTATTACAGTATTTATGGCCAGACTAAGTGTACAATAATGAAAATAGAAGAAATACTGTGATTAATATTCTAATTTGAAAAGTGAACGCTTTAAATACAGTTTACACTATCATAACTTTAATTGAAAACATAATTAAACCACAGCCCTGACTCTAAAAACCGTACTCTAACCCCAAACTAACAAACTTCATATATTAGACATTCGCGAAACCAAGAAACGAAAGTTTTTACCACTAGTCAACTCAGTCAAATACGAGTCAAGACCGTTACGTATGTTTAATATATACTTAATAAATAAAGCTGAAGAGTTTGTTTGTTTGTACCTGCAAATCTCAGAAACTAATGAATCGAATTAAAAAGTATTTTTGTATTGAATAGATGATTTATCGAGGAATAATTTAGGATATATAACATTCCATTATGGCCCATAGGGCCAGAGCAGTAGTGAAAAATGATTTATAAACGCGAAAAATGTATTTCATTATGATCATGAATGATGGGTGACGAGATTCTTTCTTTTCAAAAGGTCTAAAGGGATCGGACGGGATGTAATGGAACGGCATGGGAAAAGCGATAGACGATATAATATTATGTTTCTGATGTGGACTGGAGCCATAAAGTATTTGCACCCGGGCGGAGCCAGACCAGGCCGCTAGTTTGAAATATTTAAACATGCCAGCGGCAATGCGTCGACGGCTGTACCGCGTGGGCCAAACTGAATTAATATTTTATGTTTATCATTACAAGGAAGTTCGTAAACAATAACAAGATGTGGGAAACGTTACGTTATGCCGGTATTTGCTCAAGAAGTTTCTGACTCAACGATCCATGGTATTCGAAACTTGATAATAACAAAGGGTTGGGAGTTTTTGTTTTCTTAGAGTGCGAAACAGACTTATAACATCATTTTTGTTTCAGTAAAAACATGGATGATTTTTCAGTCTTTTTCGTTTCTGTAGCAATTCGAGCGGATACTGTGGAGTATTCGAAGTATATTTATTTTGTTGGTTTTAAATGGAGAAATTCCATTTCGTGTGCCTACTTTTTGAAATAATGATTCGTTTAATGTTCTTGGTGTTGGAATCAAATCAGAAACTATTATATATGAAATAAATTATTAATTAATATGTCTTATTAATTAAATTCTATTCAACATTTTACTACCTACTCTTCAACGTGCGAAGAAAATGGAACCCATTCGAGCGTAACCATTATAGATAATCAAATTATTGTGACAAGTACTGCAAACAAACGGTGTGCGCATAAATTGACATCACTTACCGCTTTACTCAACCATTCGTGTGTAATTCGAAATGGATGCCAATACCGCAGTAATATGCCATCCGGCAATATCACTCCGATATGAAACTAAACGAATATACAAAATAAATATTTATCGTATGGGGTGTTTATTTTCAACAATTGATGAAAATACACAATTTTTATTTGGTTTATTTTTTGGTACTCACAGAGGAAAGCATCAATAATATTAGAAAAGAGGCCAAAGAGGCCACATAGCTTATTTAGGCTGCCATAAATAAATTATATTTATGTTGATGACCTGTTAATCAAAGGGAATGCAAAAGTATAACCACTTGAATAAGTAACAAAAGTACGTGCTCTCTTTTCTTGCACTTTAGAAAGGTGGTAGGTCTCTCATGTGTGAAGAGGCCATCTGGGGAGGTACCACCGTAATATCTATTTCTCCCGTAAAACCGCAGTGTAAATGCATATATTTCGGATCGAAGGACATTGTAGCCAGAGTAATAATAATAATATCCTTTATTGCACACACACATATTTTATGGGATAGTACATATTACACTTACAGTTAAAGACAAAATATTGTAGGTACAAAGGGCGGTCTTATCGCTTTAAGCGATCTCTTCCAGACAACCTTGTGATGGATAGAAATGCAATAATTAATAATAGTGGCGGTAGTGCAAAATATACAATGATTATAGTAATAATTACATACACATACATACATATAACATATACTATATACTATAAGATATCAACATATAAAAGACAAATACTATATTTGTTAAATTGGTACATACAATTATTAATGATATTTAATATGAACAAAAAAAATACACATTCTAATAATTCAAGTAATGCTTTTTTAAGCTATTTTTAAACTGAGCTAGCGATTTTGATAGTCTGAGACTGACTGGCAAACCGTTCCAAAGTCTGACAGCTTGGACAGTAAATGAGTAGTCATAGAAGGAAGAAGAATGGATAGGGGTTTTAAGGAGATAGGTATTAGAAGAACGTAAGGAACGAGGATTGGAAAGATGCAAAAAATTAAAACGTTCTTTGAGATAAGACGGAGCAGAGGGATCAAAAAGGATTTTATAGAGAAGGGATAGAATGTGAGTATTTCGGCGAAGGCGGATAGGTAACCACCCGAGTTTTTTGCGAAATTCGGAGATGTGGTCATATTTTCGTAAACCAAATATGAACCGTATGCAGTAGTTCTGAAGGCGCTCGAGTTTGTTTAATTGGTCTTCAGTTAAATCGATATAGCAGGCATCCGCATAATCTAACAAAGATAATAACAGAGACTGTGCAAGATTAATTTTAGTGGCAATTGGCAGAAAGTTAGTCAGTCGCCTAAGCGAAGAAATCGATGAAAAAATCTTTCGACTTACCTGCGAAACGTGGGGTCCCCAGCACAGTTGCCTATCCAAGAGAACACCCAGGTTCTTCACAGTGTCATTAAATGAGACATTAACGCCATCGAAAATGACTTGCGGGAGATGGAACCAGTCAATTTTAGAAATCATACGGGAGCTCCCAATAATAATTGTTTGCGTCTTTAAGGGATTAACGTGTAGCCCGTATGATTTACTCCAGTCTAATATGCGTTGTAGATCACGATTAGTAGCTTCAATCGCAGCGTGTAGTGTTTGTATCGGAGCTTGTGTATAAATTTGAAGATCATCTGCATATAGATGGTAGGGAGAGGTTAGTTTATGGGATATCGAGTTTATGAAAATAGAAAATAAGAGAGGAGATAAAACGCCGCCCTGCGGAACTCCAGCAGTTAAGTCGCACCAAGAGGAATAAGTGTCATCAACACGTATGCGCTGCCGGCGTCCACACAGGTAACTACGAAACCAGCTAATTACGATTGGAGATATGTTAAGTGAGCATAGGAGTGCCAATAAAATGTCATAGTCAACATTATTAAACGCATTGCTAAAGTCCAGTAGTGTCAACACTGTCAGGAGACCGCTATTCATCCCAAACCTGATGTCATCGGTGATTTTGATCAGAGCGGTGACCGTACTGTGTCCAGGGCGGAAACCAGATTGGAGTGGGTTAAGAAGATTGTTGCTGTTTAGGAAGGACAATAGTTGTGCATGAACCAAACTTTCCAGCACTTTAGATAGGAAAGGAAGTATACAGATGGGACGATATTCGGAGAAAGAAGAAGGATTATTTTTTTTGGGGAGTGGGATTACCTGCGCTTCTTTCCAAATAGATGGAAATGTTCCACTGGACACAGAGGAGTTCAAGATGTGTGAAATCACTGACACAATTTCATCAAGGATGAGCGTTATCATCTTGCGACTAATGTTGTCACTACCAACTGCGTTAGACGAAATAGAAACTACACTCTTCTTAACATCACAATCAGTAAAGTAACTAAAAACAAACGAAGAAAAATCAGGAGCAGGCAGTGATGAAAGATATTTTAATGTGATAGATTTAGTTGCTCCATCAAACTGAGCAGACGAGGAAAAATGTTGGTTTAATAAGTCAAAGTTAAAATTTTTTGGAATATTATTTTGTCGTGCCTTTCCAACTCCCAGTGATCTAAGAAATTTCCATACTTTTCCAGGATCTGCATTTGTAACAGATTCATGAATATGTCGGCGTTGTGCATCCCTACACAATCTATTGCAGAGATTTCGGCGTTCGATATATTTGGTTTTATTTTCATCAGACGGGCAACGCTTAAATTTGGCTTTAGCAACTATTTTTCTTCGCATTGCAGCCTTTATTTCCTCTGAAAGCCAAGGTGCTGGAGAGTGTTTAATTTTCATTGCCCGTACTGGTGCATGAATATCATACAAGCTATTTATTAAACGATTGAAGAGACTAACCTTGTCATCAATAGATGGCGCCATGAAAACAGGCGACCAGTCAAGATCAATAGCATCACGGCGCAGATCCTCCATGTCTATACCACCAAAATTACGTTGCATAACTACTTTCGGCTGAGCTCTTGGTGGCCGGATTTTATATGATAGATAGATCATATCATGATAGGAGAATGCATCAGCCGGACATTGGCCATGGGAATGAACATGCTTAACAGAAGAGACAAGAATTAAATCAAGAAGGGAAGGTGTAGCATTAGGGAAATTGTGCGTAGGATTTAGGGGAAGAATAGTTAAATTACAAGAGCGAACAATAGAGTTTAATGAGTTAGATCGGTAATCTTGTTTGATTAAACAGGTATTAAAGTCACCCATTATAATAGTGTGACTATAATTACCTGAGAAATCTTCAAGTAATTTTTCAAAAGAAGTGAAAAAATTGATACGCAAAGACGGGCTATAGTAAACGCCGAGAAGTATGTTAGTGTGAGCGATACACACTTCTATAAAAAGATGTTCGCCAGCATTTGATGGAGGTGGTTGGGCAGACATGTTTATTATCGAGTAAGGAATGTTAGCACGGAGATAAATAGCTACCCCGCCGCCTCCTCCCACAGCGCGGTCATTACGTATCAAATTGAAACCTGGTAAAGAGTACGATGTTGAAGGAAGACAAGGTTTTAACCAAGTTTCAGAGATTAAAATAGCGTGTAATTTTTTATTATCAAAAGATGCCAACATATCGGGGAAATGTGCCGGAATACTCTGAGCATTGATATGACAAACATTAAAATTTTTTGGGACATCACCAACAAAGGTCTCAATTGAGTCGGCAAGTGTGGGTATACTGCTGAAACTATCAATGCTATTATTTAAAGTGTCAGAAGAGGAACAGGAAAAATAGTCGTCACTATCACTTGAATCACTGTTGTGTACCATATTTAAAATAATAAGATAATAAATACAAATAAATACAATAAACAAAGTTATATAATTAAATTTATCCACCTGCCAGTTGTGTTCTCGAACGAATAGTTCATTCATTTAAAACAACTTAATTTAAACACACATAATTAAAAGTTTACATGTTAAACCACATTAACAATTAAGAGCGATACAATATATTTAATTAATGAATTATTAACTATAAAATAAAAAATGATAATAAACAACAATAACAAAAAAAAAAAACAAGAATGCTAGAAAATGACATGCTAAAGATCGAACATACGAATATATGGAACAGAAGGACTGGCAATAAGTGAGGTGGGTAACAAAAAAAAATATTATTAAAAATAGTAGGTCAGTTTCTATGCATCATCGATAAGATAGTAATCAGTATTATACGCCGTGGCATGTAAACAACTGTTTGCTATTGTTAATAATTCGCACCACCTATTTTTTTGTTGTCGCTGCTCGTCTCGTCCTCATTGGAGCTGCCGCTGATCCGCCTACTGCCTCCTTAATCGTTGCATTTGTCTGCTTTGCCATCTGCGGGGGAGCAACAGCATCCAGCTCCTTAAGGCTGCTGACACGGTGCCGGATATCGTCAGGACCGAGGATATATACGCAACCTTCACGCGTCCAACATTTGTTCACTCCAAACCTTTGACGCGCGGCCATGAAAACATCGTGTCGAGTCTTCGTGAGAAATTCTGATAATGTTATTCCTGAGCCTTTAAGAGAAGTTTTAGTGGACCAAATTTGATCTCGCAACAAAACGTCTCGCATTTTAACCAGGATCGGCCGAGGTCGAGATGCAGCAGTTCGACCCATTCTGTGGCAACGACTAATGTCAGCTGCTGTAAAACTAAGAGTAACTACTAGACATATCGAGACTTAACATCTTATGTCTCAGGATGGCGAGCGCAGATGAATTTTGCTACTGTTTATGAGCGGTCGCATCGCTTACCATCAGGTAATCGGCTAGCTTGTCTTGACATTCATTGACATAAAAAAAAAACTCAAATATAATGCATTAGTGGGATTTGACTTACTGCACCTTTACTGTGACGGCGGTTAGTGACGTTCCGACCGATATATCGGACGTTTTGAGGCACGCCACATTAGTCTCGCACTACTAATTTTATTTGTTACGCCTCTACACGTAAAATATACCGCCTACAAATTCAATGAATTTAATTACTTATGCTTTTATATGCCCTCAGCTTTGTTACAAGATTATGTATAGGAAGTTTTATGTTTACTTAGGAATGTTTGAAGTTAGATCCTTTGGAAAATCACTGATTATTTTAATTTAATTTAGTATATATTTGTGAACTTTTGTGGGCTCAACCTCTCGTAAAACCACCATAATTATATAATTTAAAATCATATACACACATGTACATATACTATATTTTATGAATAATTCTATATTTTAATAGATTCAGGAAAGTTTCCTTATGAATATTTGATCCACCTTTGAAATAAGCCATAATAATATTATATTATGAACACACTCAAATGCAATGGCGTAATGTCTGAGATTGAACAAATATTATAGTTTATCTGCAACTCGTTCATCCATTTCTCAAAATTATCTCTGTCATTCTCGATGTTCGATTTATTTATTTCTCTCGATCTTAATAATTCACAGCATGAGGAAGTTATCTTAATACAAACAATCCCTTTCCGTATTGAAACTATCTATCACCAATTGCCTTTTGACCAGATTAATAATATTCTATGAATATGTAATAAGCCTCATTTAGACGTGTAAATAAGTTCGCTTATGTCCATTCAATGGGAGTCAGTTAAAGTTTGAGTGATACGACCGCTATTATCTTATGTTTAATATTTATATAGTTTTATGATTTATTTGACGAACAAAATATAATAAATGATATAAATATGCTTTAAACCTCTCAAAGACTTAATATTCCCCGAGTGTATTTTTTATTTTTTTTTAAATATTGTTTTTTTTTTTTAATTTGTTAAGTAAGTGATGTGAATATTGATAATGATGATGATAGTCTAGTTTAGGTAAAGCGGTTTGGACGGCCGAGACCCGTTTAACTTTCAGGCCCAATGTACAAAGTTACAGACTACTGTCTTTTCGAAGTCACGAGGGAATTAATTCAATCCCTCATTTAAATGGCATATGTAGGAGGTTTTTCTAAGATTTAATCTAAGATATTTGAAGCTTATTACGATATTATGTTCTGCTAAGGATTTAACAAAGTAAATCTTAGTTAAGTATTCCCTACTATTGTTTTATGAGTTTGATTTACTTTGCGTTCTTTTTTATGAATTATTTTCCGTTTTATGTTTTATGTTAATCAGATTGCCTTATATATAATTAGTGTCTACTATTTTTTACATTTACGATTTTCTAAATATTATTAACCTTGGCCTATAAAAATAAAGTGTTACTTACGCGCCAATGAAATGTGGAATCAACTAGCTACTCAAGAAATAACTTGATTTTATTGCAAATCCCACATGCCATATTGGTATTAAGTAATTGCAGATGAGTCCGCTTAAGTGCATATTCATTAACATCAATCAAACTAGACATACATAAGCGTTGCTTCACTCTGGGATATGCGGCTCAATATGTTATGATTTTATTATTTGACTTTATTTTAATTCTACTCCTGCGAATACATTTAAAATTAAAATCTTTAGATTGCTCATAAGATAATTAATTTTTGACGTTTTGTACAATAAAATTTAATAAGACATTGGCGTTATAGATGAATGATTTTTTTCGACTCGTCGATTTTTCGTAACAATGCAAAGGATTAGGGTTGAGTAAAGCCGTGGTTTCAGATGTACAGTGACAGGGAATATCCGGGCAAGCTACGTCTTAATTTATGACAAACAGCTACATATAATTAAGAATACGGGAGACAGTGGACACGAATGTAACTATCTATCCAAGTCCTTATTATGTTTTTATTTCAATTAATTTATTTATGCAAATTATGTGAAGTGTTCAAATGTTTACATTTCGGCGCGAAATTCTTTTATAGAGCTTCCTCTTCCATTTAGATTTTAGAGGGATTCAAGGCTATTCTACCACATACAAATTTAACATTAATTACTTAATTCCCTTGAACTCGGACATTCTAACACCCGTATTCTAAGACATTCCTCGAAAAATTTTCGATTCCACTCCACTTTACTGGAGTAAATTGTATGTACTCGTAAGAGGATGGAGATGTGGAGGAAATCTATGTATTCATAGTTGAAAATTATATGCCTAGGCTATATCTAGTTTGGGTACCCGTCAAAATACTAGTTATGAGGATCTCATATTGTTGAATTACATTATTTTAAATAGTATTAAGTCTATGTAAAAAGCTGTCTGTATATTTTTAATAAATGATTTTTCATTTCATTTCGTTAAAACCCTTGAAATTTTGTTTGACTTTGTGAATTTTCAGTTTTCATTCAGATTAAAAAAAGTAACATAGGTTTCCATTCGTTAATATTTCGTTTTCACTTTTAATTTTACGAAAATTAAATCCCTTTGAAGTCCGAAAAAGCATTCAGCAATTACTCTAATAATACAGTGTGCTATGTAACAAAAGGCTGACAAATTATTTTTTAAATCATCTTTTGCGACGCATATCGCTTCTGATAGCTACTTTTATGGCCATTCATTTTTTTGTGTTTAGTAGGCAAATCGGGCATATAAAATACTTAATTAGTGTGATTGTTAAAACCTGTAAGAGGCTGTAAAATTCTTTATCAGAAATTATTTACCTCTTTAGTCCATTGATTTGTCGCCCGCTTTGCTACAAAGGAAAGTGGATGAAAATATTTCTAAAACTTCCTATTGTTTACTTCATGAGTAATTTCGTTTCATTCCCGGAGACTCGCCGAGCTTCAATGCTCGGTGTCATTACATTGCGTGGAACTGTTGATCCTGGCTTATATGAGTTGCAGTGGCGGATGTGAGGGCGGGTCAGTCTCCAATCAAACACTCATTTATTTGCCTTTAAAAAAGTTAAAGCCAACAAAAAAAGACGTTCAACATTCCAAAACAAGAAACTGTTGTAACAAATTTTTAACCATCGTAAAATAAACAAGCTAATTTTATACCTAATTCAAAGGTATATAAATCTATGAAAATTATTATTGATTCTCAGAACTTTCAACAAAGCTATCATGATGTTAATATTGAGTGTAAAAGCTTCGACTAGGAAACAATAACTTCTTACTAGATATTGAGTAACGTTCGTTATGTTCTCAGAATCAGTAATAGGGCTGAAAATTGTTTAGGATCGGTTTATTTTCATAAAATTATTAATTCGCTGTAGCGAATTGAAAGGCACTACTATAACATTATAATTGTGTTTATTTTTTACCACTGTTTTGCCTGTATATCTTTGACAGTATTTTCAATTGTCATTGTTTTGCATGTATAAAACTATTTTTTTTGCTGCACTGCACTGCACAACTGCACTCAGCTTTTTGCTGTCTGTTGCTCGGATTACGAATTAAAGATAGCAATTAAAATATATTTTATTTTTTTACATACTGCATTTTTTCGACATCCTTAAAAAAATCAAAATGAAACAGTCACAATCAGTTAAGATATAGGGCTCTCATCGAATACAATTCTTAAGTAATATAACTAGTGGTGAATTCATGTAATGCTTCATTAGAAAAATAATTTTTGTATGTATTTTTTTTCAGTCTATGTTATAATTTTTATGACAGCATCTAGGGCGCGGCTATACCCTAAGGAGGCTACTTGGTTTGGTATTCATACCACTAGGTGGCAGCCTTCGCCATGTACGTCCCATAAAAATATATGTTAACTTTCATACTACATTATCCATTCTTAATCATAAAATATGATTTAAATAATATACACAACGTAACTCAAATTTTAATAAACTGTAAAGTCAAAACTGTCAGGATCGAATAAGTAGTGAAAAAAAAAACATACTCTCTGCCTACCCTTGTGGTATACATGCATAACAATTATGTATGTATATATATGCTATTTTCCGAGTTCATTTTAATATATATCGTATTGAAATAATGTCCATGTTGGGCAGTTTGTAAACGCAAAGTATCTTTTCGTTGTGAAAAATATTTTTCCGGGAATTTCTTTCGAATTTTTGATATTTTTTTCTACCTGTACGCTATAAATAAAATAACTTATGCAGATTTTCATGAGTATGTTTTACTGGTGGTAGGTCTCCCATATGTGAGAGGCCATCTGGGTAGGTACCACCGCAATGTCTTTTTCTCCCGTCAAACAACACTGCATAAATGCACTGTTGTGTTTCGGATTGAAGGACATTGTAGCCAGAGTAACTACTGGACATATTGAGACTTAACATCTTATGTCTCAGGATGGCGAGCGTAATGCAATGTTGCTACTGTTTATGAGCGGTCGTATCGCTTACCATCAGGCGAACGGCTTGCTCGTCTCGTCATTCATTGCAATAAAAAAAAAAGTATGTAATTCTTTGAAAGTTTTCTGTTGTGTTTGAATTTTAATAAAATTTCGGATATATAGGACATATACATACATGCTCGTAATACTTAAGTACATTACTCTCGGACAGCGGCGTGCACAGGATTATGACACTGGGTATGCGGCGGAGTACTCGGTCACAAAAACTTTTTCTTTTATAGTTTTTTAGCATAGCCACAGCCACGCGACGGATCTCTAAGTCGGAAACCATGCCAACATAACAAGTCTTAGATGTACTACTATTCATGTCCATCTTCTACGGCAACGCAGACAAAACAGCGATCGATCGTCGCGGCGGAAGAAATTCAAATAAGTAAAATAAAAAAAACTCACCTAGTCAGCTTTCAATTTTCACATATTCAAGGTTCCGGTTAGTTGAGATTACTATACCTATCCCGATGTAAATAAACGCAAGATTTCGGCCACCTCATTCATTCATTTGATAAACATACATTTTTAACACAAACCTCACAATCAAATAACATTTAAAAAAATAAACAAACACACTAGTAAAAGCAAATGACTACAATTAATATCGAAACTTAGTAATAAACTTTAATGAACACACTTTCAAATGTTAAAATGAACAATCCGTTAAGAAATCTATTTTTTTTTCCAAACATACTAGTATAAAATAATAAACAATGCAAAAACTCATAAAAAAAGCAAAATGGCCCCCGCGAAACATAAAATATTTCTATTTAAACAAATAAAACCTTACTAACCAAAAATGCATAATGTGCATAGGTGATTTATTAGATTCCAGCCTATTAATTTTACTCGGATTATAGGCAACGAACATTTACGATTACTCCCGACAACTGCCGAACTCCCGAGGCCTGCCGCAGGAGTCGCGGCTTTCAATATTCATGGGTGTGTGCGTTTGCGACTGTGCACGGACACCAAAATTACTACACACATGCAAACAAATGTAATGCGGAACGCGGCGGCATGACTTGGTTGATTAGGTACATTAATTTGCTTTGCAGCGCCTCTTGCTTTTCGCGTGGCAACCACAATGTTTGCGTGATTGCAAATAGGTGCTATTTATAAAATATTAGGCGTTTTTAAGTTATTATATTTTGTTTATTCATTTATTTACTATAAATTAAAGTCATCTAAAACGTACGAACGTTATAAGAAAATATCTGTGAATGGCAAGTAAAGCACTGCATTTCTGCCTACAAGGAGTGCACGCCCCTGCTCTCGGATCTTTCCGGCTCCACTTGGGTGAAGGTACAATTTTTATGTAAAATTTTCTATAGCCTATCTTCATTTGTAATAATGTAGGATTTTTATAGTTAAAGATTTTTTCACCATTAAAATCCTACATTAAAATCGAATCGAAAGAATCGAGTAAATTATATATTTAATTGATCATGTATTTAGTGGTAGATTCTTCTCTACTTACGTACTCTAAGACCAGAGCCTGACGGCCTGGGCCCGTTGTTTTTTACAAACTTTGCGGCCATAAAGATTAAAGTTACGTCACTGTTAAATGCTTAGGCAACACTACTACTAGCCCACTCGCACTAGGTCAATATGGTGGACCATATGGCCTAACCTTCCTCAATCGTACTCTCGATAGTAGAGGAGGCTGATATAGATCTTCTAATAATGCCAATACTGTTTTACGGTTAAGCACATTATTCTCTTCCAATCGGCAAAGTGATTACTGCATTTCATGTTACGTGCGGTCTAGACAGACAATTATCTATCGGCGGATATAATTATTTGGGCCTACTCAATTGCTACTTAATGCTTCGTTAAATTGGTCCAATGTTTTAGTAAGGATAATTTATAAACCTCAATCGTTGCATGTCGAACTTTCAAGAGATAAATTTGAAAAATGTCCCTCAAGTCCTTTTTATTTTATTTATTTCATCAATACGCCATCGATTCACCGCCGATAACATTATATTGTTATTTTTAATATTGTACAAGGTGATGAACCTTATGTGTATCCAACAATACAGTATATTATGAAAAAAACAAAATCAGAAGTTAATCTAAACCAACATTTAGTGACTATACTTATAAAATTATTAAACAATTCATTTCAGAGCCATCTTTGAAAGGTAGTCCGCTTCCACCGACATCCTGCGAGCTCTGCCAACTCCTCTGACCTTACATGTAAATACACTAATCCTAATTCAAACAACGTAACACGTCATGTACAGTACACCGCACAAGAACAACAATGGCATGACACCGCTACCTCTTCCGCTGCATCCTGTCACCGTGACTGTACGTTTTGCTGGAATAATATAATGGCAGTAAAATCAACAATAACGTTGCTCTTACACCCGCATCGTTTATAATGTGGCCACGACGTGTTAAGGATATACTATTTTCTTATGATAATTTATGTTTCTTGTATTTCTGACTGAATTTCGGGTATACTTTTTATGTATGTCGAGAAGTAGACTTAGGTTAGATTGTGCTATCTGGGGTGAAACGAATTGTAATGTTTTCTATTCTGTAAAATTCTAGACGGGAACAATAATGTACTCATTTCTTCTTTCCCACCCTGTCCGTTGGCTTAGAAGTGACAACTTAATAATTATTTTCTAATGTTTCTTTTTACTTTTATTTTTTTTTTCTTGAAAATGCTGGCTGACGGTTAGACCAAAGAAGCGCTGGCTAGATGTCGTCAAGGAAGATATGATGGTCAATTGCCTTACTATTGAGGATGCTGAAGATCGGGCGAAATAGAGAAGAATTTGTCGGAAGGCGAACCCTGGCACCGGCCAGGATAACGCCAGGTAGAAGAAGAAGAAGAAGAATGCCGAGAGATATGAAGAATGCTGAGCGGCTTTTTAGTCGAGCTTGAGGCTGGTATATAGCTATGTTTTAGGTCAAACATAATTTGTTGTCTCCATACGCTTGTGATTTTTGTGAAATATAACCAAACGATCAAGTGATATGGAGTTTATACACCACATCAATAGGCATTAATTCTGCTAAGGATGTACAAATTACAATTATCTAAAACATGATTTTCCGCATTTTCACCTTTATATAACATTTCTACGAATAAATTATTAATAATTATATCCAGTAGTAATGCGAAATACACGTTCAAAACATGGCACATAATTTTACTATTTCAATTTATTATTGTATGATAAAGTTTCTACAATTTACGTAAATACCAACGATGGAATTCACGATTATAAATAATGAATTACGATAATTATGTTATTACAGGATAAAGATTTGCACTGGCGTTTCGAATAAATTATGTTATAAAGTAGCGTACACGTGCGTATTGTGTTGCTTATTTAATCACACACTACCGCAATGTTTATTTCTCCCGCCAAACAGCAGTGTAATGCAATATTGTGTTTCACTGAACATATTGAGACTTAATATCTTATGTCTCAGGATGGCAAGCGCAGTGAAATGCCAAGTATTGCTTTGTAATTCAAGGTGTTGTTTGGTTTTGCTACTGTTCATGAGGGGTCGTATCGCTTACCATTAGTCGAACGGCATGGTTGCCTCGCCATTCATTGGGTTAAAAAAGCTGTTCTCGTTCATAATACGATATAGCTAAGTAGATGTGCATACTTTTATTATGTAACTGTTCCATTAAGACTCCTAGAAAAGTTATTATTTATTTCTATTTTTATACTGCAACAATTTATTTATTTATTTATTTTATTATTTATTTAATCCTTTTTTGCACTGTACAGAAATACTAAAAAGATATTACACAATAAAAATAATAGTACAAGTGGCGGCCTTATCACACTAGGTAATTTCTTACAGGCAACCATGGGATGGATATAGTAACAGGAGATAGAAAGGGCAGTCTAAGGTGTAAATGAAATAATAATAATCTACAATTAATAATTAAAAATAAAAATATAACATAATCACAATAATAATACATACATATATACACATATATAAGTATATATACATACATACATACATATACATAAACATACTATATACCTATCCTAAAAATATACCAAAATAAGAATGGACAAATTATCTCAGCTACAATCTTGTTGTGAGAGGAAATGTAGTTTGACCTTTCTTTTAAATGACGACAGTGTTTCAGCTCGTCGCTACTCAACTGGAAGTGAGTTCCACAGTCGGACAGCTTGGACAGTAAATGATTTGTCCATGAATACTGTGGAGTGCAAGGGCATTCTCAGTTTCAAGTTCTCCGACGACCTCAAGGATCTTAAATGTGAATCATGGAGAAAGATGAAACGATCTTTAAGATAAGAAGGCGTGAGAGGATTAAACAAAATATTATACAGAAGTGAAAGAATATGAGTATTCCGACGAAACCGGATGGGTAACCACTTGAGCTTAGCACGAAATTCAGAAACATGGTCATATTTGCGGAGCCCAAATATGAATCTGATACAGAGATTTTGGAGACGCTCAAGCTTATTAAGTTGGTCCTCGGTGAGATCTAGATAGCTGACATCAGCATAATCAAGGATGGGGAGAAGGAGAGTTTGCGCAAGTGAAATCTTCGTGGGTAGAAGGTTGCTCAACCTTCGCAAGGACCTTGCCGAGGCAAACAGCTTCCAACTAAGTTCACGAAGCTGCGGACCCCAAGTGAGAGACCTATCAAGAAATAAGCCTAAATTCTTAACGGTTTCACTATATGGGATGATAGTGCCATTACATATAACGGATGGTAGTAGATCCCAATTTATTTTTGAAATCAACTTGGGGCTACCGACTACAATTACCTGGGTTTTGGATGGATTAACCATCAATCCATAGGTCTGGCTCCAGTCACAAATATGTTGAATGTCAGTATTTATAATAGAAATTGCGTCAGTCAAGTTGTGCAAGGGCGCCCGGGAGTAAATTTGGAGATCATCAGCGTAGAGGTGGTAGGAGGAGCAAATATGATCGGTTATGGAATTTATAAAAACTGCGAAAAGTAAAGGAGACAGCACGCCGCCCTGTGGAACGCCAGCAGATACGGGGCACCAGGAGGAGAAACTATTCTCAACACAAATGCGTTGCCGGCGTCCAAACAGGTAACTACGAAACCAATCAATTGCCATTGGAGATATGTTAAGAGAACCAAGTACGCTGAGTAACACATCAAAATCGACAGTGTTGAAAGCGTTGCTGAAGTCTAGCAGTGCCAAGACTGTCAGCTCGCCATGCTCCATGCCCGATCTGATGCCATCCGTAATATGAGTCAGGGTGGTAGTAGTACTATGCCCAGGACGAAATCCAGACTGGAGAGGATTCAGGAGGTTATTACTTGAAAGGAAAGTATTAAGTTGGATATAGATCAGGCGTTCAAGGACTTTAGAAAGGAAAGGTAAAATAGAAATAGGACGGAATTCTGATAGCACTGAGGCCTTAGGTTTTTTTGGAATGGGAATGATATGGGCTTCTTTCCATGGAGTAGGAAATATCCCTGTGGAAACGGAATAGTTGAGGATGTGACAAATGACAGGAAGGATTTCGTCTAGGATAGGAAGAATCATATTACGGCAATCAATTTAATACTTAAATAAAATAATCATACAGTTTACTCAAAAGTTACACTCATATTCTTGGCTCACGCCTATTAAATACAACTGGAAAGTCTTAATACAACGGAAATGACTGCTAAGTAGATCTGAAAACAATAATTTTGAAACACACGGCCTTCTGTATCATCCGGAGTCTTTGTCAATTACGCCATGGAAGCTCTTAAATCCTACTAATATTATAAATGCGACAGTGTGCGTGGCCCTTGCCTCTTCGCACTCAAACTACTTGACCAATTTTTACGACGTTTGGTATGGAAGCTGACACACTGGAGTAAAACATAGACTACTTTTAATCCAACAAAATGTAGAGCTCTCGTGAGATGTGCAAGGGATTGAAATATATTCGATACTGTTTCACACCCAAAGGAATGGGATACGAAATTTAAAGTAAGACAGTAACGTTGAGATTAAATATTTAAAAAAATAACAGCTCCTGTTTCTAAAGTGGAATGGATTTAAAAAGTAAATGCACCTGGGAGAAGCCGGGCCAGACGTCTAGTAAATATTTTTTTTATTAAATCTTGATATTATAGGATATGGATAATGCGTATTTTTTTGTATATCTTTGATGTGTTTGCGTCTGTAGGTGTAAGTCTTCTTTTTAACAAGATTCATACAACCAATGTACGTAGTCATTTAAGTCACATCTGCCAGCTAAATGTGTGTATCGCGTGAGATAGCAGCAATTAGTCTTTAGCCATATTTTTTAACACCGCGCCGCTTCAAATGTACCGAAATAAAGCATAACGCTTTCAAAAATGACGATGATCGATAAGTCTGTACAGCACTTGCTTGTAAGCGATCTCAATTGCGTCATATTTCTATCATTAAATCCTAAGTAATTTTTGTATTGCTGTAAAATTTTATTAGGCCTTATTCATAAACCGATTTAATACCTATTTTAGCTGTCGAATGCTTTGTCCCTTTCGATCGACTTTTGAATTCAGTTTGAATGAAGAAGACAAAAATCTAATGCTGTGTATGAATGAGGCCTTAAGAAGTAAGAATGGTTTATTGTTGTGTCTTTATTTATTTTTTGTTTAAACTGTTCAACAGCTTATAAATTGAATAATAGTTCGCCATTCCATACAATTAAATTCAATTTTGTCGTATAGACAACCTTTAATAAACTACATTGTTGGGAGAAAAGTACAGAAACAAAATAATGAAAAAGTTATGAACCGTCAGCCCTCGTCTTAATTTTATTAAGGGTCGGCGCAGTATGTCTTGTCTTTCCTTTTTTCCAGTCAGCTACAGCCCAGATACCTATCACTCATGTCATCCTTCACACGACTCATCCGTCTTATCATGACCTTCGTCTTTCCTCCCATCAGCGTGTATAAAAAATACTTCTTTAAATAGGAATATTACATTTTAATTAACTTAAAAATCAAAACGTAATTAAAACATATTGTATAAACATCGTCTATAACCTAAAATTCTGTATCAGAAGATACGGATCTTTCCCACATTTATTTGCAAATCAAATCCCACACAACTTCACCCAAATCGCTTTTAAACTCACTGGTTGTCAAATAAATTCTATTTTATACCATTTATATCAATTGATTATGCAAAACTACGCACAAAATTATGTACATGTCTAAGAAAATACCTCTTTAAATGAAAATTTATAACGTATTTGACACAAACGTCTGTACTTTGAGAACATAAGCAGAGGATAAATGCTTACATTACAGATATTTTCACAAAAACCTGTCTGGAATCCTTATGTTACGCAACCAAATAATATTTCACGATCTCTAGGATTAACACGTTTTGGTTGCGGCACGAACACACAAATTATGTGAGCATTTATTATGCCATTTGTATTGCAACTCTAAACTAAGGTTGCTAAATAATAAAACTATAGTTAAGTAGTAAACGTTTTAGAAGGGATCGCATGTTACGATTGCAAGAGTTATACTGTATTTAGTTTAGAATTTGAGACTACAGAACGCTTATGTCGACTAGCATTAGTTAAGCCACCGCTGTTGTCAGCCATGAATGGGCAGCATCGTCCAGGTTGGTAACGTTGTCTCACAGGAAATCGACTTAACGTATCGTTCGGTAAGTGAGATTGTTTTATAGTAACAGTTTTGATACGAGTAAAATCGGTAAGTGTCTCAGCCAGTACAAGACTTGGAGTAGAGTAAGGAAAGAAATGATTGCCTATATTTTAGAATTTTATTCAAAATTACCCGTCAAAGGCTGCCAAAATCTCCTACTGTGTGCCTGAAATGTTTGACATGGGTATTTATAACTATAGCCACTTTTAGCTTTTCCGGGTTGGTGCAAAAATCTTTTGCCATCTGCATGACTTAAATATTCTAAGCTTTAATTTAATACGATTAAAATATTTTAAGCCATTTTTTATTGAATGGCAAGTCAAGCATGTCATCTGCCTGATCGACAGCGATACAACCGCTAAAGGACAGTAGCAAAACCAAACACCACCGTGAAATACAAAGCGTTACTTGACATTCCACTGAGCTCGCCATCCTGATACATAAGATGTTAAATCAATCAATATTTTACTCTGGCAACCATATAATTCAAACCGGGACATGACAGTGCATTTACACTGCTGTTTAGCATTATTATGTCATCCACAATACTTCAACATTTAAACTTTAATTTAACACCTTTAAAGTCTTCAAAATTGATTTATAACATATCCCTTTGATTCATCATTACAACATAGCTACAAAGAAAACTACTCAGTAATAACGTTAAATACATTCAACGAGGTAATGTTATAACCACTATTTACTGTAAATGCCATTTAAATAATCTATCTGCAGTCACAGCTCAGTGAACTAGCGTTAAACAAATGAACAATGACGAAGTAGGTAGCTTTGAAGCGATATTAAATTGTGACAGTAATGTTATGATTGAAAATGTAATATTAACGCTCTTTGTATAAGCACGAAGTCATTTGTTTTTAACTGCATCAGTGTCCTTGAATCTACATGAAGGTGTGTTACGAATAGAACCAGTATACCATTAATATTTCCGTCATATGATATGATTAAAAAGCCTAATTAAAACGTAATACGAAAGGCACAAAATTTTGTTTCAGGCAACTCATGCGAAATTTTAATAGGGCAAGGCTTATTCAAAGTGCAATGGCCCATAAATTTAACCAAGGACCTCACTGTTTATCGAACATAAATGCTGCTGAAAGACCAATGACACAAAATTACGGTACCCCAACAAATTACGGTGCAAATATTACAGTCACATACAAGTCCTTAAACATTATATTCCACAATACAAAGTCACCATACCATATACTACTTAGTTGCAAAGGACATTATCCGTGGCCGTAATGTCACCGACAGTAATAAAATAATGACTATCACATCACAGGAAGCAATAAAACGATAACGTGAAACCGCTAACAATGCAGTGGTGTACATAACAGGCGAATGTATCGTCACAAAACGTCTAGATTGTCGTGATAGCGCATGCGCATTGTAATTGTGAGGTCAAAGATTTAGGAAAGCTACTCGATGACTCAATTATGATTCGAGAATGTTCTATATAAGTTAGTAGGTAATATATGAACATTGTTACCAAGTGAGTTGAAATCGAAACCAGTCACAGTAGGTTGAAGATTATGCACTTTTGCAGATTGTTGAATTAATATGAAGCGAATAAAATTACTAAAGAATAGAGATAGTGCTATTATTCCTGATTTAGAACACAAGATTGGTAGTAGTTTGGGTTTGCGTTATATGGTCACCTGGTGTACAGCCAATGAAGCTAAAGATATTAGACATGTAGACCAAGTCAAATAAAAAATCATATTTATTTACCATAAATGAGATCAAATTGACGCTATAGAAACGTATTTTTCAGCACCTACACAGTTCTACAAACATTTTTATGAACTTCAAAATTTTTATCGAAATGTTGTGACAATAATTTATCTATTCTCAGTATATTTCATATTTGATAGGACCAAACTTCTGTGCGTAAAATGTAATCTCAGAATACTCCCACGAACATCATAAAAATCAACAAAGGAACAAAACCGCAAGGTGGGTGGCAGTGTTGAACGGAATTGAAGAGTGGCTGCTTATTGTGCGATGCGTCGCTTATGATCCCATATGATCCATATAAATGTGATCCATTGACAGGTGTGTATGGGAATTACAAAGGAGCATTTAAATCCAGCATACTTTGTTGTCAATGAATACGGTAGTGTATGCTACTTGGGCTATTGTTTAGACATTTAATTCAATTGAAATAATCTGCAGGGCTTCAGAGTTACTCTAACCATTTCGAAGACTGGATGTCTTATTTGGCCTTATACTAGCAATTACTTGCCTTTCGGGAATTTGGGAGACACGGAAAATATTTATTAGTAAAAATATAGATTAAAGAGCAATTAAATGCTCTTGTTAGATACACCCTAGAAATCCCTAGAATATTTGGTATAATATATTCTCCTTTTTTTTCTTTGAGTAATTTAATTCATACATATAAAGGTAAATCATATAAGATAGATAAAAGTAGTATAATAGTAATTTAAATAGTTATAATTTTTAGCTATTCTATATTTTTAATGTAAAAAAAAATCCTTGCTTGTTATTGTATTTCATTTTATTTTGTCTGAGATGTGATTAATGCATCGCACACAAACCACTTTAGGTTTAAGTGATGTTTTATTGTTTATTTATGTGTAAATTCTTATACAGTAAATTAAAAAAAAAAAAAAAAAAAAAAAAAAAAAAAAAACAGTAGACCTGAACCTGACGTGAAGCGGCAGGTTTGCTGTCACGTTTTGATTGATGCGTGTTTGCCGGATGGCAATACTCCTTTCCTGTTGCCATTCTTTTTCTTTTCCGCACTGCTTCACGAGATGGGCTGGAAGCACACATAATCCAAGCATAATTCATAGAGGGCAGTGATAACTTACCATCGGGTGACCTGGTTGCTCGTTTATTGGACCTAGACATTAAAAAATCCTTTATTATGAGGTACGTTCTTTGTACACAGAAGGCCGTATAGAACTGTACCACCACTTTATTTAGCTGACAAGCAGTAATTAGTCATTACTGTTGCATTTCGATTTGGTTTTGTCTATAAGTAGGCGCGGGGTTTCCTGGCTCTTCCCTCATTTGCACAAATATAAATAATATCTTCCAAATTATCATCTTCCTTATTCGCTCTCAAGTCAGAAGTTTCTCACACGTAAGTAATATTATTCCTTCTCATATATGATTAAGCAATGCTCAATAAGCAAAGAGTGTAATAAATTTTACGACCTGAATTAATCCGATGACGTGGCTCGTCCGTCTTCTGTAATTGTGTCAGTCGTTTGCTCCTCATAATTATTGTGTCGTCATCGTATTCCAAGTGTGGCAACCATTACTGCCAGAGGTTTGATGGGTTCTATAAAAATATGAACAGGATTTTCAAGAAAAATTTGATATGTTTATATTATGTAGTATTGAATTATAAGGTAGATTGGGTTGGTGAAAATCGAAGTTTGTGTTCTAGATCAGTAATTAGGTGAGTTTAAACAATAATGGAATTAGGTTATAATATAATAAAATGTTTCAGTCACACCTGCATTTCTATAGAAAAAAGTAAAGTAAAAAAAAGTATTTTTCTTTAACCTATATCAATAATAAGTTTACCACAAGCTTATACGTTTTATTTTTTTGTAAGTACAATACACAAGAGTGCGTGCGGAGTGCGTGGTGGCCTTTTGGTAAACGGACTAGACGCGGCTGCCAACATGTTCACGGTGGTCGCGGGCTCGAATCCCAGGGCACACCTCTGACTTTTCGGAGTCATGTGTGTATTGATAATCAATCACCACGCACTAAAACGGTGAAGGAAAACATCGTGAGGAAACCTGCATACCATAGCGATTTATAAGAATTTCTATGGTATGTAAGTCCGCCAACCCGCACTAGGCCAGCGTGGTGGACTATATGGCCTAACCACTCTCAATCGTGTTCTCGATTGTAGAGTAGGCCCGTGTCCTGCAGTGGGACGTATATGGGCTGATACAGATACAGATACAATACACAAAAAAGAGATACAAATATAAATTCCCACAAAGCAACAATAAAATTCGTGTTACACAAATATCATTTTCATAGTAATATATTGGTAACGTGCTCTATATTCTACTTGATACCATATTTCAACGTCATAAATATAATTCCAGTCTTTTTCATCAAAACGGTCCCGTCTCGTCGCTATGGCAAATTGACATTGTGATATTCGAGTACACTGCATGCCAACAGTATAACCTGCAAAATTTGGAAGGTCCTTCAACTACTATAGCACTCGTAATATCCGAGGGTCAACTTAAATTGGGCATGCAATAACGTTATCATGCGACGTATTTGAACTGGCACTTTTCAGAATGCCGCTTATAATATCTGCTGATCTGAGCTTTGCGCGAGTAAACTATATTTATGAGTATTTATACAATATATTAGATAGTTTTAACGTTCTATGGATTCAAAACTCTTGTCTCAGTGTTTTTGGGATTGAGATCTAAGTGCATTATTCCTTAGATTAATTTATAATAAATAAACTACAATTTTACTAGTGAATTATTTTGCACGTTACACGGTTTATAACTTTATGGTCTGGTATATAATTGCTGCTTACTGTAGGATTATACGCATTTCTTTATATCTATTACTTATAATATTTTTGAAATTATTAAAAGTAAATAAAATCAACAATTCTCGTATGAACCATGCTGTAAGATCATGTTTACCGAACTCTGTGGTCACCGTGTGGATCATAAAGCTGCACTTCCTTAGAACGAGCTGCAATCGACCAGTCTTCATTGACCCCTCGTTGGCAACGACCCCGACAAGCGTGATATACTTTTAAATGACCCGGCAAGACAGGACGGGTCAATTTATATCGGACACCCGTGTTGTGTGGTAACAGCATGCGAAATAAACTATCGCAACAGGGAGATACCCGGTCCCCGGTGTTAAATTCCCTCTTGTAAGGGTGCAGTTTATGTGAAAAGTATTCATCGTGCATGTCGATAAATACCGTGTAATGTACGCTTGATAGCAACTTACAAAGAGCTCTTAAAGGCGAGCCATTTAAAGTACCTACGCTGGGTAAGTTTGGCTTTCTATGGCTATCGTATTTTCCTTCAAGCCAAATTAAGCTTTGTTTAAGACTGTATTTAGGTTTCTCACAAAGGCTGAAGGAGTTTACCGAGAAGCTTCAATCTCTGCACTGCGACAAATGTTGGAAAGATCAACAAGCATGTACTTGAAGTGCAACGTAGTATCAGAAATCTCTTTTGTAATTCCAAGTAGTTTTTTAATAAAACTTGATTTCAATCTTAAAATTGAAACATCAGGTCAGGCAGTATTTTACACTACAAAACATAAATAAAATATTCTCATTACAACATGCAACAAAAGCAAACAAATGAAAAATCCCGAAAACACATTTCATTCGTAGTGGTAAATAGGTCGGCTGCATTATCCTTATTCAGAAATATTACTTAGCCGAGCCGTATACAAGAATACGGAGGAAAATTTCTTTTGTTTGTCTTCTATTAATACTGTTTCTGAGTGAAAGACATTTCTCATAAAACAGTATCATCTAACAGATGTCCTGATAGGACGTAACTTGAGAGACGTGGAATTGCGGTGTTTCCTACATCACTTATATACGTATGTACTTGTACATGTTTCAGGGTGGCGTGATATAAGTTATGGTAGTGAAACATATTGTATTTTGTGTACCTTTCAATAGATTTTGAATGTGTCATTTTATATTAGAAAAGAAGAGATAAAAGTGAAATGTGATACGAAGTTATTACAGTCATGGATGAAAATGATTTCAGCTGATATGTTTTTACAGCAATGAATAGCGAGCATTTCATTCACCTTATGGGAAGCGATATGACCGCTCACTGAACGTAGGAACACCAAACAATACTATGAATTACAATGCAGTGCTTGGCAATCCACTTCGCTCGCCAGCCTGAGACATAAGGTGTTAAGTCTCGTTATGTCCAGTAGTTATTCTGCCTACAATTCCCTTGAAATCAGAACACAGCAGTGCATTTATATTGATGTTTGGCGGAAGAAATAGACGTTACGGTGGTGGACCCAGGCCGCCTATCATATATGAGAGACCTACCACTAGTAATCCAATAGTATTACATTTTCTGTCTTACAAACACCCAGTTTTCGTTGGACATATTATATTCCTTTTGCTCCATGAATTAAAGAGAAAGGGAGCAAGATATTTCACCAGTAGTGGAAAGATGTTGGTTAAAAAAATACAAATATTTATCTTGTTATGATTGAGCACATAAATTTCCATAGACAAATTATTGGCCACTACACTATGTAGGTTGTCAAAATAGACGATATTGACTCACGAAAAGAGGCTTAAGTGAGCAAGCAGTAAGTTATAAAATAAATATTAAAACACATTACAAAATAAGTGATACAATTTCAATTGAAAAACGTTAAATATTTATATGGCCATAATATTTCACACCTATAAGGTTTGATTGAATTAATATTAAAACATATATTACAAGTCGCTTTAAAATATAAATAATTAACAAGGTTGCAATAAAACTGCTGGCCTCAAATGCAAAGTACGTCGTTTGTAATACTTTGAAAAGTGATATTTTATCTAAGCCCATATAATTTAATTATAAATACACATAAAATGTTAAAATTAATTTAGAATTTGTTCTATGCTAATATTATATCTCGAAATGATTAATGTATGTTGAGAATTAAGAAGTTTATAGCTACTGCATATCGTTAAACTGGAAAATATAATAATCATATCTCTATTTGTATTTAATAACTTGGTGCCGCAGATTGCTTCGAATGCTTTCGCGGTAGTTGTTGTGGTCTCGGATTCGAAGCCTCGGTCGGGCAAAGTGACATTGGATTTTTCTATTTATTATTAGCCCGGAGTCAGGAATTTGTGCCCGATATGGCAATTGGCTCGCCCCCTATCACATCATGGGACGGAACATACAAGGCGAAATGTGGGTGTCCTGGTACCACCTCTGCCTACCGCTTCTGGGAAAAAGACGTGAGTTTTATGTATGTATTTAATAACTTGATTATATTATCCCCGCCGTTTTAGCTGAATATTTTAAATGAGATTACATATTAACTGGTGGCATGTCTCAAGTGAGAGGTTGCCTGGGTAAGAATCACGGCAATGTCTATTTATCCCTCCAAACAGCAATGACCATGCACTATTTTTAGCCTCCGTGGCGCAGTTGGTTAGACGCCGCTTGTGAAACGAGAGGCCGCGGGTTCGATCCCCGCACCGATAGAAATGTTTGTGCTGCCCACAAATATTTTTTCCGGGTCTGGGTGTTTGTGAGACCGAAAAGTCTCTCGTAGTTCCTGATACCTGCGACACAAGACTCGATCTTAGTGTGGGGTCAGGACTACGTATGTGACTGTTGGGTGTTATTTATTTATTTTATTTTATTTATTGTGTTCTGGTTTGAAGGACATTGTAGCGAGAGTAACTACTGGACATATTGAGACTTTACATCTTATGTCTCAGGATGGCGAGCGCAGTGCACTGTCAAGCATTGCTTTGTAATTTATGGAGTTGTTTCGTTATGCTACTGTCCTTGAGTAGTCGTATTGCTTACCACCCAGCAAAAGAAATGCTTGTCAAAAAATATAAATTCGTAGATTTGTATGGTAACGCCTCCGCTCTGTATGTCGTAGCGTGATATATGGCCTAAAAACCTAAGCCTGCTTTTTCAGTGTCCCCGATAAATTTTGATTGACATTCATCCCACAGGATCCGTGTATTTTTTCGGTATAAAAAGTAGCTTATGTCACACTCCATGCCATAAACTACATCTATGCAGAATTCCACGTCAATTCGTTGTGCAGTTGCTGTGTGAGGGTAAAACAAACAAACACTCTTTAACTTTATATTTTATAATAAATGCTACCAAAAAATCTGTTCAGTCTATTAGGTCAAGACCTAGTGTCGTGTAAAGAAATTACAAATCTATTCTTACATCGCCGACGCATAACGCAGTACCTGGACTCCAAAATAGACAACGGATCTCTAAAATAAGATCGTAAGTTATTAAACACATTCAAAGTGACTTAAATCCCAAACTATAAGAAGCGGTAGACCAAACGGCAGCGGATCGATAGATAATCTTATAAAAATGGGTGGGAGAGAGTGTTTGTGGGCGAAATCCCATTATGTGCATCTCACAATAGGGACACAATAGCACCGTCACGGTGACTTCACACTGAGTATGCGATGCAGTTTCATCGCAACGGTTGAATTATAACTATTATTAAAACTATTTGGTGTTCAAGATGAGTTTTCGATGCGGTCAATGCGTATACATAATAGAATAGTTATTGTCACACAGGAATCCATTTTAAGTTAATTTGTTCAAACATGAGAAACAGTTTATACGCTTACAAGATGTAAAGAGTATTTAGTAAAGATTCCAAGAGTTAGCTGTATGGAGATACATTTCAGTCGTAGTAGACATCTTGAGCTAAGGGACAGTACTAGACTTTCTGAAGATGATCATGATGACACTGGTAATCGTTCAGAAGATTTATAATTACTGTGTACTTTATATCACAGAATTGCTAACATTATTACTGAATGAGCGACGACCATCAATGGTCTTGACTCTTGAACAGACGATATCTGGAGATTCGTAGGTTTATTACTACGTTTGAAAATGAAAATAGGGACGAAAGGAAGAGAATGATCAACCTGCCACACTCTTAGTAATAGAAATGCAACTCAGAACCGTTGCTGTAGTTGCCTTCGATATTCTATGACGCAATGATACCAGGAAGGTGCCTACTTGATCGATCCTGTCCAGACATAAATAAATCCGTGTAAATCATGGTTCTCCTAGTTATTAATCAAATGAGTCCTAACATTTAGGTTAGTAAAGAGTCATTTGAAAATTGAATCATCAATCATTTTATCCATTTGTCAGATTTCTAACTTAATGCCACTTTCTATGCAAATGTTCATTCATTGTATGAAACGCAATAGGACTGAGTACACAAAACATGCCTTTATGCAATAGAAGTAACGAGAAAATGTCTTCGCCTGTGATCATTATATAGACCACCAATAGAGTCTTATGTGAAATTAAATACCTAAATGATTGATATGATATTGAAATTGAAAGTCACTACCAGATTGTTGAAATTATGCAAAGGAAACTTAAAAATAGTATCGAACCTTATGTCTTACTTTTGTGCACTATATATGCTCTTAGAGCAAAGAATTTAGAAATTAAATCATAAAATATCTGGTATAATTCTAAAGAAGCGATAAGATACCGCCTGAATTAATCTACTTCGAGGCATGACTTATTCTGCAGTTTCCATAAATTTGGATGATGATAATTATATTTTATGTTGTCTATGTATTATTATTATTATTATTTATTTATTTATTGACAGCCTCCGTGGCGCAGTTGGTTAGACGCCGCCTGTGAAACGAGAGGCCGCGGGTTCGATCCCCGCACCGAGAGAAATGTTTGTGCGGCCCACAAATATTTCTTCCGGGTCTGGGTGTTTGTGAGACCGAAAAGTCTCTCGTAGTTCCTGATACCCAGGACACAAGACTCGATCTTAGTGTGGGGTCAGGACTATGTATGTGACTGTTGGGTGTTATTATTATTATTATTATTATTTATACTCTTTATTGTACATCTTAAGTTACATAATAAATAAATATATCAAGCAAAAATTCAATAGTACAATGGGTATTATATGTTTCATGAAAATGTATGTTATTATAGAATTCCTCATATTTTGTACATATAACTTTATTTTCTGATTAATGATGACCCTTGTCTTCCTAGCTTTTTCCAATCCAATCCATCTCATTGTTGTCTGGAAGATAACGCGGTATGTGATAAGACCGCCAATTGTCATATTTATTTAAACGAATCGTCTTTTTTTATTTATTATTAATGTATATGGGGTTCAACAAAGAATATAAAATACAAATAATTAGAAAAATATGATATGACTGATATGAGCTCGAAGATCAAAAGTAAAGAAGAACTTTAATCAATTTGTACGGTACATATATCCATACAGTCTTAACTAATCACAATGAAGGTACCTTGCAAGAAACTTACAGTTACCCACACGCTAATTTCTAACTTGCTCGAGTTCGAACTTATCTAATAAAACAACTGCTATTTTATGGTTAAACTATATGTATTCAAGTCACGTAACCACGGTTATTTTTAATTAAAACCTGTGTAATATATTTCGTGCTAAGTGTGCGCGTAATGGTGAATAATGTTTGCTGTGAAATAAAATAAAGAGGAACATTAATTTTAAACACGGTTTGGTGGCTCATACAAAACTTTTGAGACGCACGGATTGAGGTAAGTGGGATCTTTATTAGTAATTGTTGTTTTTTGCCATGCTTTTTTCTTCTCGTATTCCCCCCGATTTGATAGGTAAAACATCCATAATCCAAGTGTCGTAGATGTTCATTGGCAGAGCTCACATACGATCAGGTGACCTGTTTTCTCGTTTACCGGATTTTTTAAATAATTTTTTTTTTTGTTGATATTGTATATGAGCCTCTTTTACGACAAAAAGGTGTTAGATTCTTAGTCCATCATGCTGGCCTAATACTACTTGGTAGACCGTATGAAATTATTTTGGAGAACACTCAGTTATGCTGATTATTTTCAGGTTTTTCATTGTTATGTAGCCTTTAATTATTATTTATTATTATAATCATAGATATTACTAAAACGTCCAATAGTTAATATATTTAAATCTCATAGTGTGAACGTATTTTAAAAACAAATTAGTTATATATCTGCAAACAATTTATAACTTTAATTCTTCGCATTCCTTTTACATTCCAAAAGGAATACCCAGACAATAACCTAAACACTATAACTTTAAACTCACAAAGAGCACTTAAACCAAACCCTACTAAATTTTAAACACAGCATTTATCATATTACAAGCTCACAATCCGAAACCTAGGCAGTCCTAAAAGTTATAAGTAAAGAAAGCGTAAGTACTTAAGTAGTTACTTAGGCTCGCAAGTTGATATATGACCGAGATGCGGTGGAGTTGCAAAGTTTAAGGTCACTTGCTTTACTTAACCATATTATCATGGTAAATTCTTCGAGAGTGCGGGGCTACACACGGACGGGAGATTTGGCAAACTCATTTAATTCAAAAATTATAATGTTTTTTATTTAATGATACGAGGCTGATAAATTATCAGGCGCAGTATTATTGCAGTTTGGGGTTTTAATCCTGGGTTAGGATAAGTGACATTTGATTTTGCTGTTCATTTTATCAGCACGGAGTCGGGAATTTGTGCCCGATTTGGCGATAGGCTCGCCCCTTATAAAATCGTTGCATGCGCAAGGTGTCTAGGTAGCACCACCGCCCCACCTCCTACCTCTTCTGGGATAAACATATGAGGTTATTTATTTATGTATGATGTTTTATAAACCAATTGTGTGATGCATACTGCTTCAATCACAACAGATCATTGTAATGTTTGATCTCATAGCAAAAGGCAAGATTTTCTTCCTGATTTATTAAATGCCTTGCCACTATTTACTTCTGGGATATGAATGATAAATTGCTTATGATAAAATTTGGCCCTCCTAAAATAGCCATAGAAGTAGATCGGCAAAATATTTAAAAATATAAGTATATAGAGTGGCAGGGAGAAAAATGCTGGATAGAACAAAATAACTAAATGAGTAGGAAAAAAATCATTTTAGCCTTATTATAATTACATGAAAAAATCAAGCATTTTTATCGCTTTAATTAAACTCAATTTCCCTTGATCTCGCTTTAAATATAGACTTGCAATATGCACCATCGTTCAAGTATTCTATTAATAAACATTTCATCTTATCAAACTTCGTGTTAAAGACCTTGATCATAAATCAGAAGATGATTTTTTAAACTCCATAAACAAACACTTCCTTAGTTCTTAAGACAAAGTAATCTTGGATAAGGTAAATAAACAGACGCCATCAAGATATGAAGCCACGTGTCTCAAGTCCAGCATTCAATTTGAGTTGCATATCCACCGACCGAGCGACACACCGGGCCTATGTATTTTTTTTTGAAAATATACCCTATTTCTAATATTATTAAGGCTGCCATTACATTGACATCGACAGTTGAATATACCATATTAAAACTAACATTACGTTGACATTAAATTGACAAACCTCCATAGAGTTTGGGACGATAGCGTTCTTATAGCTCATAGGATATTAAAAGCTTGTACATGTATTACTTAGTTATATTAAGCATTATAGCTTTGTTTTATTATTTTGATAGTGAGTACAACTCGGTTCTCTGTTATTTTTTTTTATTTGTAGTTCACATTTTATTACATACGTAGAAACCATAAATTCAGTTCAGAAAAAAATAGACGTATCATGGAGAATACCCATTATTTTTTTAGAAGTGGAATACTTATAACTTCGGACGGCGAACATCCCAACATTCGAATTTCGTATCGCATTAAAGACTAACCCCCGAGGCAAATTTTATAGAACCTAGTTCTATCAACAACCTATCGCCTAGCGACAAAACATGCAGACACAATTTCTACCATTACCAACCAGTTGGGTGAGTTTCGACAACTGGCGTCACTTTTCCCAGGAAGTCGGCGCATAAAGGCGTAGGAACATGATAAAAACAGCCACGCAGTATCAAGTTACTTTCCTTATAGTGAATAAAAACTAGATAACGTCGTATATGTTACAGAGGCGAGACTGATAGGAGCGATGTCAAACGGTGTAGGTGTGTTAATAGTGCAGGGATTATGTTAGGATAACTTTAACTTTACAATGTTTGGTCTCCCTCTAAATGTATTATTTAATATGTCCCATATATGTATGTATGTATATGTAATATCTCCTTTTACTGGTCTTAATTCAAAACCCATGAGGTGTTGAATACTTTGAAAACTGATCGCGAAGCATAACCGTGACTGTCATTACAGTGACTGCC
This sequence comes from Hyles euphorbiae, assembly GCA_023078785.2. Lineage (NCBI taxonomy): Eukaryota > Metazoa > Arthropoda > Insecta > Lepidoptera > Sphingidae > Hyles > Hyles euphorbiae. The sequence continues at coordinate 11,262,455 of CM041039.1, read as the reverse complement.
ATTTGGGTGTTTGTAAGACCGAAAAGTCTCTCTTAGTTCCAGACACCCGCAATACAAAATCCGATCTTAGTGTGGGGTCAGGACTATGTAACACAACAGACCCGTTGGGTGTTATAAATAAAAAAAATGCAACAATTTCGCAGAATAAAAATATTTCTTTTATATTTTTTACCTATAGCCTTGGTTGTGTGGTGGTAAATCCGTAGATTTTCATAAAATAATAAAGTACACTCTTTCATTTTTAAAGACCTTTTAAAATTAAAGTTTTTAACTAACACAAACTATGTATGCCCAAACGCGCCGATATTTGAAAACTTTGTAAAAAATAGTCTCGTTTTTGTAGCGAAATTTTTGGCTGCATTGTATCTGAAGTTGTTAAAACTATCTCTTCTCTTTCGGTAGCAGTCCAAATATATTCGGTATATTATTTATTACTATGACATCTTGGATATCCTTAAACATTCTATAATATGAACTAATTCTTGTCTAAACTCAGCGGTTATGTGTCGCCGATTTAATTCTCAACGCAGCTTTCATTATGCGGCGTCTTGAACGATCATTTTATTAACGCGTTTTATTCGCCTATTTTTGTATCGACGGTCAACGTCCTTTGTGGATTGTTTGGTTTCATGATTAATTTTCATGACTTAATCTCGTAAATAAGGTAGCTACATAATATAATTTTATGATCTCATTAGGCTGTTTTGTATTATTATTTTTTGGAACGTGGGCGGTATGGGATGGCAAACTGAGTATCCAAATAAGATGTTTCCTATTAATATTTTATACCTGGGCGTCAAATATTTTTTGTGTAATGGAATTTTCTTATCAAATGGACAAATATTGCGAGTTTTTTAACCAATTCCCTCCGTCTTTTTTTCCAAGATTTCATATATCTAAACAACCAAAATAGATGGAGTCAAAGAGTATGTACATAATTACGTATACCTTTACATATAACAAAGGCTTCAATTCATAAAAAATCCGTTCTTAAAACATGCGATAAAACATGCAAAACTCCATATTAAATTGCTTTTAATATTAAAACTAGTCTAGCATCAGTCTAAATTTCCCCATTGTATGGAATTTTAGGTATGTGTGTACAACTACCATTTAGCTATTATGACATAATTGTTCTTAAGGAGAAAATGTTACTTCCACTAAGATTATTGAAATGATTGATGTATTTCTAAGCGTACAAAAACTACCAATACGAAATCAAAATCAAAATATTCTTTATTCAAATAGTCTTTCAAAAGATCGTTTGAATCGTTCTTTTCTGCTATCAGTAAGTCTTCTATAACATGTTCTTCAACCATTGATTCAATTTGTTTCCAGTACCCTCTAGTTGCTAGCTCTCTTCAACTCCAAGAATATGAACACATCGATATTATATCGATTTTAAAAATTATTCAAATCTTCAATCGAATGATATCTACTAATACACGAAATTGAAAACAGTAAATTAATATTTAAAACATCTTTCTAAGAAACCCAAGCTATACCTAATTGACATCATCGCCTTACTAGAACAGTAGCACAACACAGTCATAAAACTATTTAGCTAATCCTGTGGCCTGTTAAGTCTTTAACTCATTCACTGAATGGGTAACAAAATATGACATCACAAAGAACCACATATGTGTCGTTGGTATCACACCTAATAAACGTCGATGTAGGTATATCTACGGGCAATGCACCATTTTGATGAATCAATAAAATTTAATTGCAATCTAAAGATGTTTAATAACTTCCGCGCGTACATTGCTGGTAATGCTCGTAAAATTGTTTACATCGGTTGTGAAACTTTATCTATGTTAACGGAAAAATGGGACTCGGTTATGTAGACGACACAACTTGTGTTATTAATCGAATAATAGTTTTTGTAAAATATATTTCTTTAATTAAGCCAGAACCAATATTATAAAAAAAATGCTATAGAATTTCTATGAAAACTTTGCAAGAAGTTTAGTCTGCGACGTTACTTAATAAATGAAGATATTTATCTGATCACTTTATACAGGGTATATCAAGACAGCTACTGAAAACGAAGCCGGGTGGTAGTTTTAATGACTTCAGACAAAATGCAGCTAAATTTTGTGCAAAAATTTGTGACATGTTTTTTGTTATTTTTTTTCTATCGTCGTATTAGGGTGGTGAATATATAGTTTTTTCTTAAATAATAGTGTGCTCCCTTTTATTTTTAAAGCCGCTATGGTATGTAAGGCTTTAAATTATTATGGTAGCAAAAACTATCCATACCGTCATCTGAAAACACACATTTATACATATTCTTGTAAATATACTTTCCATAATATACCAAATATATTTCTAATCTTAATTGTTTTGAATTAAAAAATACATTTTGTGTCGCTTATAGCCAATAATAATTAATTATGCCGCATTCTTCAAAGATATTAACAGCGTGAATATTTTAAATATTTCGGCTGTCCGTTGTTTGGAATTTCTACAGATCGATCAAGTATTTTTATGTGTAAGGTAGCACCTTTATCACAAATTCCTTGTATATTAATTTAAATCAATAAGACCAAACTTAATTTAACGAAGAGGATTTTCAATATTTATTTTTTGTATCAAAACTTCTAACATTACCTTGTTTACAAATAAAAAAGGGTCTTTTATCGTGGATATTTACTAATAAAAAGTTGTTTTGGGGATACCGCCGTTCCAAAAGGCACGCTTTTGTCACGAATTAAATGATTGAATATCGTGACAATCGCCTTATTGGGCTTGAAATTGAATAGTCTCCAAACACGACTTACCAAACTGAAAGTTTATGATTCACTATTCAGAGACCAAATACAGTTATAGGTATAACAAATTGTTTGTAAAGTTCTAGTCCGGTAACAACAAATAATATTTGACTACCCATACTAAGAGTATGTACTACAAAGGATGTCAATGTCGGAATAGAGGAAGATATTTCTTAGAACATTCAAAGTGATGAAAGGAAACTTCGATCCTTGTGCGCTTGAAAATAAGATACAGCTGTTAGTTGTTTAATGTCGTTTCAAATTACTAATTAATAAATCTTTAATTATATTATCGAGACACTAACAAGACTCAATATTAAGATATACTAGGTGCGCTGCAGACTTCTAAAAATAGGATAATAGATGAAGTCGAAAACTGTAATTGTTAGTGAGCACTCTTATATCAGAATGCTCGGAACGATTGTCTCATTGATCAGATCCAGTTAGAACAATAAAACAAAACTTGTGAAAGACTCTTAGCTCACGTCTAATTTATGAGCCCGAAGAACCACCTCATCAAAATCCCAATCCTGACTTCAGCGCTTCTAAAATCACTCCAGAAGATCATCTTCATGACGAGTTCCATTAATCGAGTTGACGGCATACGAAATCCCCATAATCGATAAACCAATCACGGCGTATGCACGGTTCTAATTAACGTCATTCCACCCAACCGCAAAGTCACAAAAGACATGATATTCGGAACAGGACGCTCATTTCTGCAAAGCCCGTGTGTGCCCGGCCGCCCGTGACACGTTTCAACACAGCCTCGGCAATCAAAGTTGTAATTAGCAGCTAGTGAAACAGCAAATTAAACGTCCTTTCATCTGACAAATTTACGTGAGACCCTCGCAACAGATTGGGCTGCGCGAATCTGGGTGACAATCTTGTTTCGCTCGTGTTTTGTTTGCTTTTGTGTCGCAATTAACTGTTGTAAAAAAGTGTGTCGCAGCTGGATGAACTTTGCGTACTGGATCGGGATGGCTGATGATTTGGAACGTAAATTTAGACCCGAATGCAATGTTTAAGGCACTATAATATTTAGAAACCCCAACTGGTAGCAGTAGTCGTAGTAGTAGTAGTAGCAGTGGTTTTAATACATGGCAGCCGATGTTAATATATTTCCCTTGTGACTTATAAGTTGAAGCTCGATATTCGGTCTTCTGCTTTGATCGAAAGGGAAAATTATTTGTTTCCGAAATCTATCTATTTGTTTTCTTTTAGATCCATTTCTTTGTGGTTATTATAGAAGTAATAGTTTCTCAGAGACTCGCCGCACTTTATTGCTCGATGTCAATTGTTGCTACTGTGAATTTAAGTAGAAAAAAATTACAGTGCGAATGAGTGCGGCATTGTCACTCTGAAGAGAAGTTAAATATATTGGCTGGTAATCTTTTCAAAATAGAAAATAAAATAAACTTAACCTTATATCGTGAAGAAAAAATGCACAAGGTGAATACTGACCGATAAATTCAAAAGAAAAATAAGAACAAAAGTGATGTCACTATAGTGTACTGTATCGGAGTGGCGCGGCATACTTATTCTATATCTAAGAATACGTTAAGTAAACTTGCTTGTAAGCTAAACACTTTTTGTGCGCATATCATGACCATAATGCTAGTCGTTGTGGGTGCGTAAAAACTCCTATTTTCTAGACAATCTCGAGTTATCTTTATGACCTGTTTTTACGTTCATCTAGAAACGTTAATGTCTGTCACCGACGTGTTTCGCTTTCCTGTTTTTGTTTAAGAGAGCTGTGTAGTAAGATGTTACGAGTTATAGTATTTAATCACCTGTTATAATACCAATAACAGGTATAATGTAATAACGTCAGCACAGCATAAAACGCTCGTCACTCGCCTCTCGGCGCGGACACTGCCTGCTCCTCCGCGATCCAGAACCCGAAAGTACCGCACGAAAAACGCCGATTGGGAAGCCTTCCAAGACACCCTATCTGGAGAGCTGAGATCGCGAAACCTCAACGTGGAATTCATGGACGCCCTCCAGTCGCGGGGAGGCGTAGAGGACGCAGCGGTGGCCTATACAGAGGCGGTGACGGCGGCCTGCGATTCTACATTGCCAAAGCTCTCGGCGCCGCGTTCCCGGCCGGATCCCCCTTGGTGGAACGCAGAGCTACAAGCCAAAAAGAAAGACGTAAACACCAAGAGGAGACGAATCCGGTGCGCGGCTCCGAGACGCAGGCAACACGTAGTCCAACAATACCTGACGGCATTACAGGACTACAAACTGGCGGCCGCGGCCGCCCAAACCGCCAGCTGGAAGGAATTCTGCACGACTGCGGAGCGGGAGAGCATGTGGGACGGAGTCTACCGAGTCCTGCGTACAACAGAGAGACGCAAACCCGATTGCCTTTTGCGAGCTGGAGATGGCCAGACATGTACGCCGGCCGAGTCGGCTCGCCTGCTGGCGGAACAACTGTTTCCGGACGACGATCCGCAAAACGACTCCCCGGAACAAGCGGCGGTCAGATCGTCGGTCGAGGCGAGGGACGTTCTGGAACGATGCGGACCAGATGACCCAAGCTTCACGGCAGCCGAGCTGACTTGGGCAGCATCTACTTTCTCGCCAAAGAAAGCCCCGGGACCGGACCATCTTCCAGCCAACGTATGCGCAAAGGCAATCGGCGCAGACGAGGGCTGCTTTCTAGCCCTCGCAAACGCAGCACTCCGCCTATCGTGTTTTCCCGCTCCATGGAAACGTGCCGCTGTCTGTGTCTTACCTAAGCCAAACAAAAAGGACGCTGCCCACCCACGCTCCTACAGGCCAATAGGATTACTATCAATCCTGGGTAAAATATTGGAAAAGATGCTGGTGGGCAGGCTCCGCTGGCATCTCCTGCCAACCATGCACCATATGCAATATGGTTTTATGCCCCAGCGCGGGACCGAGGACGCTCTCTATGATCTTGTAGCTCACTTAAAAAAGGAAAACAACAACAAGAAAATTACAATCGTAATATCCCTAGACATAGAGGGCGCCTTTGATAACGCCTGGTGGCCAGCCATAAAGCTGAGCATGGTTGGGAGGGGATGCCCGCGAAATTTGTATGGCTTGGTACGCTCTTACCTGCGGGACAGGACAGTGGAGATCCTGTATGCGGGGGCGATCTACGAAAAACCCACCACAAGAGGTTGCGTGCAAGGCTCAATAGCGGGCCCAACTATGTGGAACCTAGTGCTGGACCCCCTGATAAGGGAGGTCTGGGGACTCGGGGTCTACTGCCAGGCGTTCGCCGATGACATAGTCCTGGCCATATCCGATAAAGATGTCGGTAAGGCCCAGGAAACCGCCAATCGGGTGCTCGCCCATGTGCACGACTGGGGCTTCAAAAACAAACTAAAATTCTCGGCGGAAAAAACCAACGCAATGATGGTCACTAAAAGACTCAGGATAAGGGCCCCGGTCGTGCACATGGCCGGGCATCAGATTGAGATGGTCAAAAGGTTCAGGCTGCTCGGGGTTGTGCTGGACGACCGCCTGGGCTTTGGACCCCACGTGAAAGAGACATGTCGGAAAGCCGCGGAAATCTACAAAAGACTTGAACGCACGGCAAGGGTCACGTGGGGTCTGAACCCGGAGATCGTCCGCACAATCTACAGAGCAGTCATCGAACCCATAATGTTGTACGCGGCGAGCGCCTGGGGATCGGCGGTAGAGTTGCGATACGTGGAAAGGCTCATGAGGGCAACCCAAGGTAGGTTCGCAAAAAAAATAATTAGAGCATACCGGACGGTCTCTCATGTGGCCTCCATTGCGATCGCGGGTCTGCTGCCGATAGACTACCGAGTCCGTGAGATCATAGCCCTGCGCGATGCGAAACTTGGTGGGTCTATCGCTGAATTTCCGGGTAGGTGTATGGAGGGCAGGGTATCGCCTGCCGAGATGCCGCACCCCGCTGAGTGGCGGCCGGTCTCATACACCAGCATGGATCGATGCGCTGGAGCCGAGGTGGCCGAGTTAGGGGCGTCTGGAACGTGCATCTACACCGACGGTAGCAAAATCGAAGGCAAAGTTGGAGCCGCGCTTTCGGTCTGGAGGGGCGGTGCAGAGGTCCGAACAAAGTCCTTCAAACTGGAATCGTTCTGCACCGTGTTCCAGGCTGAAATGTTCGCCCTCCTGAAGGCGACGGAGTTGGGCTGGGTACTAAATGAACAGACTATAAACATCCTTAGTGATAGCAGGTCTTCTTTAGACCTGCTAAAACAAATAAACACCACCAACCCTGTCGCTTTCAGGATACAGCGGAACATCCGAGATTTGGCTGCCGTGGGTGTGGATGTGCGCCTGCACTGGCTCCGGGCCCATGTCGGCACGATCGGAAACGAGCGTGCCGATGTGCTAGCCAAGAAAGCGGCGCTAGGAAGGAGGACGGCCCCCGACTATGACCAAATATCGGTATCGTGTGCGAAGGGTGCAATCAGGAGGGAGAGCGTCGCGAAGTGGAGCCATGAGTATGCAGCACTCACAAATAGCAAACATATAGCAAACTTCCTTCCTGATGCGACCTCCGCACACGAATACGCAAAGAAAACTCAGCAATCGGCCCTCATGACGCAAACGCTGACGGGGCACGGGGGATTTGGGCAGTACCTCCACAGGTTCGGGCTTCGCGAAACACCTTGGTGTACTTGTGGGCCCGGAGTTGTGGAGGATGTGGCCCACGTCCTCCTGGACTGCCCGCGGTTCTGCGCGCTGCGATACCGGCTGGAGTGTGAGACCGACAGCGACCTAAGTCTGTCTGCATTACCGGGTTTGCTGGCTAACCCGGACACGAGACAAGCTTTCATCGTCTTCTGCAAAAAAGTAACGAAAACAGTATGCCGGGAAAATGGGAGCACGGCAAAATGGGATATTTAAATGTGAAAATGTATAAATGAATATGACCTGAAAAATTGCACCAAACGTAATATGAATCAGTGGATTTAAAATTAAATTTCATTTAAATCTAATTAAATAATTAAATATATACGAGTAGAAATCTTAACCAAATTTGTATCTAATTGTAAATCAAATGTTATTATAAGTTAAATGTTAAATGTTATTATAAGTTATTATAAGTTATTATAAGTTATTTTTAAGTTATCAATTACACACAATGTTAGCTTAGAAAATTAATGTAAAGGGCGAAGGATAAGTCACGAAAATTGTAACTGATATTATGAACGAAATTATAAAAAAAAAAGGAAAGAAAAGATAAAAAAAGAAACATTAATAATAAACAAAAAAAAAAGAAATAAAAATAGGAATAAATAAATATACAAGAAAAAAAAAATAGACAATTATGTGAAAACACTGGGTAAATAAAAAAATATAAAAAAACGTAAGAACTGCAACCTCATAATAATATCAGACGGATGACTTGTCCAAGAGATAAAAATATAAAGTGCAAAAAAGACCCTGTTAAGTTTCAGGGGAGTGACGTATAAAAAAAAAAAAAAAAAAATACCAACAAAATCAAATATTTTGAAGAAAGGTGAAACGCGGTACGGCATGCGTCGGACACTTCGCATTTTTTTATATTAATATCTTTCGTAATACAGTTTGATGCTACATTTAATGTTTCAATGACACTTGTGTTTTGGATTTTGATAAGCATATCATGTAGCATAAGCATATCAGAAATGCCATTAGACTCTAATAATGATAATACGCTAGCTTTGCATTATTCGGCCAAAACCTCTGTCTCACTCTCTCTTCAGCCACAGGAAGTCCACTGCCATACTATTATATTTAAATCCATAGGCGATCATCACACGCAAGATATAAAATACTGTATAGTGACCTGTACAAATGTATTACATCTCAGTGGTTTTTGACGAGGCTGACACAATTATGTCGACGGCAAATGATAGTCGTCTTTCATCGGTCAATACTCTTTTGGCTAGCACATCGCTCAACATCAAATGTTATGCAATCATTTTGCTTGTAAAAATAGGAAAAAACTCTTTGTACAAGCTTTTGTAGTATGGTATGTTGAAGTTCGAAATTCGAAATTTAATAATAAATGCTTCAGTTAACGATAGCTGTAGGGGTCACAGATCTCGAACGTTTCGGGAATACCTCTTTTCGCCACATAGCGCGGTCGCGTGGCAATTTTAAATTTAGAACACAAATTCGAAATTAGAACCTTCCATTTTATTCCCGAACTCAATTCGTTTCGAATTTTGTTTTGCGACCAGTAATATACAGTAATTAATTAAACTCTAATGATATATCGGAAATTATTTGGTTTTCGAACAGAATTTATCGAATACAAATTGTGAAGATGGCTATCGCATAGGTAATAGTTTATTGAAAGTATGTCCTAATTTGTAAGCTAAGTTTTATTTTATAACTTTCCTAATTACATATATTTTTGTATAGAAACTAGCTGAGTAAGAAATTTACCTATGACAATTTAGAAAAATACGAAACGGCTTATAAATAAGTTTAGAAAGATAGCAAAGCCCAATGGCCATACGATATTAACAATCGTTTGTCGTAATGTTGTATATGCTTTACTAAAGCTACACAAAATGACCAAACCACATTGATCTGTCACGAGTAATTACCATAATCGTTTCGCCTGTGGCTGTATCTAGATGATGTAGATTGTAGATCCATCATTATCATGGCTTTTGAATCGATATAAAATCTTTTGTCCTACTTCTTGACATAATCTTCCAAAACTGTACTTCGTATCATTATAATTTATAATCTATAAAGATGACTCAAGGTGTTATGACAGTTTTTTTTTGCTAGGAATGGCGAGAATAGCCCAAGATAATATGGTAGATTTTTTTACTGCGGTGAATAGCGAGACAAGCTTGCCATTCGCCTGAGAGTAAACGAAGCAACGAAAGTAGAAAAATCAAATAATAACATGAGTTACAAAGTAATGCTTGGCATTCCACTGCGCTCGCGACTCAATATGTCCAGTAGTTACTCTGGCTGCAATGTTCTTCTAACCCGAATATAACTATGAATTCACACTGCTGTGGTTACAATATCTGTCAAACTGAAACAACAGTGTATTAAAACTAGTATATAGTGGGAGAAAATTACATTGTGGTGGTAGCTTCCCAGGAGACCTTTCACATATGAGACACTTACTACATATTCTATGATTAAATTTTAGATTTTTTTGCCGTGTGGTAAAGACTGCTTACGTTTTCATAAACGTAAATTATTATTATTATTTTTTACAATGGCCTGGCATAGTGGCGGCATTGCACCTGATGGAAAGTGCCAATGCCGCCCAGGCATATTGATATTTTAATGCATTATAGTAAAACAAAAATAAAATGTCCTAACACATTAAGTCCACTTATACTATTTAATTGTACAATGTGTTAAATAAATAAATAATAAAGAATGTAAATAAAACATGAGACTAGTTACAACAACCAGCTTTTCTAGTAAATATCGAGATTACTTTCCTCGATAGCTTACTATTAAATTAATATTAGAAAGTACTGGAATATTTTCACTTTTCCTCTATCAAGGTAGCAATGTATAGGAAAAGCCACGTCATAGCTTAGTTATTCTCTTATAACCGAGTAAATGCTTGCTTTTAAAATTGTTATTTTTATAAATATTTTTTAAGTGTTCATATAAGCCTATATACTGGGTATCTCAAGACTGCTACCGAAAACGAAGCCGGGTGGTAGTTTTAGTGACTACAAACACAATGCAACTAAAAACAAAGAAACGCGACAATTAATTTTTATGATTTTTTAAATACCGTCATATTTGGGTGGTAAAACTATAATTTTTGCTAAATTAATAATTTAAACTATTTTATACCTTAGAGTATTTATAAATAAAAGGGTATACACTATTATTTTAGGAATAAAATGTATTTACCACCCAAATATGGCCATAAAAATAATAGCAAAAAAAAATTGACGCTTTTTTTTGCCACTTTTTCTGTTACATTGTGTCTGAGGTCACTTAAACTACCACCCGGCTTCGTTTTCGGTAGCAGTCTTGATATACCCTGTATAACACAAAGATATATACACAGGAACTATAGTAATGTCCTACAAAACTGTACAAACAGTTTGACTGCAGGATAAATAATAACATATGCACCCGATTATCGAGCAAGGATCTTTATTTATCTTAGAGATTCTTCCTTACATACGCAAATTCATTTTTCCTAAAAGGGGTAGGCAGAGGTGCAACCAAGAGACCCACGTTTCTCTTCGTATTTTCGGCATTCCTTGATTTGTACTAGCAAGAGGTATTTATACTTAACGTGAAACACGACACATTTGTATAAATTACTGTGTCTTGTTTACCATCGTATAGGGCATCTATCAAGAGAGTATTAAATAATAAATGAACTATTAGCTAAAGATATTTGAACGACAACCGGAAAAAAATATTTCCGTTGCGAAATGGGAACATCCAGAAATGTCTAATAGGAGGTTGACCATATCTTGCCTTTCTGCTCTTTCAAAGAGTCGTGTAGCAAAAAATGTACTAAATATCCAGCCAAGCGTTCAAAATATACAAGATTTTACATTTCTGTACTCGTAAATCTAGTGGGACAAATGTTTAAGAATATCAACTTGATGATGCAAGTCTATTGTCTTTTTGGAAAGCGCTGAGACCTTCAACATATACCTTACGACATAAGGGCAAAAATATATAACACAGATTATGTCCTAAACTTAAGCAATTCTTTAAAACGGAGGGATCGATCAAGAGACAGCTTGGTCATTTTTAAGTTAGTAATAATCACTACATAGTATAAAACAAAGTCGCTTTCTCTGTCCCTATGTCCCTTTGTATGCTTAAATCTTTAGAAGTACGCAACAGATTTTGATGCGGTTTTTTTTAATAGATAGAGTGATTCAAGAGGAAGGTTTATATGTATAATACGTACATATTATTGTATAGAAATCTATTTGTACCCGGGCGAAGCTGGGCCGGGCCGCTAGTAATGTATAAAGTGGACAAGGTATTGAGCATTTTTATAAAATTAGCCAATTGACGTAAATTTATGGACAAGGCGGAAAGCGCGTATTCTGACGTAAGTGGTGCGTGCGCTCCAGTACATCTTCATCGGAACGTTACTGAAATTAGTCGCACTCGCAACGATTTTGCAAATGCTCGTTTGTAGTTTCACAGAAAAATTAAGATATTTTTTGTCACCGTTTAGACTAAATCTATTAAATTGAGTTTATTTAAAACTATTAATTTTTGAAACTTCAAATGTACTGAAGTGCCTATCCTTAGTTTTTACATCAATGAATAAGCCGACATTATCTCCCTGCTGGGCAAATACACCCCTTCTTAGATGATTCCCGTCAAAAAACATTTCATGCCAGCATTTTAAAATGCTGTTTCATTCCATAAAGCGCATGGCTACCACTACATTAAAACCTTTTAAATTTATGTTTCTGGTGGTACTCCAACAGTTCCCAGAGCAAGCACCGTGAGATAAAACTCCCTCTTCTAAGCTCAATGGATTAGTATATCCTAGTTTATGAGTTTGGTTGTTCTTTTTATTACAATGTCTGTGTGTGACTGTTGGGTAAACTGTTCAATGCTGGGATACTGTAGAAGATTTTTTACGAGGCGTGCTTGCTGTTCACCTGACTGTAAGCGATATGACCGCTCATGAACAGTAGCAAAACCAAACACATTGAATTATAAAGCAATGCTTGGCGATCCAATGCGCTCGCCATCCTGAGACATAAAATGTTAAGTTTCAATATGTACAATAGTCTTTCTGGCTACAATACCCTTCAAACCGAAACCCAACAGTGCATTTATCTTGCTGTTTGGCGAGAGAAATAGATATTGCGGTGATACCAGGCTGCTTCCCACATATGAGAGACCTACCACCAGCTAAGAAAGCTTTATTGCAAGATTTCCTATCGCCTGATTAGGTTAGGTCTTGTATTTTATTTTTTATGTGTTTGTTTACGAGACATTGTTTCACCTAAAGCAACTATTCTTTGAATAGAAGTCGAAAAGTAATAATGTTATAAGCATTTTGTATTATCGTTCTCCGGAACAGCTCGAAATTTCGCATAGAAATACTATATGTAGGACTATGACAGACATTTTGTCAGGTGTGTGAATGCAATTTTGTGGAATATATACTAAACTTAATTACAGATGTATTGTATAACATGCCTGAAAATTAGTAAAGTTAGTTGTCAATTCAAAGATTAAAGTAAACTTAATATTTATTAATCACAACATATAAATAGAATTTCACTAATCATTTCAGTTTCCTTATTCATGTATCAATTGAAAAGACATACAATTTCCAAAAAATATTGACTGTAGTAATTAATTCATACAATACGTTCTGCTAATTTTCATTTTTATGATTGCTTCATAAATAAATGCGCGTAATATCAATCATTTCATAATGCAAGCTTCTCTTTATTTTTGCTTACATATCTTTTGAAAGCATTCGTCATCGTCATTCCGAGTATTAATGAAGCGTAATAAATACTGGAGCCAAACCCATAAGGACCCACCACATAGCAGACGTACGAAGAAAAAAATATATTAATTCATATTTATAATTTGTTCTTTGACATCGCAATGAATTGAGCCAGCTGTGAAACGAAACGGCAATGTTCAAAATTCAACTTGATATTTTGAGTAATGCAAAAACATTTTTGTGATATTTTTTGTGCATTGCAGAGTTCAGCCTGCATACTTATATTTAAAAAACAAGAAGAAGACCTTACAGGTTCATAGAAATAATGGTTGTAAATGATAAGTGTTACACTACTACTGATGTTAACAATTAAAGTAACTATTTTGGTGGATATGTGGAAGAAGTTGACTGCTGGGCAAAAGGAGACGTTTGCCCAGCAGTGGGAGAAAAGAGGTTAGAAAAATTTTCAATCACATACAGTGATATAATTAGATACAAGTTTTATGGAAAGGGTGTCAGAAGATATGCGGGATTGATTGATTTCGTAATATCATTTTCCTTTGTTCAGGAATTGAACTCACGACTACTGGTTTTACGAACACCCACAGCCAGGGGCTGTCAGAATTCGAAATGCAATATTGCGTAGATTTATACATATATTTTTTTCTTAATAGAGAAAGTACAAAAATGAACTACTCATAAGATAGCAAGGCCATAGATCAAACCACCAGTTATATATTATTATTCCGCATTTTATTTTCGTCTTCTACCTCAGTTAATCGATCACATCAATCATACGTGGCATACGTGGCCGGACAGAATAATGTTTTCTGTTAAACAATTAGCTGATAAGCACAAAATTGATTGATTACGTAGCAAAACATTGTTACCAACTGACCTCCATTGTACTATCACTTGCAACTGTTACGAGTCTGGTCCCACTGACCCGCAGGTCGAGCCCAATGCATACCCGCTCGTGTATTTTCTATTCTATTCATGCAGTGACATGTTACGTCAATATTTACATTAAATTTTCAATGCGCCATTCCCATTTCACAAAGGGACGAAAGTGAAAAGAATTTTAAATAGAAAACTGAACGAGCAAGTCACGTCTCGACAAAGAAGAAAGATTAAAACCGAATGCCCACTAAGTTTCGAATTAATCCCTCAAAAACAAGATAAAAAATGCCAGTCGTTACTCCGGCTAGAAACTTTTTCAATATCGCCTCCAACAACAATGAACGACGCTTTTTACTTGAGGATAAATTTCATATCAAATTCCTAGAACAGTTTTGTGTTTTAGCGCCAAATTATACGCAATAATGTGCGACGAGAATAAATTAACACAATGCACTTTTCCGCGCTCCTGTACACGCACGATACGCACACTGTTAACGACTGTACGGAAATACTCTGTGTGTAACGTCCCATATTCTGGCTCATCTCGTCGGCTCGGCTCGTTTTCGGGCGAAAGTCGAACGTGGCCCGTTCGAGTGAAAGTCGATTTTCGTAGTACGCGCACATCGCTTTGGAAGGGCGGCCGTCGCGTAAGCTACGGGCCACGTGCACCTCCACAACTTGCGCTTAGTTCTTCACGAACTGTGTGGGAGGTTAGTCCGCTACAATATAATGCTTCAATGTCATGCGCTATGAGCCGCCGCGAAAAAGCGTCTTTCGCGTATAGCCAGTGACGCGTGCGGGTTAAGTCCACGTGATTTTGACAGTAGAATTACGAAAGCCGGGTATTATATCAACAGTGTGATGTGCCGGGTTTGACGCGTAAGAAAGTGTATTATTGATAACAGTTTGCGTGAATGAGTCGGTATTTGGCGATGTTGTAATATCAAGATCAAAGGATGTCTTCGAAGTATTGTTTGGTACAATTTCCCCCAGTCATGGCGATATTTCGGTGAGTGTTTTTACGCCTATTCATAATTTAAATATATATTTTCGTGCGTTATTGCGCAAATATTTTTGTTTGTTTATGTAAAGGCTTTGATAAACACTGTTTACAATGGCATGATTTTACCGGTTCGAGTGGTAAACAAACTTTTTCCCTATCCTACATTGTCGGTAAAAGTATCGATTTCAAGAAGTGATTAAGTTTTCAAATGACCGTAAAGTATTTTGATACTCTTGTGGTTGGGCGTTTTTAAGGCTAGAATTACTGGTCATTATTTTTTAGAACAAAGGAAAGGTAGGTAGCGCACTATCCTGGCCCATAATAAATTCATTGTTTATGGGCAAAGACAGTAGTGCGCATGCCCGTTGCTATGTCAACAAACGGCCACACCGGGTAGCTATATAACAGGTATGAATTTAATGATGAGCGGAACATCACGAATAATAAATTCAAAAATAAAAGCGTAAAAGTTTCTTTTGTAAACGTCTTTATGGCCAGTATAGCTATTTATAAAATTTATGCGATATTTTGCGAAACCGTTGTCTTTGATGTCTGATTTTGTTTTCGGAATGAGATGTTTATTGACATTAATGCATTTTATTAGAATTATATTACATATCATCCAGTGACAAATCAGGTGTATACGTTTTACAAATCTCTGTATGTTTTTCGCTTTTTTTTTTGGGTACGCCATTTTTGATTAGAAGCATGTTTTCACTCTTAGAATTAAGTTTGTAGATCAACACATACGATTGCGACTCTTAAGAACTGTTCAATATTTTTTTTAATTATTTAACATATTCTGCTTTATCACTTAAGATTCTGTAGCGCTATATCACTAAAACCCGAGTAACAAGGAAAGATTTTGGGTTTGATTACCGAAAGAAATAAATTTGCTATTGTCTAAAAATATTTGTGTTTTAGGACCGCCATGTGCTACGACTTGACACCTATGAGATAAAACAAATATCAGAATATTAAGGTTACGCGTATGTGAAATAAGTATGAGGTTCTTTATACAAAAATAATTATAGGCAAACAAAAAAATACACGAAAATTAATTAGTAATTTACAAAACAGTCGTGAAAATTACCCACATTTTAGACTCGGGTAATTATACACCAAAGCAGTAACCAAAGATTTATTCTCACTCGCTTATCACTCGCACGGTTATCGCACTTTCGTATACGGTTTAATTTACTCCGTTTCATTGCGTCACAAATAAATGACACAATTCTGGCTCACGCACATATTACGTTTTGTGTATTGTCATGGTTTATTACGAACATTCAGCATTTGTACGTTCTGGATACGTGGTGTATGGATGAGCCCTTTAGGTATTTAAGGGAATTGTTAATTAGGACAAATTATTTTCAAGAATGTGTTGATTGAAAGATGTAAATTGAATACTTGAATTTGTTAAGGCTATCGAATCTTGTTGCAATTTACGAAGTTAAACATAGTTAGTAGAAACATATTACGACTCATTAAAATAAAATAGATAGCCAATGATTTCTTGCAATTAGAACAGCTGATTCCAAGGTCAAGTGTAGAAGTTTCATCTTCGTACACATTTTTATCAATTTACAATTATTTTCTCAGGTTCAAATATAACTATATCCTATATAGTTTTGAACTCTTATATGCATCTGAAAAAAATATACTATGTTCAACTACACCGCTGAACTTGTTACATTTCTAACTCAATCAACACTATTGCCAAGCGTCAATGAGTCTTATTTATTTATGACGAGTCACCAATGATGAACAAAAAGCGTTTCCTGTTGAGCAATTTCTTGCGGATTCCCTTTGTATAAATATAAAATTAAGTAGCAAAATGGCAATATCAATCGTCTTTTAAAATACCTTTAAATTCCTAAACACAATTTCCTAATACATATCAATATTAAATAATCAACACACAAAACACTCTCACTCGCGAACCTGCCTCGAGTGAGTTCCAATGGTAACCGGTTTTTCACCTGTTATGTTTCTCACGTCGGCAATTTATTCGCGTGTCATTACAAAGGAGGTACGAAAATAATGAAATGGTTTATTTCCTTTCGTGAAACTTATTCGTATACCCCTGTTTGGTTAGATAATTCATATTTTTAAGTATTTGATGGTCTTTTCGCGCTCTATGTACTAATATTTGAATACACCTGTCTCCGTTATATTATACAAATATTATAACACATTATCTCTTCCTATCTTCCGTCCTATATCTTATAAAGGAAAGGCTCAGTAATCCTAGTTGTTTTTGAAGAAGCTTTGCTGTTTAGTAAAATTGTTGGTAGCTCAAGAAAACAGGAGCAAGCGTCTCGCCTAATGTAGTCTTAAAAATCACTGCCACTCATGAAAATCCACAACGCTTAAATCATTGCTATTACGGCTCATGAAATCGGGAAGGGAGTGAAAAGAATAAGGAAAGGTCGTCTTAGTTAGGTCGTCTATCTATTACACAAGCGAAATATAATTTAAATATACGGGTAATTATTATGTCTTGTCATTGCACGATAACAAATTAAACACTTAATATTTAATTATCTATTTCAGATAATTTTAATATGTTTTCAAAATCTGAGCTATATTTAATCACCACTACGCCTATAAATGTCATGGTCAGATGTTTTATTAGACGTGAATGACCGATAGCTGTTAAATAAATTGATTGACTGACTGTTTTGGAATTTCTGCCCATAATACTGCCCTGCTAAGCGCAAAAGCGGTATCTCAAAAAAAATCGTAAAATTGATTTTTATGCCATCGGATAGCTTTAAAAAATACGCATCTACTGGACTAAGCCATTTAGCACTATCTTGTTCAAAACGTATGAAAAAACCTTAAGAAAGATTTTTCTATCTCAGTTTTACCATATATCACTAAGGGTGTTAGAGGTATATTAATATTACGTAGGCAACCAGCCGCAAATTTAAATATCGCTAAAATTCTTAAATAAATACACAACTTTTGCTTAGCCGATAAGCGGTAAGTAGGATGAGTAAAATCAGTAATGAGTTACCGCTATAATGCTTAGTATTTTAATGCTTGCATAATACGCAAATTGTTTTGAATTAGTGAGATACGGTTGCAATAGCAAAATTAAATTAGCCCTTATGGTTTTACTGGATAAGATCGAATTTCTAATACATTTTACAGTGATTTATCCCTGCCCTTGGCAAATTCGTTCGCAAATTCGTGTCATAACTTGTTTGTTTTTGTTGTGAAGAGGTCATGATATTTGTGCAAAATTAAGAAAAAAACTGTAAATTAAGGTGCTTAATGGGGTAACTTCATACATTGACATTCAGGTAAGTCCTATTAAATATTATTTTAGCATTTTGTAACCATAATCATTGCAAAATTAGAAATTTTGTGTTAAACTTTCTTGCGGTTGGCGTGCGCGCCCTCGTACGCATTCGTACTTAGCAAAATTGACCTTGATCTACCAGAACATAAAGTACATTATTTTTAATCATATTTTCCCAGCCATACGGTTATTGTTGTTCCGATGATAATAAGTTGATTTGCACTTTACATTACGTAAGTGCAATATTTTAATTTATTTCCCAAATATATAATTTGTATTATGTTTGTTAAAGATAACTAAACGTTTTTGATGAATAAAATAATTCAGTTATACTTATTAAATATTGTTACAGATAAACCATGTCGCAAAGAAATACGAAAATGATGATGCTTTTAGCACAAAAAAATAAGGCGTTGAGGGAAAAGTTTAAGGAATCCAAACAATTACAACGTAATATTAAAACGATCGATCCCGACTTTTTTCCTACTAGTGATTCAGATGATGATCCCGCATTTTCAAGATTCAACAGTGCTGATCAATTACTAGCTCCGATTCTTCCTTCCTCAAATGGTTTCGACTTTGAAGATTCACATTTTTTATCGGGTCCGTGTACATCAAACGTTGATTATTTCGCTATGCATCAGGATGATCAAAACACAGAAATCGGGAATAACAACAAATCCCCTAACTCGTTGATCACATTGACAACTGTGCCAATTATTGAACATAATGATTTAAGTGACATATCATCGCCAGGCTTTTGTTTTAATACACACAACATACACAATGTTTTTAATTGCGGTAATCCAGAACCTTTGATCACAGATACTATTGAAGATCAACAAAGATCCTGTATTTTTCAAGATGATACAGAAAAAATATTGATAACTGCTTCCGATAATACTATTTGCACTTCTGAATCTCTTAGGAATAATTCAAATGTGATAAGTGTTCAATACGAAAAATCTGTTGAGAATTCATCTCAAGGACACGAAGTGACACCAAATGATAATCTTAGGGACACCGAGAATCTGACACAAAACGAGATAGCTGATGGAAATACACATAATCTTACAACTTATACTAAGGCCGGTACAATTAGGAAAAGAAAAAAACACGACCAACCTCTCAAAGTCAGAAATGAAGTGAAAAAAAGTGAGATTAGAGAGAAACATAACGTTAAACCACCCTGTCCTGCTTCATGCAAAAAGCAGTGTATCCAAAATATATCGGAAGAGCAGCGAAAAATTATAAATGAGAGCTTCTGGAGTTTGAATGACAAAGAGAGGAAGGCTTATATGCTGCATCACACCTCAGCTAAATCTGTGAAACAAAGAACAGTAACAAGATTTGAATCAGAGGAGTACAGAAAAAAAGTAAGCTACAGTTATTCACTTAAGGACGTGCTCGGTACAAAGTATGGAGTATGTAAAACCTTCTTTTTGACAACTTTGGGCTACAAATCATCTAATGACAAACCTTTACATACGGCTTTGGCCAATTCTAACGACACGGTTGCACCACCAGTAGACAAAAGACTGGGAGCTACTCCTCACAATAAAATTGAATCTACTCCTATTAAGGAACATATAATGAGCTTTGAGCCGAGTATATCTCATTACAGGCGTGAACACGCTCCCAATCGCTTATACTTACCCAGTGATTTGACAATCAGTGCGATGCATAAAGACTTTTTAGAAAAAAATCCGTCTTGCAAAGTATCTTACGATAAATATCGAGAAGTAGTCGCAGAATTAAATATTTCTTTTGTAAAGCTTGGCCACGAAGAGTGTGAGGACTGTGAAGAGTTCCGTTTACACGATGATACACATACCAAAGAAAACCTTAAAGAAGACTGTCTAGGTTGCACGAAGTGGAAAAGTCATAACAAACGGGCATACATGTCCAGAGAGCAGTATAAATTAGACAGTGAGCTAAATGAAACTGATACTGTTGTATATTCTGCTGATTTACAAAAAGTTATCATGCTGCCCAGGATAGACATGTTCAAAACTGCTATTTTTACTCATAGGATAGTGGTTTACAACGAAAGTTTCGTGCCAACTGGTCAAGGCCGAAAAGATTTGAGTGTTTTTCCTGTACTATGGTATGAAGGGTTGTTTGGACGTTCCAAAGCCGAAATTATAAGTGCATACTATCAATTTTTTATTTTTCATCGGGATAAAAAAAATATCATACTATGGGTTGATAATTGTTCCTCCCAGAACAAAAACTGGACGTTTTTTTCTTTCTTAATTTATATTATAAATTCTAAGGATATCAACGCCGACAAGATTGTCATCAAATATTTTGAATCCGGCCACACCTTTATGTCAGCTGATAGTTTCCATCATAGGGTAGAGCTGTCCATAAAACGCATGAAAAACAAAATTTATGATTTCGCAGATTTTTCTCAGGCAGTTAGCACTGCAGGAAAAAATGTAAAACTTAAAGAGATGAACATGCAAGACTTTTATGACTGGGATGATTATACCACACAATATGCACTGTCTCGAATTAAACCGCGTCCATATGTCAGCGAAATGGTTGAAGTTGAAGTTAAAAGAGGCAGTTTTGATATCACCTACAAAACAGGATTCGATCAAAATGCAATTACTGCTAGCATTATAGGAAAAAAAATTTTAAAAAGTCATGTCTTGCCTCCACCAAAAAAGAAAACTGCTCCGGAAGGAATTTCAAGAAACAAAAAAGAAAATATTTTGAAATCTTTTCAAAATATAATACCACAAAATAGAATGTCCTTTTGGAGAGAACTCCCTACTTTTGACTACTAAAATTCCTTCCAAAAACCGTTTGTTTTTAAATATTTTTTTATGTAATTTCAAATTTTAATAATAAAAAAACGTTATATATATACTTTAATTGTTTTTTTTTTCAAATAATACATATTTTATTCGATAGAAAATACATTCCTTTTTGTATACACACATGTTTGAGAAGAGCTAACGAAAAAGCGGTATCTCAATTTTAATTCTATAGTTTACTAAGCGGTGTAACCGTATCTCATGAATAAAGTACATTATTATACATTTTTGATAATTTAACTAATGTGATAACAAATACACCCTATATAATATATAAATAATATTTAACAAATAAAAAAAACTATACATAAAGAATATATATAACTATTTTTACATAACTTCAATTATCTCAAAACTCGCTTTCTTTGAGTTACCGCTTTTGCGCTTAGTTGGGCAGAATAGCAGGCTTGCCCTGGTATGACATCTTAGGACACAAATAAACTCGGAAAATAGTAGGCAGCTGACAGCTTTAGGTTTTATAGACGAATCCTGTGCTCAGGATAGGTTCATTGCGCCTCCGACAATCTCACGGAAAAAGAGAGATAGTAGTCTAAACCAGTGGCGGCGTAAGGTAGGTTGGCACCCGGGGCGGTTTTGTATTGAGCACCCCTACATAAACATAACACCCAATACTAAACAAGCCTACACCAGACATATCGTGCACTTATCAAATCTGACTTTTATCGGAGGAAAGCTATTGTGCTCTTCTTTCGGTGGCCCGGAGGCGGCTGGAACTGGATGACCGTTACACGCATTATGGGCGGCCCCAGGCATCACAAGGCGAGAAGCGCATGATCGATGCCTAGGCAGATCGATCATCGATCATGCCAAGGCCTCAGCGTCCTATAGAAAATCATTGCTGGTTCTTCTTTTGAAGGGTGCGACTGTTTCAAGACGCTGCGCCGGTTAAAGATGTTTAGGTCGTCTACGTCAGAGATGAGGCCATGCGCCCTGTCGCTCATATGCAAGTTGCTGTAGGTAAGGGCGCACCGCCCCCTGCATAGTATGCCCAGCCCAGCGTAATGTCGCCTCTTATGACGGTTAGGAAATACCGTGGCGAAATTTTAAATTGCGAAAAAGGCGCCGCAGCGGTTCAGCCATTTATTGCCCGGCAACCCTTTTGTGCAGGTGACGGTGAGCGGGATCGTTCACCTCGCGATCCCGTCTCGTGCTCTTCTTCGGCGAGATCACGATCTCGCAGAACGAGACCATTGCTTGCCAAGCCTTCCCAATCTCGACCATGGGGGGCATCACGGCCGAGAGCGAGAGGACTACTCTGGCGGCTGCATGGAGTATTCTGCGCTCGTCACCCCAGAGTGGGCACTCCGAAAGAGTGTGTTTTTTCACAATGATGGCACACAGCGGTTTCATTCATTCTCGCCACCCGCTATATACATATATCTAACGAAGCAACCGTGCCCCGATAGAACCAGTGTCAGATGGGCCGCAACATCCCGTGGCGCCTTTTCGGCCACTGGTAAAAAAGGACGCGTTGCCAGATTGGTCCACTCACCAGCACTGGGATGATTGTCCATCCTAGGGTACCACTCCTCCAAGACGGCCACTGTATTTCTCTCTAAGGCAGGGTTTCTTAAACCTTTTGCAGTTACGGACCCCTAACAAAATTTAAAATAGTTCATGGACCCCGCCAAAAAATATTTCAGTAAGTAAAACAAACTATGTATTGAATACTCATTTTTATTGATCACGGACTTTTATTGGTAGTTTACAATAGAACAGGGTCTATGTCTTTCATTGATAATTATTTCTACATGCTTTTCAGTGGGATTTTATAATTATAATTCTTTACTTTAGTGTTTTTTAAATATTTTTTTTTTATTGCTATGAATGGTGAGACGAGCATGCCGTTTGCCTGATGGTAAGCGATGCGACAACTCATAAACAATAGCAACATTCCACTGCGCTCGCCATCCTGAGACATAAGATGTTAAGTCTCAATATGTCCAGTAGTTACTCTGGCTACAATTTTGAAGTTTTTTACTTTTTATGTCGAATTTTAGTTATATTCTTTTTAATAATTATAGGGATTGAAATGATAATTTCTGATAAATATATATTTAAAGTTTACTGAGCTCCTGCGGACCCCTGGCACACATGTTACGGACCCCTAAGGCGTCCGTGGACCCCACTTGAAGAAACTCTGCTCTAAGGGCTGGTAGCTCCCCTTAACATGACGATTCCAGTCGCTAGTAATAAACCGACGACGAAAGGGCTTTGGCGTCTACGTCCCAGGGAAAGAAACCAGCCAGAAAACAGACGGCCCCTTGGGAGATTGTACGATATCCCTTGAATAATGATCATCTGCTACGCCACCACTCGAGAAAACAGCACAGTCTGTTCATAGATTGAACCGAAACGGTATATGTTCAAATTAGCCTCAAAGAAGCTTGATATACTCAACAGATCGAGGCATTATATCACGTCAGGTCCGCAATGTTATAAGGCGCAGGTTCGGCCCCACCTGGAACATTGCACCCATCTTTGGGTAGGGGCACCCCAGTACCAACTTTATACTGCTGAGTTCCGCCAACGTATAACGCGGCAAACCTCCAAATACCACTTTACCTTTCTCTCGAAATTTCCTTCTACGTACAACAAATCCCGAGATCCAATTGCCAGCGTATTTTCGCCTTAAAGGTCGTAACGCATCTCTATGCCCCATGGTGTTACAGATATTCATGGTCGGCGGTGATCACTTACCATAACGTAAGCCGTATGATCGTCTGCTACCTATGATATATAAAAAGAAACCGTAAAAGGCCATCGATCGCACAACTCCCGCGTACAGCTTCTGGTAAGGGGTGCCGGAATCTTCGAAGTTGAGTTGGTTAGACCAGGACCTCCCGAAGTCATTTGTACGGTTCACACATAGACAGACATTCACAGACCCTTAAGAAATTATATTTTTTTACGATTCCCTCAGACCAGCCCCTAATAATAGATTATCAGAAAAACTTAATTTGACACGACATTCTAGTTAGAATAAAAAGAACAGATATATTTATTTTACTTTTGGTTAACTGATGATGGGAAGAATGTGCTTGCTTTTCTGAGCAAAGCTTCGCAAAACGGGGATCCAGTTTTGCTCACTCGACTCGATCGCGCCTGGGACAATGCTGCGACGCCCCAGGGCATCGTGACGCTTAGTTTGGGAAGCCCTAGGCTAGAAAATGCGTCTGCTGCCTTGACTAGTTTCGATCTCAGGCTTTTGAAATGGAGATGAACATTCCACCGACTATACAAGACAACTCTAACATACTTCACCAGGTGATGATAGAGACCTCCACGCCATCAACTGTGATGTGGGCCCCTGCAATTGGCTCCTAGACTCGTGCAAGCGGATAATCACAAATTTATCCACTGCGAGGCCCACATTATATTTAAAAAAGACGATATTTACAGTTGCGATGAACTTCAAAATATACTATTAGTATACAAATAGCTAATAGATACAAGGGTTGGTAGTTATTTCTGGATACAGGTAGATTTTGTTTGCTTTCTGTGGGTGTCTTTGGCACCCCTTGGTGCTTGGTACCCGGGGCGGACCGCCCCCCCCGCCCCCCCTTTACGCCGCCACTGGTCTAAACTATTCCTTCAGGGTCGATCCAAATCTATGAGAAGGAGTGAGAATGGATGGATTTACGACATATGTTTTTTTTTTTTATTGCGATGAATGGCTAGACGAGCGCGGGGTTCGCCTAATAGTAAGCTGATAGTAAGCGATATGGCCGCTCATCTACAGTAGCAAAACCAACCGATACCTTTAATTACAATAAGTAAATATAAAATATATGTTTTATATAAAATTATAAATATTTTATTCTTGACAGTAGTTGGTTAGACGCTGATTGTGAAACTAGAGGCCTTGGGTTCGATCCCAGGACAGAGAAAAATTTATATATATGAACCACTTATATTTGTTTCGGGTCTGGGCTTTTGTAAGACCGGAACGTCACTGGTAGTACCTGATACCCACAACATACCACTTCAACAAAGGGGTCGTGGCTATGTATGTGACTGTTGTATATATTTATTATTCATTTAATTCGTGATTAATAAGCCCGTCAAAATGTTTTTAACTAAAAATAAGCAAACAAAAATCACTCTACAAATTCCTGACATAAAAATTCTTTACATACCTCTGTTGCGAACTTTTAATTCATCTGTATTCATTCTGCGACGGCACGGTTCCCGACATTTGTTTACGTTAGCTATCTCTATGGATACTGTCCCCATTTTGTCGGAGTTTATTTTCTTCAAGGAAAGCCAGCATTGGATATTCACTTTACAATTTTTCCCGGAAAACAACGCGGCTATTGATCCGACTGTTGCGTTATGTAATGCTAGATTCTTGTTTAGGTAATGTTCATAATATATTAAAGGATCCTTTGAAACGGTTACGTATAATGTAGTTAAGGGTTGAGGGATGCGTAACTGGATTTTGCCAAAATAATTACCACTCAAAACTAAGACACTAAAGACTTTTCATACATTTTCGTCTATTATACTTTCTTTTCTTTTCTTGTATCAGCTCATATATGTCCCACTGCAGGGCACGGGCCTACTCTACAATCGAGAATACGATTGAGGGTGGTTAGGCCATATAGTCCACCACGCTGGCCTAGTGCGGGTTGGCGGACTTACATACCATAGAAATTCTTATAAATCGCTATGGTATGCAGGTTTCCTCACAATGTTTTCCTTCACCGTTTTAGTGCGTGGTGATTGACTATCAATACACACATGACTCCGAAAAGTCAGAGGTGTGCCCTGGGGTTCGAACCCGCGACCACCGTGAACATATTGGCAGCCGCGTCTAGTCCTTTTACCAACAGGCCACCACGCACTTTTGTACTATATTTTACTTATACCCAACTCTAAAATACTTATCCATAATAATATTTATGCATTTATTTTAAAACTAAGGATAGGCCTTTCAGTACATTCGGAATACCATAAAAATAGCCGTGAATTCATACCATCTATTAGAATTTTTCATAACTATGCCGTCAAATTAAAATACATGGAATATAACAACATTTTCAAATTAAATACACTTCATATTATTATTTTCTAGACTATCAAAATGTTAACTTCTATAATAGTACTAGCGGGCCGACCCAACATCGCATGAGTGCAAACGGATTTCTATACAATAATATGTATGTATTATACGTAATATAAACCTTCATATTGAATCACTCTATATATTTAAAAAAATCGCATCAGCATCCATTGCGTAGTTTTAAAGATATAAGCATACATACGCACAGACAGACAGCAGCAAGCGACTTTGTTTTATACTATAGTAATAATTTATTTGCGCCATATAATACAAAAATACCAGTCGTACAAAAATACTTAAAATAAATCGTATGACAATATTAATGTTACACAATTGAAATCTAATGCCCAAATAAAAATTTAGCTTATGGTATGGTCGCTGGATGCAGGGTGCCTCCAACAGGTCCCTGTGGAAATCATTAGGGGAGGCTTATGTTCAGCAGTGGACTTCCTTTGGCTGATGGATGGATGGATGGTTACCAGTGATTTAAATCACAATGTGATAGTCATCGTATAAACTATTGCAACGCATTTACGATAGACTAATCCACCTGCACATTGTGAATGGATGTAGCACAGTAGGTGTTTACAACACGATAAGAAAGGCATCTCCGTACGAAATGGGTCATGGCGAAACATGCATAATTTGATGACACCGACGTCGCTTTCCAGATACAATGATGATGTTATGAAAACAACTAACTAGAAGGAAGGAAGCAATAATAAGGAACTCTCACAATAGATGCATAAAATGTTTAATAGTAAAACATTATTGATATTATATTGGTAATAAGCATGAATAAGGCCTGATTTTTTAATCAATTGAATTGAAAATTATCCATCAAGTAACCAACCAGCTGAATACAAAAGTCATACAGTTGGTCTATTTTATTAAAAAATCATCTAATTTAATTTTTGTCGTTTTATTTTTAATACCAAAATAAATTGGGATCGGCTTGAAAAAGTGTCAAAAAATAAATTGTCGCATGAAATTGAGATTAAATATCCTGCATTATTTTTTACGGAAAACGTAGTTGACACTATTAAATCAGTTCGCTTTTAACTATATTACACTGTAAATCTTGTCTTCTGTGACCCACTTGCAATAAAACAAACAAATTTAAACCCGAGTACATTTTAGACCATTCTAAATGTCATTTATCATTAAAATGCGTCAGTAAAGCGTCTCTACAGTCAAGTAAACGACTTGAAATTTAACAGGAAAATAGCCAATAGCACGCTATTTAAGCCACATTAGCTAAAATAATAGCAAACATTTTCCTAAAGTCACGCATTTGTTGTGCCCGGCGACACTTTGGCTATTAAATTTATGTCTATGTCAAATTGGTCGTGTTATACCGTGAAATGTGTAGCTTGCTTCCTTGCTGTGTGATGCAACGTCTTAATAACTGCGTTTACGGTGCATAGTACGTAATTAGCGTGTTTAAGAACTGTTATGGAATATTATATTATGACTAGCGGTCGGGCCCGGCACCGCCCGGGTGCATACACGTTTTAAAATGGCGGTCAAAATGTTTCATTCTGACTATCAGTTTAGAATATCGACCAATCGGACCACGAAAAACGAACAAAATTTCCTCGTATTTGCTAGAAATATCACTACTGCTTTCCTCCTATACGTCATAGCGTGATGATATATAGCCTATAGCCTTCCTCGATAAATGGACTACCCAACACTGAAAGAATCATTCAAATCGGACCAGTAGTTACAGAGATTAGCGCGTTCAAACAAACAAACAAACTCTGCAGCTTTATAATATTAATAAATAGTACTAGCGGTCCGGCCCGGCTCCGCCCGGGTGCAGATACACGTTTCAAAATGGCGGTCAAAATGTTCTATTCCGACTATCAATATAGAATATCGACCAATCGGACCACGAATAAAATTTCCTCGTATTTGCTAGAAATGTCACTACTGCTTCCCTCCTATAGGTCATAGCGTAACGATATATATATAGCATTCCTCGATAAATGTACTATCCAACACTGAAAGAATTTTCTAAATCGGACCAGCGGTTCCTGAGATTAGCGTGTTCAAACAAACAAACAAACTCTTCAGCTTTATAATATTACTGATTGATTTACAGTTGCGGTTGGTATTGAAAATTGGTGTTATTAGATTTGCTTGTGGTTATTGAGGTTACTTATAAGGTGTAGGCTGGCACCATTGGCATATACATATATGGACTGGGCGGAAAGCGCATAAAGTATTTCGGAGTAAGTGGTGCGCACGCTCCAGTGCATTAGTGAAGTTTTACTGAAATTAGTCATCGTTCTCTAGGATTCTTGCTTGTTTTATCCCCGTAAATTAAGTTACTTAATTAAATTGTTATTTAAGCGCGATTTTCACGGTCATATTTTTGAAACTCAAAATGTTCTCATGGGCTTATCCTTAGTTTGTAAATTAAGGATGACACATTAAAAATTCTATCTTATTAAAACTTTTATAACACTTTTGCTATAAAAGCTTAGTTAGTCTTTAGTAGCGATAGAATTACCAACTGACACTAAATAATTTTATATGAATTACGCATTCAAAATAAAATTGAAATCGCAAAATATGTAGACATGAATATTGTGGTTTTGTGATTCTATGTAATTCTATTGTTTATTCATGACAAGCACCAGCTTTCAAAGAAAGAATGGTCGAAATCGGTTCACACAGTACAGAGAAATGAGGTAACAGACATAAAAAAAGCAACATACAGTCGAATTGAGAACCTTCTCTTTTTTATCGGTTAAAAATACATTATTTTTTCGTTGAATACAACACTGTCTATTGAGCCATACGAATAATCTAGCAGCTGACGATATTAACATCCTCGTATGTGTGTGGCAACCTAATTAATATAACTTATTGACTACATATTGTCTGGCAAATGTTCAGATAGCATGGTAGTTATCTGTTCTCATGTCACTTGTATGTCACGCACTCTAAATTGTTTTGTCTTCTCGATCAATTCTCTGTATAAATAGCACATAAATATAGTCATGGATTGATAGGAGAGACCGCAAAATGTAAATATCCATCATAGATTATAAATAGCTATGATGGTAGGATAGAATGGATAGGATAGGATAGAAGAGAGGAAATGAACTCTCACTAACTTAATTAACCAAGAGGATTTTTTTTTTCTAAGCGTCGATATAAGAGCAATTAGGTCACCTAATGGTAAGTGATGATGTGAAAGCTTTGTGGATAGATCTTGGATCACAGATGTGTTGCTGTCCTATCAAATTGGTAAGAGAGCGGGAAATATGAAGGATAGGTAGAAGAAAGGGTTATTCGGCATCTGAAATCCATTTTTCGACGAGACGGCATTGCTTCGATAAATCTAACTCATTGGTATATTCAGAATACTGAATAAACTCAGCGCTAATTTATTATACTTAAAGAACAGCAATATACTTGTGCGACAGCATTCAGCCATTCGAACAATATAGACCCATTGCCATATTATCTGCTCCTGCGAAGGTTTTCGAATATATCTTGCATCAAAATATATATTACCAAGCTGAAAAGCGCCTCACCGACTGTCAACACGGATTTAGACGTAAGAGGTCAGTCAACACCAACCTTTTAGTACTCGTTGATTATATTTCGTCGCAGCTTGACCAAGGATCTCAAGTTGATGTAATGTATTTTGATTTCTGCAAAGCATTCGATCGCATTAACAATGATATTCTCCTTATGAAGCTCTGTGCTATTGGTTTCTCGCCCAATCTTCTTCGTCTCTTTGCTGACTATCTCCGTGATCGTAGGCAGTTTGTAAGACTCGGGATTTACGAATCCTCTCCTTATCACACTCGTTCTGGAGTTGGTCAAGGTTCAGTCCTTGGACCTTTTTTATTTCTGCTAATGATTAATGACTTGCCGACTTTTATAACCCATGCACATTGTCTTTTGTACGCAGATGACATTAAATTATACAAAAACGTCAATACTGAAGCCGACTGCATAGCTCTTCAAGCTGACATAGACGCTGTTTATAACTGGAGTGTAGTCAATAAGATGGAATTTAATCCAACAAAATGTTTCGTCGTAAGTTTTGGTCGCAAACGAAATCCTATTACCTTTGATTACAACATCAACGGTAATGCTATTACTAGGTCCACGCTTATCAAAGATCTAGGAGTCACTTTCGATCAAAGTCTCACTTTCCACAATCACATAATTAATGTTGCTATGGAATCTTTCAAGCGTCTCGGTTTCGTCTTACGAAATGCACGGGACTTCCAGGACACCCAAATCATTAAACTTTTATATAGCACATTGGTACGAAGTAAGCTTGAGGCAAGTTCATGCGTATGGAACCCGCACGAAAAGACATATTCTCTTGTTCTAGAAAAGGTACAGAAGGCTTTTCTACGATTTCTATTTAAATTTGTCTCGGGCTACTATCCATATATGTACCCAACAAAATACCTTTTAGGATGTCTAGGATATAATTTGCTTGAGACAAGAAGAAGTTATGACCAATTGATTTGTATGATTAAAATATGCCGTAGTATGATCGATGCGCCGGATATTCACAGTGAGTTGATGCAAATCTATACAATACAATACACAACACTTTATTGAACACCATATAACATAAAATAACAAAAAACAAAAATAATAGAAAAACTTACAAATAGTGAACAACTGGCGGTCTTATCGCTAATAGCGATCTCTTCCAGACAACCATATAGCAATAGAATAGGGCATTAAAGAAAAAATAATAGTGGGTGTTTATTGTGTGTGCGTAACTTATAACAATAATGATTAGGAGGAAAATATATATATAAAAAAAAACAAAGCATATAAATACATACACATATATGAAACAAATATTAAACTAATACATACGTTATAGCATGTTATATAAGACAAGATCGATAAAATACGACTAGGAACTATGTATGAGATAATTTGGAAAGAAAATGATTTTTTAATTTATTTTTGAAGACGTTCAGCGAAGGCGCCTGACGAATTGTCAATGGCAGTGCGTTCCATAAGCGAACAGCCTGAACGGAATCTATACTCCTAACAACTATCTTCGAAATAGAAGACACAAGTTGTTTGCAACGCCTGTTTGTCGTACGGTGGCACGAGCCATGTCGCCAATCCCAAGAGTTCTTAATCAGCTAAATGCTTTCATGGAAGCTTACCCGCAATTCGATATCTTCAACGACGAATGGAAGCCGCTTGTTAGGAATTGTCTTAATTTTAGCGAAAATTATATTCCTCAGTAAGCTATCTATTATTTATATAGGTACATATAAAATGAATATTATTATTTTAGTATAAGTTTGTTTGTAATGTACGTTAAAATTTGTTAAGTTTTATGTTTTGTTCTTTATATTATAATAGGTAATTGAATAGTGTAATTGATGTTAATAATCGTACTGTTCAAATAAATAAATAAATAAATAAATAAATAGCAACGAGCAATACACAAAAATGTCCCAGAATAAATAAGCTTCACAAAGAATTCTAAACGCATATATTATTTACACATAAGTTCACCGTTTGCCTTGTCTTTTTCCGAGAAGAGGTAGGCAGAGAAGTTATCAAGATACCCCCGTTTCGTCTTGTGTTTTCCGATTCACGATGTGATGAGGGCGAGCCCACCGCTATTTCGGGCACAAAATTACTGACTCTGGGCCGATAATTAAAAGAAAAATTTAATACTAATTTGCCTGACCTGGGATTCGAACCCGACACCTCAGCGTTCTAATTTTAGAATAACTGCTCCAATGAGGCAGTTTAAACGCACTAAGAATTCCTTGAATCTAAATTGTACCATTAAATTGATTAATATACGCAATGTTCCCACGAGTGAACATTTTTCATACAATTCCTAATTATAGGTCTTTTGAAGTCTTGCAGTGTCATATTTGAAGTATGTATTTCTCGATCCATACAAATGACATGCGTGTGCGCATTGTGTTCTAATAATGCATGCGATGCTTTTTTAAACGAATCTATTCTATGATAAGTTAAAGTTTACAATAAGTGAATGATTATTTGAAATTATATTAGTGTCAAAGTTGTAGAAAATATACGCATGAACTCTAAAAAAACAGTGTTAAGATTTATGCTTGTATTTATGTGCTTGAATGTATTTACAAGACATATTGCCAATTTATTTTTCACTTGACATTATGTATACAGCCTTAGATATACATGTGTTAGTTTTTTTTTTCACTAGGGCAGAATTTCGTTTCATCGGTTATACCGAGGCATAGGGTTGTCAGAATTGCTTCTAGTATTCAAGGATGTCACAGCAAGAATCGGAGATTAACTTTTCAATTCAGTAACTCGTTATGAGACCAAAAATATTGGATCTCAATTTTGATTTTAATACGACGGTACTTCAGTTAAATGCACGACATTGCATGCTAACAAGTCACCGGCAAATTGTTTCGTACAATAATAATTTCAAAAACATACTGCTAAATGTCAAACACATCAACAATTTCAATTTATGCTCGAAACGGAAAACGGAATATGAAAATTAATTGAAAAGTTGAGTAATAAAATTACAAAACATAGGTACGTTTACTGTCAAAATGAAATTTCATTTCCGTTACCAATTTGTATGTTATACTTTAAATGTGACTCATGTGACAGTTTCAATTCGGTTCTCGTTTTTGAATTGAAATAATTTTATTTGAAATACGTACATAAGCGTTTTTTGGGTAATATTTCTGGATGACAGGCTTGAACCGGACAAAAAATCGTAGCAATTATTATTATATACATATTTATCTTTATTTATTTATTTAATCCTTTATTGCACAAAAATAAAAATACAGTGAAGAAACAACATAATAATAATAGTACAAGAGGCGGCCTTATCACTCTAGGTAATTTCTTCCAGGCAACCTTTGGATGGATATTGAGATAGGAAAAATGAGCGGGCAGTCTAAGGTATATAAAATAGTAATATATATATATATATATAATATATACATACGTACATACGAATTCTTTAATATTATAATCTAACTAGCGATGTTTATATTTCATCGATCGATCCAAATGTTTAACTCAAAAAAAAAAATAATGACCTTGGAACACTATATACTTTCGCAAGCTATCATCGCAATACTTATAATAACTACCATCGCTTAATCTTCAATGTCTACAAGGAATAACTCTGCTTATAATAATAAATTTATTGCGTCGCTTATTAACGCTCCGATCTATTCAGTGTGCGACATGGCTCTCACATAGCCAGACGGTGACATTACGCGCACTGCACATTCAGATTTAACGGTTTTTCCTGCACCGATGCCAATAAAAGCATTGCTAATGGTTTGCGCACACAACACGACAAAAGTACGCACAAACACTGCCCTCATAAAACAAATGAATGGAATGTTTAATTATCGTATTTTAGTGAATGGACAATGTTTTTGTTGCGGTTTGTTGTGACACAAGTTTTTGAATCTCATCTCTTTGTATTATTGCATTTTGTATTTTCTCGAAAATTCATTGTAAAATTAACAAAATATTATAATAAAATCCAATCAATCACATAACACATACTGCAACTTTTTTATTTTGGCAAAAACGGCTGTATTGTTGTTATCATCAATCGGACTATTTCAGAGATTTAATATTAAGTCTAAATTGTCTATAAGAAAATCCCAATGCTTCCCTTCAACGCAACTTTTTCTATACCCAAATCCACGACCACACCTGTGTGTCGTTGACATGAAAGGTACGATCTATAAACATTCGTTTCGTTTCATAAACAACACCAAATTAGAACAGGTATTTTTAAAATCGACAGTACTGGTGCTGATAAGTCAAGTTCTATGTTACTTGTCGAGTTTTTTTTTATACTGGCCCGGCATAGTTGCGGCATTACACCTGATGGTAAGCGCAAATGCCGCCCAGGCAGAGTATCCATTGGCATCGGACGGCAGTCCCATGCCAATGGAAACAATTATGCCGGCCTGCAATTATATGTGAGTTATGTAGTTCATCAATCGAGACAAAATAAATAGGAGACAAGGGCTCTTTGTAATTATAGAAGATGTGTCTAACTTTATTAGATACCGGTAGGCAATAACGATGGCAAGGCAAGAACGAGGCAATCTTCTTGCATTCAAAGATATTAAGATCTACACAGAATAATTTGGAAAAGTATATTTTTTTAAATTGCTATGTATGGCTAGACGAGCATGCCATTCGTATGATGTTAAGCAATACGACTGCTCATGAACAGTAGCAAAACCAAACAGCACCTTGAATCTCAAAGCAATGCTTGGCATTTCACTGCGCTCGCCATCCTGAGACATAAGATGTTAAGTCTCAGTATGTCCAGTAGTTACTCAGGCAACAACAAACCGAAACACAACAGTGCATTCACACTTAAATAGACATTGCAGTGGTACCATAAATAGACATTGGATGGACATATGAGAAACCTACCATCTGTAAAAGACTACAAAAGGTTACATTATAAAAATACGAAAATGTACGTCAACTAATGACTAATATGTGATATTGAGCCAAAAAAGTTATGCTTCATAATGACAAATGTTATAGATTCGTTGCCTTAAATTCCCTGCTAGCCCAGTAAGACACGAATGCAATTTAACACAGTGGTTGACACATTCAAGACATACGTTCCATAATGTCCAACTCATTACACCGCGTTACTTCTTGCGCGGTTTGCATAAATTGACATTTTCACCATCTGTTAGCGAGCACAGTTGATTATTATTCATCGGTGCACTACATGCAGACTAGGTGGACTGTTGGCTTTGCAAATAACTCTCTTCCTGTGATTTCCCTGCTTCGAAGGTATGAGGCGTTGTGCAACTAAACCATAGATTAACACAATATCATACTGATCGAGAATATTAAACAGCTGTTCTGAGAAAAATATGTTTAATGCAAAACTGCTTGTAGTGTGTGAATTTACTCGTGTACTAAGACAATTTTATTGGATGAAGGTTTTTTAAAGATTCTTTAAATTCATTACATATTGTTCATAATACAATCCCTCGGACTAGTTTTTCTCATTTATATTCCATGCACAGACATCGACTGATTACGAATTTATTATATGTATAGATTGGTCAAAAATTACCTCAACCTCACCATAAAATACTTGGCTAGTACCGTAGGTACCTATAAGAAACCACAAGACATTTTTCGATGCCAAAAATTGTCGAACAAATAAATATTTATGACAGAACCAGCACCGCTCTAGTATATCGCACGATAACTTCAAAAATTAATATGGCACACACATCACAAGACGTAATTCAATTTAAATTTGAATCACACGAAATATTAGACCGCTAACTGTCCTCAATTTAAATTTGACAAAATGAGAAAAGTCGTGCTGGCATTTCGGGAATTTACGTACCTCTTTGCTGCTGTTGAGATGGGTCTTTTGTATGCAAGACGTATCCGCAGTGTCTTATCTGCTACGTTGACGTCCCTACATCCATGTTTCACTTTTATTTGGACGTGATTGGGTAAACGCTGTCTGGGTAATAATGAGGGCAGGCAATAAATGGTATTTTATTTATTTGGGAAACAAAAGAATATTTATAAAATAAGAAGTAGAAAACAAAAGTTAAAATAATATACATTTCAAACTCATTTGATAATTATTAATGAGCTAATGCGTTAATATTTTAACCTAAATATATTTTATGGTTTCTTAGATTTACACAGATATTACACATTGAAATAATACCATTTTAATAGTTTTTATCGCCAATTGGGTTTAATTTTTACAATTTGATTTGGGTCCGCCCCATGACTAATAAAGTTGTAAAGTAATCGAAACGGCATCGGGATGTTCAATAAATTTAACCAAATTCACGATAAAATTCGTAAAAAATAGTGTTATCTAAATATTTTTGTTTAGTCATTCCATTTTTATATTTTAGTGTATTTCCAATTAGAATTGACTACCCGACCAAGGAAACGTATTTTCATACAATTCAATTTTCTATTTAAACTAAAATAATCACCGTGCGTTACCCGATCGGGATATGACGCTGGGGGCCTCACGATTCATTGACCATACACTCTAGCATATAAGGCGATAATAAGGCGGCAATCAAATATAGCCTATTAAAATCTATTCTATTTAAATACAAAGTTATTTTACTGGTGGTAGGTCTCTCATATTATGTGAGAGTTCGCCTGGGTAGGTACCACCGCAATGTACATATCTCCCGCCAAATAGTAATTTGAATGCACTGTTCACTGTTGTGTTTCGGATTAAATATCATTGTAGCCAAAGTTACTACTAGACATATTGAGACTTAACATCTTATGTCTTAGGATGGCGAGCGCAGTGAAATGTCAAGCATTCCATAATTATGTCGTCTAGTTTTGCTACTGTTTATGAGCGGTCGTATCGCTTACCATCAGATGAACGGCATTGCCATTGAATGTAAAAAAAAACCTATGCAAAGTTTTTTATTATTACTTCAACGACATATTCGCAACCGCAATGAACCATACGCGACTCAATCTTGTGGTAGACCGATCAACATATTTACCCAAATATCTCTTCATTTTCTCGAAAATGTCTTAAGAATTCAAATTTATCGTACACTGGGACCGGGATGAGTCAGCCGGTACACGGGCACGTGACAGGAATCCCTTTATCTTGGGGATAAGTTGGGTGAATTTGTGATACTTTAGTAAACGTACAAAGATGTTTTGCAGTGTTTGAAAATGGAGATAAAATATTTTTGCAAAAAAATATTTTTAATATACTTTTATTTTTTATACGCTCGAATACTCGAACTCTATTTAAAATTAAGTTGCAATTATTTTACTCCCACTTACTCAGTACATTTAAGTGGGATTTGCGTGGTTAAGAGCAACATATTATTAATAAGCGTTTAAATATTTGGGCATAATAAGTCCTGGAATATAATTAGTGTACTTATTGCCAAGCATAAAGTACGCAGGATAATCTTTAAGTAAATAATCTATAGATACATATTGTAGTGATGCTAAGAAAAGATAAAGATGCCACTAGTGCCATCCACAATACTTCGAGCTTTATTGGATCTCAAAATACAGGGCAAATCTATTGCGATACCGGACGTAAATTAGGGAAAATATGAGATATGGATATTCTTTTATTACACTGAATGGCGAGACGAGCATACCGATTGCCTGATGGTAAGCGATACAACCGCTCATGAACAGTAGCTAATCCAAACAACTTCTTGAATTACAAAACAATGCTTGTCATTCCACTGCGCTCGCCGTCCTGAGACATAAGATTATAAATCTCATTATCTCCAGTAGTTACTATGGCTACAAAGTCCTTTAAACCGACATACAGCAGTGCATTTAAACTGCTGCTTGGCGTATATTACATATTATGTACAATATATTATATGAGTATATTTAATTACACAAATAAATATATCCAAAAATATAACAACACAATATTGATTTAATATTCTAAGAATTTCACGATAGGGTTGATGTCTTGATGAATAAATTATTATCGAACACATTGTTTTCATTGCAGTTGTCCATTACAATACTAAGAAGAAACAAACGTCCAATTAAATGTAGAAGTTATTTCTCCGGTCTTGTTTGATTTTATTTATAAGAATACTGGATAACATCTTACTGAGAATGTCTCTAGTTGCTTCTATCGAAACTTGTTCACTGAATTTGTTATGAAAAAATTCTTAAACCTTAATTTTTTTTAATAATAATTAAGAATTTGTTACAAATAAAACTACGTTAGTCCTTACATCATAGGCTGTTTTCTGGATTGACAAGTTTAAGATAATAATCTGGAATAAAATTGCAGCGAAACTAGATAAGAAAAAATTAACAACAACTTCCATTTTTAACAGATTTTATAAATTACATACATATGCATGTACATATAAAACGAAAATGAAATGAAAATAATTGATTCAGTAATTTTTTTTATCCACAACCTGGTTCGTAAAGCGGTTTACACTAGAAAAGAACGGGTAAGAAACTCAAGTGTATTGTTTTTTTAAACTACATCTCCTGCATACCATAGCAATTTGTAAGAGTTTCTATGGTATGTAAAGTCCGCCGACCCGCACTGGGCCATTTTGATGGATTATATGGCCTAACCACTCTCAATCGTACTCTTGATTGTACAGGAGTACAGTGCCGTGCGGTGGGACTTATATAGGCTGATACTGAACAGTGTGAATGCTATAAAACTCTTCCCCATTATGCTCATTTGTCATGTGTTTAAACAAATATTTTTCCAGGCATACATTGAGTATTGCATAATGCATCGGAATGAAGGACCCCAACTGCAACTAAGGGTAGTTTTAGTACAACAGGGTGGGTATAGCCCGGCTAGCTCAGTCGGCAGAGCATGAGACTCTTAATCTCAGGGTCGTGGGTTCGAGCCCCACGTTGGGCGACAACTTTTTAACATCAGGAATCTAATAGTCGTTATGCATATTTGAAGCCATTATTTTAGAGGGTTCGATGGGAGTACATTTAAGAGATGTCATTTTTAAAAAAGATGTTTGCGTTATGATCATGTTTACAATTTCTCAATGCGTCTAATTGAAATGATACATGGATAGTTGTAGAAAAAGTTAAATTAATATTTATTAAAAATATTTAAATTTAAAAACATCGCTGATTTCGTAGATTTACGCGATTTACACATTGAAATAAATCCATTATTTACGGATCACGTCCGACAGTCCGCGCCGTCACAACGAAAGCTATAAAGTAATTGGAACGTCGGGAATTAAAAAAAATGAATAAAAAATTAACCAAATCCGCGATAAAATCCGTAAATAATAGGTAATTTCAATAAAAACATTAGACAGACATTAAAATTAATCTACTATCACAATATTTCCTATTCAATAGGATTTAGAATTTCCCGATCCCTTTTTGCAATTTTATTAGCAGTATTTACCTTTCCAAATGAACGCTTGCCCAAACATCAGGGGTGCCAATTTAACGCTACAATTTTACAGCAGCTATTTATTAGCACCCTCGTCAAATTCAAACTCTGTGTGAATGCTTGATTGTCTAAAAATATAATTCTGAGGCAATTAAAGCCTGAATGTTTGATTGCATGATAAAATAACCATATAGGCACATGAATTTGGTAGCTTCGTAATGGGAAATTTTATTTATTTTTAGTATTGTTGGTCGTGTGCCAGATTAGACTTTGAATTATGAGGAATTATTCTAGATATGCAATTTTTTAATATTTAATCGATTCTTAATTCTATTTATCTTGTGTTTGTAGTTTTATACTCTCAAAAATTATCAACTTCAAGCTATTTGTATCAGCTGAACTTCTAACACAAATAAGAGCACTCGAGCAAATGGCACAAAAATATAAATGTAATGTTATGTATAAATCTATAAAATCTACGTGTATCCAACCCTCCCCCGTTTACATACAATCCCCCGAGACCTGGTTTGTCGTCAGACGTTAAACTGCAAACCGAGCGCTCATAACATCTCTCCCTTCTAACGCGTGATTACGTACAATCTTCTCGAGTAATAGTCTCTCTGATATTCATATCAAGTAATATTCATCCCTTAGTAATTCTATAGAGTTAATTTAAATTCCGTGCACCCTGGAGTCGCATAAAGTTATAACAAGCAAAGTTAACGATGTGAAACGATGCTCTAACAAACGACGCGTCGCGCCGACGAACACGTTCTTGTTGAGATGGGTTGCTACTTAGACCTTTCCTTGACACTGTAATGAGTTAATGTTTGCTGCATATTGAAAAACCATAGACGAAGTATATTAGACCATTTTTTATATTGGTGTCACTGAGATACCAAAAATACTCGATAAATGTGGTGCCGTCATGAGAGCATATATACCTATCGTTTGGAGACTGATAATCATCTCTAATCCAAATAATGTTATTGTATCTACAAATAACTAAATGATGGAATAAGTAAGAGATAACTTTTGGAGCACTGAAAAACGTATTTTAATTAATCTTTAATCAACTTAATATATACTGATATTTGAGCTGGGTTTGGGCCTCAATTAACCTCTAAATGTTCGGTTAACTTTGGCGCCTTACAAATTCAAGTAAGACGACCTAAAAATCCTTATCGTCTAAAGCCCTTACAAGCACTTGTAAAATTTTGCTAAACCCTTCAAAATATTACGTGGAACTCTACCGTTAAGATCTTATTCAAGTTATTGTAACAAGAGTTCAGTATTCATGGAAACGAAACGTTTTCATAACACGTCATTCATATTACAATTAGATGCAGAAAATGTACTCGGAGTACAGTTGAGAAATGTTTAAAATGAAAACACAAACTCAACTGACGAAACATAATTATGGACTGGCACACATAATTACAAACATTATAGTACGAACTAAATCACGGTGAACGTTGAAACTGCGACAAATAAATAGCGAGAAATAGACATCAAAGTTGAAACAGCATAAGATGAAAATAAATAGATTTATCAAAAGCATGCAACAGTCGAGGAAATGTCTGTAGTTAGTCTGTTTGCGTTGCTCAAATGGAATCGGTTAGTCATAACTGTGACCGAGATAAATAAATAACTGGGAAAAGTACGGACGAGACGAACTTGTAAATGAAGTTGTAATGTTTATAATTAATCACAGCAGAGATACCGTTGATGACCAAATAAATTTGTGTTTTTAAAATCTACACTGTGGCTTTACGCCCGTCAGCGTTTATTTTGAAAAATTCTTTTTCCGCGCTCATCAATTTGTTTTTTCAACTAAAAATGCCGTGGGTGAACACACAAAACTGTGCGAAATAGTTTTATAGCAAGCTATCAAAATAACTACCACAAACAGACGTGTGTGACGCGGAACGTTTGATGACTTTTTAATTACGGTATCGAGGGTCGCTGGCCTACAGTTTTTATTAATCTCCAGATTTCATGTAATCGAATAGTGATAATCATTCGTATTCCGAATGAGGTCAATGGGTTCGGTTTCGGAACGTTGTATTAGCAACGCATACAATGTAGCTACAACTGTCAATGTTGTAAAATATGATGGAGCCATG
Organism: Hyles euphorbiae; assembly: GCA_023078785.2. Lineage (NCBI taxonomy): Eukaryota > Metazoa > Arthropoda > Insecta > Lepidoptera > Sphingidae > Hyles > Hyles euphorbiae. Next base: position 11,221,089 of record CM041039.1, on the reverse strand, counting down.
TTCGTAATCCCACGCAATGTACCGTAAGTAAATTTTGATTAGGAACTTAATGAATTAAAACTTTCTATCTCGTACGGGAAGGCACTTGAGTCTCGCGTGGGAGAGATCAAAAGTTGGATTTCTTTTCGTAAAAATCTTTGAACATATTTCCTTCGTGTATGAGCCATGTCTCATGTATCGTAATGAGAGAATAATATAGCTCTCTCTTTGATGTTTTCTCATGATAAGATCTTATTTGCTAAGCTTTGACTTGGAGCGGTAATGGTTATTTTACACGCCCCATACTTAAAATCTGATCTCTGTGCTCCTATTTCTGGCATTTCTTCGTTTATTACCTTTTTATGTTTCGGAGTCCGTATTTTTTTTGCATTTGTATCAACTTGATCATTTAATTTGATTTGTTTACCTTTACGATCCACATCATTGTAAGTGTTGATTGTTATGAAAACTATTATATGCCTGCCCCTAGCAATCATTTACAAGCAAACAGCTTCCAGTTAGTTCTGTAGGTCATGCGTTCTTTATTGGTTAATCTAATAATAACTTAGCTTCCCTAAGTGGAAACTGATTATTTTACCATTCATAAATTTGGTAACGAAATGAGTGATTAATTTATACAAACCAATAAAATGATTCATTTAGAAATTGTGTTAATTCATTAATAAAACGTGGAATATTGTAATAAAAATAAATAACAATATTCAAATTGCGGTTCGATAAAATTTTATTTATTGTTTACACGCCCCAATGTTTATTGCAAGTAATTTATTCCCATTAAGATTTCAACACAGGCATTAGTAGTCATTACGGCTGAATTATTTATTAATACCAGTCTGACATCTAATATTAACACCACTTAAGCTGGAACTATTAAGTTGCTAGTCTGAATTTAATCCATGACTTCGAAGGAAGTAAACAAAAGTCCGATATCAGTTGTTCAAAGCTTCAGTCAATTGATTGTGTAAACATTTTCACGTTGTTTGAATGAAAGGAAATGAATAAATCACTTAAAAGAAAGCTTGCCAATAAACCGAGAGTTTAATGTATGCAAACGTCTGGCACTAATCGCATCGTCAATAAATAAACATTTGTATAAAGTGCTATCGATTGATAAATATTGCAGCTTATCCTCGTTCATTTAAAACGATTAAGTTAGAATTTTACTGGTAGGTCTCTCATATGTGAGAGGCCGCCTGGGTAGGTACCACCGCAATGTCTTTTTCTCCCGTCAAACAGCAGTTTAAATGCAGGCGGAAGGCATGCTCGTCTTGCCATTCATTGCAATAAAAAAAAAGGTTGTAGATTTTGAAATTGGGATAAAATAATATTACCAATATGATATTGAAGTATTTGTACCAATTCTCATTTTTGTAAAGGTTGAAAAAGTTAAAAAAGATATATTGCTATTACGAAATACTAGTCAGAATCATGCAGGAAAAATGTTAACTGAACCAGAATTACATTTTTCTAGGTCAATTGCATCCGTATAAGCGCTTATTGATACGAAAAAGAAAACTGTACTGTTTATTGCAGTATTCATGGTGCTTGCTGATACGCCACCGCAATAAGGAAAACGAGATTCTCAAGATTGTTTCAACGGCCGAGCGTGCTTACCTAAGTAATTAACATGTGTTAGGGAAAGTGTTTTCTGAGATAAGGGAATTTATAGCCACGTGCTCACGACAACTTATTTACAATTATAATGATATGTTTAACGAGACGTTTATACTCCATTAGGACTGAAAGGAATTGTTGTAATTTCGTTGAGTGCTGAATGTATTTAGAATTGCATAGCACTTTAATGTTTCTTATTCTGTTGGGTACAATGGAGCGACTTTTCAACTGGCTGCAGAATTATGGGCGCATCTTATGCGTTTAAATGGGATTCGCTGTGGTTAGGAGTTGAATAGTGCTTTTTATACGGGTTGGTGTCGAGATAATTTTAATGTTTAAGGAGGACACTGACCTATCTAAATGTACTCATAACTTCGATACTCTAGTAGCTTTTACGCTTCCAATCTCAATTAAGGGGTAGATAAAATCGATGAAGACGATTTCAAACTTGTAAATGTTTTGTATTGAATATTGCTTCCTGGAGCATGTAATGAAACTTTTAATGTCTGCAGTGATCCTTGGATGAACGAATGTAGAGGTCATGATGATTCAAAGGAATTTATTCAAAATAATCCAGGTGTGGTATCATTGTTTCGGTCACGTGCCTAGTTCGCTTTAAATATGACGATATCACGTGGCCTTTGTGATAGTTTCTATACGAAAACGTAATTAAGATAAGAACAGTTTATGATGCTGCTTCCAATACTGCGTATATTATAGAACATAAAATGTTATAGTAATTGACGTGTTGTTTATGTAGGACGTATTTAGCATACAAGTAATGTTTATGGGGTCGAGTTTTGCTATTTTTCATTTCACGTTTTGGTAATGTAATATAGCTTAATTTTTATGATCATTTTTAGTCACAGGAAATTCCACTGGTCATCGTAGATCGCAGTTGTAAATTAAAGGCATTGAATTGGGATAAAATAGCCTTAAATAAGTAGGAAAACCTTACTGATTATTATAGTTTTGTAATGATTTTTAACAGTAAAATGACAAAGGCAACTCAAAAAAGCCTGGATACCACTGGGTTTTGATTAAGTCTTGGGGAAATAAGTAATAAATAAATAATTTAATATCCCATTATTTTCCATCACATAACACATCAGTTTCATAACAAAATCAGCAGAGGCAAAGACTGTGTGTTCGGAAACCACAACAGAGGGAGCGTAACGAGTTCAACTGAGTTTCGCTGAAAATTCTGCGGCTAATTATACAGAAGCGGGTAGCCTGGCTCAGAAATTCTGTTAGTTTAGATTACCTCGCCTGCTCGGCGCAATTTAGCTGTTCTCTTATATAGCACTTCGCTTCCGACAATCTATTGTTATTAGGAGTCTTTGATGATGGATTTTTTGGTCATTCAATTTAGACCTGAATATAGATAATGTTAGCTCTTTATTTGCTTTGCGACTTACAACACATTAAATGCATCGAACTTTTTTGTGGATTAAGTTTCAGACTACGACAGTGACCTTGTGCATTTTTGAAGAGTTCTTAGGAAACGCAAAATCGATATTCGGATTACGTGCTTGTGTAAGTTTTCTGATAACTCTCAAGTGCATATACTCATGGAGCTATTCTCAATACCGATAGAAAGTTATAAATATAAATCGATGGGGCGTAAAGTTATAATTTTAAGGGAAGCATCTGAAAATCAAACATTGAGATATTCCATACGCACCATACTAATTGTTGATCCTTAAAATACACGTGCGAAATAGACCAGGAAACGTCGGCCTCATTCAACAAACATCCAATAACTCGGTCCAACAATGTTTTCCCTTCTGTCAAGAGACAGATTTTTTATATTTTCCAAGATTAGCAAAACATTAATGAGCAATGTTTACCTTACTGGGGCCAAATGAAAAGACGTCAAGACGTTTGTTTGTTGGCGTTACAAAATGCTCAGCTGTTTGCACGCGTTTTAATTATAAATTTTATTTACGATACAGTTTAACGCCTTTTAGTGTTTTACTGTTTTGGTGATTATGGTTTTTGCGGTTGCGTATTTTTTTTTTGTAAGTTTTTGGTATTTAGTACGCTTGAAAATAGTATTGTAGAATGACAAAATATAACAATTTGATTGAATAAAATCTCATAATAATCGCTTGGAGAACTCAAATAATACATAAGTTTGCCAATTGTTGAAAATATAATTTGATAGTTTCGTGTTCTATGATTGAAAAATTAACTGAAAATTTGAAGACAGATATTAGGAATCATTTTAAATTTATCAACATAATCTACATCTAAGGTAACTTACAGCAATTAAGTGAAATAAAATTGCTATCATTTGAAAGTATCCGCTTTATTATTATGACGGGAGGTCCACCTAATTACCTAATGATAAGTGCAGAGCTGTCTAAATAGAGTATCAAATAGACATAAGTAATAATTTCTCGCGATCGACAATTATACCGCTCGAAACCGGATATGCACTGACTGATCTCAGTGTGTCACACTTGTGCGGTGACCCATTTTCATCTGTACATTTTTTTATTGCCTATTTCTTTGAGTAACAGTACGCCTACATAACATCACGCCTTTTCCTATAAGGGGTAGGCAGAGTGTTACCAGAACACCCATGTTCCGCATTGTGTGTTTCGTCATACGATGTGATACGAGTAAGAGGCGAAATTAAATAATATTAGTTGCAGTAATATCCTTCTTATGTTATATGTTTTCATCGCAATCTAAAGTATTAAGTGAAAAAATATTAAGAGTTGATTGCATTGAATAGACTTTGAAACGAATGGATCGATTTGAAAAAATATTTCACCATTACAATCCTAGATTATTCATGATGAACATAGGCGCTATAATATTTTCAAAGAAGTATATCTGCACCCAGGCAGAGCTGGGCCGGGCGCTAGTTTAATATATTCCAATTATTCTGTTATTAGTTTAGTGGATATACCAGCCCATATATGTAAAGCTAGCCGCCTTTTTACGATTTAAAGGATTTTAGTACTCAGTCCACCACGTTAATCTAGTAGAAGCTGGTAAAATTCACATACTTATGAAATTCTTGCAGAGATCTCTCAGATGTGCAAAATTCCTCACAATATTTTTCTCCTTTAAAGCAGCCTATAAGAGACTACGAATTTACTGTATTTTAAAGTGCCACGAAAACGTGCAGTTCGTATCATGTTCAATGCATATTCGTGAAAGAATAATAAGGTATCCCGAACCTCATGATTATATAATAAAGTTGACGGGAACATTTATTTTAAGGCGCCACACTTTACATCACACAAGAAGCATTCCCGATAGCCTTTGACACTCGCTCCATTATTCAATGCAGTTTGGACATGTTATAATGTAAATATTTTATTTTTTTATCATTTATATTGATTGTTTTTTAACGTAACACGTGTTGGAGATAAAAGATAAGCTAAAAAAAATCTTTAATGTTTAAAAAAAGCAAAACGCATGTTTGTAATAACACAAGCTTAAATATTTAAATTAATAAGAGAAGGACGTGTTTATGTTATGGCAATGGTTTTTCGTGTTTATATAACGTTTATGTCTTATTTGGTAAGCAAAATATATGGCGTCTTTTTATTTGTAATGGAGTAAATTGTAAAATATGTGCGACCTAGTTGGACTTTTAAATTGAGCAATATGTGATTTTATTTGTGTAAAAAAAACTGTTTTGCTTTGAATTATGCTTGATGAATAAGTAATATGGCCTGAAAATGTTGTACCTACGGTGTTTTCATGGTAGTTGGAACGATCTTTGTAGAATGACTTGCTAGGGATAGATGGTAGGAATGTAGTGTCATGCTAGGTTCGCAAGCAGAGCCTTAAATTAATGAGTGAAGAACTATAGGCTGATGTTGAAGATGACGTTTTAAATAAAGTCTATATCACGTGACCTGACGCGTTTAGAAAACATTGACAGGTAGATGAAAGAGCTTGCATGCCATAGCCGTCAGATCGGTACCTTGCCTTTCGTTACAAGTCAACTGAACCTCAACTGAACATTCGATCGATAAAAATAATAATAATAATACAACTATCAGCACTGAAAGAGCTCACTTTGTTTGATATATTGGGGGTCGAAAAATTAACTCAGAATTAGGCACGTTATTGGTTTAGTCATGTAGGTATTAGAAACAGGAAAAATGGTGTATCCTTGAGTCTAAATAACGTTAAATATGCTAGTCTTGTCGCTTGGTTCGTTTGTACCATGAAATTGTATATATTGTTTTGTAAATAATCGTTTTAGCGGTTTCATTACAAATTTAAATTACTTCTCGGCCCGATGACTGCTTGGATGACAAGACAAATCGTCTGTCTGTCCGCACGGCGATGTTTAATGAAATTTCGCTAACCGTTTTAACGCTGGCCATGTCTTGTATTGCTGAATTGTTAATAATATCGAGGAAATCATTAGTTTTCGGTGAACAGGATGAACAAACAGGTTGATGAGTGATAGCTTTGGACGATTCGCAAATTACGGTTTTGAATAGCACAAAGGAAGTACGTGACCACTGACTGCCGTTTGAATATTTAAGAGAAATTTGTTGATAATGCAAACAAAGGGACGCCTTTGAGTGTTAGAACAGCTGGGATAAAGTATTATCAATAGCTCTACTTGGTGTGGTTTTGAGTATATTTTTTGTTGAATTAAGCACGCATTTTATGCATATTATTTGGGTAAAGAATGTACACATCAGCTATAGAATGATTTTGAATTTTGCTGGGTAATGTATGTTTCATGTAAGTGTTTAATGCTTACAAATTTTTGTAGTTTTAAGAAATCATAGAATACCGTAACTGAGCTACTGTTTTTTTTTCTACTCGATCTAAATGTCTTAAACAAGTACTATACTGGTGGTGAGTCGCTCACATGTGAAAGGTTGCCTGGATAGGTAGCAACGCAATGTCTATTTTTCCCACCATACACTAACTTCTGGATATATTGAGACTTAACATCGTATCTCTCAGGATAGTGAGCGTACTGAAATGCCAAGCACTGTTTTGTAATCCATGGTGTTATTTAGTTTTGTTACTGTCCGTGAGTGGGCATATTTTGTGGGCACTTTGGCATGCTTGTCTTGCCATACATTGCAATAATAAAAAGCTATGCTATTGTTATTTCTTAGTAAATGTTATTTTAAATATCATACAACTCAACCGAATATTCCATGTCAATTATCAGTTTTGCAGTGACTGCCTCGGTGGCGTAGTTGTACTACAGTACGGTTACAAAGCTGAGGTCTCGGGTTCGAATCCCGGGTTGGGCAAAGTGATATTGGATTTTTCTATTCATTATCAGCCCAGAGTCAGGAATTTGTGCCCGATATGGCGATAGGCTCGCCACCTATCACATCGTGGGACGGAACATACAAGGCGAAATGTGGGTGCCCTGGCACCTCTGCCTACCCCTTCTGGGAAAAAAGGCGTGAGTTTATGTATGTATGTATGTAATCATCAGTTTTCTGCTTTAAATTAACACACTGACCACGTGACATCCGCTAACAAAAAACACTCAAAAGCCACTAAAAATATTAACCAAGAAAAAGTAGAACATCAAAGCGCCAAATTGGTATTATGTTAATAGAGTGACACAATAATGCATCTTCCAAAATAAACACCTTTTACAAACAAAAACAGACCTATTCGAGACCGAATTTACATGAATAGTGAATGAGCGGCCGTTCTTTGTCTTTTAAGTTGCAATTAATTATTCCGCTTTATGTAAATAAGGCCACAGGCGTCAGCGCGGACTATTCTAGTCTTTTTGCTGGCAATGGAAGCATATGCCCGGCTAAAAACTTAATATTTTATCCCGGAGAAACATGTAAATAGAGGCGAGAGATTTTAATGTTGCTCTTTTCTGAGTTTTTGCCGTAAGACGTGGACAAAAATGTAAATCTTGAGTAAATATTGTAAATTGTTACCGCAGTTTGCATACACTTCCTGTGAATTATGCGAGTTTAAAGTTTAGAGAAATTTAATGTATTTTTTTAAGCTAGTTCGAGTTGAGCGCGGGTGTTTTCTTTCGCAAAACATCGTGATGTCTGAATTCGTTAAAATTCGGTGAAATTTGTCGGAAATGTTGGAGAGGTTCGTAGGAATTCGGCGAAGTTTGCAGACTGTATTTAGAATGCAACGTGGCAGCCGGTTGAACTTTTGAAATTCATCAGCCAGAATCATTAATGATCACATTAACTACCGTTGTTCTATTTTGGTAGCATTTTACGTGCTATTTATGAAGTCGATAAAAAAAGCGATGTAATGCAACTAAATCGGCATATTTATGCGCCCGCGCTGGCCACAAACTTCCCTCCGCATTATATGCAGCGGTTTTGGACTCAGCTCAGTCATTAATCCGTGTAAATAATTATATTATCCATTGTAAGGATTTAGAAATTTAAAATTAAAACAAAACTTACTCGGTCGATTTAGACCAAAAATCCAAAATTAATTTCAACGATTTTTTTAAATTGCATTTATGTTTTTATTAATTCCAAAAATTCGATACAATAGTATTGTATGGAATTTATTAAATTTACAATCCACTGTTTGAATTTTATTTACAAACATTCAAACTCTGTATTGATCACGCCTGTACTAATAAACAATAGCATAATTGAATTAATAAAACATTAATTATTCCTCGCAATGAAACGCAGGAATGTGAAATAATCGTCGACGCATAAAGGTGAGTCGCGTGTTATTGACTTATATTTTTTTGTTCTCGATGACGTGGATCGGATGTACGCGTGCATCGAATAATGATACAACTGCTCGGCGGTATCGACCCGTACCAATGATACAACGAAGGCCATACTACCAATAAATTACCGATACGTTTTACGTATGACCCTAATTATTTCATGCCGAATACATTATTGCAGGAAACAATTCAGCTGACCGCGATTAGTAGTTATAATGGCGTTTGTCAAACGGACGAATCTATTGTAGGAGTGAATGAATGAATAATTCAACAAGCGATGATGTTGATTAATCGTGGGATATCAAAACCGATAAATTCATGAGCCTAGTCATAATTGTGATGTATGACTCTTTAAGTTACGACATACGATCTGTTTTGTAATCGTTTATAATGATTGACAATCGACGAACAATGTATCTCGAAAATAAATAGGGACAATAAAATAAATTATTTCGTCGGAGGTTATACAGAAAGCAGCTATCACGAAAGTCTTGGCTTACGTCAATTACTGGCGCTACAGTTCGTGCACTGATTTAAATTCTAGAACAAAAAGTATTCTACAAGCTCCCAGCACAATTTATATCCTTACAAAGCTGTATTCAAATTGCTTCGACCATTTCGGGCGTTCCCTTCACATCTAATTTATGAGTTGCTATTTCTTCCTTAATTTTTGTCTTTTAAATATTAACAATGGTCGCTTTAAATAAATCGATAAACTCGCTAGTATTTAGGTCTGATTTACAGATACTATTCGGAACAATAAATGGCATTTAGAACCGACCACCCATACAGCGATTTCGTAGAATAGAACAACGAATAATAAAACAACACACTCAAGTGCTGCTGATGTGTGTCATTAGGATTTCACCGATCTATTTTTGTCGGACTTCCTCGGTGTCGATGATGTTATTTTTGATCAACGTGAGTTAGTGGACGGATCATCGAGGATCAAAGTTTATTGCTCGCTGAAGATGGGTATGTACAGAAATAAAGGCGGAAAGCATGCAAGCACTACTTGTGTTTGAAGTGTTAATGCAAGTAGGTCTACTGAACTCGTCTCTAATCTAAATACAGTAAGCTTTATGTAAACAATGCGGTCGATTGACGGCATCAGCTGATTTGATATTATTTAGCTGTTTCTGGGTCTGTGTATTAGAGCGTCTAAATCATTCATTCATTAATAGAATTTACAGTTCTTCTAAGAAGAATAGAATAATAAAAAATTCTAACAAATTTGTACGATAGAGGGCCATGATACTGTGATCGGAAAGGCACAGCCAAAATTCGTAGAAATATAAATCAATAGGTCTACAAACGGAATAGTTCTTGGAACATAAAACTAATATGCTAATGATGTCACTGACATATTAACACTCCTGCAATGTTTTGAGTTTTGTTTGCTTCCAAATGTAAGTATTGTGCAAATATGGAGTGTGGAACACCTTTATGAGATTCCGAGGCATACATTTCTATAGATGACAAGATGTTAGGTGTGTATTCATTAGCAAATTATCTAACGAAGTTATTTCAATAGCCTACTCAATATATTCACATCCATATAAGCTCAGTACATAAGCTTACACAGCCCAAACCAGTAAAACACCATCTAAAAGGCAAGAGTACAAAATACCAGTTTAATTGACGAACATTCCATACACATGAGTGTCAGTATAAATTAGTGTTAATGTACACCAAAAAACAAAGCACCGAGCAATTACTGAACCACAAAAGGTGAAGCGTGAAAGATTAAAATTCTTTTCCCAGCAATTGCGACTTAAAAGAACGGTGAACAAAAAGCTGGCGCGACGCCAACAGATCTCACCCTGAATGGAACAAGGAGACGCACGACTGACTTGGATTTATTTATTGGGGTTAGTTTAGTGACACACTAAACGTTTCAACTTCTACTGCATTACATAAATGGATACCTACATTATCGTAACCATTTACGACTGTGTCGGATCTCGATAGTAACAACATGTTGTCCGTCATCCATGACAGGGTTAACCTTATCAGTCTTTTGTATCCTTTTACAACTGTCGATTGAAACTGATACATGCTCATCATTTCTATTTGCTTTCATGTTGATTTAAGGTGACACGTTAATGTTTCCTCAGGATATTCGGCATTCCAAATATCCCTTACTGCCACCAAAATATTTAAACTGATTGAACTAAAATGTCCATTATTCATGGACACGAATATTGTAAATTCTAATGCTGGTTTCTGTGACCGTTTAACGTTTAAACTTCACAACTGATTAAACAAGGGGTAACAATAGCGTGCATTAAATTTAACTATAATGGTCAATGCTTTAAACAGAAATATTCGAAACATATAATATTTTATTGATCCTAAGAATTGCAACAAAATATTTACAACGCCTATAGAATACGTCTTAAAAATTCGCAGATATTTTTGTTTGAAGAATGGCAAAAATATTTAGACATTAAAAGTATATTTATCCAGATGAAAGCTACAGATTTGTTTTATTTGAACGTTAAAACTGTACATTATGGCAGTCTCTGTGGCATAGTGGTCTTTAAGCCGGCTGAAAAATAAAAGGTTGTGGTTTCGATCGCTGCGCCAATATTAATGTTTGGATTATTGACTTGTAAAATTACAAAAGCTCTGGTCATATCTCCAAATCTATAAGTAAACGCGACACCAGACTGTTTAGCTTATTTGCATCCTAATATTATGTTAAATAGCCATACCAGGCAACACATGAGAGTTTCTAAACAATAATACACAAATTGGAATTGAACTTAATTTCGAACCCAGAACATGACCGATCCACAATTTTTACACGGATTCATAACGCAGTAGGTACTCGCTACCTCAAGGTCATCGAGATGACTAGTAATACTTTCTTGTGAGTTTGAAAATTCGAGGACATTGTCTAACTTAAAGAACGTACGGTTTTAATTTAGAGTTAGATATGTGACTATTGAACATACATATAAATTCCATAATGCAAGAAAAATAAGCTAACACAAGCGCCAAAAGGCGAAGTAAAATTTTTGTACATGCCAAATTTTAGCCTCTACAAGAGAATTTAATTTTTCTCAATCTTTTTTCTATGCGTCGATCCTTTCCGACATTTTCATTAGAGCGTACTTAGTTCATAAAGCGCACAAAGGCTTTGTTCAGGCTCCTTTTTAGCGCTATGTATGAAAGCTTCCTCAGCCTAATTTACATGAATAGTGCAGCGGGCTTGGCGCGCTATTAATTATTTTCGTTTACGTAAATAAATTTTGGATGCGGTTACGCCGTTTACCTCTCATCAAATGTTAATCTCACTTTTGTTATTGCATTTGCTTTCGAATGCTTCTCTATTGTTAGTAAATGCAGGTGTGTTTTGTCTTTTTAGAAATTTTTGTTATCAAGAGTTGCTTGTTTGAGTTAGTATGAATATTTATTGATGTAGTAGGAATATGCGAAACAAATGCTCACAAGTTCGTTCTCGCAAAAAAGCACCCGGATTTGACCTTATAACAGCAGAGGTAATAAAAAATCTTCCTAAAAAACCTATTGTGTATCTGACTATGCTCTTCAATTCAATACTTAGAGTATTTTACTACCCTAAATTATGGAAGATCTCACAAATATGTATGATTGCAAAACAAGGGAAACCACCCAGTGAACCTAGCTCATACCGACCAATTAGTCTACTCCCTGTTATATCAAAGCTGTTTGAAAAGTTACTCTTATCCAGACTGAAACCCTATTTGGAAGAGAACAAGTGTATTCCTGATCACCAATTTGGATTTAGAGAGAAACACGCTACAGTTGAACAAGTGCACAGGGTAGTAAAAACAATCAGACAATGTCTTGAAAAAAAGGAGTACTGCTCTGCTGTGTTCATAGATGTACAACAGGCTTTTGATAGAGTCTGGCATAAAGGACTACTATACAAACTCAAAACCACCTTACCTAACTCATTTTTCATGATTTTGAAATCATATTTGGAACAAAGAAGATTTCAAGTGAAATTTGAAGATGATTTCCCTGACCTATACCATATTAAGGCATCAGTACCACAGGGATCCGTCCTAGGACCAGTACTATACTCTTTATACACTGCAGATTTACCTGAAACATCGGGCGTTACAACAGCGACCTACGCAGACGACACAGCATGCCTAGTAAGCGATAAAGACCCTGAAAATGCATCCGCCCTATTGCAGGTCCACTTGAATAAAATCGATGAGTGGTTTAATAAATGGCGAATCAAACCGAACATAAAGAAGTCCATTCAAGTAACTTTTACTCTCCGAAAAGGGAACTGTGCACCAGTGACTATGAATGGAAAAACTGTACCAACCGACAATGTTGTAAAATATCTTGGCTTACACCTGGATAGACGACTTACTTGGGCAAACCATATTAAAGCCAAAAGAAAGGAAGCAAATATGCAATTCAGAAACCTATCCTGGCTATTGGGACGTCAGTCTCGTCTCTCAACATTCAATAAACTATTGGTATATAAAGCCATGATAAAACCTGTTTGGACATACGGCATTGAACTATGGGGATCATGTAGCAACTCCAACTTAGAAATACTTCAAAGATTTCAAAATATTGCCCTAAGAACTATATCAAACGCGCACTGGTTTGTTACAAATACAGAAATTCACGATTTTCTCGAAATGTCTACAATAAAGGAAGAAGTGAGCAATCACTCTGTCAAATACAAAGACAGACTAAATGAACACACTAACACATTAGCTAAAAACCTGCTAAATGATCAAGATAATATAAAACGCCTAAAACGATGGAACATTCTCGATCTGGACCGGAGAAAGTGAAAAAAAAAAAAACACGAACTGTAGTGCGGTATTACTTAATGTAGTAATATCTAAAAGTAAAAAAGGGAAAAAACACTTGAAATCATCTGATTATGGCTAAATAGCCGATTGCAGATATTCGTTCTCGGAGTCAGATTCAGTCGCTTTAGGAGTGTTTTAATTAGAAAATCTAAATTTTCGAGATTTAAAACTAACCTTCAAAAAAAAAGAATGAAATGAAAAATGGTGAGGAACACAATTTCAAGTCATAATCGGCCTTAAGCAGACAGCGGATCATAAAACAAATCTAATCCTTCCTTAACATTATTACACAATATATTCTAACATCTTATTGCACCAATTCAACATGACTGGAATTAGAGCCATTTGAAAAAGAATTTACATTTTATTTTACACCATCTGTCCGCGAGTCTGCGAGAAGGTCGTACGCTCGTGGCACGTTTTATTTACAACTAAGCGCATTGGTGTCGCATTGCGATAAAGCATACTGTATAAGCCCATATACGTCCCACTGCAGGACACCGGCCTCCTCTACAATCGAGAGTACAATTGAGAGTGGTTTAGGTCATATAATCCATCACGATGGCCTAAATATTGGTTTACTTTACATACCAAAGAAATTCTTAAAAATCGCTATGGTATGCAAGTATACTCACGAATTTCACGATTTCTTCCAAATATAATACTAGGATATGTTTTACAACTTAACTGATGTTATAATAAAGAGCTATGTAAAAGGTTTTACAATAATATTACTAACAATCATAGATTTAAGGGTTAAAATTTTAGTTTTACTGGGCTCGCGTAACAGGTGATTATTTAAAGTCTTTGGTATGAATGAAATGTGTATGAATTATATGGTCATGATGACTCAATAGTTGGATATCTGGAATGGGAACTTAGTGATTCTTTGTAGGTAGCTTCTTCGGAAGCAACATTTTTTTTTTTTTTGTTTCTCATACAAATTATACCGTATTCAATTGATTTACACGAATTAAGTGTACATTACGTGAACGAACACAGTAACATCAAGGGATTAAACGAGTGCCTTTCATGAACATTAATTTACCCAAATGTCAATTTAATGATAATTTGGATGTATATTTTATCCTCGTATCATTTCCCTCATCACATTTTAATATCAGAGTGGAGCTTCCATAATATTTTTTTGCAATAAATCAATTTCTGTTTCGCCAACGTCTTCATTATTTAACACTAAATTCTTTAGACGAGGAATATATTGAATGAAATCTTCTTATAATGAATCCTCTACTTCATTTACATAAAAGGAGTTAGTGGCTGAACTGTTTTCTTTAAAGAGATTTTAATATTCCACTTTATTTAAACAAGCTTCGGCGCCAGGTAATGTTCACTTTAAACGCAGTCGCTTAAAACTTCTCGGGTTAAACGGGTTGATTAATTATGTTTTAAATTTATACTTTGTACAATGGTTAGGAATTTTTAATGGGACTCGTAGGTACGAGCCCGGTGTCGAGATAATCCGTGAGGCATCTAGATCTCGATTAAATATTTAAAACTATCTACTCCGGTTGGCTGCGAAAGTTATTTTAGGTGTTTTAAAGTTTTGAATACTTTCTCATCATCATTGTTTATTCAAATTGGAACAGTGGATGAGTCTATTACACTTTATTTATTTATAACAATGAAGCTCAAGAAATTAAAATTCGGGTAATTATTTTGTTAAAAGTGCATTACATTTATACATCTTCTACTGCCTTGAGCATATCTTGTACTTTAATTGTATAACCTTGCGTATATCAAAAACTTGAAGAGCTCTCCTAATATCCATCATTTTATAACATTTCATATAGTTATTCTCAAAGATAACATGTCATTAGGAAACTGTGTTACAAAAAAAATGTGTCACTTGCTCCACGACTTGAGTGACGGTAATAAGATGGCTAATAATAGCTACTAGCATATCGTTATGTTCCTTTTATAAATATTCTCAAAGAGATTACTCGTACCTGGATCACAATATCTTTATCCAAATATAGACTAATTAGGTTATTCAGAGTGTCTCAAACGGGAGTCTACAAAGTAACGTCACTTACTCGTTTCAATCTACTTGGACCATCCATAAATTACTTTTTAAAATAACCTTGCAATTTATTCTAACATCGGTCTCGGCTGGGGGTTTAGATACATACTTTCAGAAGTTGCAGTTGCTTCGACTCATCGCGTTGCTTTTAATTTCCTGCTTTGGTAGCAGTTCTTCTTTTTGCGTTACCCCGGGCTCGCTTTTCTGTCGATACCGCTATCTGCAGAGTGGATTTCTTTTATAAGGCGTCTGATATTGCTTTTATTGGTTGCTGGTAATTATTCTTGAGGTTTCTTGAATCTGGTTGTATTAATATTTATTTTAGCGGTTCAAGGAGCTTTAAAATTGTTATACATTGTTCCATTGCCATTTTGTGTGATTTGTGAAAATATAATTTTACAAAAAAAAATTATAACCGCTAAATTATATTATTAATATTTCAAATACAATAAGAAAATTTGATATTTTGTTTAATGATATCGATTAAGATGGACATTACATTACTCTCGATAAACAAAAGCACATACTGAAAATAATTGTTTATCAATTGTAATTCACTAACCATACTTTAGCTAATCGTCCTGTTATTTTCCCATTGGTAATCATTTCACAAACAACTCTATTTCGAATACGTGCTGCTCACACGAACACGACATTCACCTTTTAATTCCAATTTATTATGTGTATTAATAGTAACGCACTTACAGCCCATAGCAATGACATAAATTATTCAAACAAACCGCGGGTCGATAAACCCAGACGTGAATGAGGAAAACGTTATGGCTTGTTCAGGTATTCGCTTAAAATAGTTACTGAAAGCAAGGTCCGCTTTAGTGGTTCCAACTCGCTAAGATTGGCAGTGATCTGAATAAATTTAGATAATGTCTTGTTTTTAGATTTAATGGCTACTGGAATATCGGCTCGATAAGGGACATGTCTCTTTTTCGCTCGCAGTCCATCCTTATCTAACTTAATGGATCAGACAAGGAACGGTGTATAAGTACGGATGCGTTACCTTTCTCGATTTTATGCAATTCCTTTGAACGTTATTCCTCGCAGCTATCTTAACTATCTCACGAGGCGACGTGGCTGCTAATTTCATTTTCTTACTGCAATTACGTAAGTTTTATTTCACAAGGTTGTAGATGTCACTGAATCTTTTAGATAAACATTCGCTTCGTATTTGAATTAGTGTTCTTTTTAATGAGGTATTTTTGTTCTTACGTGTCTCTGAAGATAGGTAATCTTTAGTGATCTAGGAATTTTAAGTGGTAAGTCGACTTAATAATTGTAATAATAAACAAATAAGAATACTGATTAGCTCAAAGTATGATACCAGTGATAGCTTATATCAAAAACTAAGGTAAAAATGTTGATCTGAAAGGAACAAAAATGTGCTTCTTTGAGGAGTTTGCAGCTTTCAATCATATTGTTTTGTTCAATCACATAATTATTTTTCACTATTCTTTTCATATAATACTTTTCATACAAAACAATGAAGAATATGCCATTAAATCAGCAACAGGTTAAAACCCCATACAAATTGAAATTTATAACTTTCTGTCCCTAATAACCTATTAGGCTTCATCCACACATATATTCTTCGCAACACGTAATAATCATACGAAGCACAACAATTAACTTTTCCTTTGACCGTAGTAATTGCTTCGGCAAATTGATGCAATTTCTATAAGGCAATTGTGTTTCGTTTATTACATTAAAATTGTCGTATACGCTTTAAAATAAGAAAATTGCCAATCCTATGGATTCCCATTTATAATATCGTGTTGTTCTATATTCTAAATATTAAAATTATACAGCAGTAAGTATTTGTGCTTGAATGACGACACGTTAATATGTTAATTTTATGTTGTATAAATTTACTATAAAATAATAAAAAAAATGTTATATCATAATATGAGCAACTTGATGAAAATTCTATTATAATTACAAAAAATATAATAAATACAATAAGAAGAAAAACAGAGCTATTAATAGTCAAGTAGTGCGTGGTGGCCTGTTGGTAAACGGACTAGACGCGATTGCCAACATATTCACGGTGGTCGCGGGTTCGAATCCCAGGGCACACCTCTGACTTTTCGGAGTCATGTGTGTATTGATAGTCAATCACCACGCACTAAAACGGTGAAGGAAAACATCGTGAGGAAACCTGCATACCATAGCGATTTATAAAATTTATATGGTATGGAAGTCCGCCAACCCGCACTAGGCCAGCGTGGTGGACTATATGGCCTAACCACTCTCAATCGTACTGTCGATTGTAGAGTAGGCCCGTACCCTGCAGTGGGACGTATATGGGCTGATAAAGAGAATATGAGCAACTTGATGAAAATTCAAATATAATTACAAAAAATATAATAAATACAATAAGAAGAAAAACAGAGCTATTAATAATCAAGTCGTTAATTTAATTTTAATGTTTTTTTTTTTTATCTTGCCATTGGTGAAGAGACTACTTCTTAAATTGTAGACGTTTATATTTGCATAATTGGTCTATTCATTGTTGGTGTGTCTAAAATAAAATTTTAGAAAATTAAATAATTTTTCTACTTGCACTTAAAAACCTACGTTCTACAGTAAACTTTCTGGCGGAATAGAGAGAGAAAAAAAAGAGTAGCACTTAGGCAGTACACTGAGACGTCATGAATTTAATTTGTAATAAGATATGTCTTATTCTATGGAAAAATACTCAGGCTGTAATTCACACAATTATAAGCCAAATCATACTGCAATAAATATAGAGCCTCGTAATGCCGTCGCCACATAATCGCCGGATATGAAAATAATAAGGCGAATTAAAATAAAAGGTTTCCTAATAACAACAAAGTAGAGCATTGATTACGACATTTACGTCGTGTTTTACACGTTAAAGAAACATTGTAAAATAGGAATTATTTATTGTTTGCTAGCGGATCATAGAAAGGGAAATAGGTACTTTAAAAAGTAAAGTTACATCACAATTTATTTACAGAAGCCTTTAAGATAGAAATAATTTTCCTAAAAGTAAAAAAGAAACAAGTTCCTCATGGGTTCAAGAGAAAACTATATTTAAGTTACCCAGCATGACGATAGGATTATCACATTATACCCATTCATAATACTTATACAGATGTTAACTTATTTATCTATTCGCCAGTCTCCGAGGTGCAGTTGATTAGATGCTGGTTATGGAACGAGAGGCCGCGGGCTCGAAACCCGCACCGAGTCAAATGTTTATGTGATCGACATGTATTTGTTTCGGGTCTGGACTCTGGGCGTTCGTGAGACCAAAAAGTCTTTTGTAATTTCTAATCACACGGCACAAGACTTAGTTTTAGTGTGGGGTCATTATGTATACAACTGTTGGGTGTATTTATACTAAATATCTCAAATATTTGTCAATATTGAATCATTAAAATATAAAACCCAGTATAAAAGGAGCAACATGAATCAGCCCCACCTGTTAGTAGAAAAGGTCTCCGCTATGAATATCAAACAACCTTTTGTACGTCTGACGATTGTATTCTCTCGTTAAACAAGACTAAGGAAAATATAGTCATACTGCTTTACAAACGAGACGATGTTTTTTTACTGAAGTAATTGGTTTGTTGGTATATTTTTGTTTGGAATAATGAAATAAATATAGGTTATATCGTCTCTAATAGTCGTTCTCTATAATATTTTATTACATATTTCGATATCTTATTTTTCATTTAACAAAGATAGAGTGGTATGGATTGGGTGCAATTATTTATAGATAGCTAGATAAGATAAATATAGATGTCTATCTCTATTTGATAGCCTCCGTGGCGCACTTGGTAAGGCGCCGACTATAAAAAGGAAGGCCGGGAGGTTTGATCTTTTCACCAGGATAAATGTTTGTATAATCCACATGTATTTGTTAATGGCAAGGGCCTGCCTGTTTGTAAGAGCGAAAGCTCTCTCGTAGTTCCTAACACCCACGACACAAGACTTGAAATCAGTGTGGTGTCAAAATAATGTATGTAACTGTATTTATTTAAAATATATATTAATCAGCACATTTCCTTCCACTGTTACGCACGAACCGACTCTTGAATTAATAAACTTGAAAATCAAACGTAATCACAATGACAAACTAAACTCGATAGCTATCTTTAAAATTGACGATCATATCAAAAAACATACTTTCACCGATCACATAATAGCTGTTAAGTTTGCAATCATTTTATTAAACGGAAGCAATGTATCATGCCTTTAGAAACCTTGAATTAGTTTTCAACAAGTCGTGAAATATTTTATTGTTGGAGTAGATTTACAAATAAAATATATACAAAGACTTTTATTCGCATTTACACGGATATAGCTTCTCGCCTTAAAGATACGACTGTCGTAAGGATATAAAAAAGTTTCAACGAGTAAACGTTTACCGGAATATGATAGTCGTGTAGTAGACATGTCATGCGACAATGGCATACCATTTTGGCCGTTTCCTATGCTCTCCGCCAAAAGATCTCTCGTAAATCCACCAACGTATTCTCAACCTGTCTATTCGTAAAATAACAACCACTTATCCAGCTTAATCTAAACCAACGAATGGAATATTTTAACAACCGGAAGTCTAATAAAAACTCTTTAAATATAAAACCCGGAACACTTCAACGCTATGATATTGCAGTGACATGACAATCCTTTTGAACATTATATAAGTGGGTTTAACGACCGTACTTTTAACTTTTTAGATAAAATTTTCATTTTAGGAATTAAATATTTTTGCGTTCCTTTCCTTAACATCTTTGAACGTGAGATTAAGACTCACTTATCATAATATAGTATGGTATGTCTATAATTGGAATCGCATTTTGACAATTGTTTCTGTATCCAATCAAGAGTTTATTTATGTCTATTGATAAAATGTTATTAATAGCAATGAATTTAATCCTGTCTTTCTAAATAGAAAGCCAAGCTCTATTTCTTTTGTTATAAAAATAACTTTTACTCTGAAATAGAAGATATCAGAAATCTTTATTTAGATTAACAGAACTAAGCAGTATTATCTCTTTTATTTCTTTTCATTATTTATAATACCTTATTTGTATCTACTGAACTAAATATAGAGAGATGTACACAAGAGACTCCTACGTTTGTACGGAACAAACTACGACGTAAAATATCTCCAAAGACATCATAAATCATAAAAACTAAATTCCTGAAAAGAACTAACAGCTTTTCTTCCCATAGCGTCCATTTATTGTCTTTGAATCCTAAATATAGCCGTGGTCTTTAAGTCAATTAGGCAGCCGGCAAAATGATTTGTGGCCAAACCATAATTTATCGCTGTTTCCGTCAGTGCATGTCGTGAAATATTCCCGTCGACTTTTCTATTTTAATGCTGTCGATTAATTCTGAAACCTCGTTTTAATCACAATTAAGACGACCACGAATAGAGTTTAATGAAGTCGCTAAACGTCAGATGCTACGGTAGCGTTTCTTTAATCTTTGATCAGGTTTTTTATTTTGATTTTCAAATAGATGAGATTTTCGTCTATTTAGCGGCATCACTCGTATTTGGATTTATATGGAAGTTCCAGAATGATTGAGTTTTAAAAAAATTCTGAAAAAGTTGGGTTTAATTATCCGATATTTCCATAAAAATTGGACATGCGAATCAAATCGTGATATCTAAATTTAACTAAATGCTTCTATTAAACGACTGCTGCAATTCAAACTTGCATCACAAATCAATTAAACATCTCAATCAAATTCTATTAATTACCTGAGTCAATCAAAATAGTACCAAATAAAACTTCTGCCTCTAATTGTCCAGCTTTCATTTAAATGCGGTGCTCTATTACGAAACAGCATTCTGTGGCCGACCGCTGTTAAACCAGTTAACGTATTAAAATCGGAAGCTCGCGGCTTTGAATTCACATTTATTTGCTTCGGATCCCTTTAAAGTACCGTCCATATAAATTACCGCAATGTGAAAGAAGCGGCTTGAAATGTGTATCAAAAGCCAATTTGTAACAGCTGACTTAACATCCTTTGGTTAATGGATGGAACATTTTTTTAGTTTGTGAGGCTTAGGATTTTTATTTGTGTAGAATCTATGGGTACCTTTATATTTTAATCTTATGTAAAATTAAGGATTATGGAAATATATCGCTCTATTGATCACTTTGAAATATAAGCAGTGGAATCTGTAATCTTGTAATGAATGATAATTTTAATCTTTTCGTAAATTTTAGTAAGCCAATAGTTTATTTTAACTAAAGCTACATTTTAAAACGTTTAAAAGCATAGGCGGTTTTAATGCAACTGTGTATTCTTAAGCATTAAAGAATAAAAAATAAACATTGAAATATTGATGTACGTTAAATATTGTTCTTTTTAGCTTCAATTTCCTCACTAATATTTCCAATCGCACTCTAGTTATGTTAATTCCTGACTAGCGAGTTTGTCCGGCTCCATCCGGGTGCAGATACACTTTTTGAAAATATTCTATAGCCTATGTTCATCAGGTATAATGAGGGATTCTAATGGTGTTAGAATTTGTCAAATCAGTTCAGTTGTTTCAGGGTCCATGCAAATTTAAATTATTTGTCAAATTTATAATATTCGTAGTACAAATTTAGAATACTTAGAGGTAATTTAATCCAAATTTTACGATTAACTGATGTTGGAAAAACAAACCTGGACAGCCATATATCAGTCGAAACATATTCTAGTACTAGCCACTGCTACAGGCGATCTAGAACATAAACATTTATCAATTAAACCTATTTATTTAAGTTAACCCGAAGTTACTATAACGGTGTTTAATATCATCTACACAAACAGAACTCCTATACATCATAATACTCATGAATAACTAACTGCTGCCAAAGTACTATTTGCTTATGTGTTACGTTAAGGGGCGGTTGTCTAGATTCAGGTTTAACTATTTCTTTAGCTTCTAATCCAATAGTAATATAACTCTTTATCATACCACCAAAAATATTACAATGGTTATCACTGTAAACACCAACGAAAAAAATTGGGCAATTCTTTCCAACATAAATATAGTGACATTATCGGCAGTCTTATCATGTAAAGCGATCTCTTACAAAAACATTCTGTTACTTAGTGGCAGTCAAAATATTTTGATAGCTTTCCATACTGCGTTACTTTGTTTGTAGACTTAAATTAGGGGTAATGACATTTACCATCAGGACACCAATCATAACAGATTTACATAAAAATATCTTTAGAATTTATATCTTAAGATAAATATTCGTACCTTTATGGAGTTGTGTACAAGCAGCAGTTTTACTACTCGTACTAAGCCCAAGGCTAAGAGCCTCATAACATCTATTTACTTTTTCAATTCATGACTAAATACTCCAAAATTTTCTTTAAAATATTTAACCTACTTTACACCATATATTGTGTATCATTTTGCATATACCCACACATATCCATCACTTCTGGCCATACAAATATTATGACAGCAAACCAGCAGGAAGTTATGGAAATGTGCTAAGAACGAAAGCACCTAATTGGACATATCCGGTAGATAGCTGTTAACTGCATGAAATGTAAATAGTCATCGTTAACTGTGGAATTAATATTTGACACTATGGCTTTTAGATGCAAGCAAAGCCAAGAGTGTTTTCTTTATGCTTGTAGTTCTAATGTGAGTTTGTGAGGTTTTTGAAGGTAGGTTTTACAAAAGGAGTTATTTTGTTTTTGGATTGGCATGTTTTGAAAATTGCAGAAGGTAGTGAATTGATAATAATGATCAGGGCTAATATAATGATAGTTCAAACTGTCAAAGCGGAAGCAGCAAATTGAAGTTCAAGAATATGTTCAATATAAACTTTTAACGTTAGTAATTCATATACCGCTTACGAATACAGCGAGGAAATAAAACTAGGGAATTGTTCATCAGTAAAACCAACATGGTGGAATATGACAAAATCCTCCCAATTGTAGGCTTGATAGAGTGATGTGTATGATCTGTTATAGAAATACAGATAAAAGTTAAATTTTTCATAGCATTTAATGGGGAGACGAGCATTCCCGTAATGATAAGCGATACGACCGATTAAGGACAGGACGTGTAGAAACACCAAAAAACACAACGAATCAGTACTTGAAATTCCACTGCGCTCGCCATTGTGAGACATTAGATGTTAAGTCTCAATATATTCAGTAGTTACTCTGGCTACAATGTCCTTCCAAACGGAGCGCAACAATGCATTTACTCTGCTGTTTCATACACAATTCAAATATTACACATCGATGCTCTTCAACAAAGATTCGGTTTGCATGCAAATCACAAATTCATAATTCAGTTTTTTTTTTATAAATATAACAACTGAGCCTTAAATAAAATATTAACCAGACTGAGCGGATATGTATGAAATTTTAATTGCCCTACTGATGATTCATGTGCCGAAACGGATCTAATTTTGTTCTCAAAATGCACTAGATACGGTCGCCTCGACGGAAATCAGACTACGGTTGTCATTTTGTCAATTATAATTAGTTTACGTTTGGACTATGACTGTGCGAATGAAAAATTCATTTGAATCTGGACTGTGATAGAATAATGGAAATATTTTATTAATGGACTAAAGGATGGCCAAGTTTGATATTTTTAAAAGAGGCGTATAGCCGGCAATTTATTTTTGTATTTTTTTTATTAGACTGAAACATTTCTGTTGATATTTTTTACCAGTAAAGGAAAACTTTAACCAGTAAAAGAAAATCTTTACGGAATCTGCATGGCATAGTGATTTTGATTAATCTCCATGGTTTATCCAGTCCTCCAATCCGCACTAGCCCAATATTATGGTCTGTGGTCTATGCTCTCACAATCAAGTGCTCGATTGTTGAGATCCTTGCCTAGTATTATAACATATAAGTGCTGGACAATTATTAGCAATGCATGATTCTCTTTCCCTCTCTTTAGCCAAGTCACAGGAAGTCCGCTGCTGAATATAGACCTTCCCCAATGATTTCCACGTTGACCTGTTGGAATTGGCCTGCAACTAGTGAATGCATGATTGCCGTTGTATATTCGTCTACCACTTAACGTTTATAATATGTGTAGTAGTATGTAAGTTATTTGACCATAACCCTCAAGAAGACAACTAAACTACTTAATTTAGTGTTGGAAGGTGTAATAAAACAAATACTAGACAGAGCATCAACCATAAAAAACCTCATCAAACAAAATAATCCCAACAAAAACAAAGAAAGTCATAAAATCAAACTTTAATGTAAATAAACGGTGTTTTTACGCAGTCCTTCAGTAAACACAGCAAATAGCATGCCTTTGTGAATACTTTATGGACTGTTAAATGTCAGTAAATGGTTTTAATGCGATTATTAAACCGCACCCGCGAATCCGACGAACGTTATCAATTCTCGTTGCTCTTCGCTGATCCTTGCTATGAATTGGTTTTTATATTGTTGCCATAAATAAAGTCGAGACCATTAAGCCTATTGTATCTGTTTGTGACAATAAATTAGAGGATAGGAGCGTTAGGCATCTTGCGTTATCGCTCTGACGCTGTGTCCAAATGGAATGTGGGTTATATACCGTGATAGGATAATGGTTTGCTATTGTTATACAATGGAGGAATTAAATTATTTGCAACTATAACTCTAAAACGCAATGTGGAGTTGTTATAAGGAAATAATCAAGGGCTTGAAAATTATTGTTTGACCTTTTCTATAAAATTCAAATATTTGTGTGATCCACAGGTATTTGTTTCGGGTCTGTGTGTTGATGAGGCCAAAAAGTCCCACTCGGTATCAGGAAATATTTCATAGAAATAATGTATCAGGAATTTTCTTAATTATATTTCGGGGCGGGGATCGAACTTTCAGCTTTTATGAAATGACGAAAGTCTGGCGGCCACGGACTCTTGGTCTATTATATGTCACCGTTCAGCCTATAAACAGTAGATAACCTAAATAACTTAAGAAACTTTATATTGCAGTTTAAATTTATAGTACGGTGTGATCTAAATTCCTGTAAAACTGGAATAAATGAAAGCGTGTTACTATATCAATACTAATATTTAGATAAAGCTGAAGAGTTAAGGTGAAGGAAAACATCGTGAGGAAACCTGCATAACATAGCGATTTATAAAATTTCTATGGTATGTAAGTCTGCCAACCCGCACTAGGCCAGCGTGGTGGACTATATGGCCTAACCACTCTCAATCGTTCTCTCGATTGTAGAGGAGGCCCGTGCCCTGCAGTGGGACGTATATGGGCTGATACAGAAGAGTTTTTTGTTTATTTATTTGTTACCTCTGATCTCAGGAACTCCTGGTTCGAAGTGAAAAATATTTTTGTGTTTGATAGGTCATTTATAGCTTTATTAAAGAAAAATCTAGCAAATACGGAGATATTTTATTTATTTTTCGTGGTCCGATTAGTCTCAAAATCGATATGTGAGGGATTCTTTGCTCCGATATTCTAAACTGAAAGTCGGAATTGACCATTTTGGAATTTGGCCGCCATTTTGAAAGGTGAATCTGCACTCGGGCGGTACCTGACCGATCCGCTATTATGTATACAACGTATGAAACCGATATGAAATCTCAGATATGTCATGGGAAATGATCGTAGGGGAAATATAGTTCCAAAATACAATGACATAAGTGAATTGTGTATTGCTGACTTCACGCAGTTGTGATTTTGTATTTCACATGAATTGTCATTTGATAAAGTATTGTATTTTTTACTGCCGGACAAATAATTTCTATGGTATGTAAAGTACGCAAATCCGTACTAGGCCAGCGTGGTGGACTATATGGCCTAATCACTCTCAATCGTGCTATCGATTGTAGAGGAGGCCCGTGCCTTGCAGTGGGACGTAGATATGTATATGGGTTGATATAGCTACATCATGTTTTTAAATTTACGTTTTTTCCTATTATTCTTTTATTTGCTTTCTTTGTCTGAGTTATCTTCAAGAGTAGGAACGTCGATTCTTTTGTTTTTGTAATTAATTCGATGTACTTACATATAAAAAGTTAACCAAAACTGTTAAGAACTAAAAGTATATTTTAAAAATCCCTTGTACTTTGCTGTGACAAAAGAGTTCACTTTGCTTTCATAGTAGATAAATAGACTGGGCCGAAAATGGTATCGCTATTTAACATGTCACTGGTAAAAGAGAAAGAATGTGATGTTTTAAATGTGCGTTAATTTGTAAATATTTGAGATAAAATTAGGAACATTTGAAATGGGTTGTTAAAAGGGTCCACAGTGTGTCGAATGATTTGAGAAAGGACTGCCAATATTTATATTTAGTTTTCATATCCATATCGCTACTACCTAATAATATTATGGCAAGTGGATGAATTTAAATCTCTTTTAATAAATAAATGTGAAGATATTTGACTCCTTTATATCTTATAATAGATTTTAAGTACAAATGGCAACAATAATTATTATTTACGACACTGAGTTCACATTCCCTATGCAAAGTATTTTGGTCATGAATCTTTTTACAAATTAATTGAATAATAAAACGTATTACAACTAAGGTTTTTATCCTATTAATGTCTTCTTGATAATACAAAACAAAATAACAACTAAACAAGACGCCTAAAAGATTTCCAAAAATATTAAAATAAGGCAACATTTTCCGCCTTACGAAATATATTCCGGCCTTGGCGGGTAAATTATATTTCTTTCACTTTTTGTAGATAGTACTTTATTTTCTTAAGACAAAAAGGGTTTCTGTACTCCCATTTTTTGCCATCTTAATAAACAAGTCGTCGGGAAATGTTTTTGTTTTCTCGACGCATGTAAGGCTCTTTGTTTACTGTTCTGTTGGTCAGCCTTGGATCGTTGTTGTATCACAGATATCGGTCAAGACGCAATGTTTGCGTACATGTAGGTTTTCATGGTTGGCTTCGGATGTTTAGAAAAAAAACATTGATGTAGAAAGAAAAAAAAAATCAATTTCAATTGATATAAGAGATTTGTTAAAGAAAGTTATATTTATTTATATATACTTTATTGCATACAATAAAATAATGTAAATACAGCATTGAGATAATTTACTAGAGGGGACACTGCAAACAAAATGTTTGTAACTAAATGAAGGGTACATTCTATTTCTGTCTCTGTCACGCCTACGAAGTAACATATCTTTCCTCTCGCTTCACTGTGTACCCTTGCGCACGCACCATACGCACAGATTTTGTTCCCGATGTCCGCTCTAGTATAATACCTCAATGAAATACAGTCAGAAATTAATAAAAATAAAAGTATCAGTGGCGGTCTTAACGCTCAAAGACAATGTCTTACAGAGTACCATGGGATGAATATAAGAAAAGGATAAACAGACGGCAGTCTAAAGTGTAAAGAAAATAAGCTAAAAAAATACAAATAATTTAATTACTACTAATAATAACAACTTATTATTGTTATGAATCTACATAATACAATTTTATACATCAAATATACAATTCGCCAAATTGACCTACATGTGTTACACTTTTCAATAAAATTTGGCAAAAATATTATTCTATTTCATAAACTGATTTTACAATAAAACTTTGATTAAATATTAAGCCTTAGCCTCCAATTGAATTGTATTTTCTGATATTTCGAAACTAATAGCCACGCTACTTTACAAATCAAATTCAACAGCACTAAAAAGAATTAGGCTGCGTTTCCACTGACGCGGAGCTGGGCGGAGAGGAGCTTAGCGGTGCACAAATTGACCAATGACTATGCTTGAAATATCCGCTCCGCTTCAATGGAAACAGTACGAGCGGAGTGGAGCAGAGCTGAGCGGATATTCATACATCGAGGCGGTGCAGTGCGGAGGTTAGCGAGCATTGGGGTACAGAGCGGAGGACAGCGGGGCGGTACGGAGCGGTGCGTGATTCGCGTCACTTCATCTGATTCGTTATCTTCGTCTTCAAGTAGAGAAAGATATAAAATGATTGCTTTTTTTCTTTTTAAGCGACAACATGATGTATGGTCTTTCCGAGAGATTTAGTGTAACTAAGTGCAAAAATGCGCGATTCCAAAAGTATGCTCCACTCCGCTCTGGTCCGCTTACTGACCACTCACCGCTGTTCATCGCTCCTCTCCGCCCAGCTCCGCTTCAGTGGAAACACTGACCACTTTTCACCGCTCTTCTCCGCTCCTCTCCGCCCAGCACCGCGTCAGTGGAAACGCGGCCTTAAACTGATAGTTATTTTTATTCACGATGAATTACAGACAAAACTTTTGTAATAATTTCCTGTACTAAAATACGTTTTTGATACAAAAAGTACCTGCAATATTTATTATTTTTATATTGTGCAGCGTTGTGTTACGGTTTGAAGGACGTTGTAGCCAGAGTAACCACTGAACTTATTGAGACTTAATATGTCTTACCATAAATGAAGCATTACTTAGAATTCATTCCTGGTTTAGCTAAACTACACATTACCACTTTAAACGCTTCACCAGTCATAAATTGATAAAATTTTCCAAAAAAAAAAGCATTGTTAAACATTTCCCATATTCCATGCCCATATTAAAACTTCATAAAAGTTTATTTGTTAGCACGGTATCATAAAAATACTCTTCAAAAAGTTCCATCGTGAAAGTAAAGGTAAGCATGACCATCACAAACCGCGTATGATTTCGCTTCAAGTACACCCAGTGAGCAGTTTGTAAACGTCGCAAATATTTACTCTAAGTCCCTTAGTACCGTGACTTCGGACAAAAATGTTTTTGCCGGTCGCACTGTGGAGATGTTACGTCCCCTACCAAGGTTTAAACGGGCCTCACGCGCGCGACAATAGTAAAAGTAACTTGGTAATGCTCTGAAAGTAGGTATGATAGTTTGCGAGCTCGTAAACGGAAGTGGGGAGTAAGTGCGACTTTTGTTTTTATAAGGTGTTCGGGTAGGTTAGGACTCCGGTAAACATATCGTATTAACAGTGCTACTGTTTCCCATTTTAGTTTCGGTATTGTTTCTTCATTGTTGTTATGGGACATATTTTTCGTATATTTTGTGACAAATTAATAACTTTACGTATGGTACGGGCCTCCTCTACAATTGAGAGTATGGTTGAGAGTGGTTTAGCAATACAGTCCACCACGTCGGTCTAGTGCAATCCAAATTAGACAGTCAAAGTTTCATCAAACATGTTATATTTCTGCAAAGCATGACACGGATGTAATCACGATATAAGAGAGAATTTTCTGCTTCCGTTGCGCAGTTCTTCCTTTACATTTCTATTCTCAGCAGTTCGTTTTGCAACCGACACCATAATCTTGGGTAACCCATACGGATTTTTAGGTTACTTTGTAGCTAAGCTGGCGGATTAATAAAAAACGCGTTAATCTTTGCCTTGAACGAGTTTGTTACAGAGGCGCGTCACATTTCATCTGGGTTGTATACTGTAAAGTCTTCAGTTGCGTGTCAATAAGATATGATTAAATAATTAATATTTTTGAAATAAGGATATGCGCGCCTTTTTTTTGCTTGTATGTTTCTTATATCTATCAATGGATGTTTTATTACTATGATTTATTTTTATATTTAACATCTTGTTCAAATTAAACAAGCATTATTCCATCAATTTAAATGATTATGATTTTTATGGTCGTCTCAGAAATATTTAACACATTAACTTAAAGCCTATTGACAGTGCTATATGGTTCGGCTCATATTTATCTTGGTAGAACTAATTTCTTATCATCGAAACAATTATTTGATATTTTTTATTAACTCTTTGCGATCAAGTTATGACGTCATTTATCAAGCAATTGAATAGACAAAATTACATCCCCAAATCTAATCAAATAGCGATGATTTTCGATCAACTATTAATTACGTAACGTACATCATGCATACCCCAAGTGTATTGATCAAATTAATTAATATCGCCTGAGCAAACAGCAATCCATTAATTAGTCGATATCACGCCCCCTGGCCACGCAACTTACGAAAATAGAAAATGTCTTTCTCCGCGACAGAAATAAAACTATATTGTATGGCTGAGAGCCCTGCGTTGTGCTAGTTCAGAATTTAATGCGGATTCTCAGGAATGTGTACACAGTAGACTATTAATATTTGATAATGATTTTTAAAAATACCTGTCCTCTTTTTTTATACAGGCCCCATGATGAGACTACAAGGGAACTGATGGGCTTACACTGCGTAAGGCCAAGAATGTCAACAGAAGAGATTCGGTCTTTTGCCTGTCCATAAAATCTTTATATAGGCACTTTAACAATGAAGAAAACAATAATAAAGGTTAATAGATCGCATCAAGCTCGCGTGGTAAACTTTTTTCTAATACCTCTGGTCAAATTCTCTGTTGTAGATTACATTCGTGTTCAGCCTTAGGGTAAAGTCATATAGTTGTTTTTATATAGTGGTTCAGGCAAACGAATAAACAGGTCATCTGATATTAAGCGATCACTGCCGCCCATGGACATCCACAACGTTTGGATCATGTATGTGTTGCCAACCCATCAAATCCTTCATGCTGAGTCATGACTGCCAACAGTTGAGTATAATTATTATTGTTATCGTTAGAAACAATAACAAAGACCTTAGCCATACTTCAGAAAACATTCTCAACTCCCACACACGAAACTGCGGATTTCGTTCCCAATTGTCCTAACATATCGTAAAGATGTTAATATTTGGTATCGCTGTAAACACCAATAGCATCGATAACCAGCGTTGCCAAACTAGTTTAAATAGAAATAACGACGCCATAACCAAAATGTACTATAGTTAATACAACAACATAAAACTTTATAATCCATTGACACGCAAAAACGATGATTCCGCACCGCGCTCGCCCATTTCAGCGGCAATGGACAGCGTGCGCCAATATTTGCAAGCGCTGCTCGTTTTCTATCTCATTGTGATTTTAATGAGGTGTTTGTGAATGTTCGTTTATTGTTTGAACTCTTTTATACATTTCCACACCAATGGTTTATGCCCGTTCCGGAATTAAAATGCGCTTTTAAAGCTCAAGTATTTTGTTTAAGTATTTTAATGAGTAATGTTGCGTGAAATTATTGTTGAGCAAACGGATAGGATTTAATACTATGATTCAAAATGTAGTTAGATTAGTAGCATTAGGTAATAGGTGTGTACTTATGGCTTTCATCATCATCATCATCATCTCAGCCACAGGAAGTCCACTGCTGAACATAGGCCTCCCCCAAGGATCTCCACATCGACCTGTTGGAAGCGGCCTGCATCCAGCGACTTCCTGCAAACTTAGCCAGGTCGTCCGTCCACCTGGTAGGTGGGCGTCCGACATTTCGCTTGCCTGTACGTGGCCTCCACTCTAGAACCTTTCGGCCCCAACGGCCATCGGTTCTGCGAGCTATGTGTCCGGCCCACTGCCACTTCAACTTGTTAATCCTATGGGCTATGTCGGTAACCTTCGTTCTCCTACGGACTTACTACTACGGACTTACTTACGGTACTTATAGCTTTATGATTAGTCAAAGATTTGTAAAGATTGAAGAGACTACATCATTTGTCTAGTATTTTTGTGCTTCCACTAATTGACTAGGAAGCATTTTATGATACATTTAATGGCGTCTAAATACAGTACCCTCTGTACAGGGAATCTGTTATGTAATTGTCATAATTATGGTGGCCTGTTCGACAAAGGGCAGCAAATGCATAATGAAGTTTCTGAAATCCATACCATAGCGATTCGAAAAAAAAATTGATTATGTTAAAATCGCATTAGGCTAGCGTGGAGGCCTATGCGGCCTAACCCTCTCAATCGTACTCAATTATAGAGGAGGTCCGTACCCTATAGTGGGATATGGGACGATAAAGCTGAGTATACAGTTAACCAAATCGATAAGGATATTTAAAATTTTATAAACAGGTGCGATTCGAAGACAATGACACAATAGAAATTCAGTCTTTATCCACCATTAAAGGTGTAGAAAAGCTTTTAACAAATCCAGGATTTTAACGTGACACTAAAGTACACCGCAGTTAATCATTCCCACAGCATTATAAAACTATATTTCACGTTACAAAATGAATAAACACTCCTTTTCCTTATTAAAAGCGCAAAGAATACAGTGTACATTGCATTAAGAACGAAAACATTAAACTAAAACGCAGCGTTAAGTCTAGCGTTAAGTGAAAATTACAGTAGAAAAATACTGTCTGCAACACTTTCCTTGCTAAGACATGTTTAAAAGTGGAAACTGGAGTGACATTATACCACGTGACCATCTTTCCTTTCTCGTGCGAAAATATTCCGGCATCAATAAGATAAGCGAAGTAATCTTCTATATGCTCGGGGAACGGATGCGAAGGAAAATAAAGTGCGGAGTTTATGCTTTTGGATTTAGTGAAGTTATTTTTGATGATGGCTAAATTAGTTGTAAATATAATTTTATATTTAAGAAACATCTATAAATTACATAAGTTGATGCTATGATTCAATCTAATGTTGAATTTTGAACTTTTCCCAATAACAAAAGGCTGTAATCTATCATACAATCCTTATGTTTATTGACCAGACCATTAGTTAGAGACTATTGCAAATCTTATTCATTTCCGTGGCGTCATTATTGGTAAACTAAATGTAACTTCATAATTGCTATTTTTTTCTAAATTGAAAATGAAGATACCGAATGGGCAAAAATGTAATCAAAGCCCAACGGATTAGCAATTTAATGTGATAGGTTCAGGTCATTTATTCGAAACAGAAAAACTGATGGGTAATGTAACCGCAAAACTCAGAGATAGAGATCTTACAGTGAAGTGCATAACGTCGGACATGTATATGAATACAATATGAAGTTCATCTCTTTGACAGATATTTATATTTAATATGATGTGAGTGTCCTGGTAGTACCTCTGCCTACCCCTTCTGTGAAAAAGGCATGAATTTGTGAAAGTATTTTTTTAATGTACATACATTTATATTTGTAGATTTCCTATGTCTACAGATAATAATAATCAACTAAGGAGGATGAGTAAGATTGTCACTCTACAGGTCATAAAGGATTTATAATATCAACCTCCTTCCATCGCAAGTTGCACGTTCGTATTCAAAAATCACGTCAAAGTCAAGTTAACCCCCAGCGTGCAGAATATAAAACTACACTGCAACCAAAGCCCGAATAACAATTTTTGTGAAACTGTCGCGTTATTTTTACGTTTCGCACACAAAAAGTGCGCGACGTGTTTTGACAGGATTTTTAGTGCCCTACATCCCTAGAGCACTAACACTAATGGCGGGCATATTTTATGGACTAAAAAGGGTTTCTATGGGAATTTACTTTAATAGTGTTTTTACGAGTACCTACTAGTGGCTTTTTGACAGTTGAGGTCTATTTTAAATATTTGGAATAATTGCGCTTATACACTGACAGCCTCCGTGGCGCAGTTGGTTAGACGCCACCTGTGAAATGAGAGGCCGCGGGTTCGATCCCCGCACCGAGAGAAATGTTTTTGCGGCCCACAAATATTTCTTCCGGGTCTGGGTGTTTGTGAGACCGAAAAGTGTCTCGTAGTTCCTGATACCCACGACACAAGACTCGATCTTAGTGTGGGGTTAGGACTATGTATGTGACTGTTGGGTGTTATTTATTTATTTACTTATGGCTCCGAATTGGGGTTTGGGAATTTAATACTTATTATTTTTAGGTTTTTGTTGGCCTCCTTCATCTTCGTCAAATAGTACCTCGCTAGCAGACAAAAGGCAACCTTCAGACAACTGTGTCATGTGAAAAATGAACGAATTTCATTGTATTTTTACATTTGTTTCATACGTGCCACAAGTAGCACTCATCACCAATCATAAAATAAACAAAAATAAAATCTAGTTTGTTCATTTCAAACCAAAGTTACTCGTATTATTATCTGCAACATAGTCGTATGATAATAAAGGCATTAAACAATACCTTACTTTTTGCATTTTCAAATATATTATGCTTACATGCAAAAATGCACCATTGCCTTACAAAGATCACCCATGTTCCAGATTCCATAAAGGCAGTTTTAAATCCCAAGTATCGTCACGGAGCGTCTTTGAAATTCTTCTAAAGCCTTTAGTGTTCTGTTGTGAATGTACCCGGAACCGATATGTTTGCCATCGAGTGCCATAATTTTTGTTAACAGTTTCCTTAGTGCAAAATATAAATTTGAAAACGCTTCCCTTGAATCTTTTGGCGAACGATAGCTGCAATACGCAACCGATCTAAAATAAGGGCTTGGCCATATTAAATTCGAATATAAAATCAAGAAGCAATATTAGCAAGAAGCATTGTGTATTTCTTGGTTTTTTAATTCAACTTTGTTTTATAACACTATATTTTAATTATGTTTATTAAATGAGCGTAACGATTGTTGATTTTGTCTTGATGGTTGATACAAAAATTGTGTGAGACTTATCGTATCCACGAGATGAGATCGTTGAGAAAAGAAGGGATTGAAATCGATGTTGTGCAATAAAAATATCAATGGCTTGAGGTTGTCTACTATGCGCTGATGATGATGAGAAAAATCCACTAAAAGAACATGAAACGTTACACGCTTTTAGGGATCACAACGGTGAAATCTTTGCTATCAGCATAATGGACACTAACCTGGTTTATAAAAATATCTGTCCACAAGAAGTAGTCCTATATCGACTATATTGACCATAAAAAACATAGCACGCCAGATAAAAACTGTATTGCATTTAAAATATTGGCAATCTGAGCAGCGTCTTACATTTCGCTGAAAGCCCAAAGGACGTGAACGTCGGAACCGTTCTCCTGCCGTTTTGCAAACATTTTCTACACCGCTTTCCAATATTATTGAAGTATCAAAGTCGATTCTTATGCAACTAAAGTGGATGCAGAAATTTATGTGGCTCAACATTTTTTTGACTCGATGAATTCAGCTTTATCATATAATATAAAACTTGATTTCCATAGCATGGTATGTTTGAAGTATCTATCTTAAAACGGCTCATAATGATATTTGTAATATGCTGTGTGGGTGTCTCGTCTTCAAAGATTTTATGTTAACCTTTAAAATATTTTATGTGCCTGACCGTCAATATATTTAGGATAAATTTTAGTCAAATGTGTAGAATGATTTTCGTTTAAATCAGATTTGTTGGCATTGACTAACATTTTATCTTTTGAAACTCATAAGCGTACGCACGGAAACAAAAATTTTGTGATAGTTGTGATTCAGGTTTTAAACATACATACATACTCCAGACATGCTCCAGACTCTGACAGCCTCCGTGGCGCAGTTGGTTAGACGCCGCCTGTGAAACGAGAGGCCGCGGGTTCGATCCCCGCACCTAGAGAAATGTTTGTGCGGCCCACAAATATTTCTCTTCGGTCTGGGTGTTTGTGAGACCGAAAAGTCTCTCGTAGTTCCTGATACCCACGAAACAAGACTCGATCTTAGTGTGGGATCAGGACTATATATGGATGTGTGATAGAGGGCGAGCCTATTGCCATATCGAGTACATATTCCTAACTCCGGGTTGATAATGAATAGAAAAATCCAATATAAATTTACCCAACACAGAATTAAAACCCAAGACCAAAGCTTTGTAGTCGTACCGTAGTAGTAGTAATCACTTTATAAATCTTTACAAATCCCGTACAATAAACTGTTAAAACTTACAAAGTAGATTATGTATAATCTTACAATATGCATGTAAGCTTAATCTTTCACCATATCAAATTAGCTTAAGAATATAAAATAGTTTCTTTAGTTTAAGTACAAAAAAGCTGAAACTTACCATGAGTTTTTTTTTTTTTATATTTCATTTATTTTTAATACTTTATACAAATTATTTTTATATATCTGTATATGTGGACTTAATGCTAGAGGCATACTCTAACAAACGAACCTTGAGTGATCCAAAGACGAAAAGAAGTAGGTGCGAAAATAATATAAATTAAATTTAAAAAGCAACATCAGTATATACCTGTATAGTATAGAATGCCTATTCAATAAACTGATAACCCCGATATTGGTAATTGACTTTGATTACTCCATCGTCGCGTTTGCTCGAAATTGAAAAAAGTAGCACCAATTTCGATGTCCCAAACATTTGAGTGTGGATGTATTTATTGTCTTACTCGGAATTAGTTTGATGACCATGTCGCGTGATTCAGACTTTTATTAATGACTAACAATCGCAGCTGTGTATTCAAAAATAACCCACGGGTTTTGGGGCTGCATATCTGTGAAGAGAAAGTATGGTTCATTTTTACGCTGTGTTTGATGATGAAGCTGGTGTGGCAAGCGATTGTTTGTGTTTCATTTTAAGATATTTATATAATTGATAAAATACATAAAATTTATTGATAAAATACATTTTTACAAAATGAATTAAATAACAACAGTAGCTAGTATTAATTGGCTGATTAACTCTAAACTCTTCCTGTTATTTTCAAATTGTTTATTTGAAAGAATACAATTAGCGAACTGTAGAAGTATGATTTCAAACAAATATGAAAGCCGATAGTTACAAAATGAATTCCTTTGTAATATTACTTTTTATGCTGCCATTTGGTTATGGCAGAACCTATCAAACGAACTATTAGACTGGATAATAAAATACCAGCTAAGTGCATTAGAACGACATAGCTCTAGATAGAGGCGAACTGGTGTTTTAAAGTTGTATATTTGTATTATTTCGAATACTATGAAATCCTAATATAATAAAAAAATGAACAAGCCATTAAAGCATACCTAGGTACATAGTTATGTATATGTATAAATAAATAACACCCAATAGAAATAAATAAATAAATAACACACACATACATAGTCCTAACCCCACACTAAGATCGAGTCTTGTGTCGTGGGTGTCAGGAACTACGAGAGACTTTTCACAAACACCCAGACCCGAAAGAAATATTTGTGGGCACTGGGCTGCACAATCAATTCTCTCGGTGCGGGGATCAAACCCGCAGCCTCTCGTTTCACAGGCGGCGTCTAACCGACTGCGCTATGGAGGCTGTGCGTTGCTGTCTGTGTATATATTTATTGACTGCCTCGGTGGCAAACTTGTACTACGGTACAGTTATAAAGCTGCGGTCTCGGGTTGGAATTCCGGGTCGGGCAAAGTGACATAAATTTTTTTAATTCATTATTAGCTCCGAGTCAGGAATTTGTACCCGACATGGCGATAGGCTCGCCCCCTATCGCATTATGGGATGAAACATACAAGGCGAAATGTGGGTGTCCTGGTATCAACTCTGCCTGCCCCTTCTGGGAAAAAGGCGTGAGTTTATGTACTATGTAACCATATGGTATTTATCTCTCGGATATTTAAATAAAGATCCTTACTTAATAATCGGGCGTATATGAATATAATCAAGAACTTAATATAAATAAGAATTTTAAAAGCAAGCATTTACACGGTTTAATATGGTCCAAAATATTTCTTTTACGTTATAATTTTAACACCACAATTTTAATTCTCGGTGTATAAAACTGTTAGAAAATTATTCTAATAAGAAATGCGTTAATAATATTTTTCATAATACATCACGCAATACATGCAATTTCTAATTGCCTTCCACTGTCTATTCATACTAGTTTCCACTGAGTCAGGGACTCCGTGCAAGTGAAATATTAAATTATAATGAAAAGAGTAAAAAGTATTCAACGCTCCTCTCACTGAACGCGGGGCGAGTGACATGTTTCATATTAATAACTCAGCTTTCTGATATCTCGTGCACTTCAGCTATTCAGTGTATGGGAGTGACATAAAAATGTAATCGAATTCCATTAGAAATATGTTTTTTTTTATTCTATTTTTTTATTGCCGGGTATGCGATGGTTAGCGATATGACTGCTCATGCACTGTAGCAAAATCTAACAAAGCCTTTTATTACAAAGCAATGCTTAGTATTCCACTGCGCTCGCCAACTTGAGACACATGTTAAGTCTCAATATGTCCAGTAGTTGCTCTGGCTACAATGTCCTTCAATCTGAAACGCAACAGTGCATTAACCCTGCTGTTTGGCGGAAGAGTACACATTGAGGTGGCACCAACCCAGGTGACCTCTCACATATGAAATGATAATAATGATTTTTGAAGTATTACACCTTTATAAGTCAGTTTTTTTTAATTTAGTTTCTTTGTAGTTACGGTTTCGGGAAGTACCTACCTTCCGAATATCCATTTACTCACGAATGCCTACCTAGGTATTCGCCTGAAAAGGTTTCACACACTAATTGTTGAACTAATTTGGCCCATGCTAATATGTCAAGATTTTCGGTTAGGCTAAATAGGCCATAGGCTGCTGAACATAGACCTAAAAGCGATAGCTTTTTTTTTTTTTATATATAATGGCCTGGCACACAGTGGCGGCATTGCACCTGATGGAAAGTGCCAATGCCGCTCAGACAGAGTATCTATTGGCATCGGACGGCAGTCCCATGCCAATGGAAACAATTATGCCGGCCTGCTAAGGTGCCTCTTCACACCGCGGCGGAAGGACCCAGGATTGTAGGAAGGAGGGAACACGTGCGCCGGCAAACAATTCCACAGCCTGACGGTGCGGCACAATAACGAATTTGAGAACCGTTTGGTTCGCGCCGGGATGGTGTGGACCGTCAAGCTATGGCTTCGCA
Source organism: Hyles euphorbiae (assembly GCA_023078785.2). NCBI lineage: Eukaryota > Metazoa > Arthropoda > Insecta > Lepidoptera > Sphingidae > Hyles > Hyles euphorbiae. The sequence goes on along the minus strand of CM041039.1, from coordinate 11,182,309 downwards.
AGCCAGCACGCGTGGTTCTGGTTAGGAATGGAGAGGAGGGAAGCAAGTTGAACAATTCTTCAGAGCACTCACCGTGATACAGGCGGTAGAACACGCCTAGAGAGGCGACATCTCTCCGGAGTTGTAGCGACTCCAAGTTGCTCGTAACGTCTGCATCATTCACAATGCGGATGGCCCGCCGCTGCAATCCATCCAAGGCATCGAGCAGGTACTGGGCGGATCCATCCCAGAGGTGCGAGCAGTACTCCATACCCGGCCGGACTTGCGCTTTATATAAGCGACAAAGCTGACCGGGCGTGAAAAACCGACGCACCCTGTTCAGGAGTCCAACCCTGCGTGATGTGGCAGATATTACGCCCTCGATGTGATTCCTTGGATTGAGATCACAGCGGATATCCACACCAACGATACTCAGGTCATTCCGCACTGAGAGGGTAGTACCCTGAAGAATGGGGAGGGGAGAGAACGGGGATTTTTTGCACGTGAACGCACACACCTGGGTTTTCTCGGCATTGAACTCAACCATATTCCTGGAACCCCATGTAGAAATGAGATCCAAGGTCCGGTTGAGTTCAATGACAAGATCTGAAATGCATCGCCAAGCGACTTCCTATAACCTTCACTCGGTCGTCTGTCTACCTCGTCTGTCGATGAATATCGGTCAGTGTAATTTTGTCGGCCTGCCAAACATAAACTGTTAGTGGTATTGGGTCCATTCCCAGGAAGTGAGTTCACTTCATGTCATTTCTGAATATAATTCGTGATTAACCGTGCATAAGTTTTGAGCTTATTATTAGACTAGCGGCTCGACCCAGCTTTGCCCGGGTACAAATAGATTTCTGTACAATAATATGTACGTATTATACATATAAACCTTCCTCTCGAATCACTCTATCTATTGAAAAAAACCGCATCAAAATTCTTTGCATAGTTTTAAAGATTTAAGCATACAAAGGGACATAGGGACATAGGAACAAAGAAAGCGACTTTGTTTTATACTATGTAGTGATATAGGACTAATTGTTATCTCATCACGAAAATATTTGTTTTATTTATTTAGCTTCATATACAAAGCGGACTTAATGCCAGTAGTATTATCTCCCATTCGACCTTTAGGTGATGCAGAGATGCGGTAAAGTAGGTGTACAAATACATAATTAAAAAAAAAAAACGCGTTGCACTCCGGGAGTGCCGGCAGAAGTGAAAACTTGATTATTAACGTTGAGCATGTTTGATATTTTGGAATGGTTAGGGAATAATTTTGCACCAATTGCTTTATCAGTATAAAAGTACTATCATTTATGTGGTAGAATACAATATTCATTTATTGCGCTATCGTACACAAACATGACAATTTATATTACATAAAAAATTTAACACTTTAAAACTATTACAATTATTTTACATTAAAAAGTTTATCTCTCCGAAAAATCAACTTTCATCCATAATTTCAACGACTTTTTCACCATCATCATTACCAGAACTATCATCGCCAATCTCTAAAACTGTAACGATAGGTTTATGGTAGCTGAAGTAAGAAACGAACAGTTTTGATTCGAACCTATTTAAATGTCTAATAAAGACCGCATCAATAGTAGTTTTGTATTTCGTTGTGCTAAGATTGCGATCATTCGACATAGTTAAACCAAATTCATTATTTAAAAATTCAATTAATAGTTGATTTTTATCGTCTGCGAAGTTTATGTTGAAATCTCCACTCAAAATCATTGGCAATTCATCAAAGCTTGATAAACTGACAGCTAACTGACAGCTGTCTACTCTCCATCCGTCTTACGCTTTTCGTCTTACGATCAGGTCACGTGTCCTGACGCGAGTTTAAGATTTTATACCCATTACAGAAAAAGTGCTCAACGCCGCTAAAGAAGTTTTCACTTCAAAAACAAAAAACTAGATAATTAAATAATTATATTATATACAGGGTACCTCAAGACTGCTACCGAAAACGAAGCCGGGTGGTAGTTTTAGTGACTACAAAAACATTGCAACTAAAAATTTCGCAAAGAAACGCGACAATTATTTTTTATGAGTTTTTAAATATCGTCATTTTTGGGTGGTAAATCCATAGTTTTTGGTAAAATAATAGTTTAAACTCTTTTATACCTTAGATTATTTATAAATAAAAGGGTATATACTATTATTTTAGGAAAAAATGTATTTACCACCCAAATATGGTCATAGGAAAAAAAATAACAAAAAAAAAATTGTCGCTTTTTTTTTGCAACTTTTTCTGTTGCATTGTGTCTGAAGTCGATTAAACTACCACCCGGCTTCGTTTTCGGTAGCAGTCTTGATATACCCTGTATATATATATAATTCAAATAACATAAATAAATAATAAATAATATTTGACGATGATCCAAGCATCTCCAATCTCGAAGCAGTTTTGGTAAACAAGTTTACTTAGTAGTAAGTTTTGAAACGGTCATATCAACCAGCCTAATTCCTTTCTAGTTTAATTATAGAGCTCTTCTGTTATTTATCCAAGTATATTATCTTCATTATACGCCTGACTTGCCTAGTAAATTACATTTACGAGGGACTTTATGACTCCGACTCATAATGTCATCGTTACTGAACTATTTACAAACGTAACCTATTCGACTTGATGTCGAGCGTGAAATTGTTGCAAGGAATACAAATTGTAAACCTTTATTTAGAATAGATCGCATGTCTCTTGAAGGTTCCCGGCGTTCGTGCCAAGTCGTGATGATAGCTGTAATATTAATAGGATACCTGCTTGCAATGGTTGTTATTGAAAATAATTTCTAAGTTTATTTACATTGCAAATGCATTATTACTTATGCTCACGCCTACAAGCAAACGAGTTCTTAGTGACATCACTATTCAGCCGATCTTCTTCCATGCTAAAATGCGGTAAGGGTAATTATATATATTTTGCACTAATTCCTTCTTGGTAGGCAGCGATTCTTCTAGCATTATCTAAATCTAGAAGTGAAGTTATACGACAGCCTCCATTGCGCAGTTGGTTAGACGCCGCCTATGAATCGAGAGGCCGCGGGTTCGATCCCTGCACCGAGAGAAATGTTTGTGCAGCCAACATTTTTTTTTTCTGGTCTGGGTGTTTGTGAGACTGAAAAGTCTCTCGTAGTTCCTGATACCCACGACACAAGACTCGATCTTAGTGTAGGATGAGGACTATGTATGTGACTGTAGGATGTTATTTATTTATTTATTAATTACTATGCTATTAAATGAGCAGTTAGCTCGTTTGCTTTCGCTGATGTTTTTACGTGATGAGGAAGTATTTAGCAATAATCTATAAAAGGTTAAAGTTACCATCGCTATAGATAACTTAAATGCAAAACACCATAGACCTGCGAAACGTCACACGCTTGTATCTAAAACAGTATGCCTTGGTTAATTGTTTGCGACGCAGACTTCAAATCGTTCTGGATACTTAACATTTAACCAATGACATTTGAACGCTTGTAATACCGCCACCGGCCTATTTATACAACGCCAAAATAACTGACACGATTCCAAATTACGTTATTATTGTTTTTGCTGACGTGAAATTAGATACGTGGGTTTGTGTTAGAAAAATAAAGTTTTGTAAGATGAGCAGAACTGGTTACGTCACACTAATACTATTGATTTTAATTTGTATGTGATTGGCAGATGGCCGAGGCAAAATAAATATAGAGAATAAACACACGTCCAAACGAACAAACCTGGTGAAAAAGACTGAATGGCTTTTTGAAGGCAAACAGAAAGTCCAGAAAATCACGAAAGGAATAAATAATTCATATCGGCTTTTTGTACGACATAGAAACAAAGCCCGAGTAAGCCAGCCTATTTGTGGTTTAACTGAAACTACCTACAACGTGGCTTTAGCAGTAAAAGCCGCCCTTATCGCGCACTTGGAGCGATAAGATATTAGTTACCAAAAAACTCATAAATAATAAGATTTACTAGTAGTTTTACTCAAGAATTCTAGAAACGTACTGTAGTGTAAAGTACTCACAAATTAGCCTAAATAAAGAAATAAACTAGTAATGATTACGCAACAGCCCAATTAACTACAGTAAAATTTATGTTTTCTCGTGTTGTACCAACCAGACTACTAATTAGGTGTATACGGATACTAACCATAAATAACAAATGGAATATTCCAATCACGAATTCACGTAACCAACGAACTGCATTTAACATTTCGAGTAATAGATTTAGACACGTCAGGCATTTTTCAATCAGTTTAAATGTAAAAGGCTTGATTTACGATGTCTTGTATCCGGCTTATTGGTACCCTATGTCAACTTATTACTGTATTTGAGGATATTAAAAAGCCAAGAATTAGAACGTAATTCTGACGGCCTTCTTCATACAGTTTATGAACCTATTTTACCTATCGAATATTTTGTCTTCTTCGCTCAAACTAGATTCAAAATTCGTTCGAAAGGGACAAAACATTCCAGAAACTGTCGATGAATTACGCCGTAGTGTTTTTAAGGAGTTCCTTTGTCACAGCTTATAATTTTCGAAGCGATTATATTTAAGTTGCGTTCCAGTATTTGGGCGTTAAACTTACTTGACGAATTAAAAAAGGTGATTCATTACTACTCATATATTTTGAAGTAACAATGCGACATGGTGGTTGCTTTTTCGATTCTAGCAGATACATCTCCAACATTTGAAGATACCTGTATAATAATAGCTAATAATTCGCTTCTTTCAATGAAGATAGTAAACTGCATCTCTTAGAATTTTCTCATAGAATTTATATCGCAATGTGACTAATAACATCAATATGAATCAACGAGCAAAATGGAATAAAGTGTTTTTTATTTCTATTACTAATTATCTCATAAAGGCTAGAGTGCCCACTCGAAACGTTTTCTTAACTCTTTAACACCAAGACGGCCAATCAATCCAATCAAATATTGGTTTAAAAACATTTTCGATAATTACTTTCAACATTTCAAAACAGCACCAATATTTGTTTAACAGAATAAAGTAATGATTATTGCATTTCAAATCAACGCTTCATTGATCGATAAAACGTCTTCATTTTATATTCGGTGATTCGTTTAGAATTTCTAAAATTTACATTTTATGTATGTGTAATAAGAACAAATAGATTGGGACAGCGATAAAGACAGTTTTGTTTGATTTATCGATACTTAACTTATGTAATGGATATTATCGATTCATCGATAATGATATAGACGACCCTAAATAAATAAAGACGCGATAAAAATCACTGAATCTAACAGATTGGAGCGTGGGCGTTGTTTGTAATGTAAATAAGCTTTTGTACTTTATTTTTATGTTGGTCGTAAAGTTTGGCCAGTGTTTGATGTTAAATGGCTTTAGAGTATTGGGACACTCTTTGTTCATATTATGTGGTCCTGACGATTCAAATCAATATGATGAAAACATAAATATGTATTTTTTTAATCATACAGAATTTGTTAAAACCGTAGCTTTTATTTAAGGAAGTAAAATAGTAACAGTCGTAGAAGACATATCTAGCATTCATTCCTTCTATGTATATAGATCACAGAAGCATCTTACCAGGATCTTTTGAGGCATCTTAGCAGGCGGGCATAAATGTATTTATTGGCATGGGACTGCCGTCTGATGCCAATTGATACTCTGCCTGGACGGCATTTGCGCTTACCATTGGGTGCAATATGGTCACAATGCCGGGCCAGAATAAAAAAAAAACTCAAAAAATACACATTGTAACCAGAGTAACTACTGGACATATTGAGACTTAAAATCTTATGTCTCAGGATGGCGAGCGAAGTGGAATGTCAAGCATTGCTTTGTAATTCAAGGTGTTGTTTGGCTCTGCTATTGTTCATGAGCGGTCATTTCGTTTACAATCAGTCAAACGGCATGCTCGTCTCGCCATTCATAGCAATAAAAAAAACACTGATCCAGCAATTTTATGACTTTCCAAAAGAGAATTTGATCGCTTTTGATCACTTGAACAATTTGTTGCTCAACTGTAACAAAAAAGCGCTATTTTAGATAGTGATTACTTAAAAAGCCAACAAACTGGCGATTTAAGCTAAAATCTACAGAAACATTTGTTTCAACAATTTACTGCATTTATTAAAATACTGGAGTCAATTTGTGCGAGTCATAAAATTGTGAAATTATCGAAGTTGCCGACAAGCATAAAATAGATGCACACTTTAATAAACTGAATCAGTTTGCTAATTGGACGTCTGTTTTGTCGAGGTATTGCTAGAATTGTCATCCAATAATTTAATTTCGCTGCACGGCTCCAAATTCAATCAATTAATTAGAAAATACATGCATTTTGAATAAGTTTATTGCGTGTAATATTGTGTGGTGTATTATGAAAGTTCACCGTGAAGTTAATTTGGTTGTGTTAATATTGAATACCGACACGCCCGTAAAACAAGGTAGTATGTGATCAAAAGACGAAACCACTTTTTTTGTATATTATTCTTTAGAAAACAATTCTTTATCAGTACAGCTTGAAAAAATAAAATTATTATGAATACTTTCGGAGATATTCAATCGGACAAAGTTGTATCTCAATATTATTCCAACGTACAATGTCATTATAGCACGTACATTCTTGTCGCCTACCAGACGAAAACGTGTTTGGATCGGTAAGCTTCTGCGTATCCTCAGTTGTAGCGTTGTCTGATGGATTACGCATGTACAATGTTCACATGACTCCAATTTTATTTTAGTTATAAAAAATGTTATTTTTAGGTTTTATAGTCAATAATATAATAAATGTATAAAACTAGGACGTATGTTATGAATCAACATTATTCTACGGAATTCTTAAAAATATATTTATCTCAATACTTTATTTTATATTCCACACTGTTAATTATATCTTATGTATTTATAACATTTAAATTATTTATTAAGTTTTTTAAAAAACTGTGTCGTATATAAGTTATGCCACGTTTTTGTTTGAAATTTCTGTAAATCATTTAGATCATATGTACACATACGACGTCTTACTTCGGGTATTCGTTGTATTTTTTTAGTCGTATCATAGTTTACTTCGTTGTTGTGTGAAGCAAACTAAAATAATACTTTGTTCCGCATTTATAAATGCTTTTTACTTTATTTATATTACACTTACTGTTTATAAAATACTGCAGTTTTTTAGTTCATGGAATTAACTCATACTTTTGATTAAATGTTAATTTCTTATGATGCAGAGTTTGATGTTGGTGGTGTGTTGTGGTTTGATACATCACCTCTACCACCAGCTGTAGAAAATTTTTTATTCAGCTAGCAGGTGTCTGGTATGATGTTATTGGCGATTACAATATAGAAAACTGTGAATATAATGAGAGAAAATATTATATTCATCAGTTATCTGTACCAAATCCATTTATATGAATAAGAAAATCCATAGAATATGATGATCCCAACTTTAAAAATGTACTGCTTTTTGTTATACAAAAAAAATTAAATATAGCATCTATATACAGATAATCACTATTAAATATTGCAACACCAAAGCCTTTTCGAATTACTAATCACGGCCACTGGAATGTTTTATTTTGTGCATTGCTCAAGAGCGGTCGGTTTAGCTTAATGCTAACTTCATAGGCAATATAAATATTGTTTTTTTATAGTTTACCCGAATTAAACGGTAATCTGTTCTACTCCTCAACATGGAAAGAACGCAAAATATGTAAAGATACATGTTTAGAAATGAGAAGGATATGTTTGTTAAATCTGGTTAAGAATCATGTTTTAAAGAAACGAAACGTTATACATTAAGAAGATATGACTGAGCCTTGCAAAAATAATTATAAATATGGATATGAAATTTCTTATAAACAATGATTGAATTATTTTATAGTATAGTCATTGATATTGGAACCTAGGCCTTAACGAAAAGCAGTAGGCGTTTGTTATAAAATATACACTTAAGCTAAAAGAGTTTCCGATACCTTAATTAGGATCATCCGAATAGGCGCAAATTTAGCTACTGTTTATATTGTTTTCTTCTTTTCATGTTATAATGATACAACAACTTTGCGCTAATCTTTTTTTTAATTAGCTATGTATGCTGTTAAGCAGCTGTGTACTAGATTTATTGTCCTAAAACCCAAAAAGTGCTTTATAAAAAACTGATTTATCGTGGGGGACAAAATCGATACAGAATTGCTTATTATTTTGTACATTTATGCTGCTAAAAAGTTTAATTTGATTATTTTTCAAAGATTTCTCGTAAAACAATCAATTAGAATTCTAATATGGGCCAAAACAAATTCGAATCTATATTTGGTACAAAATATGCACCACAGGTCTCTTTTGATGTTTAATCTAAAATTTAAAATATGCTTGTCTTGAAAAATATCAGTAACGAAAAAAATATCATGTAACAAAATAAAAGATGTGTATAATATTGATAAAAATGATCCTAGTAAATAATTTATAAATATATTCTAAATAAAACTACCGTTACCTATAGTTGCCTGATTGTTGTCCACATCTTTACAATTTCATCTTTGCACGTTTGAAATAATACATATATATAACTCTTGACAAACGATTTCGAAGCTTATAATAATGAGGTATAAATAATGATATATTTATTTTGTGTATTGTGACCTCTATTATTTCTGAGCACTTATTCTTCAAATGTTGCATTAATGTTCCCTTTTAAATTTGATGGGTAAAAATATTTATTAAGAAATTAATTTTATATTCTTGTATATGATTTTATATAATATTAACATTTACATTACACTATGAATATGTATCTTTTTTATAATTATGATAAATTATTAGTTTGAAGATCATAAGTTAATAAAGCTTTATGATCGTTATGCTAAATACAACGGGTTGAGAAATATTTATCTATGCTGTACTATTTAGTTTTAAATGGTAGTCTTAAAGATAATTGCAGTTTCGTTTTGATAATTTGATACCAAAAAAATAACTTAAGTACTGAAAAATGTAATAAATATACAGCTATAACAATAATTACAATATATGATTTAATATCTAACGTTAAATATATATATATATTAAAATAAAAGATTTTAATTTATTTTTCAGTTCAAAAACTGAGTATTTGTGCTCAAAACAAAAACATACATCATCATTTTTCGTTCACCATTCCCTACAAAAAAGTCGGTAGTGCACATAGGTAACCCTAATTTTCATAGAATATTGCCGTAAGATAACAACTAGCGTTCTCATTTACGTAGTACAACGTGGAATGTTCTCATAAAACACCTATTTTTTAAAATAATTGATAAATTTTCTTCATATTTATTTATAAAAAGGCTTGACATTGGAGTATAAACTTTTGGTAAGTTATATTTAACCGCAATAACTAGGAATAAAATAATTCAATAAAAAGTTTTTCTAAAACTTCAAACAGCTCTCCTGTAAAGTAGAGATTTTGCAAATCCGACTTTGTTCTACGACAGTGTCGATACTTGTGTGGCTTTGTGGATGTGAACGTTCGTATGTTGCCCTTCCTGATTTATGACCACAGGTACTAAGGAAGGGTCTATCTTTATTTTTATTATAAATTGCAAAATATATTTCTGGAACCTAAAACTTTGCTTTAAGTGTGATTTATTAGCCCGATTATCGATGAAATTAGCAGACAAAAACACAATCATAAAATTATGAACTCAGACACGTGAAATAAGGTTTTTCTTTGTGTTAATACACTTCTGTCCAAATGTATAACCACTCCTTTCGGTTGTAAAATATGTGACCACAGATTCGATTCCCGTGCAGAAATTTGTGAGTGGCTAAGAAAAATGTTAGGTACGCTAATTATAGCCGCTGACAGCCTACTATTATTTGGTCAACTCTAAGAAAATATACAACTTCATTCGTAAAATGTGTTTAAGTTTGGAAATTAATTCGCACTATTTAATTTAAAGTATGCTCCTTAAACCGTTTCTACCTACATTCAAATAAACACTTAAAATGCGAATATTTTGCGATTTAACAGACATTTAAAAAAAATTATGAAAATGGAAAAGAAAACGATCGTGGAAATGGCTCAATCCTAAATATAATGTCGAATTTTCTACAACACTTACGCATGTCAACCATATCACATTCATAATGTCTCGGGCATAAAGACTCGCGTATAAAAGTCTCACGCTTAAACACTCGCGCATAAAAAATCTCACGCAGAATTACGCAGTACATTTACCGCTAAGTCGAATATAGGAACGTGCCGCGTTTATTCAAACATTTCCTATAATATGGTCAATAACGTCTCATTATATTCCATAACAGCACCTTACGACATATTATTATCCTGAAAAGAATTGGTGAAATCCGGCAGCTGTCATAATAAATTTGAAATACTTAAGGGCTCACCACACGCGATGAGCGGGCTCTTGGTTTCCGGCGGTGGCGAATTGACGTGTAAAACTGCCGAAACGTGTTATGACTTCGTAATCATGTAAGTGACTTTGATAGCTATCTATTATGTAGCGATTACAAATTGTCCATATATTTATAAGACGTGACTAAGAATATGCGTGATTATATTTTTTATTCTAACACTGGTTGGTATTTTAGGTACCATTTATATTCTATCATCAATAGTCAGGCGATCACATCCAAAAAATTTTTAAATAATGCATACGTTATTCAGAAACAGTAATAAATATTAGACATTATATTGTATACGTGATATAACAAAACTACTACCGAAAACAAAGCCGGTGGTAATTTTAGTGACTACAAAAAGCAAATAAAAAAATTGCAAAATAAATGCGACAATTATTCTCTTTCATGTTTTAAACATCTTCAGTATAATACAGTATTCAGCTGGTAAATATGTAGTTTTTATACAACTCCTTGAGTGTCAAAGCGTCTTTAAAAACAGAAGACTATACTGAAGTACTGAAGGCTGTAAATACGAAGATATTTAAAACATCAAAGAGTTTTACGCGTTATTCTGCGAAAATTATATTTACTTTGTATCTAAAGTCTTTAAACTAGCACCCGTCTTCGTCTTCGGTAGCAGTCTTGATACACCCTGTATATCACAACTATTTTCTTGAAGTCTGTCGGAAATGCTAATATCAAAACTAAGTAAACTGTTGAAATATTTATGATTAAATAATTCCTAGAATGCAACACAGGCTCATCCTGTTCCAAAGCGAACTAAGAATAGACTACATAAACCAGTTTCCTTGCATTGTTAATCTGCAATACTTCGAATATACAAAACCTAGTTCCAGATACTCTACTTATCTTCCGATACATGTTAATATAAGCTTGATTCAATGAGTCATAGGATGCGATGAATGTAATAATTTCTTCGTGGTTATAATTCTATAGTTTTTTTAGATACGTAGAAAAGTAGCGAGCACTTTTTTTTAGACTGGCCCGGCATAATGGTAAGCGCAAATACTTGAGAAGTTTTATTTAAATGGGATAACTGCTTAAATAAACTTTTATAATATTTATATGTAATCGGACAAAATGGCGGTCTATAGTATCTGCCTACACCTATGGGATACAGGCATGATGGTTAGTATGTATGAAGTTTTTTATATATTTTATTGTATTGGTTATAGCTTGCGAGCCTTAACACGGAATAATGTGAAAAATCCCTTTTGTTTATATTGCAAGGAATGGAGAAACGAGCACGCTATTCAAAGCAATGCCTGGCATTCCATTGCACTCGCCATCCTGGGAAATACGATGTTAAGTCTTAATATGCCAATTATTTACTCTGGCTACAGTGTACTTCAAACCGGAACACAACAGGACTCTTATTTTTTGGTAGGAGAAATATACATTACTGTGGTACCAACCAGGGAGGCCTGTCACATATTATGAGTAGATCTAACACCAGTAAACTGTGATGTTTCTGACAGTAAAGAGAAGTTTGGTTAGGCCCTGACAAATATCATCATTTTAAAAATGTCAGACTGATCTGAAAATATCCTTGATGTGAATTTCCATCGGGACTATCTCTAGTTTAACGATAAATTACATTTAAATAATCTTAAACATTCACATACAAGCAATGCAATAAACCCAATATGGTGCGAGAACATTGGCAATGGGCGAACGAACTCTCGACCTCTTCTCGCGATATAAACGGCTAATTATAAATCTTCAATAACCTACACAATTCACTGCCAGTAAACATAGGCTTGACGATGTTTTATAATGAAGAAGTATAATTTATATTAAATAAATAATTTTATGATTGGAATGATGTATGCTCCAATTTTATCTTCAATGCCTAAGCGAATCTTTGAATAAATACAAACAAAAACGATACATAATTTAAATAATCTTTTGATGATGCATAGTAAATAAATACGGGGTTCAAATTTTAATTTAAAAGCAATTTGAGCAAGTCTTTTCTTTTTGGATTGAAATAATTTTACAAATATGCATAATTTGTTTGTGTTTTTCACATTTAATAAGAGTTTGAAGTTTGTTGAAATGTTTAGTCAATTTATAAAGATAACGATGGAATGTAAAATTGAGTAATGTAACATGCATATCAGGGATGTAAATTAACTTGTTATTTATTAGTGAAGAGAACGATTTAAATTCTTAATTACAAGACAGTGTCAATAAGAGAATCAACCTTATAAATATATTACTTTCCTCCTGTAAATATAGTATAAGAACATATAATCAATAAATAGTGGTATCTCTCTCATGTGTGACAGGCCGCTTTGGTAGGTAGATACCACCGCAATGTCTATTTCTCAATTCTCTTAATACAGCAGTGTAACTCCACTATTATGTGCTGGTTAAAAGGACATTGTATTCAAAGTTGCTACTGAATATATTGATCCCATCAAAAACATCCTGTAAAAAAATTCCAAGTCTCACAGCTTAGTTTTTCTACCGCAATAAGTTGTGAGATCCATGTAATACCAAGTCGATTAATTATTTAGTCCTTGCTTAAGGGACCTTATGTATAAAGTTATTATCATATCAATAGTAACAATTCTTTACGTTTTAAATAAATAGATCGACTTGGCCATCGCATGAAAACATAATGTATCGTACAATTTATACATAATGCTTCTGGACTTGGAATTTTTTTACAGGATGTTTTTGATGGGATCTCACGTCTTTTTGTAGAGTCCTACTTTTTTCCCTTTCGGTACTTCTTATTTCTAGAATATATATAACAATTTTTCTTAAAGCCTCTGTCTTATGGTTTTTCTTATTTTTGTAGGTATCAATTTATCACAAATATAGCGGATTTGATTATTAATGTTCTTTCTTTCATAGTAATTGATATTTTCGAGCTATTTAGTATATTTATTTGCAAGTTTTTCTTCGTCATGTTTTTCTAGAGGAATGTTGTACAGTTTCATGGGCTGAATAGACCCTTTTCCTCTCTATACCCCCCTCCTGTTATGCCTCACATATATAAATACCTATCTACAACTATTATTCCAATAAATACGGGTCCAACGAATCATTAACATCAAATGTAACTTTGTAATCCTATACATTTATATGGGATTAGAAAGTTATTCACGCAGTTGGTGTATCTAGAAAACTAGACAGAAATTATGAAATGTTAAAATTTTTCCTTAATTACGACACTAAATACTAATTATATTCTAAATTTGAAGGTTCTATGTCTGCTAGAAGTGCCTTAGACTTTTGATGATCGGTCAGTCAGTCAGTCAGTGAGTGACAAAATTACGAAAGTTTGACAAGTTATAATTCTTAAACTACTGGTTCAAATTGAATGAAATTTTAAATATACCGTGTTTACACAATGCCTAGTTAGTAACTGAAAATTCAAGCTTCTTGCTTTAACCGCAACGAAGTTATAGGGGGTTGACAATGGTCTGAATTACTTCGAGAAAAGGATGGTACAACTGTGCCGCTTTTTAGCTTGACTTGGAGGGGGCACTACCGTGCCCGTGATACTTAACATCTTATATCTCATGATGGCGAGCGCAATAAAATGCCGAAGCATGACCCTGTACTTCATGGTATTTTTTGGTTTTGCTTCTGTCCATGGTCGGTCGTATCACTTACCATTAGGCGAATGCCATGCTCTTCACACCATTCATTTTTATAAAAAATATATAAAGAGTTGTATGGAAAGAGGCTGAAAATAAAAATCCATAGTACCCATTTATGGGGCCTAATAAATAAGTCCATATATTACGTATGTAAAAAATGAATTAGCTTCAGGTAGTAAATAAAATGTCGAAACCATTTATAAATCTTAATACCCGTAAGATCAGTAAGTAGTGATGAATAAAATATTTTGACACCGAATCGAATCGGTAGTGGGAAGTCAATTTATTAACTGATAATGTGGAAAAATATGCAATCTTAACATACGCCCACACGCCGATTTGGTCAGCTTAAATTATGGACGATGTGATGGCGTCAGAACTAATGGGCGATGAAAGATTACAATCGCAGATATAATATGGCTCGATAGTAAAGTAAACGTACATTAAATTTATACCGTTTTGAAAGACATAGTTCCAAAAATAGAACTAGGAAAAGGTTGTTTTAAACAAACTGGTATAAAAATGTCGGTTATTGAGAGGAAATGATTAATAGCCTACATATTATATACCCAGAATGTCTGTCTATGGCTGGACGTAGGCCTCCCCAAATTAACGCCAACAATGCCGATCTTTATGAGCCGTCACCCATCCGTCATCCGCCCTTTTCAAATCTTCCCGCCGCAGTAGGCGTCCTATCAAAGCGCGGTCTCCACTCTAACACTTATTTTATATCAACCACAAGCATTCAATAAAGATAAAGGTAAATACACTCAACAGTCACATACATAGTCCTGGCAACATACTAAGATCGAGGCTTGTGTTGTGGTCTTCGATCAAATATACACTAGATACACAGTAGTAAATGTTCTGTTAAAAAGTGGCACCGATGCATTGACACAAAAAAAGTATACAAAAAGATCACACATTCCAAATAATATATTAACACAAATACCACCTTATTCCTGGAGCTTAAAGTAGCTTTTCACGTAATATTGTCTAAAGTTCTGCGACGTTTTAGAAGCAACGGTCGGTGCGTGACTGAAGGCAAAAGAGTGCTTAAAGCACTATTTTTTGGTGCCATTTTCTAAGCGCTCATGTTGTATCTTGTGTATATTTGATCGAAGGTTGTGGTAATCAGACACTACGAGAGACTTTTCGATCTGACAAACACCCAGACCCGAAAAAAAATCTTGTGTTTTACGCAAACGTTTGTCTCGGTACGGGGAACCCACGGCCTATTGTTATACGGCCAGTGTCTGACCAACTGCGCCACGGAGGTTGTCAAGAAAGAAATTCGTAGATATAAATAAATAACACCCAACAGTCACATACATAGTCCTGACCCCACACTAAGATCGAGTCTTGTGTCGTGGGTATCAGGACCTACGGGAGACTTTTCGGTCTCACAAACACCCAGACCCGGAAGAAATATTTGTGGGCCGCACAAACATTTCTCTCGGTGCGGGGATCGAACCCGCGGCCTCTCGTTTCACAGGCGGCGTCTGACCAACTGCGCCACGGAGGCTGTCAAGAAAGAAATTCGTAGATATGTTGCCACATTACCATGCATGCGTAAATAAAAATAATGAATATTGGATCCATAATATTCATAGACGTCCATAGTCTCTCCTTTATGACCGTAATGTGGGAAATAAATAATAAAACTGATTTAAAAATCGATATGTTTATGACAAGAAATTCGTAATGGTAATCTTGACAAAACGAAAAACTTATTATCTTTGTATTTTAAATTATATCTTATATTATGTACATAATTTAATAAGAATTTTCAATTGAGTAGAATTGTCTGAATTAGGGTTCCGTTTTGGTTGTCAATAAAGACAAATTCTAAGTTTTCTTTTTTTTTTATATCCACTATATTGAATAATGTTATAAGTAATAAATTTTATAATTACATCAAACTACAATAAATATATAAATTTGAAAAACGTATAAGCGCTAAAATTGGCATTCTCGTCGCTAACAGCTATATTTCTGTTATTAGAATAAATAAATAAATAACACCCAACAGTCACATACATAGTCCTGACCCCACACTAAGATCGAGTCTTGTGTCGTGCGTATCAGGAACTACGAGAGACTTTTCGGTCTCACAAACACCCAGACCCGGAAGAAATATTTGTGGGCCACACAAACATTTCTCTCGGTGCGGGGATCGAACCCGCGGCCTCTCGTTTCACAGGCGGCGTCTAACCAACTGCGCCACGGAGGCTGTCAAATATTATTTTAAAACATATCAAACTTATTACTTCTACAGCTCGAAATCAGGACGTTATGCCCGAAATGGCAATAGGCTCGCCCCCTATCATATCATGTGACGGAATATAAAGCAAAACGTGAAAGTTCTATACCACTTCTGTGTAACCCTTTTGAAAAAAGCGCGTAAGTTTATGTACGCAATTTTATTTTATAAACAAACCAAATATTTATGTGGGAATAGTTCCGTCTCGGGTCAGATGAAACTAGAATGGTCTTGGTAATCTTAAATATATTTCATTTTAATTAAAATATGTTTTACTCCTTTCGTCTTTCATCCTTTACGTCTTCCGTCTTCTTCCAGACTGTTCTCCTCTATATTACGTCCTTACATACTTCAAAATCTTAATCATTCATCCTCTTACTTGTTCCATCTTAAATACTTTCAGTAGTCATATCTTTAACACAAACCACGTCCCATATCAGTCATTCGTTTTACGTTTCATTCTACTCATCTTTCATCATAACATTCAAATCCTACATCGGATACAATCCTACAATCTATAAATATGATATAACAGGAGGGTATAGACAGGGAAAGGGTGTATTCAGCCCATGAAACTGTACAACATTCCTCTAGAAAAACATGACGAAGAAAAACTTTCAAAGAAATAGACTAAATAGCTCGAAAATATCAATTACCATGAAATAAAGACCACTAATAATCAAATCCGCTATATTTATGATAATTTGATACCTATAAAAATAATAAAAAAACATAAGAACGAACAACCATAAAACACAAATTTTTGCGGTAGTAAAACTGAGCTGCGAAACTTGGATTTTTTTTTACAGGATGTTTTTGATGGGATTTATTACTACAGAACCCTAAACTTTCATACAAATGTAAGATAATTCATAAACGATAGTCACTAACGACGTAACAAGTAATAATAAATATCTGCCCACAGCACGCCCACTCGTATTGACATCGGCGGGTTATCACTTTGATTATGAATAAAATATATTATGATTCATGATCTCCAACCTTGTTTCACTTTTACCTTCCTGACATACTTTTTATGAATAATTTAAATTCTAATGTGGTGTGGAGTAAACGATAGTTGTGTTTTACGTTTAGTAAAATTTCTGAGCACAAAATTATAAAAATGCTGTCGGATTGTAGTATAGTTTTTATAAACACCCTATTTATTTTCTTCAATGTGAATTAACAAATATAAATAACAAAGCTTTTTTAAATTCCTCTTCGTTTGAATCTTATGAATGTGGGTATCTTATGTAAATAAAAAAATATATTACATCTGATAATTTTGTAACTTTACGAGTTCAATTGTAGAGGATGCAGTAGGACGTCTATTGACAGAACTATTTTTAGCCCATCATTGTATCGTCTATATTTTTTATAAAAATAGATAAAGGAAATTTCAACGATTAACTCAAACATCCTGTCATATGATATTTATTCTGTGTGAATCACATTTTGTAATAAGCTCGCTTGTCCTCATCTAACAATCCAATGCACCACCTGCTCACACAGATACATAATACTCCCTCATTTCCGTGTGTACAGTTGGTTAAACATCGAGGCTCGTACACGTGACTTGAATACAAAGGTTGTACACTCATTTTATGACTTAGTTATTTGTGAGTCACAAAGAAGATTAGCTTTGCCTATTGCGAAGAGCCTTCCAATAGCATATTACAAACCAGACCCAACCAAATACAGTACCGGCATCTATAAGTTTTTAGAAATACTCGTACTATCGTAGATTATACCACTTCAAATGGTAGAAGAAAGTTAAAAAAAAAAAAAAAAAAACAAATTATCAGTCCAGTGTACTTCCGAAATATAGAAAATAATATTTCTGTGGACCAATAAAAACATTCTCAATTTTGAATAACTATGCTTCGAAACCCGTTATTGAAGAAAAAAAGAATCAGCTTTAGAATTGCCACCATTACTTTCTCAGCCCTACGTATATATATTTTATTATATAGAATTAAGAAATTATTACAGAAAATATTCCATCCCTAAACTGGTGAAGGTCAAATTCATTTATTGCTGCATCGGATAACCCCAAAGTTTTTCCTTTAATTTCAACGTGTTTGAGCGTGTCAGTTGAATCAATTGAAATTAATATTACCTATAGTAAATACTATTGCCCTTTTACGAGTATTGTGGATGAAGGCGTAATATTTAACAAGAACTTAAAGAGAAGATTAAACAAAAACTAAATGGCAATTCATCTAATGCATTTGGAGTGGTCCGTTTATTCGCTTTTGATAGTACTAACAGTGAACTGGCGAAATGTGGGTGTCCCTGGCACCTCTGCCTACCCCTTCTGGGAAAAAGGCGTGAGTTTATGTATGTATGTATATGTAACAATGAACTATGCGAGTCGTGATTGGGCTGAATTATTGTTAATTATTTCAATAAATCTTCTTGTATTCCGAAATATGGAAAATTAGGGGAAAAAAACAGATACTGCTTCAATTGATGAAGTATTATTTTATATTGTGTTGTTCTAGTTTTAAGAATAATGTATTGATAGTCAATCAGAAAACAACGTGGGAGAAACTGCGTACCATAGTGATTTGCAAAAATTTCTGTGGTATGTAAAGTTCGCCAACCCACACTTGTCCAGCGTGGTGACTATATGACATAACCACTCTCAATCGTTCTCGATTTTAGAATAGGCAATGGGACGTAAATGAGCTGCTACAGGATATAAAACCATTGAATTCGATTTTCATTGAAACGCAGAATGTAAACTTTTTACTCATCGTACCGATAGGATCGTATTAAAGCACCTAATATCCATTTTATCAAAATTATTATTTCGTACTTGCATTTTCCCTTAAAGCCATTCTTTAGTACAAGCCGCACGTGTTAGAGGAAGTAAAATACAACGTAATCTGCTTGAAACAAAAGCTTTCATCTACTCAAAGTATGTATTAAACACCGGGATAAAATCTAATGCACTTTACAACTACAATATCCTCAAAGTAGGTAAATCTGTGTACTAAAATTTATCATACAACCAAACTTACATTAAATAACCGAACATGTAGCAAACTTAATTCAAAATTTGGCTATTATTCCAAGCATTTATTTTTAATTCATGGTGTGGCATATTCATCCATGGTTTTTCTACTGTCCATGAGCGGTCGCATCGCTTACCATCAGGTGAATGGCATACTCGCCTTGCCATTCATTGCAATAAAGAAACCACCCATTCATAATAATTCATTTTTATAGGCGTAAATACTTTTCCCGTACGCTCTGTTTAAAATCTTACGGACTAAATGAATCAAGGTCTTTATCAACCAGCTCGATTGATACTCTAGATCCGTGGTTCCTAACCTGGGGGTAATTACCCCGCGGGGGTAAAACTTGTTTTTTGCGGGGGTAACAATGAGCTGGTAAAATCACTCCTAAGTTGTTTTATTTTTAGTTATTATTAATTATTATTTAGTTATTACTAATTATTGGTTATGTGCAATTGTTTTAAGTTGAATAAAGTCTACGTATAAGTATTAACACGTGTTGTTTGAGATCATCCTTGGGAGGAGGGGTAAAATCAGTCACCCTTAGATCATAGGGGTAACGGACTTAAAAAGGTTAGGAACCACGGCTCTAGACGATGTTAGAGCAAAGATAATATTGGGATTCGAAATAAATAAAATAAAACTATCAATTATATGTCTGTGACAAACTGTACATTAAAGAAAAAGCTTTAAAAATATTAAATAGAAACCAGTATTGATTATCAAAACCATTCATTTATATCAACTCTTTATGAATCTAAACTGTAACTAATGAGTGTAACACTCCCTAATCGAAAATAAAGTGTCCATTACGTTCGGCGACGCCCATGGGTTTTAATGCCAAGTCAATTAAACCAGTAGCAGGGTTTATGGTAACAGCCATCCATCATTTATCATTCGATATTGTAAATTGACTCGTTCAAAACAATCTCTTTATGAGTCTCAATTAACTCTCCTTTCTAACATTTCTTGATTATTAATATACTTAAGGAAAGAATTAGGTACTTTATTCCCTGTAATATTTTGATTTTTTTTAGTCCTACTTATAAGTTCACTTGAAGAAAGGAAGCGATTTTTAATTTCCTGTTTTTTATGTTTGATCGATCTGCATAACAATAATAATATGTCTCAGCAATTTGCCGATTTCAATGCTCAGTTATCGATCTTTGTTTAGAAGGATTGGCACGTGTATTGACTGGATAGCATCTAACTATGCCTTGACAACTTGAGCCATAAATCCCGGTTGATGCCATTTTGAAATCGTAGCGCTCAAGCCTCGTTGAAATTCCAGCTAGAGTAATCTGAAAATTATTAGTCTCAAATACATATGTTCAGCTAAAATGCAACTAAGCGTAAGTATCGAATACCTACAACTGTAGATCATAATACGTCGTGTCATAAAATTAATAAATTACTTATTTATTAAACTTCGTGTAAGGTTTTTAGATGACAAACACATTGTTAAATTTGGTTTTAACTTTATTTTATATTCTTTTCCAACACGTTACTACATAATTTACGTTTTGTGTGTATTTTATGACATTAATCTAATTTTCGATAATCTTATCCCATAAATACAGGCGCGACCAGCTACAATGTCATATTAACCTGAATAAAATGATTTATCCGCTACACCCCGCATCGTTTACATTTTATCACAAGTTTTAATGGCCGCTTAAGCTGACAGACGCAACAAAATAAATAAATACCGATGCTTTATTGCGAATTTGTAACTTTAACAGTTGTCAACGATTAATTCTGGCGATCGTGACAAAGTTGTCACTTTATATAAACGACTGTCGACAATTTATCTTTTGGTGACAACGCGACCAATGTACTAGCCAAGTGAGCGTATTAAAACTAAGCCTACAATGTTATATTTACTGGTAAACAAAAAAATACTTAGGAAATTAAACCTTATTCCGTTGTGATAGGATCGAGTTTGTCCATGCAATTAAACACATAGTAAAAACTATAAATCTCAGTGAATGTCTTAAGTGGTGTATTGAAGCTGTGGTGTGCCTTCGCGTACATGAAACAAATATATTTGAGACAGTATCTGGCTTCTTAGCGTTTTGATTTGTTGACGTAATGTATGAGGCTATTTGTTTAGTCTGTCCCTCATTGTAATCTTGATAGATTTAAATTTAATTAGTCATACTTATTCATACGATTTGTTTGATGAGTAATAGCACTGAAATATTAAATTAATTTCAATTTATTAGATTTGTTATTTATTAAGTCTACGTAAAGAAAGTTATTATGACCGCCCATTGATTATATACTATACAAATAAATAATGAACTCACTTCACTTTTCAATTTATTATAATAGCAATATAATGGTCGATACGGTACCGAAAAGTTGTCGAGTGGAGGTCACGCATGGGCAAGCGATATCGGACATCCGCTTTAAAGGTTAACAGACGACCTTGCTAAGTTTGCTGGAATTCGCTGGATGCTGGCCTCTGCCGAAGGGTCACAATAGCAAGCCTTTTGAAGTGTGTGCTTTCTATGGCTGAAGAAAGAGATACATAAAGAGGCAAACTAAGATAATTCTAATCGTGTCGGATAACAACGAGGATAGCTGAACAAAGAGAAAGAATCATTCAATACTTATCATTATAACAGAACGACTATACATACCATTAATGAAAAATAAAAGATAATTAGAATAAAAAATAAAAACCCCATTTACAGTCACACGCTCCAGAAGCCCGACTAATTACATTCAAATTTAGAACGACCGCAGAAAATATTAGTCCGTCACATCTTTATGCCCCGTTCACATAATCGCCCAACATCGGCAACTATAGGCGATGACGGTAATGTGTACGGCTTATTGCCTTTCATTGCCGATATTCGTGTACATCAAGCAGTGTTGCTAACGAAATATTTTTCATTCCCAAATCTGGAGAATGTAGCGGTTCCGCGAAGTATAGTAAATAAAATTATGCTTATGTTAAAATAAGTAACAAATTATTTATAATGTTGACTCGTGTAGTGTTTTTTTTTGTAATGCATTTTTATTGTTAATCTTATATTATTATAATACTAAATAACTCACATTACAGTGTAATGACTCTGATAATTTAACTCGTTATCATAAAATGAACCAATTAAATTATTAAGATATACACCCACAATTTAGGGATTTGTTCCAAAACTTATAACCCTGGTAAAATTTTACAACATTCGTGTTCGGGGTTTTTCGCCAACTGTCGGTAATCAGAGTGAGAGTAAAGTGAGAATACCCATGTTTGCCTGTCATCGTCGACGATCCGCTAGTTATGGATTTCTAGCCACATGCCCCGCGGGTTTGTGACAGTGTATTGCTATAGAAATTTAATTTTTCATTAAAAAAATATCGAGATACAAGTTTCAGTAACAACAGCTAGCATTTTCCGGAGCTATCAGTTACTTCCGTATAATAATTGGTTCAGTTTGATCACAATACGAAATCTATTCCGAAATAAGTATCATAGTTTATAAGTGTTTGTACATGATTTAAACTATATATTTGAATATTATGATTTATATCTGTATGAATATCACTCCGCTTATGCCGATGACGTGCATTGCGTTTACAGAAACCCGGTCTTCTCAAAATATTTGTTCATTTATTGTTATAAGGTCCGCCTACTTCCACTTTAGCTTGCTATTGCGGGTTGATATTTCTACAATATATACTAAAAGAAAATAAATAAAATTATAGATGTACAGAAAATGTTTATTTCAAACAAGAATATACAAAAAATACTTTGAAATAAATAAGTCGAATTATAGGACAGGGCACGCGTGCGTTTCAGCTGTATCTGCACCTAGTTGCCTGCTGCAACTTCTTCGGTTTCATTTTCTTATTATAAAATTCCACACCATTGTTCAATTCTCACTACATGCAATATAGTGTACGTAAAAAGCACAATTACTAATTGAAATAATTCTAAATAAACTGTTTGTACATTATTATTTAATTACACCCCATACTAAATAAAATAATCATAATTTTCGTATATTTTTATATTTTTGACAAAGATGACACAATTGACATCTGTGGACGTCTGTGGATATATACGACCAAAAACCTTCATCGTCCATTACCAATTCAAGTTTTTAATCCAATTAATATGTCTGTTATTAATAACTTCGTTTTTTTATGAAATTCTACTACGAGTTTTATGAGTACCTGATTTAAAAAAACACTAGGCATTGCGGGCTTTGCGATTAGTTAAATGATTGACTTCCAAAATGAAAAATAAATGTCGTTGAATCATATGCCAGCCTACGTGGCGAAGTTGGTTAGACGTCGGCTGTGAACTGAGAGGTCGCGGGTTCGATCCCCGCCCCGCTAGAAATGTTTGTTCTACCCACAAATACTCCTTTCGGGTCTGGGTATTGTGAGACTGAAAAGACCCACGACACAAGACTCGATCTTAGTGTGGGGTCAGGTCTATGTACGTGACTGTTGGGTGTTATTTATTATTTTCATTATATTTATGACATCTCATCTCAAAACCAGCATTCTACCATAGCCAATTCACCCATTGATTTGAACCAGGTATTAGTGGTACTTGTTATAATTCAGAGCTATGTGATGAATAAGGGTTCATCCACCAGAGTTATTTGGTTTATAATTTTACGACCAGCCAATTCTATCAATCCAATTAATTCTATGTCTCTGCTCGTGCTGCTCTGATTCTGTTCATCTTATTATGTCTACTTAATATTATAAATTCAAACGAAACTCTTTGTCTGTCGTCTGTCTGTTTTTATTAATGGAAAATGAGAAAACAAATCACCTGATGGTAAGTAATCACTACCGCCCATGAACATCCATAACGTTCGGATCAAAGATGTATTGCGTGTCCATGAAATGGCAGAGGAGTGGA
Source organism: Hyles euphorbiae (assembly GCA_023078785.2). NCBI lineage: Eukaryota > Metazoa > Arthropoda > Insecta > Lepidoptera > Sphingidae > Hyles > Hyles euphorbiae. The sequence continues at coordinate 11,158,129 of CM041039.1, read as the reverse complement.
AAGGAGAAAGGATGGGAAGAAGAAAGGAGCATTGGGCATCCAGCAATCTCACTTACCGAATGCAATGGAAAAGCTGTTACTTCACGTTGATCATTCATGCTGAGCAATAACTGACAACAGCGTGGCTCTAACACTTCTGTTTGTTTGACAGTCTAGTGCCTGTTAACCTTTTACGCCTACACCACTGAACCAATTGCCTTGTGTGAGCTGTGTAAACGGGTAAAGTTACGTTATCTATTACGTTTATAAGGCAAAATTTTTAATCCTAATAAATTTCAAAAAATATATCCGTCGTAATTTATATAAGTCTATCTTCTTGTTATTCAATATAATCGTTTCAATAATTATTTAAATAATGTATTATTTTCTATTTTGTGTTTATAACCATGATATTAATCGTAATACAAATAATAAGTTACTTTAAGGGTTGTTCTGGCTATCTACGACGCTCTATTTGCATGTAAGTGGATGGTATGCTAGAAAGTATGAGGCGAATAAAATAGGACAGGATTGAGGTATGGCATCGAATGAAACTTGATAAGACGGGATGTAACGGGAAGGAATCAGAAATGTTAATGATGATTCAAAACAACAACAACTCAAGGGCGATAATAAGAACATATTGTTTTCTTATGTAGTGTAAAATATATCCCTAGAAAAAACGCTGTTTTTACGATTACAAATACCTAGTTATGTTGCGGTAAATTCTTAACATCCACCATCTTCTACTTATCTGTTTACTCGGTATTATTTGGTTTTTATATATATTCATAAAACTCGTATCTATACGCGCTTTTTAAATAAATATCGTGGCAACTGCTAATGCATCGACGTCGATCGACGTCCATTTTTGACGACTTATCTATTGACAACTCGCTCGAATACGTGGCGAGGTGCGCAAAATTTGTGGCAATGATGCGCAAACGTGTCATCGCCTATCATCGGCGAACATCGACGATTGTGTAAACGCGCCATTAGACATAAAAAATAAATTTCTACAATGAATTGTCACCAGATGACTACCACACACGCGCCATGTTGCATGGAAATTGCGAAATTTTCACACTGTCATGACGCAATAAAAACGCTCGTCCGCTGTCTGTTAACATGTGTGAGCTTATGGGCTCATTAGGCCCACATTCCGTTTCACAAGAATTATTTAATTTGTACAACTAGGCGTTAAAGTCAAATTTACCCGAACGCGTAATATTTTTGCTTATACGAATTTTACAACTGTCAAAAGAACCATTTAGGGTTAGAAACCTTTTAGATCTGTTTTTTAACTTTATAGTACTGCAGTACTCTTAACCCTCACAGCAATATAATTAAAAGTAAATACGAACTTAACAGTACTCAAATGCATAAGAAAACTCACTTAGCAGCGCTTTGCAGAACTTCAGAACGCTCAATAGACACCGCATCTAGTTTAAATTTTCGAAGTAAAACAATAGCTTGGCATCCTAGATTTCTTCGCTTTAACCGGCTTTGGCGAGTAAATTCGCGACCATAGCTTAGGAAGTTCGCTTTAAGTTGAGTTAAGTAACTTGGTAGTAGGGCGCGCCAGTTGTGTCCTTACTGAAACTGCATTGTTTGTAAAAAGTTGGCAAGTGAAATTTCCGTTCCTTTTGTGAGCTCGCTAGATGTCTTTTTAATTATATTAAACGATACTTTAATATGCTAGTGGCTGGAGGGCTAAAAAGCCTTTGGTTGGCGCAGATTTTTCGCGGAAATCGTGGAAAATTTACATTTACAAAGCCATTCTGCCGGTTCGAGAGAAAAAATTGCAGTCTCGTAATTTAAGTAAATTCCATCAACCGCAGAACCATGAATTATATTCCAACTAATAAGTTGTCAAATATACACCAATACAAATCAAAATAAGATCATTTGTAGTAAACACATCGTCATGAATAAAATCGCGTGACTTTACACAAGTCATAATTACTAGGTTAAACGCCAAAGGTGACCTTGGAAGCATTTGCATGTACATATTCAATAAACTATTGCGATAATATTTATTTATGTAACCCGAGTTGGCATCGAATACACTATTGTTACAAATTGGGTCGAGAAATGCATAAAGAAGTAACTCTATAAATAAATCGTGCATTATCTATACTAATATTATAAAGAGGAAAACTTTGTTTGTTTAATTGTAATGAATAGGCTCAAAAACTACTGGACCGATTTTAAAAATTCTTTCACCATTCGAAAGCTACATTATCCACGAGTAACATAGACTATATTTTATTTTGGAAAAAAATAGGGTTCCGTAAGATATTTGGATTTTTACATGTTACCATACAAAATGTTCATGGGTTTGTAACTGTCAAACATTTAATGTTCATACCGTCAATACGGTAAACTCTTCCCTCAAATTAAATAACGTATTTAAATAAAGGTTTCGAATCGACAACATATATCCACAATATTCGATTAATGGCGTATTTTAGATTTTAAAGATGTAAAATAATGACAGTAATGAAAAGTGGTTGACATTTAAATTGGTTGTCAAATATTTATGCATACGTTCAGAAATTTAATTTGTGTAAACTAAAGAGTATATTATGAAGCTAAATAAATATAGGACAATCAAATAAATAATATTCACACGTAAGAAGTTTTACTTCTTTTCAAGATAGAATGTCACTTGAAAATGAAAAATCTTTCATAAAATAACACATAAAAATAAAAACTGAACTGAACTGAATAAAATAACAATTTTATATAATTATGGAGAATATTGCAGGGATTCTCAAATTAGGCGTTGTCTGTGTCTTGAGAAACCAGTTAAATATAATTGGTACTACCGTTACTCAATGACCGTTACTACATTAATTGTGTGTGTGAGTGTATTTCTATGAAAATTTATATTTAATCTCTTTATTACTAACAAAAAGTAATGGCGTAATGTTTTTGGAAAACAGCATACTGGGGGTGAAATAAGGGATGGAATATTGCATGGATAATCAAAATCGCTAAAGTGTTTGATGTCAAAAATTTATAAGGCACACTATTTGGATATGGAGAAACGGGATATAATAGAGTGGGAGGTAGGGGAGAGGACTGGGAAAGCTGACACATTTGATAGGACGAAATGTAAATGCACGGTATAAGACGGGATGGTCAATGAAGAGAAAGGACGGGACGTATCGGGAAGTGACTGAACAGACGGGATGGGACGGAATTGAGCAGGACAGTAGGATAGCTAATTCATGTTTTGGTATACAAGAGCTTATACGAAAAATAACATGTATTTGGTGTGGAGTAAAATAAAAAAATATCTGCATCCAGGCAAAGGTGGGTCGGGCGTTTTTGCTATGCTAAATAATTCAATATAAAATTCATCATATAATAACTAAGCCATAGCGAAGCGTGGTCGGGTCATCTATGGTATCTTTTAATTGATTTCAATGAATGTCGTCGGAGTAGTAACAGTGTTATAATATTTCCATAGCAAAATAATGATTTGAATCTGGAGAGATGGGATAGAATAGAATATAAGGTGGATAAAATGGGACATAAGAATAGGTACAGGATGGGATTGAAATTGGATAAGCAGTTTAGACAACGGCTGTCATATTGATTTTAAATAAAATATGGACTGGAATCTGTATTTGCACCCAGGCGAAGCCGGGCCGGGCCGCTAGTTTGTAGAATAAAATGCGAGGTTTTTATACGAGCACGGACGTCGTTTATAAATGCTTCAGAGATATTTTTTTTGCCAAAGAAATAAGTATAAAAAATTACGTACGAACAAGTATCAAAATTGTTTGCTTTGGGTTTTGATATAACCAGACTCATGATAGTATAATTTATCATCGTGATAATATTATATTGATCGACTGCTAGACTTAGCTTAAGCCTATACGTTTTTTTTTAAATAATAGGTGCTAAACTTCATCTTCAAATAAAGAAAATAATGACTGATTTACTAATGACAACCATAGATTAATAAACAATATGGCGATATGATTCAGCTAGTTACCTGATACGAAATAAATCATTGCGGATTTTAACACCCTGAACAGTGTTCGTAGGTGTAGTGACGGCTTTTTGAATAGGAAGAAATTGGAAAAAAAGTATAAGCGTTCTCAATATAAAATAATATAAAATGAAATCATAAAACACCAAACATTAGGTCTGATATAGAAAATAAGTCCAGAATTACAACATTACAATGACAGAAAATCCTCTTTGTGTCTAGTTTAGCATTCTCCCAATAGAACAATCTACGATTAACAACTTCCAAAGTTCTTAATTAATGGTACGGGAGCTAGCAACGTTTGAAAAGTAAGAATTTTAGGTCAGCTGATTTTGTGATAAGTCGTCCTTCTTGCACTTTCGGTTAGAGTCTGGGCTATCTGGCTGGCGGTAGTGGTTGCGTTCATTAGTGCGCATCCTACCTGTCCAGGTAATAATCCTGGATTTTAAAAGCATTTTAGAAGGCGTAATTTTTGATTTTTTGTTTTTAAATAAGTCTCTCTGACATACTTTTTTTATTGCCAGACATCATTGACATTGCTAACTATGTGCTATACGCGATTTTATAATTTTTTTTTATTAAAATTTTAAAGTATTTTATAATGTCTGTAATTTTAATATTATGTTATTTAAAGATAAGAAAAACTTAAAATAAATTTGCCAGACATTAATTCGATTGTTAAGTCTGGAATTAAAATGAAAAAGTCATGAAAAGTATTGCAGTATAATGCTAGTATTCGGAGAGAGACAGTTGCAGAATAAGTCGAGAATGATACAGAGAACCATTACAAAAGTAAATTACTTGTCACTGTACATGTAATAAAAAATAATAATAATATTCAAACACTACGATTATTTTTCCATTCCAAATCCCATGAATCAGAACTACATAGAGCTGTAGTACGAGCGGATCATAAATATACACCACTTAACCTGTTAGATTCCATGATGGACTTAAACCCGACCACTAACACACAAAAGCTGAATGCCTGGACACAAAAATCTCTCCACGGGAGACACCGCCTCGACTTAACTAATCCTATCGTTGACAAAATAGCTTCAAACGCGTGGCTTAAGCGAGGCGAAATGTTTCCCGAAACGGAGGGATTCATGGTTGCCATCCAGGACCAGACAATCGACACAAAAAATTATAGGAAACACATAATCAAAGATCCTACAGTCCAAAATGATCTCTGTCGGCACTGTCATAGTAGTCCTGAAACAATTCAACATATAACCGGAGCCTGTAAATCTATAACCCAGACGGATTACAAACATCGACATGACCAAGTAGCTGCAATAGTACACCAATATCTTGCATACAAATACGAGTTAATAACAAATAAAACGTCATATTATAAATATTCACCCAAAATAATACTAGAATCGGACAACTACAAGCTTTACTGGGACAGGACTATTATGACAGACAAGACAATTCATCACAATAGACCGGATATTACACTACACGATAAAAGAAACAAAGCAGTTTTTCTAATTGATATAGCTATACCAAATACCCGTAACCTACAAACAACATATATAGAAAAAATAGCAAAATATAACCTTTCTATAGAATTAAAAAGACAGTGGCGAGTTGACTCCGTGCGGACCGTACCAATTGTGGTGTCAACTATGGGTGTAATTCCTAAGTATCTTTATAAAAGTTTGAAGACACTCCAAATACATCGCCTAACATATACCCTCATGCAAAAAGCTGTCATTTTAAATACCTGCCGAATAGTTCGTAAATTCCTGTCAATAGAAACATTTTAATAAGCTCATCCATTATTTTTCTATTTCTTACGTGTTTTAACTATCATTTATTCATTATCAATTTCGTTTTGGCCGCAAGCCTGCGTAGCTGATTATTTCGCCAGAAATAGTAGAAATTATTTTAAATACCATATAAATAATAATAATAATAATCATTCTAGTCAGAGCAAGTTTCCAAAAAAAATTAAGCATAAAAAGGAATATAAAATTAGATTAAAATTTAAAAAACAACACTTTTTATTTAAATTGTTCTGATTACTAAATGTAAATTATATGTCGCAGCATGGTCATGAGTATGGATTATTTTAATATTGTCATGAGTACGGATGTGAAATAGAAAGCGCCCCACCCGCTAGATCGACGACTTCACTTCGATGTGGTACGGGTGAACTTCAGTGCGCTTCGACAGAATCAGGATGTTATCGCTGGAGGGATCATTCAGTTGGTGATAACCGAAGAGTGAAGACGTCTTGGGACTGTCCTACTACCTTAGTGCCTAGTGTTTGTGCTATTATACTGAGAAAGGGTCTATTAAAAATAAAAGTGAGTGATTATAATATTTTCCGTGTGTTGTGTTTTACATAGTAGTTAAATCCTCCTCCGATATCAGAATTGGGATCCGATCACGCTACAAAAATCACAATGGAGAATACAACGGGTAACAATGACTCACAGTGGCAATTGCTGTTTGAAATGCAAAATCAACAGATGCAAGCCCTGATTCAAACATTGAAGTCTCCGGGCGAAAATAATTCTGTGACCTTGCCAGAGTTTAATCCCGACAATCGTGATGCTGACGCCCGTGCATGGTGTGCAACTGCCGATTTGTGTTTCGACCAACGTGCAGTCAAAGGAAGTCAGCTAATAATAACGATTAGCAAGGCTTTAAAAGGTTCCGCATCCACGTGGCTGTCGCAGATAAGTTATCCAGGTATGACATGGCTGGAATTCAAAGAACTTTTTACGGCACGGTTTGTTCACGACGAGACACTTGCGGCTACCCTCATTACATTGAATAATGATAAGCCGAACGAGAATGAAACTCATGCCGCTTATGCCAGTCGTTTAATTACAACTTTGTTGAACCGTTGGAAGGATTTGAGCGTTGAGAATATTGCTGTATCAACAGTAATGGCTCATTTAGCTCAAATTGATAGCCGCCTTCAACGGCTTGCATTCACAACGGAGGTAACGACACGCCATCAGCTACAACAAGAGCTTCAAGCATTCTCCTACCTGAAGCGTAAAGCTCCTTTGGATAAGCATAGCGACCTCGTCCAATTCGAGAAACGATCGAAATTTACTCCGCGGTCACAAATTAAGTGTCACGCCTGCGGCAAGCTTGGACACAAGAAATCAGACTGTCGCATGAAGAAGACCGAAGCAAAGACACCGTTAACTATAGGTTTTAACCAACGTCAGCAAAGTAATAGTGGCCCGATAGTGTGCTTCAGGTGTGGTACCCCGGGTCACGTCGCGAGTCGCTGTTCAGCGGGATCCAGTGCTACAACATCGAAGCCTGTTGAACGACGTGTTGATTTATGCGCAGTCGAACCACCCTCCGGAACACTAACACATTTTAGTAAGCGTTTTAAATTTGATTTCGATTCTGGTGCCGAGTGTTCATTGATTAGAGAGTCTGTCGCTAGTCAGTTTACGGGCAAGCGAATTAAGAAAATAGTATCATTAATAGGCATAGGTAATAAAAATGTGAATAGCACTGAGCAGCTGTTATGCCAAGTAGAAATTAGTGATTTTACGACCGAAATTTTATTTCACATATTGCCAGACCAGTATCTTCGCAGTGGTATCATGTTAGGCCGTGAGATATTGAGCTACGGTTTTCAAGTAAGCATGACGGCAGATCAGCTTTTTTTAACAAAACTAGTTAACGTAAATATTTGTCGTTCTGATAATGGCCGCGTTACCGAGAATTGTTTTGATAGTATAGATACCGACATTTCGTCAAATAGGATACAGGAACTGATAGAAATCTTACAACCATACGCTGATTTTTTTATTAACGGCTTTCCAACTACCCGTGTAAAGACAGGCGAACTGCAAATTAGATTAGTCGACCCTAACCGCACCGTACAGAGGCGACCTTATAAATTATCTCCGATAGAACGTCAAAAGATGCGCGATAGGATTAATGAATTATTGCGTGCAAACATAATTAGGCCAAGTAATTCACCTTTCGCTAGTCCAGCCTTATTAGTGAAAAAACGTGACGGATTAGATCGTATGTGCATAGATTATCGTGAGTTGAACGTCAATACTATACCGGATCGTTATCCATTACCATTAATATCCGACCAAATTTCACGGCTTCATGGTGCAAACTATTTTACGAAGTTAGACTGTGCAAGTGGTTTTCATCTAATACCCGTCCAACCAGAGTCCATTGAACGCACTGCTTTTATAACACCGGACGGTCAGTATGAGTTTTTAACGATGCCATTTGGGTTGCGTAATGCCATCTCAGTGTTTCAACGAGCAATCATAAACGCACTGGGCGATATCGCGCATACATATGTGGTGGTGTATGTCGATGATGTTTTAATAGTATCAGACTCAATTGAGCAAGGGTTGTCAAGGTTGCACGTCGTGCTGGAGATGCTAACAAAGAATGGATTCTCTCTTAATCTTAAAAAATGTTCTTTTCTTAAGACATGTATTGAGTTTTTAGGGTATGAAGTTGAAGCAGGAAAGATAAAGCCCAATAAGCGAAAGATTGAAGCGCTATCGTCATTACCTCCACCACAGTCGGTAAGTCAGGTGAGACAATTTATCGGTTTGGCCACTTATTTTCGCCAATTTGTTCCTAATTTCTCACGTCTTATGGGGCCGCTTTATAAGTTGACGTCCGGTAAGCATCCTTTCGAATGGTCTTTTAACTGCGAAGAGGCACGGCAGAGAGTGGTTGACATCTTAACCAATGAACCAGTCCTCGTAATATTCGACCCACAGTATCCAGTCGAGCTCCATACAGATGCCAGTGCCGAGGGTTATGGTGCTATATTACTTCTAGTCATAAAAGGTAAGCTAAGGCCCGTTGCTTACTTTAGTAAACGTACGACACAAGCAGAGTCGCGCTATCACTCTTACGAGTTAGAAACTCTACCTGTTGTAAACGCGGTAAGACACTTCAGACAATATCTGCACGGCCGGACTTTCACAGTAGTGACAGACTGCAATTCTTTGAAATCATCGCATCACAAAATCGACCTAACACCAAGGGTGCATCGATGGTGGGCCTTTCTCCAGAGTTTCGACTTTAATATTAGGTACAGAAATGGTAAGCAGATGGCACATGCCGATTTCTTTTCTAGGAATTTATTACCCCACGCACAAAAGCAGCAATGTCGGAGAGTCGAACAGAAGCAAGTTAACATAGCTGAACTTGGAAATAACTGGCTCCTGGCAGAACAACAGAGAGATGAGGAAATTAAAAAGATAATTTCCGATCTCAACCAGGGGTTACTCAATGATGAGGTTGCTAAAACATATGAAGTAAGATCAGGTGTGCTTCATCGTAAAATACAGCGGAACGGCCGGACAAAATGTTTGCCCATTGTACCTCGTGCTTTGCAGTGGTCGGTGATCAATAATGTACACGAGTCAATTATTCACCTCGGATGGGAAAAAACCCTGGAGAAACTGTACAATTATTATTGGTTTCATTGTATGAATCGGTGCGTCCGCAAGTTCGTCGACAACTGTGTGACTTGCAAAGTTACTAAATCTCGTTCAGGTAAAGTACAAGCCGAACTTTATCCTATACCTAAGACAGCGATCCCCTGGCACACGATCCACATAGATGCTACTGGTAAGTTAAGTGGTAAGAATGACAACAAACAGTACGTATTCGTGTTGATTGATGCGTTTACAAAATATGTGTTTCTAAGCCACACTAAAAATATTGACAGCAAGAGTAGTATTCGAGCTGTGACAGACAGTGTTGCGTTATTCGGTACACCTGTTCGTATTATCGCGGATCAAGGGCGCTGCTTCGCAAGTAAAGACTTCCGTGATTTCTGTGAAGGTAAGAACATAGACCTTCACCTCATTGCTACGGGATCGTCCCGCGCCAATGGCCAGGTGGAGAGGATTATGAGTGTTTTGAAAGGTATGCTTACGGCAATAGAATCCCAAAAGGATAGGTCATGGCAAGACTCGTTAGGTGACGTTCAACTCGCGCTTAATTGCACAGTAAATCGAGTCACGAAAGCTAGCCCTTTAGAACTTTTAATAGGCAAAGTCGCGCGTCCCTTAGATTTGATGACTACTGACTGTGAAGATATTGTTGACTTAGACGAGGTTAGACGCTTAGCTACTGAAAGTATATCGAAACGTGCGCAGTATGATAAAAAACGTTTTGATAGGTCGAAGGCTAATGTTTGTAAATTTGCGGTCGGCGAATTTGTTCTCATAGAGAATGAAGAACGCAATCAAACTAAGTTAGACCCAAAATATAGGGGACCATTTGAAATTGTTAAGCTGTTGGATGGTGATCGGTATGTCCTGAAATCACTAAGTAATAAACGTACTTACAAGTACGCACATGATCGTCTAAGAAGGATGCCTAGTGCACAAGTCATTATTGATGATGTATTAACTGATATGAACGCAAAAGGAAAGAATTGATTTGTGTAGGTAAATGAGCCAGGTTCCCAATTCGCTGGGTAAGTCTATACCGGAGTGCCGTAGCCGTAGCCTGATAGAAATCGGAATCTACTCGTAGTAGTCCGTGGGTAGGCGGTGGGCGGTAACTCTGGGTGGTATAGTTGGGTCTTGTGGCAAGACCAGAGATACATGAAGTACATCACTGTTCTGTGGCAGAACCGTAGCGTTGGGTTGATGTAGTCGGGCCCTGTGGCAGGGCTGCGAGTCGTGTTTTGACTCGGTATTCTGTGGCAGAATATTTTAGTGTACATGCGACTATATTGCTCAAGCTACGTTGGTACCGACCGCGAAATGGGATACCTGTAATCATTTAATGAGGTGGTAATAAAACTAAATTGCAAGAACTGATGGGCTGAGTTTTATTTTCTTTGCCTATGTGGTTGATATATCCCAGTGTTAGAATGACAACACAGGATGACCGCACGAAAACTGTGCTGTGGTATTTGTTTATTGCAGATTAAACACACGCGGACGTGTGTCAACGCAGGATGGCCGTGTCGCAGCATGGTCATGAGTATGGATTATTTTAATATTGTCATGAGTACGGATGTGAAATAGAAAGCGCCCCACCCGCTAGATCGACGACTTCACTTCGATGTGGTACGGGTGAACTTCAGTGCGCTTCGACAGAATCAGGATGTTATCGCTGGAGGGATCATTCAGTTGGTGATAACCGAAGAGTGAAGACGTCTTGGGACTGTCCTACTACCTTAGTGCCTAGTGTTTGTGCTATTATACTGAGAAAGGGTCTATTAAAAATAAAAGTGAGTGATTATAATATTTTCCGTGTGTTGTGTTTTACATAGTAGTTAAATCCTCCTCCGATATATAAATAATTAATATTAAGTTTTTCAAGTTGTTTCAGCCCATAGTGACGTCACAAAAAAAAGAGGCATCTTCATAATCATCATCATCATCGTCGCTGTCTTTGTCAGTGTCATTCATATCATCTTCTTGGGAACTTTCATTATCTTCTAAAACTCTATCATCTGTAACAGAAAAAAAATAAACCGTGTAATTCTTCTTGTTCGTTATAAAACATTTTAGTTATTATTGATAAATATTCCATTTTACACTTACTTTGAATAATAATATCTGCAACTGAGGATGGTAATTGATCTCCCAAAAACCAGACAAAATCATATTTGTCACCGTTAATGGTCCAACCGAAAGCCGAAAGATGTTGGATGTTTTGAGTGAGCATTTCTCCAAATTTTCGTCACGTAATGAACCCTCAATAAATGCTGTTGCAATTCCACTTTACAGGGTGGCAAACTGGATGACTTCAGCTGTCTCTGTCGGAATACTAGCATCATACTGCAATACTTTTCATGACTTTTTCATTTTAATTCCAGACTTAACAATCGAATTAATGTCTGGCAAATTTATTTTAAGTTTTTCTTATCTTTAAATAACATAATATTAAAATTACAGACATTATAAAATAATTTAAAATTTTAATAAAAAAAAAATATAAAATCGCGTATGCACATAGTTAGCAATGTCAATGATGTCTGGCAATAAAAAAAGTATGTCAGAGAGACTTATTTAAAAACAAAAAATCAAAAATTACGCCTTCTAAAATGCTTTTAAAATCCAGGATTATTACCTGGACAGGTAGGATGCGCACTAATGAACGCAACCACTACCGCCAGCCAGATAGCCCAGACTCTAACCGAAAGTGCAAGAAGGACGACATATCACAAAATCAACTGACCTAAAATTCTTTCTCGAAAACGTTGCTACCTCCTATACTATAAATGCCATTGTCAATAAGTAAAATAAATTAAGTGACAATAAAGCGAGAGGAATCTCCACAGATAATTTCAACGAGGTCTATTTGGAGTAAAATTAACTGGAAACTCTATTCAGTAAGTTTGGAAGTTCGAGAATGTTGCAAGTAAGACTAGGGGCCTACGACCCAAGGAGACAAAAGAGTCATTGTGCCCAACATCCTTGTACAAGAACTCTAATTATTATTAGCGATGTTTATTAGATCATTAGTATTCGTTTGTGAATTAAAGAACTGTTTGTTTTGATTCGATTGAGTCAGGACTTGTGAGGAGTACAATTTGTTCTCGATAAAGGAAGACCTGAATTGTAAAATGAATTACTGAATACAATTTTGTTCCTGGCATAAATTAGGGAATACAGTCATAGAGAAATAAAGTTATACTAAAATAAGCTAAGTCATTTAGCTTGTGTATACTTAAATACAAGGGACATTGGAGTCCGCCAATGCGAATCAAGATACGAGCTCTAATTTTTACCTGTTTAGCTGCATTTTTCAGTCTGTCATTCTCAAGCTATTATTTTAGTACAAATCCATAAATGTGTCAATGAAGTAGATATGAATGTTTTAATTAATCATTTCAAAACTCACACAATTAAACCAAAAAAGAAAACAAAACTCTACTCACTATCACGTTTTATTCAATCGCCACAATTTTAATTGCACACCCATGATCCAAGATGTAGATTCAGAATCAATTACACATAGACATATGGAGAGGGTAATTAAAGAGCAAAACGGAATGAGCCAAGCGTGATGTAGATCATTGATAATACAGTGGATGATCGCATCTCGATTTTATCTCGTAGCTGGCGCTAGGGCAATAGAAAAGATGATTATGAGATAACAGTAACAGTTGAAGGCGATGGAGCAGAAACAATGCGACTGCCCTCATTAACAATTGCATACTTGGGTGATATAATTGTAGACGAGGAACTTGACAGAATTGTGCTAGTCCTACATATATTTTTTTGTAGATCCTAGACGTCTATGCTAGTAATTGCAATTGTGAATACTCGTAGAAGTAGTCTTAGTATGAAGTAATATACAGACTATGCTATTTTTTAAATATAAACCATCGATGCAGCTACCTAAGGTTGATATGTATAAGCCACTAATAAACATCATTGCTTCATGCTTTATAGAATCCAATACATACTATTTGTAAAACAAATTACGCTTTGTGACTTTCTTTTTTGACTCTTCCATTTTAAAGTTAACTCATTTTGAAACAAACCAAATAATTTAACATCATCAGTATTTCCATAGCAATCGCTTGAAAGCGATCAGTATCAAGCAGCTTCCTGTACCCTTCATTACGTTATTCATACTTGGTGAATGGACTTCCGATACTCCGCTAAGTGGTATTTTTGAGAACTCATTAATAATCCTGAAATTTGATTTGTATAATTTATCTCCCTTTATAATTCAAATAATCAACGATTAAAATCATCGTGTTAAATTAGTTAACGTAAAAGTTGAAGACTAAATTAAAATATAACACTCTGTGATCCGGAAAATTGTATTACCTGGTACTTCATCTCATAATTACAGCGAAGAATAGCTTGAAGAGATTAGAACTGAGCCGTAATTATACCATTATGCGAGTAATTAACAAGGCTTCATCTTGGTGTAGTCTAGACTGGAATAGCTGCTTTAAAAGTAAAGCGTTACACACAGATAGTGTACGTATTAACATTTACCTTTACTTTTGTCGAATATGCTGTTTATATTTTAATCGGTGAATAATGGTTTGGTAACTCGGATATCTTTTGTTTAATTCGCTGAATGGTGAACATTTTTGAGTTAATTTTGAATAATTTCCTAGAGGCATTGTTAGAAGTTAGGATGTAGATCCTCATGGTATTTATGTATAGTATCTTATTTTGGGAGAATCAGGAAATGGTTAGTAACAGGGAGGAATAGAAGAAAGTATAGATATTAAAACAACATTCAAAAAAAATATGTTGCGTTTATCATTCCTCAATAAATTAAGTACAACACATTGCATCAGATAACCTATTACCTGATACGAAAGCTAAAAACCATTCAATTTCATGCAGGTAATAAATATTTTACTATCAATCAAAGTAAAAATATAAATGCATTCGATGGGGTTTGCTGTTTCCATTAAAACGTACTCTAAATATAGTTTATTACCCTTGGCAATTAGACTGAGCCATTAACGCACCGATGTAATCTCTGGATGCAAGAAGCTGCGCGTGCGCATAATGATTTATAACTTTTTAATTGATAAAAACTGATTACAAACGCCAGGTTGAATTTGTGTTTCCTTTTACAGAGATGCTATTCTATTTATCTATATCAGCCAATATTATTAAAAGAAAGAATTTATTTTTCTAAGTTACAATCTCGATTACTTAGTCTGGATCAAAGCATGAATAGGCATGATAGAACGATATCCAGTGATATCGTACAAAAAAAAAAGTGCAATTCGTTATTTTTTTAGTGAATTGATGTGTGGTTTCGTATTGAGTGTTAATTTGCCAGAAAGTATGGCGAAAGGCCGATGATAAATTAGTATTACTTAGAAAAATATTTTTATTTTTAATTACAAAAAAAACATCTTCAAAACAAGAAACAAAACACTACAAAGTATAAAATAAACATACCACTGCAAAGCAAAAACAGTTTATTTCATTGTGCTTGTACATGTTGATCAATTTGATTATTGCCTGGATTTACCAAAAAAACTAAATATATGAGTAACATATTGAAGGCGGGTCGCCAAGTCCCAAACTTTTAGAAATGGCATAAGATATAGATATAGTTATATAGGTCCTACATTTTGGTATAAGTTTTTTTTTTTTTTTTTTTTTTATTGCATTGAATGTCGAGACGAGCAAGCCGTTCGCCTGATGGTAAGCGATACGACCGCTCATGAACAGTAGCAACATTCCACTGCGCTCGCCATCCTGAGACATAAGATGTTAAGTCTCAATATGTCCAGTAGTTGCTCTGGCTACAATGTCCTTCAATCCGAAACACAACAGTGCATTTAAGCAGTGTTGTTTCACGGAAGAAATAGACATTGCGGTGGTACCTACCCAGATGGCCTCTCACATATGAGAGACCTACCACCAGTAATAAGTCGGTTAAAAATGAATTTACCATCAGGCACATTGCAGTTATTTTGATGTGATAATAAAATGAAAATAGGAGTCAACTCCTCACGCACTAGTAATTTCTAAGTAGGCACAAAAATAAAATCTCGTGAATTCATTTGCTCCGCCTCTATAAAAATAATTTCCACAGATCCTAAACAGAAAAAGACGGGCATCAATTCCTTCGTTCAAAGAAGGTTCACCGCATAAATACTAATTGACATTCCCTCGAGAGTAAGGAGCAGATTTTATGCGTGGCCGTGTTTTTTATTCCATGATAGTCGAGATCTAAAAGAATTTGTGTCGCTGCTGTTGTATACCTCCTGCCTTGACAGTTCGAGGTCGGTAATAAATTTCTGATCGGGAGCACCCGAATGGAAAAGTCAGTATTAGCTGAATATTTAACATGTGCTTTTATGAGATATTGGCTGACTGACATGGTGCCGACCAGTTTCGTTCAATTGGTCTGACTCATGTCTAGTGCTAACTATTGATTTATTAACATGACTGACTGCTTATGTGAAGTGTTGAAGTCTAAAACTCAATTCAAATTGCTGTTTATATGACCGAGTTTCACTGGGGTGGTACTGCTGCCCTATAAAAACCTCCGTGCAATTTGTTTGGCATATGAAATTTTTATAACAGAAATTTAACAAAAGTCACTCATATCTTGTGTGTTCATTTTTAAACGCTCCTCCTTTTTCGGACTTTCTATTAATCTATATGGTTAAAGTGATGAAAAAAATACTTCTCAGCCACTTATTCTTTTGTTCTCAGCCATAAGCTGATGGTATGGCCAAAGTCTTCACGACAATTTACTTTTGTTTTATTGGACCGATTTCAATAAAACCTAAGATAAATTCAACAAAATACAAAAAGTAAAAAGAAAACGCCCAAACTTCTTCCAAAAGGCTCAAATTCGCGCGCAAATCCGTATTTTCACACAAATAGACAATTTGACGCGAGATAAGTTGTGATTTACAACGCAATAATATCCAATGAGAATTCACAGAATAAAGATAATATGCGTCAGCTGCACTTTACGCATATATTTTTAAACAAACGAGTCACGAGTAATATCTAGAATTTGTCTTGTTTATTAACTTTTCGCCAAACGAATCACACCCAATAAATACGCGAAATTTGATTGTATCTACTTTTTTCAACATCAAATTTCCACATGGATGTATTGACAATAGGTGCTATTAACAATGAGGTCAATTTTGAGGTGGTGAATTGTATTTCCAGGTCAGGTGGTCAGATTGAGAAAAAATTTAAAGTTATAATATGTTTCTAGATTTAGTTGGACTTTATCGTGTCCATAGCACCTTCCTGTCTTAAGAGTATAGGTGTTGAGAATTGAACTCAGAACTATACATTCTACAACCTTTACACTACCACTAAATATTGATGCAACTAAAATAATTCCTCAGCTTTCCACCAAAGACAACATTTACATTCCAGCAAATAAATCTACATACACTAAATCTCACAAACCAGGTAATATTATCCATAAACAAGAAACGAGAAAGCTTACTAATAAATAATATTCAAATATTCCATCGACCACAATACACCAGACACGTAACACGGCTCCTAGTAATTGTCATAATTTAAATAAAATATGACGGGGGAATTCGCATAAAGCAAAGCTACGCGACGTGAACAAATCTCCCGTTTACTGTAATGCGTTCATTCTTTTGAATACTTATTAGTATGCCTACACCACGAACAGTATTACCAGTGGTTTATTTCAATGCTTCGTGACTCGTCGCGTGAATCATGTTTGCACTACTGAATTTTGTTTTTGTTCATATAGAGACGAGCGGTGCTATGTTTTTATAGCTTTGATTTAAAATAATAGCACCGGAAATTGAATGGGCAACTGGCTAGAGGGAAAGTCATTGAAGGAGGGGAAAGGAGATTTTTTATCGAAGGTTTCATCATGAGTTTTCAGTCTGGTTTTCAGTCAAATCTCATAATTATTAGCTTGTGGGACTTTTATTAGAGCCTATAAAAATCTATATATGTGTAGGCATATAGAACATTGTTATTTTTAAATATTTTTTATAGTATGTCATACATACTTTGTACCAGGTATACCAAAAGTTTCGGGTCTCGTTGCTTTAGAATGCTGTTACTAACCCAAAAAATATATCTAAATTTTGTATTATCTATGGTTATTATCCAAATGAGTTTTTATTTAAGCAAGAAAATAAAGAAAAGCCAAAATAATACTAGTAGTATATTATCGCTCGGTGTGCACAAGCACAGCAATGCAGAATAAGACAAAAGGCGAAAACGTTCTTTTAACATTTGACTCGACACTCGAACCGTATAGGTTGGGTCGCAACAAATCAACGTCGCTCGCCAACCTCGTGAGAAATTGAATGTCTTTCTATATTTAGTATTTTGAAATTCAAAATCGTCTCATACGAAAATAGGTAAGAAACGTTGAGCTTATAAAGGACGGTTTAAATAAGGATTAATTTGTACTTCGAACATTAATATAATATTTATTTCTGGTATTCAGCTTTTTTTTTCAATGATATTCAATATTTCCAAAAACAACTTTAAATACTAAATCATAATTTCACTTAAGATAATATTATTCTTTACTTGAAATGTTATGAAAATAGATTAGCAGACATTATCCCCAACTAATTCAACATTCAACTTCATTTGTTAAATGTACTGCGTGCCTTAAACTGCTTTATCATTTTTAATTTTATGAAGGCATAATAAGACATTCTAAATAAAATTTTGTTTTAACCTATTACATATAACTATCTCGTTTTTACTTGTTTTAAAATACAAAGTAACTCTAATATACATATAATGAAAATTAAAAGCATTATTCGAGGCTTAAGGTTCAGGCTTAAGGCTTAGCTTTGAATTATACTCATGTTGTAGATTTAATAATATCTGAAATATTATATTAGGAGATTCCCAGAGTTCATGGATTTTTTTTAAATCTATATATGTGATACTTATATACGAGAAGATAAGTAACTGTGACATCAGGATACAAAATTCCTT
Organism: Hyles euphorbiae; assembly: GCA_023078785.2. Lineage (NCBI taxonomy): Eukaryota > Metazoa > Arthropoda > Insecta > Lepidoptera > Sphingidae > Hyles > Hyles euphorbiae. The sequence goes on along the minus strand of CM041039.1, from coordinate 11,139,727 downwards.
TGTAGAATTTGTATGCTATCCTATTTAACTTTTTGGAAGTATCGGATATTTGTTGAAATTTTCAAGAAATACAAACTGCATTAATATTCTGACCAAAGACATCAATTACTTCAAAATTACGTAACCCATGTTCAATATCAAAGTATTCGCGACCACAACCATACAACCCTGCCATCGATGTCCATTCAACCATTTCATCATCAACATAGGTTGAAAGCCGCACCCGACCAATTTCGAACAATTATAGTGTTCAAACGCAACCAAAACCCTATTACTCGTACAATTCCCACAGAAATTTAAAACGCCAGAACACCGTGATTAACTTCACTGGCAAGGTAATTAACGCTTAGATCAAAAACGACCGCACTCCGAATGAAACAAAATTAAACGTGATCTTTTGTTGTGTTGCCATTGTTTTCCGTAATTTATAATAATATATGTCATACTGCATGAAAGACAGGTAATTTCATGTGTCGCTATTATACACAAAACAATAGGAGCGTGTGTGTGACAGTCCATTAAGCCGGGTCTATCATTCGGGACAATGGAGGGACTATCGTATATCAATTTATTAATGCTATATATTGAAAATATTGAAACGGTTGACGGTTTGTTTACTTGGATTGAGTTTTTATCACCTTTTGTTGTTTAGATGCTATTTTCCCGTCAAAAAGCAATGTAATGTTGTGTTTTTTGACCGGTGGGAAGGACATGGTAGCGAAAGTAACTACTGGATATATTGGGACTTAAAATCTTGTGTATCGAAATGGCGAGCGTCGTAGAATGCTAAGCATTGCTTTGATGTTCATGGTGTTGTTTGGTTTTGCCACTGACCATAAGCGGCCGTACATATATATATTATTTATATACAGGGTATATCAAGACTGCTACCGAAAACGAAGCCGGGTGGTAGTTTAAGCGACTTCAGACACAATGCAACAGAAAAAGTTGCGAAAAAAAGCGACAAAATTTTTTTTGTAATTTTTTTCCAATGACCATATTTGGGTGGTAAATGCATTTTTTCCTAAAATAATAGTGTATACCCTTTTATTTATAAATAATCTAAGGTATGAAAGAGTTTAAATTATTACTTAAGCAATAACTATGGATTTACCACCCAAAAATGACGATATTTAAAAAATCATATAAAATAACTGTCGCGTTTCTTTGCGAAATTTTTAGTTGCATTGTGTTTGTAGTCACTAAAACGACCACCCGGCTTCGTTTTCGGTAGCAGTCTTGAGATACCCGGTACATATATAATATTTTATTCAAATTAGGGACGTTAATTAGTTGCAATCGTTGGTAAATTAGAACAAGCTGTGATTATAAATATTGATAGGTAGGTACGATTAAATGTGTAGTGCGATTCACGTATTTTAATAAGTTCAGCTGCAGTGCAGTTGCGGTTAAGTTTCGATCAAAACAGCCCTTTTCGTATTCTCGTAATTTTGACAACCGCTGTCAAATACGCTCGCGTGAAGTTCGCGTCACACAAACGTTTTAGCGTATTCTACTGCTGCGCGTATATGTCAATCTCAAACAAATTTCATACATCTGACGTACAGTTGACGCGCAGCTCACGCGCAGTTCACGCGCAGCTAAACACTTACAAGCGTAAACTTAATTGTAACCGCACCGCAACTTGATCGGCGCGTCAAAAAGTTACGTGAATCGCACTGCTGTTTATCGTATAATCCTTTAAAATATTCTAGCCTACATGCAAATGGATTATAAATTGCGTTTTAAAAGCTATGTATACATGTAGTACTTTTTGGAAAATAATTACGTAAAACAAACTAGCAAAAAATGATACAGCCAAATTGGCGTCATTGAGTCCACCTGATTTCATTTCACAAATTGAAATCAGAATAAAGAAAACATTTTAATAACAAGTCGTATTCGAAACGTCTTCCTTAAAAGTAAAAACGGCAAAAAGTAGAAAGCGTAATTCCAGTGCAGTCAAAACTGCGCCGTATGAGGAAAATAAATTTAAAATAATTATGATTTATGCCGTGGTTGTTATAAAATCCTTATTTGTTCCGACCGGTTTAATGGGAAAAGCTACCGTTGAGCTACCATATTTTTGCCAACACTTTTAATACAGAGAGTTGCACGGCAGAATTTATTGGAAACATCACTCTTGGTGGTCGATACAACTCGGAATAGTGAAAACAAATTCGGGTATTTGTTAACAGGGGAAGTAGAAAAAAAACTACGTTGAGAATTGTACTGTTTTATATAGTATTGTCCTTATTCATAGCCTACATGTTTCAGATATCGAATATTCTGTCTTCTTCACTCAAATTGAATTGAAAATTAGTTTGAAAGTGAAAGAAGATCGATATTAAACAAAGCTTACTGGGTGATTTATATTGTTTAAGCTAACATTGAAATTATGCTGTCACGTTTTTGTTAAAGTAATAATGTTGATTTCTATAGCTAATGCTTACTATTTTGGACACACTTATGAATTTCAGTAGCTCTAGTTTATATATTAGTCCACTTGTCATGAAATACGTCACATTAAAGGATCGCATGGCTCAAATATTTACTGATTTTTCACTACCAACACAAATAACCTGATTATTTTGCATAATGTTGCTCATGTTTAAAAGTCGGTTTTAATCATTGTCCTCCATAGCAACGTCAGTTAAGATGTTAATATTAAACTCAAAGCTTATAGGCGCAAAAGGGAATTCGTTTTAATAATGTTTTCCATCGGGACAGATTGAAATAGTGATGTTACTGTATAACAGCGGTAGCGTTTACAAAGGAGACTTGATTTACATTGTTTCCCGGGCTGTTTTCTTGGAAATTTCGCGTTTGGCCATTGCTAACTTCACCCATAACCAATTTCACGGTATTGGTATTATCTACGTCTTTGTTGTATCTAATTTACCAACTTATTTAATTATTTTTCTAAGTCTCAATATGTTCAATACTCTGGCTACAATGTCCTTTAAACCGGAACACAACAGTGAATTTATCCTGCTGTTTGACTAGAAAACTATACATTGCGATGGTACATCCCAAGGCCGTCTCTCACATATAAGCCGCCTTCCACCAGTGACATTTAAATTGTACTAAATAATCTGTATCAGCTCATATACGTCCCACTGCAGGGCATGGGCCTCCTCTACAATCGAGAGTACGATTGAGAGTGGTTAGGCCATATAGTCCACCACGCTGGCCTAGTGCGGGTTGGCGTACTAAATAATATTTATAATTAATTTATTTTTAACTTATTTGCCTTCAATTAAGCTTTTGCTATAACCTTGACATTGTCAAAGTTACTGGGCGGAGGCGACCGATTACCATCGTGCGTGCCATTGGCTTTTCTGCCGACACTGGCAATGAAATGAATAAAATGAAAAAAAAAATGAAATGAAAATTTTGATGAAGAAGAAAATAAATATTTTTTTCCTAAATTAAGTATTGTTTTGATACTACTAATAGCAATATTTACAATTATGTGATTGATGTAAGTGATATTTTTCTACATACTATTCTATCGTCTAAAACAAAAATTCCAATTCACTATCACTCACGCACTGTATTGACTTTATGATAATTATGTTTGGATGTTTGACGCTTTACGTAATGTTACATCAAACACGATGTAATCCGTAAACTTTTTAATCTCAAGATTACTTCACAGGTGACGAATAATCTTATCTAAAGTATTATAAGCGTAAGCTGAATATCTCTTTAAATTACCGCATATTATTTTAACATTTAGATATTTGTATTTGTTTTAGCATTATCTCTTTTTTTCTCCTACCTCAGTTAATTTTAGCAGAAGGGGGAATTCAGCCAGCCTACATTTTAAGAAACATTTGGAGAATTTAGGTTTTATTAGATTTCTATATTTGAGTATGTTCAATTGTAAATCACAATAACACATTACCACATTGAGAAAAAAGTGTTTGTGATAACAACCAACTGTTTAGGCACCATACATTTTTCAATTAAATAACCAATAAGGTAACTTAGTCAAATTTATTTTTGTATCGACAAAATGATGCATATATTTACTTAAGTTCATGCAATAAAATGGTGCAGGCGGACTAATGCCGTTGGTATTTTCTACCAGTCAATGTTTTATAGAAGAAGAAACCACACACAAAGGGACAAATAATACAAAATATAATGTTAGTCATCCAATCCGCGTAACGTTAAAGAATTCCGCTGCCACACAAACAAAGACAATTTCAATAAACATGTTCAACAAACTCCAAATAATTATTAGCACTAGCATTCCTTAGAAAATCACCGAGCGATAATTCAAAGCGACTCATGCGTTAATCCCGTCCCATTAAATTCAACGGTCAAACGCTCCAACTTCACAATTTAAAAGTAAAAAAGGAGAGTGTGAAAGATGATCTAAAAAGACACCACACTGTTGCTAGCAACTTTAATCATAAATCTAAAAGTGCACTCGCCAATCAACGCGGCATCGCAGCTGCTTTTAATTTGTAACGTTTTACACTGAACACTTGTATAGCGAGTCCTTTATAAAGAAACTTGTAGACTTGATCTTTGAAAGCGATCGCTTCTTGTTTTGGACTCTTTTGGCTGAGAAAAAATGTTAAATCAAGTTGATGGAATAAGATTTTTTTTTTCCATAATGTTTTTATTTGTTGGTTGGTTATAGGAAATAGTACTTACTTGAAAGTAAAAGTTACAAATGCAAGTGAAATAGCATTATAATATTAACAAATGCCATTATTCTTTGATTTAGAAATAATAAAAAATCAAGTGAATGATAGATCAATACAAAGTTAAAGTATTTCAACAAATATCCTGATTACTTTTAAAAATACTTTGAAAGTATTAAAATACTTGTACCCTCGTTACTGGCGTTTTAGTTCCGTCTTTTAAGATCAAACAACCGCTTGATTGATAAACTTTAATGTTTTACTACCAAACGCATCAAGATTTGAATAAAGCGTGTATTAAATTTGGGTTAAACGAATCTATATTAATTGTAAAGTGATGTTGATAAACAAACGCATTAAAGCTTTTCTACCGACGATTTATTTTGTGAATAATAATTCATCTGGTGAAAGAAACCGTCGTGACGAAACCAGCATGGCTGTCGCACACGATGTAGATTTATTGATTCTCACCTTACAGTGAGGTAGCGTGAATTGATTGTAAATGCAATCCAAGACAGGTTTAAACATTTCCTAAAAATATATGGAATTCCGACTTCTAAAAGAATTTAAATCAGGTCACCTATTCACAGATCACTATAAAGAGTGACATCTGGCCGAATGCGTTTGAACTGTTTGCTGCAAATGAAAATTTATCGACTAGAAAATTGTCATCATTTACAGACGAAGTTTCGTGGAAAATATTAGGCCACTTCAAAATATTTCCACAGCTACATATAAGAATGAATTGTTTCCAGAATATTCCTGCAAAATGTATTACGTCACCCGTGGACATTATCGTCTTCTGTCTAGTCAGTGTTAATAAGAAAGCAATAATACTCAGAATGAATACGCTCTAAGAAATTATTAAAAGCACCAGTCACCAATAAAAAGATTACAGATACGGGCACCATAATTGTACAGTCATCTTAATTATTGCCAGTCAGAGGCGATTTCTTCTGCCGTCTGCTCATTTTGCTAATCAACAAGTGTGATTGTTCTTGTTAGAAGATTTTTCAATGGAGCAATTTAAAGTGAATGATGAGAGTGCTTTGTTTGTGCTCGTGGTTATAAAGGGCGCTGTCTGTAATTAGAAATGTATGAAAACGAAAAAAGATTTCTCAGAATTTGTCTTGATAATTAATGTATGCGGCTTTGTGTCCAAAATATGTTTTATACTTTTCAAAGATAATTATACTAAGATCAGTAAAAGTAATCTTTAATTCGTCATGTTTGATGTTTTCTTTGTGTTTGATACATTAAGATTGTAAATATATTTTACTGCTAATAATCACTGGATAGCTGATTTGGTTCCTTAGAATAGTTTTTAAACCAATTTTATTTCACGTTTGAAATTTAAAAAGATCAAAATGAAAACGAATTACAAGAAATCATTTGAGTTGAAAAGTATAAAAACATTATTAACGTATAGGTAGGGATATTTCAACAGTCTAAGCGGCGCAGTTGGTTGGATGCCTGCTGTGAAACGAGAGACCGTGAGTTCGATCCCGGTAAAATATTTGGCCACACAATAAAATCTTATTTTGTGTAAAATAACTATAAAATTTGTTTAACTAAGAATTAATTATTTAATAATCAAATTTAAATAAAAAAACCAAGGGACTTTATCCTCTTACTCTAAACAATCTAGCTTCCGTTTAACCATCGACCTTACCAGCTTAACCTACACAATCTCGATCTCTCCCATTAACAAACAGTCTGTCATCACCATCATTAATTTCTTTATTCACTTCCAAAGATTTTATCTCTCCTTTTTGTCCCAGTTATGTGCCACCTGCCTCGTATCTACTCAACGCGTCATTAACAACGCTGTAAGGCGACGTGTATTAATCGACACTCTTACGAATGTTATTTCGTATGATTGTTTTTCATATTATATTATATTATAGTCAGTAATTACTGGATATATTGACTATATAAACTTAACATCTTATGTATCAGGATGTCGAGAACAGGAAAGCATTGCTTTGTAATTCAAGTTGTTTGGTTTTGCTACTGTTTATGAGCAGTCATAGCTTACTATCAGATGAATGACATTCTCGTCTCGTCGTACAAGAAAATATATATTTATTTAAATAAATAAAAGTCTACGTTACTCGTGTACAATGATGTTTCATTCTCATTCACCCATTTTTGACGTTTATTCAATACTTGTGATCTGCTTTATTTTTCTGCTAATATAAAAATATATCCCTTTGCAGAGCATGGCCTTCCTCTAAAATCGAAAGTGTAGATCATATAAATTAATACAAATTGCTATGGTATATAGGTTTCCTCGTGATATTGTCCTTCACTCTTATAATGCGTGGTGATTGACTATCAATACCCATATGACTCAAATAATTCAGAGTTGAATACCCGACCACCGTGAGCATGTTGGCAGCTGCATTTGATCCATTACCACCGCGCGCTAAGTCTTGCCATTACCAATTCTTCAAAATATAGTCAAACTTTATTAATAATTTCGCAAACATCGTATCATCAGCAAACCATTGGTGTGATGCATCAGATAGCAAAAAAAAAATGACATTTATGAAACATTTGAAGAAACGTGCATTTGGATTCATATTTGCGCGTTTGTCACTGTTCAACAATAACCAATGGCATTAAACGTATATGCTGCGTCAACTACGAAATTGGATTGCCCTTTCGGAAGACGTCGTGAAAGCCAAAGCTGGTTGTATGAAAGAGTATACATCGAGATTTGACCCTGTCCAACCTATTGCATGCTATCTGATGTCGGCAATATGTTGAAAGATAAATTATAAGCTTCTAAAATTAATATTCGTGAGTTAAGTGATTGTTAGGTATCCGTTTCTCGTTTAATGTTTATTTAATAACCCTACGTAGTATTTTGATATATTCAATAATTTATTGATGATGGAATCTTGATTTTTTTACTGCTATTAATGCTAAGGCGGTTAATAAGCTCACGATGAATCATCTGTTAGATCGTTGGTCTTCAACATCATCTTCAAATCATATCTGTATCAGCCCATATACGTCTCAGTCTCAGGTCTCAGTGCAGTGCACGGGCTTCTTTTACAATCAACAAAAAGTATGATTGAGAGTGGTTAGGCCTTACAGTCTATTACGCCTAGTGCAGATAGTGGCTAGTGGTCCTGTATATGAAAGCCAGCAATGTACGGTTATGTTTTCTTTATATTCAAAGTTCATGACCGATGTTAACTATTGGATTTTCTATCAGACAAAGTTATAATTTCCACATTTGGTGTGCAAAGCTAAGCCAAAAATATCTTCAGTAACAATATTAAATAGCAAATATCTAGACATAAATTCACGTCCACTCCTCAAATACTTGCTATATATATAGTCAAACTTATTCCTTCAACAAATAAACGGACCATAAACATGCCGAAATCTGTTCGTGCCTCAAACAAATATCTTATTTGAATTGTTCATTGTAGTATGGAAATAGTCATGAGCCATTTGAACGGAGTTAACTAACAATTATGTACGTCGAATTGTTTGAGCTTAACACACAATAGGGACGGTTTAATAATCTCTTAGGCAATCGAGAAGTGCTCTAATGAACTGTAATTTGTAAGCAAATAATGTACTTGGCATAAGCATGGCCAATTAGTGTAAAAATAAACTTGTGTTCTGCTTTAGATATGAACATTTATAAGCATGTAATGTTAAGAAGTATTTAAATGCCGGCTGAAATATAATTTTATGGTTTGGGAAATTAACAGATCAAATTAATACAATAATAGTATTTCTGACTAAAATCACATTCACTATCAAATGCACTTAGGACTTGTACACAAAGCTGCGATGCGATGTCGCATCGTAAAAATCTACGAGCTCCCACGACGCAAGAATTGTTCAGTACGGTTGACAGTCATCGACAGTGGTGATTGATCATCCGAATCGTGTAAGGGACGCCTTACCGCACAATTTTGCATCGCATCAATTAGTATAGCAGTTTTCTGCGTTGCCAATCGCATCGCGCCGATTCGCAGTTTTGTGTACAAGCCCTTAATCTTGATTGACAAAATAAACAAGTTCTTGCCAGGTCCGCTGGAATGATGTAAGAACTTGTTGATGACTAATGTGTGATTATTAAAAATGCTATTTTACTTTACTTCCTATCTCCTCATTGGTGAATATCACACCATAACGTCATCGAAAAGCATTTAATATACATTGACTATACCATAATTACTTAACCAAATAAGACTACTAAAATATAATAGCACAAACTGCAGTTTCCTATCAATATGATCTATCGAAATGCCGAACTTTTAAAATAATTCACATATTTATTTTACTCACTGCAATCTGCATTTAAATGAAGTAAATACATACAAATTAATTATTAACGTTTTTGTTCCGACCGGCTTTAACTAGTTGAGGAACGGATATCATCAATAAACATAAACTTGGATGAGCAATTAAAATTCAATGAAGATTGAAGGGTCCATGTATGCTGGTTTAACCCGAGAGTGATAATAATTGTGACGTTTCGTTCTTCACAATAGAACAATTAAGCGTCTCCTGTTTGTAGTTAGTGATCCGTCAAAATGCACTCATACCTTGATTAAAATCACGGAAATCAATGGGGCGGAACTTACTTCGAGTTTCGATCGAGTTCGAAAAATCGTAGTATTCTTAACTGAATATTTGATTGAATTTTTTACCTATTTTCGTACCACTCTCACATGTTCTCGGCTTAATGATTTTTATGCACGTAGCAAAAATAATTGGGTTATGATTTTCGTAACGTTAACTTTGTCGAAAATGCATGCTATTCGGGATTAATTTGGAATTTATATTCACCGAAAATAAATGCCTACATGGGAAATGCTACCCAGTAGTTTACTAATTGTAAAATAATATTTTGAGACGATACTATCGGTAGCTAAATATAGGCATTATATGATGTATCATTACATGACGTAAATAACATTTTTATGTGGATAAAATAATAACTATCTATTATAATAAATACCAAAATTCCCACGATGTGATAGGTCGGGAGCCTATCGCCGTATCGGGCACAACTTCCTAACTCTAGGCTGATAATGAATAATAATAATAATTCATTTATTTCAGGCTAATAGTTATACACCCATAATGTTATTAAATTACAATACACAAATTACTAATTAAATGTTAGTACAGGTACACATAAATTAGGACACAAAATATACTAAAACATGCCTACTACGAGCGATTCATTGACCCACCAATTGTGCGACAGGTTTATGCATCTCATACCAGTGTCTCACGAAATCGCTCGTGCAGTCATTGCTTACAAGAGCTACAATACTATTGGACACACCCCACACTCTGCGCATCAGCGATGTAGCTCGCTTTCGCATTATCGCACAAAAATCATCAGTGTGCATACCGGCGAACATCCCTGATGCACTACAAAAACGGGGTAAGCCCAGTAACAATCTAAATGCGTTATTATATTGGATTCGCAGAGCATTATATGTTTTTTGCTTATAGTTGACCCACAAACTGCAAGTGTAAAATGTTTGACAATATGCTTTAAATAGTGTAATTTTTACGGAATCAGTACAGCGTGCAAACCTACGAGCCAACATATTACATCGTACCGCCAATGCTCTGCGTTCCCTTTCAATATCGAGATCATCCGACATATCTTCAGTGACCCAGTGGCCCAGGTACTTAAAACTTAGAATAGAAAAACTTTTCTCAACCCGGGATTTGAACCCGAGACCACTGTAAGCTGAGAGAGAGAGCTCTGAGAGCTTTGTAACCTAGTACAACTACGCCACCGAGGCAGTCCGATATTAAAATATTCTGTATAATCAAAAACTCTATGTTAAAAAGATAATGCTTGATTGACAGTACCCGCTGACTCGGTAGAATGCATTGTGTTGCCTTCTTATACACCTTGATGTTTTGGGCGTGGATATTCCTACTTTACACTCTCATTCTCCTTTGTCATTGTGATTATAATCTTTAAAAATAAATGTACTGATGGGTGGATTTCATTATTTTCTTTATAGCGATTGTATCTTATAATAGGTGCAAGTGAAATGTTTTGTAATAAAACGGGATATATTTTGTGACGTAACTTGACTAGTTGAATGGTTCAGACATGACTCGAGATGAGAGAAAAATATGATATTTAGTAGCACTTTCCTAGAAAAATGGTCATCTAATAACAAGCATACATGTTTAATTTTATATCTTTCAGATTTTGTTGCACTTTTATATTAATTTTTTTCTATTTAAATACTCATAATTTCACTAAAATATTTGTATTATCGTATTGTGAAACGATTTAAATTACTAAATTATAAATTTTTTAACCAATAAATATCGTAATTTTACTTCTACTAATTTAATTTCCACTAAATGACATAATTATTGTTACCTTCTATACCTTCCCTTATACCGCTCAAGCGGTATTACAAAATCATTATCATATGTGAACATACCGCTTCGTGAAAATACAATTTCCCCAATGAAACGAAATAAAACGAGGTTACCTTTACGGATACGAGTGACATTTATATTGAAGGATTTAGATCTCAAAGCGAGTGGAGCGTGGATTTCCAAATCAGGGTTGCTATCAAAAACGATAATCAATATATCCTGCGATTTTTCTTATTCGTATGTTCTTATGAGTGTATTTTACTATCGTATCGATCAAAGTTCTCTTAGCGACATTTGTCAAATTGTTCAATATATACTAATATGTAAAGCTGGAGAGTTCTTTTTGTTTGTTTATTACCTCTAATCGCAGGAATTCCTGATTCGAATGAAAAATTATAGCAAATACAAGGATATTTTATTTTTTATTTTTTTCTGGCCCGATTGTTCGATATTCAAAATTGAAAGTCGGAATTGAACATTTTAGGCGCCATTTTGAAAAGTGTGTCTGCACCCGGGCGGTACCGGGCCGGTCTGCTTTTATAGATATGAAAGAAAACTAAATCACCAGAAGTAGGTTTAAGAACGAAGAATCGTATATCGTTTTTCGCAGTAGCCCCTCACACGTTCATTCTAGCGTGTTACGTTACATTCGCCTGAAAGTTCGCGTATTTCACAGTAATTTCCCCTTTTAACTATTTCGGAATTCGTTTCGGTTTCATTATAATTTCGTTTTGTATATCTCATTAGAAACCAGCTCATGTTATTATAGCAGTGAGTCAATTAAGGTTCTATTTAGAGCTATATCTCATATGTCTATTTTAAATAAACTGCAAACGTAATTTAAATCACTGCCTCGGTGACGTAGTTGTACTACGGTACGGTCACAAAGCTGAGATCTCGGGTTCGAGTCCTGGGTCGAGCAAAGTGATATTGGATTTTTCTATTCAATTCCAGTTGAAGTCAGTAATTTGTGCCCGGTATGGTGATAGGACCGCTCCCTATCATATCGTGGGACGGAATATAAATGACGAAATGTGAATGCCCTGGTAGCACCTCTACCTACCCCTTCTGGGCAAAAGGTGAGAGTTTATGTATGTATGTAAGTAAAAACTCTACATTGTATATTATTAACTATATGATATGTAATCTACGTGTATAATATCAACGTGTCTTATTAAAATCAATTAAATAAATTATTAGTATCCAATATACAATATCTCACAAAATGAAAATCGTCTTCAAAATTTCCAACCCTTAGAAACTTTACAGTGGAATATAAACACTACAAAATTACACGTTAATAAAGCCGAGACGGTTACCAAGCAACAAAGCTTAACAAGAGCTCAAGTGAACATTTAAACAAATTAGCCATCCACAACAATATTTCGTAAGTTGCTGAAAACAAAACTCATAATAAATTGAAACACTAAATTGAATTTACAAAACCACTTTAAGTTTATTATTAGTTGTTGGCTGATGCCCGTGGTTTTATTTGTGTGGTTTAATTATTTCATCAATATCAATGATATTATTTTCATTCATGTACTTTTATTTATTCGGTAAATTAAAACGCAAGGAGTTTTTAACGTTATCGTCATATTTTTGAAAACGTTTCTGTGTGTATGTCAGTATCAGCCCATAAACGTCTCACCCAAGAACAAAGAGCCTCCATTACTATCGAGAGTATGATTAAGAAGAGTTTAGCAATATAGTCCACCACGCCCCGCTGGTCTAGTGCTGTTTGGCGAACTTTACATAGTATGGTTTACTCACGATATTTTCCTTCACTGTTATAATACTTGGTGATTGACCTGCTATCAATAAACATATGACTCCGAAAAGTCAAATATGTACACTGGGATTTGGATCCGCGACCACCGTGAGCGTGTTGGCAGCCCTGTCTGGCTACCACGACATACTTATTTAAAACTATAAACTTATTGTTTCATTGAAACATCCATGCATGATCGCCTACGGCAGAATGCTAAAAGAAGCCGTTTAAAGATGCGCTTTATTATAATGTATGCTTTTGTTCCAGGTACGTTTCAATCATGTGGCTACCAACTAGGATAATTTTGCTGTAAGTACGGAGTCCGGAGGCGATAAAGCCACGGTACGCATGAGCGGAACTAAAATCATGACTCGGTAATGAGATGATTCCGGCTTTATCGTGGTTATATTTTCATTTATGCGTCCTAAGTCCCTGTGGCTCTTCTTCTATACGTGAAGGCAATAATTATACAGGCAGCAAAAAAGGATATTCACACGTACATACATACATCTGATGCCTAGAATGGTTGGGCAGAAGTGGTACGTGGACACCCACGTTTCGTCTTTTATGTATTACTTTAAACGCCATATAGGTAGGTATATCAACAAAAAGTTACATTATGTTACTTGATGAAAAATAAAACCTATAACTGACAAATACATAAATGTTCTGAAAGGCTTGTAAACGATTGAATCACAGCTTAAACTTTTATTTTAGCCTCTAACGTTTAAAGTATATTTTTTTATTCCCTTCAGGTTCAAAAAAACTGAGATTTAAGGACTTTGTTTACTTTTATTTCTTAAACAATAAATCTTACACGCTGTTCCCAAACGATTAATGTATTCCATAGGATTTGAATATGATTTCCCAACACACAAATCACAAACACAAATCTCTAGACATTATGCAAATACTCTTAATTCATATTTCTACGCGCGGGTTCAATACCTGACCTCCAATGCAGTACGAAGGTCGCCAAGTATTGTTACCACGTTCCCGATATCCGTACGCGTGAATGTGGCTTGCATACTGAATCTATCTTAATTTATTCACTAGTAATTCGAACACACACTAATTTACGAGCAAAGCATTAGTTCATGGGAAAACAAATGAATACTGTTAGTCACGTGTCATTAAACAGTGCCTGGAGCGTATTCTATGACGATCGCGTTTGAGATTCGTCGTCGAAATAACAATTATTTACTGTAGTTCTGTTGCGGTTTCTATTAAAATTTATATGAAATGAGAAACTGAGAGATCGGGTTATAAAACGAATCGAAGCAAATTATTATGTCGACATCATTACTATCAACCAAGAGTCCAAATACCAAAGAACTTCTCCAAAAAATGATTCTTGAGTTTCTACAATGACCTGTTGGAGGCGGCATGCATCCAGTGACTATAATTTTGTGTAATCATGAATTCATATTTGCTCAGATCTGATCTTTGAAGGTCAATAAGTCTTTAGTCTTTAAACCCAAAAATAATATAAGAACGAAACTTTTGAGTTTCACTAATGAAAACCGAAAGATCGCACTTTCACCACCAAATATTAAGTAGGATTACTCAAAAAACCGCGAGTAACTTCCAAAAATACAACATCAGAAACTCATTCCTCAATGTCTTCATGTCATCCATTCAATCAGAAAAACTTACCAATGCTTAAAATAAAGTCAATGAGTAACAAAGTAGGAATCCGTCGGCAGGAAACCAGGACCGATAGCCGTTACTTCGCTTGAATGTACCGAACGTGCTTCGGCTCATTCAAATTAATCGCTAGTTTGTTTAACAAGTTGTACAAATATACGACTTGAGACACGTGACACGCCACACAGAAGGCACGCCTCGTGACACTGTTGGCTTAAACTAGTAGCTTATGTATTACTATAACAGAAAGTTAATGAGAGTTACTACTGTTTTGTTTCAACTGCTCTAATAATTTGGCTGCAATGTGACGGGACTGTATGTAGGTGCAGAGCAGAGGAAATAATGCATATAATTGGGATGTGTATTGTGATCTATATGCAGTCTTTCATATCTTTGAACTTAAAAATTAGTTCCAGTAACAAAACAAAAGTTAAACTAATTATAAACCTCCTTCTGCCACATATGAATCTAAATAGAGCGATCCAAGTACAAGAAAACTTTGGCGCAGTTGTATCACATAATGATTGCAAAGCAGTGGTCCTGAGTTCGAATCCCGGGTCAGGAAAAGTGATATTAGATTTTTCTATCCATTATCAGCCCGAAGTCAGAAATTTGTGCCCGATATGGCAATAGGCTCGGACCTATCACATCGTGGAACGAAAATACACGGCGAAATGTGGGTTTCGTATCTACCTCTTCTGTGAAAAGCCGTGCTATGTATGCAAATAGAAGAGATTTTAACCTTAATTATTGTCGCTTTATTGACATGATTACCGGTCTTTTTTGCAATAATGACGTTATTTATCACTCAGTCAGAACCACCATATGGCTCTATATGTTGTATGCACTGATAAAGCTGATTTTTGAACTCGCTAATCTCTCATTGTATTTGAAGTTGGATTTGAAAAATCATTTTTTCATTTGACAATTCAATTATTAAAAGTTTGTAAGCTATTTAACATTCTACTACAAATCTTACAAATTGAGTAAAAAGTTAATATGAGAAGTGTGTTCAGGTCGGATTTAAAGCCTGGTGTTAATGAGTGTCCATAGAAGTGGAATAATTGTATCGAGCAAAACCGGCTGCCGCTAGTGCAAAATAAAGTGCGATTTATGTAAAATGTTCAATAAATTTCATGCTTTAATTAAAACACAAATTGATTTCCACATACATTTACCGCTAGTAAAATGTCCGTCCGCCACCCAAATTAAACAAAAACAATTTGTATTCAAAAGCGTGTTTTATGTATGCATTTCTTATTTGAACGCGTCAACTGTACCGCAAGAGGCGGTGTGAGGTACAAGAACAATGGGTGTTTTTAGGGTTCCATATCCAAATGACAAAAAAGGGAAACTTCCAAAGTGGTATGTGTAACTTCTAAAATAATCGAATGATAAAACTTAAAAAATATACCGGGTATCTCAAGACTGCTACCGAAAACGAAGCCGGGTGGTAGTTTTAGTGACTACAAACACAATGCAACTAAAAATTTTGCTAAGAAACGCGACGATTATTTTTTAACATTTTTTAAATATCGTCATTTTTGGGTGCTAAATCCATAGTTTTTGCTAAAATAATAATTTAAACTCTTTTATACCTTAGAGTCTTTATAAATAAAAGGGTATACACTATTATTTTACGAAAAAATGTATTTACCACCCAAATACGACCATATAAAAAAATAACAAAAAAAAATTGTCGCTTTTTTTCCAACATTTTCTGTTGCATTGTGTCTGAAGTCGCTTAAACTACCACCCGGCTTCGTTTTCGGTAGCAGTCTTGATATACCCTGTATAATGTACGGTACCGTGCAAACTTCCACCGGAAATTATAAGAATTTACACTTTACACGTTTAATCATTGGGAGAGGCATATGTTTAGCAATGGACTTCCTTTGGCTGCTGGATATAAATAAATAAATACACCCAACTGTCTCATACATAGTCCTGACCCAACACTAAGATCGAGCCTTATGTCATGAGTATCAGGAACTACGAGACTTTACGGTCTCACAAACACCCAGACCCGAAACAAATACCTGTGGCTCACACAAATATCTGTTCCTGTGCGGGGATCGAACCCGCGACCTCTCGTTTCACAGCCGGCGTCTAACCAAATGCGCCACGAAGGCTGTCATATGATAAAACCAAAAAAAATATAAGGTGTACAGTAGTAACGTGCAAACTTCCACCAAAAATTGATTTGAACGAGATCTAGAAAGTAGTTTTTTTTAATACGTCATAAATCATAACCCGCAATTTACAAGAACTTTTATATTATATTACTTGCTGCTACGGAACCCTTCATCGGCGAGTCCGACTCGCACCTGACCGCTTTTTTTATTTTTTAAATATTTGTATGCAAGCGCAGTTGCGTGCATAAATATAAAGAGCAGTCAAGTTCAACGCAGACTTGCGCGAACACTGCCGTTTGTAAATAATGCTTTTAATTAAACTTGTAAACTACAAAGTATTTATTGTTGTTGGTATTTTTTCTATGTAAATTTTAGTAAAAAAAATATTTGCTGCACCCAGAGTTTTAAAAGGGCACATAAAATTGTGTTGTTGGTACAAACAACTACTATTTCGGAGTTTTTAGTCATAATAAAAAATAAATTATTTTTGATCTCACCTGCCAATGGTATATTAAAATTCATATCTGTTTTAGCTCGCTAGACTAATTGTAAAATCTAATTTTGCCGAAAAACTACTTAGGATAAGTAAAAAAATTAGGCTTTTACATGAACATATTTAGATCATTTTAAATCAGATTTTTTAAATAAGCGCATCGGAATGCCTAGCATTGCTTTGCATTTCAAGGTATTGTTTAGTTTTCCTACTTCATGAGCGGTTGTAACTCTTATCATCAGTCGACCGGCATGCTCGTCTCGCCACTCACGGCAATAAATAAAAAAAAAAAAAAAAACACTTAGATTTCTTGACCGACACAATTTTGAAAAGATTTTGCTTATTAAAATAAGCACATAAATAAATGAGGATCCCCAAAAGTGACAAAATAATGCATTGTGTGATTTGTTCTGTGAAACAATTGCATATGGTACCAGTAAAATTATACCACAATATGCACGGCGTTGCTGTATGAATAAACATTGCTTTGTTGAATTTTATTTATTTATTTAGGACAGCTAGTGGTTGTTATAATAGAACTTAGACTAATAAAATACACAATAAATAAATTAAGAGTAACACCCTTTGAAGAAATTGAAGGTGTGTTTGCTGCAAAATGCGATCGGAAGTATACAAAGTGCATGTTATTTCAACCATTATGTGTATATTGTATGAATCACTGACTAGACTGCTTCGGGGGTCCCGTTGTACTACGGTATGGTTACAAAGTTGTAGCCTCGGTTTCGAATCTCGGGCAAAGGATAGTGATTCTTTCATACATTATTAGCTTGAAGGCAAGAATTTGTGAACGGTATAGCGATAAGCTTGCACCATGCAGAACACATAAGTCCAAACGTGGGTGCCCTTGTACCACCTCTGCTTACATCTACGAAAAGGCGGAAAAGGAGTAAGTCTACATTTCTTTTATTGCATTGAATGGCGAAACTAGCATGCCATTCGTTTGATGGTAAGTGATAGAACCGCTTATGCATAGTAGCAAACCTAAAGAACACCTGGAATAACAAAGCAATGCGACATTCCAATGCGCTCGCCATCATGAAACTTACTATGTCAATTCTTTATATTTCTGATAATATTTGGTATATTAGAGTACTGATGACAGGCGAGGATCACTGAAAATATTAATCCACATGCTGTTATGCCAAATATAATATTCCGTACAAAATTCTATGTGCACTAACTTGGACTAACAACTGACGTGCGAATTTTATAAAGTAATCTGTTTAAAATGCCATTCTCAATTTCACGACCAAATTCAATTTTTTATGTACAGCACTAACGGGTTTCAATTTCATAACGCACAGACCAAAACAAATATATTTGGGATGCAGCAATTGAATTGACACGACAAAATATATTTTGGTTTCCAATCGGCGACTATTGCAAAACCATTCCGACTAGAATAGTTACACGGATGGTGTAACAGTATCCATGGAAATTAAAAAAAATAACATCCATTTTAATCTTTTTGATGAAACATGCCAGTGAAATGACTGGAACTAGAAGACTCAATTACTAGAAGAGACGAGCGCAGTACATAGCCCTATGCATTACTAAGTAATATTAAGTTCTGAGTGATGTTATGATCAAGCATAATATCATTTATATTGTTTTTGGTAACAAAATTATAAAATTAAAATCAATTAGTACCATAGAAAAGCGATTTACAGCGTTTACATGTTGTACTTTAAAGCCGCCAATATTGCAAATTCTTGAAAAATTGAAAATGATTTACTTACCTCTCTAGTTCCAATTTTGTTTTGCTTGATATGTATAGTGGCATATTCAATTTACTTTTTTTATATAGTTTGCATCCACATTGCAATAATTTTCCATAAAACACCATTTGTTTGAAAGACTATTTAAAACATTCTAGAGTGATGTATGCATTTTGAGTATCGACTGAATAAGTTCTTTTGATTCAGAAAGTCTGGTACTTCATTCTGTAACAAAAATTAATTACATTATTATCAATGGGCTGCCAATGGGAGTTGCCGAATAGCGCGACATCGTTTGAGCGAAATTAATGCAAATTACATACAAATAAAGCATTCAGTCATGCGGTAGAAGTTTGCAGTAGTGGCATTCTCCCTTTGGCGATTAATTTACTGATACTGGGCACCCAATCTTCCAGAGAGCAGTTCTATCATGAAGTATCTGAACCCAGCATGTAGTAATGGAAGCAAATTCACTCGGACAAAGTAAAGCTAAGAAAAATATGACATACAAATAGTTTGTAGATCACTAAAATAATAATATTGAATACTGTTGTGGGTATCAAATATTGCAGCGGAGTTTTAGGTCTAAAGTCTCTAATCTATAGATGAACAAATTTTCTCTATATTAAATTTAACTCCGTCTCCCTTTTCAATACTTTTGTTATGACAAATGAACATCAAAAACTATTATGTCACCAGCACTCCGTCACGCCGATATTCCCGAACGAATCAAAAATCTGTCGACGAATTCCAACGATATTCCCACGTACACCGACGTGGGGCAAACAAAGGAACGCTATTACTTTACATTTTGTTACAACCGTCAAACTCAGACTATCGACGTCTTCATGAATTATTAAAACGGAGACATTTCCCAGTTGTGCCACAAAAAAAGGAAATGTCACCTCTTTCTTGGCCCCGTGGGAGCTATATCTGGCGACTGCGACGCATTCGAGACATTTGCGTAAAGTATACAGTATCCATAACGTGAAGGAACGAGTAATTCAATAGGCCGTTGAGGTTTGCGAAGGGAAAGAGTGAAGGAAATAAGGAAAAGATTTTGTTCAGTGGTTGCTAAAATTGGAACCGCTGATGTTTATGTTACTGCTATAGTTCCTGTTGATGTAGAAAATTATGTAAAGGAGGTCATCAAACCCAATGTTTGTTCAAATGAAGTGAATAGTTACGTACAGTAAGATGAATCGAACATAAACATTGTATGATTCATGGTTTATTGGATGATACGATGATTTTAGTAACCCATATTTTTAAATAAATTCATTTTTTAGGAACAAAAATCACATCACCATCTATAACATTTCTTATATAAGTGTTTTGTGTAATTTTTAAGCGACGCAAAGTAAATAAAGTCATATAATTTCATTACGACCAGAAATGATTTAATGATCTTAAAATTTGTATTGAAACGTTACTATACAACATGCCAATTTTGAAATCTTACAAATCTATTCATTATTTATGCAATAATTATAATAGCTACCTCTTACTTCCAAGCGTAATAAATTACCCTTAATGCAAAGCTAATTAATCAATCATATCACAATTCTATTCGGAGAAGGAAGTGAAATCGATTTGTAGTTATGAATTTACTAACTAGTAGCCGTTTGATGTATTAGAACACTTTATAAATAGAAATTAATAACCTCATTACTTGTGAACCAGCTGTAATTTACGACAACTGTGTATCAGATTTGTTGGATACTAATTACCATTGGGTAATAAGCAACTTGCCTGAGAAGTGAAGTGTAGGGCCAGTGAGAGCTGTGAAATATAACGATAAAGAAATTAACCATCTAGTATTATCGTTTGTTTTTTTTTTCTAATAATCAAAATCTTGTTTTAGTGTCTCTACAATATACAGCTGTAGTCGTAAAGTTGCTTTGTAACGTATTGCGCATACTAGACTGTCAATATTAATACACACATATCTCCAAATTTGTCTTGGGCCCTGGGATTTGAATCCCACCGTTTCGTTTGCCGCATCCGGTCTGTTACCACCACCACGTACTATGTATGTATGTGACTGTTGGGTGTTATTTATTTATTTATTTAACATTTTTTCTTATTATTTTACAAGTAACCTGACTTATATTTTTAATTATTGGACTAAGAAAGACTTCATAACTTTAGTCGATTTGAATATTTGAATAGGAATTGGAATAATAATTTCTGATGTAGGTTCCAAAAACAAATAGTTAAAAATCACACAGATCAATTTTCAAATGTTTATTTGATATCGCAGAGTAGACTACTCAGTACAATTACCTCTTTAACACAGTGTCACATAAAGTATAATTGGTAATAAAATAGCGTCAATAAAACTGATAGATAAACACGTAACAGAGATTTCTCAGAAGCGTTCAATAGTTCTCTAAAGTAATCGTAAGAGTGCATTTAATACCTTACTGGGAAACGTCGTTAAAACACAAACCAAACTGGCCTCGGAATAAATGAACATTTCAAACTTAAAATAAATCACATCGAGTAATACTTCGAAGGAAATAACACTTCGAGTGATATCCAATTATATTTAGATAAAAAAGTTGATAAATTCATAATATTACTAGCATTATTTAAGCTTGTTTTTGGTTTGTGAAAACTGCCAACCCATATTAGGCCAGTGTAGTGGACTGTTTCTTTTTTCTTACATAAGGTAATCGAGTGGTGGTAAAAGGTCACTGTCGCCCATGAACATCGACAACGCTTTGATCATGGATGTGTTGCCGGCCCATCAAATCGGGAGGGGAGCGGGGAGGAAAAACGATGAAAAGAGGAAAGGGGTATTGGGCATCTTAATTTCTCTTAATCAGTTGCTCAGCATTGAGCGATTACCGGCTAGTATGTATGACAATCTTTGCTGTATCAGTATAGGTAAATAGATAATAATAATAATAATAACACCCAACAGTCACATACATAGTCCTGACCCCACACTAAGATCGAGTCTTGTGTCGTGGGTATCAGGAACTACGAGAGACTTTTCGGTCTCACAAACACCCAGACCCGGAAGAAATATTTGTGGGCTACACAAACATTCCTCTCGGTGCGGGGATCGAACCCGCGGCCTCTCGTTTCACAGGCGGCGTCTAACCAACTGCGCCACGGAGGCTGTCAGATCATCAGATCATTATGGAAATTAACGGGTAGGGACTATATTCAATAATGGGCTTATTGTCACTCAAGACGATAATGATTCATACAATATGTGTACGAAAAAGTAAAATAATATCCACTAATATCATCATCATCCACTGTTTATGTCACCAATTAGGAATGAGTGGCAAATTCTTCACGTCTTTTAAAATAAAACCATTCAAATGTAGGATAAATGTAACTAAATCTGGGTCACTAAGAATACATTGAGAACTTGGACTCATACAAAGTAATGCTTAAGCTAGATAGCGAACAAAGTTCTCACAGCAAATTCACGCCGATTTTAGACCTTTATAAGTAACCTATAATTTTAAGCACTATTGCATAAATGTAACTTTCGGAGTGAGAAGAATTATACACTTTTAAACACATTGAATTTGTGGTGTATTCTATTTTGTCAGCCCATATATAGTATGTACGTCCTACTGCAGGGCACACGTCTCATCTAGAATCGAGAGTACGATTGAGGGGGGTTAGGCCATATGGTCCACCACGCTGGCCTAGTGCGGGTTGGGTGACTTTACATACCATAAAAATATTACCATATAAACTTCTAGGCTATACAAGTTATTTAGCAAGTGTTATTGAGAAATGATTAAGATACCAGCCACGCATCTAATAACAGAGTCACATCTTATTAAAATAACGTATCAGAAAAACTAATTTAATATATCATTTATAATGAAGAATGTGAGGTGATTCCACACTGGATAACATTTAAAGAAGAAGTGATGACAGCTCTAAATAAAATCACGAAAGATATGGAAGAAGTCAAAGCGCAAAACAACGAGATCATCGAATCAAATATAGAAATGAAAAAATCGGTATCATTTTTAGCAGACAAGTATGAAGAATTGAAGGAAACCGTTATTCAACTGAAAAAGGAAAAAACAGAACAAGCGAAACAAATAAAGTCATTAGAAAATGAACTGGAAGACATGAAGAGAAACTTAAAGACATCATCAATTGAAATCAGAAATCTTCCGAACGAGGTCACAAAAAACCAAAAAGATTTAGCAGATTTAGTACAAAAAACTTGTAAGGTACTCAGTGTGGATATACAGCCACAAGATATAAAAGATGTATATAAAGTGGTAACAAAATCAGAAAAAAATATTATAGTGGCTGAATTCCAGACAGTGCCGATGAAGAATCGGGTTATTCAGAGTACGAAACATTTTAACAATCGAAAAGATGAAAACAAACTGAATACAAATCACATTGGCATAGCAGGCAGCCCAACACCTATATACATATCGGAATCACTTACAGCTAAAAATAAAAGATTATATTACCTGGCCAGACAGTTTGCGAAGGATAACAACTATAAATACTGTTGGATTTCCCACGGACGAATATACCTCAGAAAATATGAAGGTGCGCCCCATATCCTGCTCAGAGAAGAAAATGAACTTGCAACCCTCAGGAGCGAACCGACGTGACTATATTTTATATACTATATCTGCTTATATACTATATCTACTTGTCTCATAATAATCTTGTTAAACTCTATTACACATACGTTCGAACACAGTGCCAAAAATATTTCACATTTCAATAAAATATTAACTGAGATATACATTTCGTGGCCCCACACGTATCGCAACAAAAATAAATACCATCTCTCCGCATACATTACACACACTACATCATTACACAACATTAAAGATCCTTTCAATTCATTAAACGATTCAGCTTTTCCACCCTTGTATATGATATTTTTAAATATTTTTAACCGAGTTTTTGTTAGAAAAAAATCTTGTCATCATGCAAATTTCAAGCAAAACTACCTACAACTTAGTGAATTATTATTGTTTGGTCCCCTTTTTTGCACTATGATTATTCATATAAATACTATCAATGGCTAATATACAAGATATTGTTCCCGAAATAGATAGAATAGGTGAAATTAATTGTATTAAGCTTGACGATCCAAATCAATTCTTTGAAATAGTCGATTGTGACACCAAGTCTGGATATAGTGCACTAACTATTGTGACCGTAAATATTCGAAGCCTACATCGGAATTTTGACAACTTTCTTATATTTGTTTCAAAACTTAAGATCCCTATTGATGTATTTGTATTGACGGAATGCTGGATAAACAAAGATAGCTTCATACCATCGATACATAATTATCAGTCGTATTGCAACAAAATAAGTTTTAACCAAAATGATGGCATTGTAGTCTATGTGAGAAATGGGTGCAATGTATCGGTTGTGGAGCCACATGTAACTGAAGGTAATTGTTTGATTATTACTATAAACAAAATATACTCCATAATCTGTTCATACCGACCACCATGTTATCGTAACCCAACAAAATACCTGAATTGCCTACATAACCTAGTTTCGAACTGCATTACTGACCATATTATAGTCACAGGCGATATCAATATTGATATAATGCCGACAAATTTAAGTAGCTACGCTTTAGAATATCTTACTAATATGGCAACGCTTGGATTGCGATCAGGAATCAACGTTCCTACCAGGGTAAATACTTGCATTGATCATTTTATGATCAAAACCTCACTACAGTGCAACACAGTAGTATTTAATGCACTAACAGATCATACGCCTATATTATTATACTTAAAACAACATAAGAGTATTAATTTATCTGAAAACAAAAGTATCTGCCCACAACTCCGGTTCAATTTAGAAGGGATAGGTATTGATATTAAAGCAATTAATTGGCACGATTACTACAAAAACAGTAATGTTAACATAGCGGCAGAGAACCTTGTATATATGATCCAGAATATTATTGACAAAAATACCAAGACTATGTATAAAAGTAGAAACAAAACACCACTGAAGCCATGGATAACACAAGGCATTCTAAAAAGTTTGAAAAAACGGGATAAATTACATCAGCGCATAAGAAAATCTGCTAATATATATAAAATAGATCTCTATAAATACTATATTTCGTATCGTAATTTGTGTAATAAAATAATAAAAAATCTAAAAAAAGCATATTATGTCAAAAAATTTTACAAATCAAAAGGTAATACCAAAGAAACGTGGAGACTAATCAAAGAAGTGTGTAACTTTAATACCACAACTACAACATGTAATGAGTTATTAAATATTTGTGATAATCCTGTAAACTCTCTTAAAGTAGTTAACAAATATTTTATTTCTATAGGAGCAGATTTGGCAAATAGTACACTAAAAAAACTTAATACAACTGACATTTTTCTTTCAAAAAAAGACAAGAATATAAATGAACCTTGTCACTCCCTGATGTTTACACCAACAGACATAGTAGAAATTAAAAGTATAATTATGAATTTAAAATCCCATAGTTCTCCAGGATTTGACAAAATACCCACTACAATATTAAAATCGTTCTCTTCTATGCTGGTGGCTCCCATCACATATCTATGTAACTTAAGTCTACAAAATGGCATTTTTCCAACTTGTTTTAAAAAAGCTATAGTAATTCCAATACACAAGACTGGTGATAAAACAATCCCTAGTAATTACAGACCTATTTCACTATTGTCAGTTATGTCGAAAATTTTAGAAAAAGTAGTAAATAAAAGACTTATGGAATATTTAGAGACTAGAAATTTGATAGCATGTAATCAATACGGATTCAGAAACAACAGGTCGACAAATGATGCTGTTCTTAATTTTACATCAAATCTTATTACCTATCTTGATAAGGGGGAGAAATGTGTAGGAGTATTCTTGGATCTACAAAAAGCATTTGACACAGTATCAATACCTATTCTGCTCTCACGGTTGCAAAAATTGGGGATAAGAGGAATTCCTCTACAATGGTTCCAAGATTACTTAACTTCACGACAACAGATAGTAAGAATAGACAAAATTGTTAGCGACCTAGGAAATTGTTCATATGGAGTCCCGCAGGGGTCCACTTTGGGTCCTAGCCTTTTTATTGCATACATAAATGGATTGTGTAAATCTTTAATTGACAGGGGTGATCTTTTTATGTTTGCAGATGATACTGCTATAGTGTTTCATGGAGAAACATGGGAACATGCACAAAAATTAGCTGAAGAAGGACTCAGAAAAATATCGTCCTGGCTTGAAGACAGTCTACTATCACTAAATATAGGCAAAACAAAATACATATGTTTCAAAATTACTAATGCAACTAAACAGCCAGACAATTTTAAAATAAGAATACACACATTTCCGTGCAATAGAAATGAGCAAAAGAATTGTGACTGTGCAGAATTAATAAGAGTATCAGACATACGCTATCTTGGTGTTATCATAGATGAAAAGCTTAACTGGAACAAACACATCAGTGATTTATCATTACGTATCAGAAAGCTTATATATATCTTCAAAAACTTGCGACAGGTAGTAGATTTGAAAGTTTTAATAAATACATACAAAGCCTTATGCCAATCACTGCTAACATACTGCATCACTAGTTGGGGTGGTGCGTCTAAATGTTACATGATTGAAGTCGAGAGAGTGCAGCGGGCTCTTCTGAAAATTATTGCGGGCCTCCCCTACAGATTTCCAACAACCCAAGTTTATAATTTAGTAAATGTAATGAGTGTTCGAAAATTGTATATCTATGAAAGTATTCGTAGGTATCATAGACTAGTAGCACCTGTAACATCAGAACCAAAAAGGAGATTAAATTGTTTTGTACCAAAAATTAAACATAGACTTGCTAGACAGCACTATAGTTATCTTGCACCCTTCCTATATAATAAACTAAACGCTAAACATAGAGTAAGAAATTATAACAATTACCAAATAAAAATTCAACTGACGAAATGGCTTAGTGACTTGAATTATGATGAAGCTGAAAAATTAATAGAATTGGTGATATAAACACACACACATACACATAAACTCACACACACACACACACACACACACTCACATGCACGCACGCGCACACACACACACACACGCACGCACACACACACACACACACACACACACACACACACACACACACACACACACACACACACACACACACACACACACACACACACACACACACACACACACACACACACACACACACACACACACACACACACACACACACACACACACACACACACACACACACACACACACACACACACACACACACACACACACACACACACACACACACACACACACACACACACACACACACACACACACACACACAAGATGAGACTGATTTCTTTCTTTTCCTTAATTAATAGAAAGTAAGTTTAAGTATATTACAATAAGAATTTCTTTTAAATAATAGAAACTAAGATTAAGTATGTAATAATTAGAAAATAATGATTTTGTTAATTTATTGTTTAGGTTATGTCTATCTGATGAATTTATATAATGTAAAAAATAGGAGTTCCTTTTTTATTTATTTTTATTTTCATTTTCTATTTTTGTCTTTATTGTTAAAAAAAAAAAAAAAAATTGTAAGAGGATGAGCACAGGCTTCCATAGCACAGTAATTATTTACTAGTTTGGAGGCCTGGGTCTTATCTATTGGAAATGTAAACATTGTGATCAATAAAGATTATTATTATTATTATTATTATAATGAGAAGATTTATGTAATTTAGGATGCAAGTTCGAGACTTGATTAGAGACAGTATAGCAGACTTGTTTATATATTTTATTTAAATATTGTGATTAATTACCTTTTTTATTATTTCCGCACCCACCTCATATCATGGGTGACGCAGAGAATCCTAGGTCTATAGGTGCCTATACAATAAATATAGACGGAGAACAAAGGTCATATAATACCGTAGTTGCTTTTCTAAACTATGAACGAAAATAAACGTTGCAGTTAATTCGGCGCGATCGGTGGAGGAAATGTTAGTTAACTCTAATTAGTCAAATGTTTGGGCAATGCATTCCGTTTCATACATTTAGACACGATCGGATATGTTTTGCGGATAACATGCATTGAAGCAATCGATCAATCAATTTCGGAAGTTCCGTGTTGATCTAAACCCAGTAATGTAAATCGGAAGTAACTATTTAAATACATAATTTTCTTTTTCTTTGTTTTAACAACTATTTCCTAGGTACTAAATTTTAATACTAAGTTATAGACATTCACTATGGAATCGATATCGTGATAATTATTTAGTTCGTCATTTTTTGTGATCAATAAATTTTGTAAAAGTTGATACTTTGTGAATATTACTGCCCATTAATGCATATTGGTCTTCTTAAATATATCCACTATAGTAACGTTCCCACAATTTTATTTTGTCATTGATTTATCATATGTAAATTGCAAAGATCTATAAATGCAAGAACTTCATGTATACTTCATAGAATATATTTTAAATTGACCCAAATTTTTACATATTTTATTTGACAGAAAAAATTTACCTGATATTGATCTCAAGCCTCTGTTTTGTACGAACGCCCAAGTAATGACTATTCTCGTTGCCATGCAACACGTCTATTATTCGTCCCGGAGACAATATGTGTAAACATGAAGCGGTACAGCCTCATTTAACGTTATCCGTTTGAACGTATCCAATTATAAGGTTCAGCCTTCACATTAGCCGTTCAATCTTGGAAGCAAATTCGACGGCAACAGTTGTCTTTAATTAGATAGAACCACAGCCGATCGTTACGGGGATTGACTTAAATTCAAGTAACAGAAAACAGCTCCTTTAGGAAATGCAATTACCTTAAAATAAAATAGCTGATTTGCACCTGACTGGCTAAAAATATTGTCTGTATCTCCTCAACATTTGAAAATAGGATTGATATAGGGCCGTATAGTCCACCACGCTAGGTTGGAGCGGGCTCGCGAGCTTTACATACCATAGATATCCATTCAACGCTCTATGGTATTTAGGTTTCCTCACGATGTTTTACTTCACCGATTTAATTCGTATGATTGACTGTCAATACACACATGACTCCGATAAGTCAGAGGTGTGCCCTGGGATTGTAACACATGACCACCGTAAATTCGTCGAAAGCCGCATCTGGTTCGTTGCCAACAGGCCACCACGCTCTTATAGAATTTAGAAATAAATGCAGGTTTAATAAAAATAGTTAACCATTAACAATGTCCAATGTAATGTCCATTAGCGCAAACCCTCCTTCTTCCTATCCTTGATTATGCCGATGTCAGCTATCCAGATCTCACCGAGGACCAACTTAATAAACTTGAGCGCCTTCAAAACTTTTGTATTAGATTCATATTTGGTTTACGCAAATATGATCATGTTTCGGAATTCCGTGCTAAGCTCAAGTGGTTGCCCATACGACTTCGTCGGAATGCTCATATTCTCTTTCTTCTGTACAACATATTGTTTAATCCTCTTACCCCCTCTTACCTCAAAGATCGATTTGTATTTCTCCACGACTCACATACTAGATCCCTACGGTCGTCAGAGAGTTTGGAGTTGAGAATGCCCGTCCACACCACCACTTTCATGGACAAATCGTTTACTGTTAAGGCTGTTCGATTATGGAACGCATTACCAGTTGTGGTAAGACGGGCACGATCACTATCATCATTCAAAAAACTTGTCAAAGATTATTACCTTTCTCACTGAACTGACACGTTGATGTGGATAGCTTTCCTATTTGCATGTCTGGAACTTTATTATATATATTTATATTTATATATCATGTATGTGTATGTATTTTCTGATGTATGTATTCTTATGATCTTATATATGTATGTATATATTCATGTATATGTTTATATTACATAATATGAGTATTCATGACTTTTATTACTTGTAATTTTTTAAATTATTTTAATTAGTATTTTGCAATTTTTTTTCCCCTTCAAGGTAGGTTCTATCCTTTACACTTTTGACTGCCCTCTGTTTATCCTGTTCTTAAATCCATCCCATGGTTGTCTGTAAGACATTGCCTTTCGGCGATAAGACCGCCAATTGTACTTTTTATATTTTTAATTTCTCTCTGTATTTGTTGTCTTTTTGTGCAATAAAGTGTAAATAAATAAAATAATAAATAAATAAATGTAATAACACTTTCATCGTTGCACAAAAAATTACCTTGTTTGCTTGCTATTATAATTGAAGTTCTTATATCGTTTAACCACGTCATATAGATTGGATTGATCAATTATCTACCATTTTTTCTACAAATTAATAGCAATACAATAGACTAGTTTCCATTTAAAATTAGTAAAAAAATAATTGGCCATTTATCTTATTGTCGACACCTCCACACGGCGCACTTGACTGCACGTTATCTGATTGCAATGTATCTTGTCTTAACGAATGTCAATCAATCCTAGTAATTGGCACTGGCACGCCGCTTTCATGTAACTAAATTATAACTGATCGCAATTCTAGATATTATGTCTGCAATTCGATAGGTAATTTTTGGGTCAATCCTATGTTTCTGCATTACACTAAATTTAAATTAAATTCTTAAATTCTAAATTCTGTTGCAATTGATACAAATCAAACGATATGCAAAGTAACTAGTTGATTATATGTAATTATAGATTGTAGATTGTCTTAATATTCAATTCGGTTAATACGTATTGCAACACGTACAAGTACAATTTGAAAATAAATATAAATTAATGGAATATTTAAAGGAATTTTCTTAGATTTGTAACCATGAATAACTAATAACACTCAAATATAGCAATAAATACATTTTAATAGGGTTTTATTTTTCAAAACAAACAACATTCGAACAGTAGGAACACTTCTTACATCAAGGCGAGAGTCAAGTATCTAACCATGATAAAATCTAAAAAAATTGCAGTCACATGCACTGACTTCAATGAACAAGAATTGTTCCAGCGAAATACATTTTGTTCGATAACTTTCAATACAAGTTGTTGTTACAAACATTTTCTATTGGATGTCAATTGCTAATATTTATTGGAATTTGTTTTGAACTGCCCTTTACAAGTTTCAAGTCGGCAAAGTTTGCCACGGCAATGTTTGAAATAGGTTTTTGATGACAATTTTATCGATACACAGGAAATTGCAAGTTAGGTCGGCCTTGGTTCGTCTTAGAATAATTATGTAATCTTTACATTGATAATATGCCTATCCTTATCTATCTCTTCTGATTTTTATTTAATCTTTCAGGCCGTCAGCACATTTTCAGTATCATTCACCTCAAATTGAACTATTTTTTTCTTCCGGAACATTCAGCATCTTTTAATATACTCGCACTATAAATAGTGTCTAGTTTTTACAAACATAATATTTCAACGATGACTAATGAAATAATAACTCTATTAAATAACATTTTATTTACAAAATCAGCTGTTTATACAGCTGTTGTTCCTTCATTATCATCATCCACATTATCGTTGCATGCAGTATCCCAAAACTCTAGGACATAATTAATTCCTTTTGTAAAACTTGACTTGTTAGATTGCTGTCTGCTGTTTTCAATCTGGCTTTACACAACATGATAGTACTGGCTAATTAAATTTCACTTTTATAAAGATGTTTATTACACTAAGGTACAGTTTACGGGTCTTAATTTATCTCTAGTAGCTTTTTGACATTCAAATCGATGCTTAAACATTACACTTGATTTATGGTTCAAAACTTGATTTTACCGTAGCAAATAACTTGTTTTTTTGATTGATTATCGCATAAAGAATGATTTATTTATTTTTGAATTCCAAAGAATACTATAAATGCTTTCGATAACAGTTAAAATACTTTCATCGTCGTTATGGTGCCATTGCTTTACGCGATGTGGTTGTGAATTTTATAGATATAACCTGGAAGCATTGACTTAAATTCTATTGAACTCGAATAAGCTCTTAAATTAATTTCCTAATTGTTTTCTATACAATATATTTTTTACGCTTTTCTGTACTACTCGAAGCGACATTATTCTTTTTTTGGCCTTCGAATTTGGCGCCTTATTTCCATTCTATATTTATCATTCTCGTCATCATCAGCCCAAGCCTGTCCATTGGCAGATAAAACTTTCCAAATTACCGAACAACTCATCTTCAACCATCGTACACAGCCAATCTTCGAAGATTGTCACACCACAGCACTACTTCTAAAAACACTGCACTGTAGTTACCAAGAAAATTGTCACTCCAATTTACTTACCGACACTGCACTACAGTAACCAGGCCACGGCATTCAAACTCAGACTTTTAAATGAATTTTAAATGAATATTTACCTCGCGGTAGCTAGGAATTTGGCTGCCAGATTACTATCACGCGAGCCGTGAGTTCGTCGGTCCACGAGCTATAAAAATCCCTGTTTGTTGTACATTTCAAACGGTTCCTTAACAAGGTCCAGTTAAGTCATAAGAATTCGTGTCAGCAATTTTAACTATGCTATAGTACGTGACCATATTTGTTTGATGTTATACCAAACACGTAATACCATAAAGTCTGCCAAAACTGTAATGCACTCGAATTCAATTGCATTTATAATGTTGATATTTCAATCGGGCCTTTCAAATCTTTTCTGTGCCTATACCACCTGCAAGTAATATACTTCGAGTGTTTATTTATTGGAATGTTTTCAATAATAATTTTCGTGCTTTAATATTTGCTGTATGATTCAAGTATAGATAAGAATATCATACCCAAATAATCATAATTGTTTATTAAAGTGTCTAATATCTAAAAGCTTTACACAAGCCTGTATTTGAATATCTGAATTTCCTAACAGTTTTTGTATATCATGATGGTATTATAGTAAACAAGTTTAGTATTAAGTGATCGAATTGTCAAGAAATATTAAGACATCTGGTCTTTACTTTGAAATGTATGCATAATGATTTTTTTAAATATGATTTGCCTGATTATAAAAACGTTTAATACCGATGGCGTTATATTAGTATTAAAGGTCGATTAGGATCTTCTGTCGTCGAAAGCGGTGTTGTCAAAATAATAATACTTTTTCTTTCTTTTCATTTTGCTACGTTGGATATATTAATACTATTAGAGTATTAGATTACGAGTGTAAATAATTTTATTTATTTAAATATTTTATTGTACATAAATGTAACAACAACTTTACTATACAGAAATAATAATAAAAACGTGTACAGATGGCGGTCTTATCGCTCTACAGCAATATCTTACAGACAACAATGCGATGGATTTAAATAAAGGAGGGAGAGAGGGTTGTTGTTCATATTATAAAATATTATTTTAATTGCAGTTCCAAATTTCGTTAAACGGCAAAAGATGATAGATGTCTTATGTATATAATCGACGTCCGAAGTTCAAAAAGTTCAAACCAATCCCTTCAATTGTAAAGAAACAAATACCAAGAACATAATCGTACCCAAAACATCAGTCATTCGGTTACAAACAAAAGAAAAAACTAAAAAATATCCGACATCACAATCTCGAATAAGTGCATCGAACAATAGAGTACTAGGCGATCAGAATGCAAAACGGGTTGGCGACAAGTGTTCTGCGATGATACATGACAGCGATAACATCGATGCGTGACTTTGAATTTATTATGAGTTAGCATTAAGATATAAGTGAGCGGGCGTGCGTTGCAACAAATTGACCTTTTTAGTGCCGAGACGCGTTTAGTATGAATTATAATTGGATAGTAGATTTATCTGTGTGGAGAGTAATTTCGGGGATGTTTAGTTTTTTATTTGGAATTTATATTGTTCTAATACTTAATGGGATTAAAATGCAGCGTAAATATTATGTGGAATTTCAAACGAAATTAATATAGATATTATAAAGATCACGGATGTTGTCTCTTCTTATTAAAAGTCGAAAAAATCATTGGCATCTGTTCATATATGGACGGATGTATTGACATCCGTCCATATATGAACAGGCATAAGTATAAAATAGAAGTATGCTTAATCGCAGCTTTTATATTGTTTTTATGTTAGAAAACAATACAGGACTAAACCTCCATTATCATGATATATTGGCGAGACGTTTGAAGAAACAAAACCTATAAGAACTGATGATCAAAATGTTTCTAGAAAAAGTGTAATTAGTTTTGCGCATTTTACGTAGGTCTACTGTTGTACTTATGTAATGACGTCATTAGCCTGTTTCAGGCTGTTTGTATTACTAATGCTATAGTCGGGCAATATTAGCGTTGGCCTGTCTAGCAAAAAATTGCAAATCAGCTTTCAGCGAAATGTGTTTTCATATTACAATAAGTGCTTATTAATCTGCCATGTGCTTCAATGTATTTGGTCTACACCAGAGAATAAAAATAATTATAAAAGAAAGTGACATAATAATTCCTAAATTATCATAAAAAAATTTAAAGAACTAAGATTAAAGTAACACATTATGAAATTAGTAAGCAATTATAAAGAATAAGGTATCACATTATGTCGATATGCTTTGAAACATCAATTCACCGGGGTCCTGAATCACCAAAAACTAATTTGGATAGGTGGACGAACTCTTAAAAATGTCCACCAAAGCTGTAATAACTACCAGATGAGAAAGGCCAATGAGAAACAATGTATACGACAATACCAATTTGTACCGAATCTAAGTCACAACCACATAATACCCAATTAACTTTTTCTTCACCTACAATCAAAAGAAATTTCAAAATGAAAACATCATCCTATTGACATAACCTTGATCCCCCATCTACGTTTACGTCGGATTGTACTTCTTTATTCAAAAGTAATTACACGCACGCGGAAGGTCAACTAACATTAAGGTTATAATCAACAATGGTAACGGTATGAAGCCCAATAATCATAAATAATAACACAAAGCCGCAACACTCGAAAAATTGAACTTTCACCCGATCGCTCATTAATACAACGACGGGTATATCTAATGGCATTACGAGAATGGTGTTAATATAATATATAATTATTTTTCACACTTCATCTGATATTTATTTGGACACGCCCTTAATCCAATCAGTCGTTTGTTATTTTTATATTGGACATGACATTGATCGCCTGGTAGTCATCACAGACCAAAATAACGTAATATTTAGTAAACGAAAATGCATTGCAGGCCTTTGTAAAATGCATAAAGTGGAGCAAAAAAAGATGATGTAAGTAAGTGTAAGCAAGAGATGGCATAGTATCTAATATTCTTATAGCAATATATCGTATTCATAATTTTTCTGTAAAACAGTGGTACCAATTCCGTTAGAGCGAATCTAATTTATTATGTCTGAATGACGTCTATAAAGTGACACAGTTAGTCACCGGCTGTGTAACTAGAATCCCCGGGTTCGATCCCCGCACCGAGACAAATATATGTGTGATCCACTGATAAATTTGTTTCGGGTCTGAATGTTTGTGATTACTGGTGTTAGGTCTCTCATATGTGAGAGGCCATCTGGGTAGGTACCACCGCAATGTCTATTTGTCCGGTAAAACAAAAATGCGTAAATGCACTGTTGTGTTTCGGATTGAAGGACATTGTAGCCAGAGTAACTACTGGACATATTGAGACTTAACATCTTATGTCTCAGGATGGCGAGTGCAGTAGATTGTTGCTACTGTTTATGTGCGGTAGTATCGCTTACCATCAGGCAAACGGCTTGCTCGTCTCGCCATTCGTTGCAATAAAAAAAAAAAGACCCAAAAGTCTCTAGTAGTTTCTGATACCCACTCCATCCTGATAGTATTGTAGGGTCTTGTGGTTGTTGAGTGAACTTATTAATTTATACGTAATAGCTGAAACAAGATTACCACTGTCACGTCAGTTATGTTACTTCATTTTTTTGTATTAAAGGACGAAGCAATATAACAATTATCGTTTAAATGAAACGATGATTAAGAATCTGAAAATAAAAGTAACCGCAAAAATTACAAATCAAAAACAAATATTACAGTACAAATTGTTACTGAAATTGTATTATTTTATCAAACTAAAAGCTTTGTGTCAACTGTATAATTGTGTTAACACGAACAATTTTGGAACTAAGTCTATCCTAAATTACTTTGCGAGACAATTATTAAAATAATATAGATATAATAATCTAGAAGCGTATTGAGCAGTGCTCTGTTTTTTTTTTTAGCAAAGAAATCTTGTCCATTCAGCCTTGTCTACCGTTAAGCATCTGGTTATTCGTATTTCTCGCGACATTGAAATATGAGAGTGGCGGGCTTCAACGCGTTGATAAAGCGAACACATCAATTCCCTGTATAGGACAATCTTGAGATGGACTGTAGCACAACCCTTACATCTATATGAAAAGCGTGAGTGACTTTACTGTTATAGTTGTTTTGTTTTATATTTCACCTTGGTGATATTTCTTAAAGACAAGAATATGTAGTATGCCACCCGTACTTGCTAAAAACTTATCTAAAAACCAAGGAAACTTTTAACAGCGATGGCCGATGATGTTTTTGTTTTAAATAATATAATCACTAAAATTCTTATATTAGGAAACGCAAAAGTTTTTCGGTGTTCTGTAGTTGACCCGAAGCTGTGCATAAATTTTCGAATTTGACCAAAACCTCATTGGCTTGATGGCGTTAAAATGAGAATTAATGTTATGACGTTTGAGGACCTAAAGATCAGGAAAAGTACAGGAGCTTATGTGTGAAAGCGGACCCTGACATCGGCTAAAACAACGCCACCTATTTATATTGAATTAACTATAATAATTATATATCTTGATGCTCATTTATTACTCTCTATAATAACTCTGCAGGATTTTTGTTCAACGTAAGCATTAAAACAAAAGAAAGCCAATAAATGACATAAAAATCATATCTTCGGTTTTGCTGACGCAGCGCGCCTGGCTGTAAGTCGTAGACGAAGTAGATTTGAATACAGTCGTGACAGGAATCCTAAGGACGGACCTAGCCTGCCTGGCCAACACAAAATTGTAATGCGGAAACAAGTCACGCAAACGACGGCTGTTTCGGTTTGAAAATTTGTGGCTTGATATTGTAATAGCACCCTGTATACAGTATACAGGATGGTGTAGATATTTAAACATAAATTTAGAATATTCTAAGTATTATGTCAAAAGATAGTGTTCAAAAATTTAAATTATGCAATTAAAAGTAGCTATGTCCATGCAAAATTTTTAGTTGCTTGTGTCTGAAATCACCTACCACATGGCTTCGTTTTTGGAAGTAGTCTTGATAAACCTTGTATTTTTTTTAGATTTCTATCTGATATTTTCTGATTACAATACGGTCATGATTTTTGAAAATAATTATTATGTGTCAAGCGTCATCTAATTTAATAATTTTCAAGCATTTCAATTGTTTCGAGTAATATATTTTATATTTACGCTTATTCTCTTTAGCGATTAAGGTATGCGGGCTTTGAATACCGTTTAAGACAGCTTATGTAATTCACTAGATGCCTGTGAAACTAGAGGCTGCGGGCTTAATCCGTGCAGAGAAGCAAATGTTAGTTTGCTCAATCACCAAATATTTGCTTCGTATTTGTATGTTGGCCGAAGAATAGGAACTATACCTCTTACAGCAAAATATCTTATTCATATATCTTATTCATATTCGACCTTATTCAAAGACTGTTTTTAAATCTATTTTAGTTAACGAATGTCTATAAATCAGGTCGTTACAGTACGCAATAAGAAGTAATTACCCTTATTCAACCAGTACTTACAACGCATTGATTTGCAAACATTTTCCCAAGAATTCATATTATCCTGCTTTAAAGCAGGAAGACGACTGGTAGTTTTACCCAGGTATTGCTGAAGCAATATCGTGGTCGGTGACCAGCGCCAACTTCGGGTTAGTAATTGGCGAGAGGTGGCGGAGAATAGAGATAGCTGGAGAACTCTCGTTTCGGAGGCTAAGACTTACTTTGGGTTGTTGAGCCAGCGGAGTTAGTTTTAGTTAGTTATAGCAGGAAACGTTCTGTCGAGGAATATGATAATACCAACTGTAAAATGCACAGTTGGTAAGTGATCAAAAAAAGATTGATTTCGCTACTTGACATCATAATTAATAACCATTGAATATATAATCATTGAATATTACTGTTCCTTAAAGCATATTGAGTTAAAGTCACGACATAAGGGCCAAACCAGTTGTTCCTGATACTTGGCCATTTTAACACCTTATTATGAAATAAATTTTGTACACGTATTCCAAATTTAGACAAAATCGTCTAAGAAATAACGCCTACGTAACTGTTGAAATACAAGCATAAGTGCCCAATACTCATTGCCGGATCAACATTTAGGCTCAAGTTTCGTTTTTATAGTTTCTGCCCACGACAAAGGATTGTAATGTGGGTGTTAAAATCTTATATTTGTAGCGCTACTAAATTGTATTAAAAGACTAGTGAACTGTTTTTTACAAACATACATAAACTCACGCCTTTCTCCCAGAAGGGGTAGGCAGACGTGCCAGGACACCCACATTTCGCCTGTATATTCCGCCCCACGATGTGATAGGAGGCGCACCTATCGCCATATCGGGCATAAATTCCACGGGCTTAAACTCAAAAAACAACTATAAAGTCAGTAATGTACGGCATGGGTTTGAACCCGCGATGTCCACATTGGCAGTCCGGTTCCTACCCAGCTAAGCAATTGCTAAATAATTACTTAGACGCTTAGATCATTAATCACTTTGTAAGTAAACCCTTTATGCATTTTTATGGTATTAGTATCGGTATGAAATATCATATCTGTGAAAATAAGCGTAAAATCTTCTACACAATGTGAAGAAGCCGTAATTTCGAGCGGGTTTCGGGGATTAGCAATATTATGTATCTTTAATCGTGTTTTGTGTCACGTATTATAAGCCTCATGCTTGTTTTTTAGGGTTTCGTACCTAAGAAGTAAAAACGGGACCTTATTACGAAGCCTCCGCTGTCTGGCTGTCTTTCTGTCCGTCACCTGGCTGTATCTCATGATGTATGGCTGTATGTACATTTAGCATAATTACAAGAGAATTAACTCCAAAGACACCGATGGAGGACAACGCAAATCCCTACTAATGCGGACATTTCTCAAACTACAATAGCACGTGACTAATCCCACACTTCAATCCCTATTGATAAAGCGCTTATTATCATAAGCACACAAAATCATTGTCGAATCCATGTCACACGTGATCCGGTATAATGTATGTTGGTTTGCACTGAAACACTTGATTTATGTTCTATTGTTCGGAATTGCCAACTGATGCTCGCTCGTCATCTGGTAAGATGTCTTATGCTTCTTGAATGGTTGTTTTGTTAATGTTTTAGTTTATGAATGTGTCTGATTAGTTTAGTAGATGAAAGTTATTTATTTATTTCACAGAAAAGATAAACTTAGGAACTATTACAGTGTCCTGCAACACTGTACAGCCATTTCGTCTGCAGAATCAATAAGGTTTAGTCATGATCCTAAATTCAAAAAATTTTCCATATCCCATCAACATATTACAGAATTTCCATTACATTGTGTGAAAGAGTTAAGACAATACACTTAAGGCCTTATTCTTAAACAGCTTTGAAACCTATTACAGTTATCGAATATTTTGTCCCTTTCGAGCAACTTTTGAAGTCTGTAAGAGCGAAGAGGACAAAACATTTTATTACTTTAATAGATTATAGAACTGTCTTTGAATAAGGCGGTCAATAACTCACTCTCACTGCATTACAACAATTAGAATCTTTAATTCAATCAACCAAGAAACCAATAAGAACTTCTAAACAGTACATTATCAAAACAAATATAAACGTGATGGTCTGTTTGTCACCAAATTTATTTCTTACACGTGCATCGACGTCGACGCTCTATCTATGATAATTGATGCCCAAATGGGTCACGATCGGCTACTGAATAAATTACTCCGTATTTTACTTGGAGTAGTACATGAAACGCATTCAGTATTTCTTTATTTTTTGGTGGAACATGGACTGACTAAAAGGTCTTTAAATAGGTCACGATCGAGTTCTGAATTCATTTTTTGTGAAAGTATAGTTATTGGTGTACATAAAATGCATCCAAAATTCTTCATTTTTATGTCTAGGACTAAATATTTATTATAGTCAATCACCACGCACTAAAACAGTGAAGGAAAACATCGTGAGGAATCTGCATAACTTAGCGCTTTGCATGCATTTTTATGGTATGTTAAGTCCGCCAACCCGCACTAGGCCAACGTGGTGGATTATATGGCCTAACCACTCTTAATTTTACCCTCGATTGTATAGGAGGCCTGTGCATCGCAATATACCGTATAAGGGCTGATACCGATGTCTAGACCCAAGTTTTTTTCGTTATAGATCTTCAGGCCCTAAACTTCTTAAGTTAGCTTGGAATGTTTGGTATTATGGCTGAAAATTAATGGAGGTTCATAGTTTACTTGATTAGATTTACGTTTCCTGCGATGGAGTTACCTGGATTGCATCATAGATAAGATTTCTGATAATCAGTTTGGCAATGCCAGCAGTAGCAAATCTTATGAATTACTTAAAATTCTTACTCTTAACTGGCTATGCCCAGCCAAAATCCATTCGTCAGTTAAGTGGAATATTATGTCTATACTTGAAGACTGACATCTAAAAATATATATATATCACATAATCATTTTTTCTTTATTATTTTAGCTCTACAATGTTACAACTCAGTAAACATTCTGCAGCAATGATTCAATTAAAACTTGTCAGCAGTTAGTTGGAAAAATAAATAAAAAAACAAAAGATATCAATTTCAACCCGGCTTAAGAGTCAATTAGTGGCTCAATTGCTTAATACCAAACCTTGTCCAAGCAATCTAGCTAAATTGCCATTTTTCTCTATTTGTATACACCAATTACAAATGTCATGACTAACTGTTTAGATGGGGTTCTGGACAATTAAACGTCTCACATTACTCTCAAAATAGAAGTTGTACTTTCCTTTCATCGCAATGCTTTCATACTGACACCTGTGATTGCTATTCTGAGAACCTTGTAAATAGGGCTGCCAGTATTACTATAAAATTTAAGTACTAGACGTAGTGAGACCGAACATCTTATGTCTCAGGATGGCGAACTCAGTGGAATGCATTGCTTTGTAATCCGTGGTGTTGTTTGGTTTGGCTACTGTCCATGGGTGCAGCATTGGGGTCTCAAGTAAATGGTATGAAAAATACAAATTGTTGTATGTTTATTATTATTATCTTTAAGAAAAATAAAAAAATAGAACATCAGTCTCTCAAAACCAATTGCTTGGTTTGTCTGTGTACGAGAAATAATTCGAATAAACCGACAGACATATTCAAGCCACAAAATATTAATAGTCTTTACAGGCCTTTGCAGGTACTATAAAATATTTATTTATTTACAATAAGTTTGACGTAAACCTGTTGAACAATTTATAATATAGAAAGGTTGATAATGATGATAATAAATCATAATCTACGATTGAATGACGGTACCTAAACCCAATAATCTGCACCAAAATTCAAAATTATCTTATCCGACAGCCCTACTTAAGTTAACAGGTAAAATCACTCGTAACTATCGCTAAATCAATTAATCAAGCCAATACACTTACAGCCAAACAAATTAACGCGTGCTTACTAACAAGACGGAACTATTCCAACTCCAAGTTGCCATTAAAAACGCGCTCTTATCGCAAACGAGTCTATTAACCTAGTATGTATCTGTAATGCTCGTATAAAATGCGTTTTTGACGAACTTACAGCTTGATGTGTCTATAAATTAATTAATTTAAATCTACATGATAGTATGTTGTAGCTGGTTGGGAAAATGGGTGTTTTGTTAAATGGCTTTTAATTTCACACCCACGTAAGAAGAAGATACAAATAAAGGACATGGCCAGTTTTTGTATGGCGCTGTGCCTAGTACTTCGAATCTCGTCTACATCAATTAGTTTTGCATTGTTGGTGTAAGGTTTGTTCCAAGATTAATACAGAAAAATTACAAAGCCTAGGAAGTTCAGTGTTTTTAGATATTTACAAAAATATATCTTATTTTCAGGTTAGGTTTTGTAGGTTATCTGTCAATTAATTGAATCGATTATAAATACTCACAATGTAAACAATTAAATAAAGCATGGTTCCTGTCAAGCAACTGTCAAGTGTCAAGTATTTTACTGCAGCGTTTAGTTGTTGCATTGAAAGTGTGTAAAAATGGGAAGAATATATGTGTAAGTATATACGGCAAACATTGCTTTATATATATTTAGTATTGTTAATTATTATGACTTATTACCTACTTATAGATTATTTTTAGGAATATTTTAGACAAAGTTATTATCTTTTTCCTACACTTGCTTTACGGCGAACGAAACGTTTATGCTGGACCAACAATAGCGGAAATGGGTAGGTATCAATGCAAAATCTTATTAAACTTTATTTTACTTCCTAAACTTCTACAGAAATATGACATATTCTTAAATTAATTGTTGATTTTTTATATTCATTCAATTATTGCCTTGTTTTTGTACATGATAAAAAGTAATTAGGCAGAAACTGTCCAGGTCCTTTGACTAGTTACATTAAATGAAAATGAAAATAATATATTGAATCCATTAAAATGGTCAATATCGTTTAGATTCAGTCATTTTTTTATCTACCACCCGGTTCTGAAAGCGGTTTTTACTAGAGAAGAACGGGCAAGAAACTCTATTGTTTCTATTTTCAAAACCAGTTTACAATGTAGTGATTATTACATGTGTATCTGTATCAGTCCATATACGTCCCACTGCTTCTTCTACTATCAAAAGTACGATCGAGAGGGGTTAGG
This sequence comes from Hyles euphorbiae, assembly GCA_023078785.2. Lineage (NCBI taxonomy): Eukaryota > Metazoa > Arthropoda > Insecta > Lepidoptera > Sphingidae > Hyles > Hyles euphorbiae. Next base: position 11,097,088 of record CM041039.1, on the reverse strand, counting down.
CCATATAGTCCAACAAGCTGGCCTAGTTCGGGTTGGCGGACTTTACACACATATATTTTTTTCAAATTGGCAACTAGTTATAAAGTTTGTACAAGTACAGTAGCTATAGTTATTTATTATATAATAAGGCACCCTAGATATTTTAATTCAAAAGACTTGAAAGCTAATACATTACACTGGCCTGTTGCGGTTTTGCAGTCTTCACATTATATTATATTATTTTTAAATATCTGTGTAATGCCGTTTTCCTCACGATGTTTTCCTTCACTATTAAAACTTTATCTGACTGACATTAAATATATAAATTATTCTAATAGTTTCTTAGACTTGCGCGAATGTTATATACTGAAATAAAACTATTTTTTTTTGCGATATATCGATTACTTTGCAGCTTTCGTGGTCACGGGGCGGACTGAGGTTAATTACAATGTTAGAATGTTACAAAAATCTACCTTCATTTATATTATTTTTAACAATCCTAGACGTTTCAAAAACTACCGTAACCTACATTTTAACCAGTGACATAATTCTCAAATAACATGTTCATTTGAAAGAATGCGTTAAATTGTCTAGTGGGTGTGATGGACTTTGAAATTCTCTAATTTGTCTGGACAGTTATGTTCTCGCGTCATTAACGTTGTATTTTGAGTGTTATGGTGTGTTCGGACTAATAGCTAGATTCAAATTAAAATAAATGGTTATTAAAACGTTTCTGTACATTTTGGCTCCAAAGCTATGTTTGTTTGGTGCTTGATACTTTGGTTAATAGTAATTAGGTTTTGTTCATAATATAGGTCTGAGTATTAGCCCGAGTAGAGAGATAAGACTGCCAGTCATACTCTTTTTTGAAATTGTTTCTGTGTAATGCTTAAAGTGTGTTTTCAATAAGATTAAAAAAAAAGGTGGGTAAATAGACTGTATAACAAAAAAATAAACAATCTGTACTAACTAAATAATTTGCTATCTCAGACTTAATTAATTGAATAAATATGGCAATAGACTCGCTCCCTATCACATCGTGGGATGGAACACACATGGCAAACTTGGTCATCCTAGTAGCAATTTAGCCTACTCCTTCTGGGACAAAGGCGTGAGGTTATCTATGTATGTACTGGTGGTAGGTCTCTCATATGTGAGAGCCCGTTTGTTTAGGTACCACCGCAATATCTTTTTTTCCCGTCAAACAGCAGTGTAAATGCACTGTTGTGGTTCAGTTTGGAGGAGATTGTATCCAGAGTAGCTACTTGACATATTGAGACTTAACATGTTATGTCTCAGGATAGCGATCGCCGTGAATTAACTTAAATTTTTTGTCATCAGGCGAACAGTAAGCTCGTCTCGCTATTCTAAACAATAAAAGTATGTAATTAGTAAAATATCAGTAAAACATTTTGTAGACTGATTCAAATAAAAGCTTATCAATATTTTTGCTAAAATCGACGTAGGCGGCAATTTACACTTCATTACCAAGAATCTTACTAATCCCACGGCTTAATAATAGTTTGAATGTGTCGCTACAAGAACTGAGAGTCAACAAGCTAAAATAAATATGACGCATCAACAAAACTATGTCCTAACATACAGAGGACGTGAAAACTGTGCAAACATGAATTCAATTGTATTGTGGCAAAGAAAGCGATTGAGGGTGGCAAGGACAAATGGAAGAAGATGGAGCATGGATGGGCATTCTCCTTTAAAGATTTATGGTAGGTATGAAGATTTCTTTGACGTTTTCCTTCATCGTTAAAATTCGTGGTAATAAAGGACATAGATATTCGACCACACTACTCATATAATACTGCGTCAGTGGGGCAGTTGTACAAAGGTACGTTACGAAGCTAAGATCTCGGGTTCAAATCCCGTGCCGAGCGAAGTGATATTTAATATATTATTCATTATCGCCCAGAGCTACCTCTTGGCTCACCCTTTACCATAAAATAGGTCGGAAAATACAAGGAAAACGGGGGTGTCTTGGTTGCACCTCTAACATTCTAGAAAAAACGCGTTAGTTTATGTATTGCTCATATAAGATAACTGGTATGTACTTAAACGGCCCAACCCTCAATTTTGACAATTGACGTTTGTCAAATTCAATTTGTCAGCCTAATGTAAATAGAAATAGGATACAATTTAAAAATTTGAAATTTGACATTGACAGTGGACGTGCAGGTAGGTATAGTAGTTATCATAAACTGAAAGTTTTTTTGGTCTCGCAAAACCCACATCATGAAACAATATTAATAGCTGATCAAAAATCCGTTTGACTGCAGATTTAATATCCAGACTTTCGTTGTTTTTGAAAACAAAAATAAATGAAAATATCTCAGCAAATTCTAATATATTAAATCGCGGAGGCTGTCAACAGTAAAATGTACATATATACATAATATATAGATTATTCCTAATCGTAATACGTAATAATCTGTTTACTTACAACGCATTCTTCAAAATATCACAAAATTAATTTAAAGCACTTTAACGACCCATTTAGACGTCGCGGAATCTTTTCTTCGAAAGCTGTTCTATCTTAATTAACGAATATTAGCGGTGGCCTAACAGGCGTCCCAAATCGGACCCCTGTCCAGCCTTCAACTCTGATGGATTGGTCCTGAAGACTTTTGTTGCTCTCACTATAATTAATTTGGACCATTCCACTCGACACAATGTAGAGCGGAGTGACGGATTACAGAATAGGCACCTATCTCGAATGTCGTTGAAGAACAATGAACATAACTAGATTAATCTGAATTGTTTGTAGCTGGCAACACTATGAGATGACGTCTTACATTGTTTAGTAAATCCCTAATCCCTTAGTAGAATGTGAGGGATGATTTGACGTTTATAGGTATAGTATACGAGTACGTACTGTTTGCTTCGGTGGCGTAGTTGTATTAAGGTACGGTTCAAAGCTGTTGTCTCGAGTTCGAATCACGGGTTAGGCAAAGTGATTTTGGATATTTCTATTCATTATTAGCCCGGAGGCGGGAATTTGTGCCTGATTTGGCTATAGGCTTGCCCCCTATCACATAGTGGTACGGAACAAACGAGGCGAAATATGGGTGTTCTGGTTGCCCCTCTGCCTACCCCTTTGGGAATAAGGAGTGAGTTTAAGTATGTATGTATGTACGTACTATTTTCATAATTTCATGATATACATTTTTTTAAAAGCAAAATTAATATGTTACATCGTCATAATACAAGAGACAACCAAATAGGTCACACATAATATATTTTACTTAAACAACAGTGGCCGTAACGCACCTCACGGTAAGTTCCATACTATCCAAATAGGATATCTACCGGTGGAGAACAATTATTTCTCGCCGATAGCCATATTTATTCTCATCTTATCATCTCTACATCTATAATATCTAAACTAGCGGCCCGTCCCACCTTCGCCTGAGAGCAAATGTATTTTTTTAACTCTGCACCAGATACATTTTACTTTTCTTATAAACGGGGACATGTACCTGTACATGTTTAATACATACACAGTTTCCTCTTGAATAAACCGCTTCAAAATCATTTGCGTAGTTGTAACAATCTAAGCATATATAGGACTAGATAGACGGAAAGCGATTTTCCACCAAATCGTATGGTGGTCATTATACAAGCTCATACAAATCCTGCCATCAAAAACATAAAATCACAGGCAGCTTACATGTAAATTATACTTAAATAGATGCTCAATAAATTTAATATAGAAAAGAAGCTTAATATATCGAAACAACTCAGCAGTCAATAAAATTAGACATGTATTTTATCGATAATTTTACGATCACCGAACTATACCTCAATAAATTTTCATTAACAAGTTCGGCGTAGTCAAAGGTGCATCGACCTATTAATTACAATAATCTTATTTACGTAAGTTTTCTCATTATGAAACCGATTATACGGGTGAAATATTATAACTGAAGCTACCGACAAATTGTGGTTCGCTCATTACGAAATCCGAGTTAGTTCGCCTACGCGCAAACCTGTTTGCAATTGATGTGTAATTACTATAAGTTTCACACGTCCCTAATAAATGGGAAACTTCAATATATTAGTGCTTCCCACGCGTAAATAAACTTGAATGATTATAATAACGTTTGATACTGCTAACAGCTTTTTAGCTGGGTTTGATCGTTGACAGATGTCCTTCAATGATTATTGGTTTTGCAAATGCTAAACCTAGCATTCTAATGGAATGTTTTGTTTTATTGTTTGGTTCCATAACACTTAGCTTTATACACTTATTGCAAGAGAACACATTGAAAATAATTATAATTCTATGTTCAAAATTTTACCAGTTGTACTTACGTAGTTTTTAAAATAGATAGAGAATTAACTTAAGCTTAGGCTTCTAGTTTGTGGTACCTTAGTTTTAAATTATGGATAATTCTTTCTCTATTAAATTCCATACAGTTTTGAAGAAAAATATCTAGAATTTGATCCGCTGGATGCCTTTCGTGATTTTAATCCTGGGAAAGATTTTTTTAGTAAAATATCAGCCACTAGGCCTTTACAAACAATGTTCTTCAAAATTTTCATAACTATAATAGTTATAGATGATTATAGATATAATCATCATCTCAGCCACGGGGAGTCCACTGCTGAACATGGGCTTCCCACAAAGATCTCCACATCGGTTTTACTGGTGGTAGGTCTCTCATATGTGAGATATCATCTGGGTAGGTACCACCGCAATGTCTATTTCTCCCGTGAATCAGCAGTGTAAATGCATTGTTGTGTTTCGGATTGAAGGACATTGTAGCCAGAGTAACTACTGGACATATTGAGACTTAACATCTTATGTCTCAGGATGGCGAGCGCAGTGGAATTTTGCTACTGTTTATAAGCGGTCGTATCGCTTATCATCAAGCGAACGGCTTGCTCGTATCGCCATTCATTGAAATAAAAAAAATATATAAAAAAAACATTAACCTTTATCGATTATAGATATAAATTTTTAAAATAAAAAAAAACTGTAGTCATCACATCTCGCACGGAAGCTAGTCATTTAATTCCGACAAATCCAGCTCAGCGCTGCACGGTGTAATAAGGTTTTTTTACTCATAATACCGTGGCAAATGGGTATTTCGTAGTGAATGCGTTAATCCAAGCGAGACTCACACAGTTCCCAGTAGTGTGGTATTAGTTAATGAATACGGTCCGGGGCAATACTCAATTAGGTCAGTACTGGTATTAAAAGTTCATGTAATTGAGTGGAGTTTGCTTGACTGAAACGTCAGCGTATTTGACTAGGTTCATTAAGCACATTCGAAATATTTGGATGTATTTTAACTACTTTTATTTGGATTTTATTTACGTATTAACTGAATTGCTATTAACCCGAATTGGGCTAGCGTGGTAGCTTAAAATCGAAGTTTTTAAAATATAATGTTTGGAAATTCTGTGCACATAAATAGGTCTGATACGGTTTTTTCTAGATTCTGATATTAAGATGACTATACCAGATGATTAAGCATATTATTGAAAGTTTTATGTTTAATAAACATTAATAATGATCTTAAACTGAACTTTTGACATAGCTATCATAACTATAAAAATAGTTATGATATTATTTCCACCAATATCAATGCACAAAATTTAAACAAAATCGCATTATTAAATTATAATCATCTAATTAATAAATAATAAATAACACCCAACAGTCACATACATAGTCCTGACCCCACATTAAGATCGAGTCTTGTGTCGTGGGTTTCAGGAACTACGAGAGACTTTTCGGTCTCACAAACACCCAGACCCGAAATAAATATTTGTGGGCCGCACAAACATTTCTCTCGGTGCGGGGATCGAACCCGTGGCCTCTCGTTTCACAGGCGGCGTCTAACCGACTGCGCCACAGAGGCTGTCTAATCATCTAATTCTTCTACGAAACAGCAGTGTAAATGCATCATTGAGTTTCGGTTTGAAGAATATTGTAGCCAGAGTAACTACTGAACCTTTTATGTCTCAGGATGCCGAGCGCACTGGAATGCCAAGCATTGCGTTGTAATAAGTGTTGTTTGGTTTTGCTACTCTTCATGAACGGTCCTTATCATCAGACCGGCAGGCTCACCTCGTCATTCATTGCAATTAAAAAAAAAACATAAACACTAACATTAAGTAATATTAATTAATTACACGTAACATCACTTAAGAAACGTTCACGCCCTCAATTCACGCTTTCACGACCTTCGAGTCATTTGTTTCTGTCTGCTTAGTACTGACGTAATGTTTAACTAACAGAATCGTCGCGTGGGAAAACGAACGTCTTCAATCTAGTTTGAAGTCTAATAATGATTTATGTCAGTTTAGAAGGAATTAATATTAGTGGTGGCAGAAAGACCGTGATTTATTCATAATAATTAAACAGCAATCGGATCAGTAGCTTATGTTTAAAATGGCAGCTATTTTTTTCCTTTTATTATTTGAAGCATTAAGACTCATGAATACTAGTAAGTGCTAAATAATATAGTGAGTATAAATGCGTGTTGGCCTGTTGGTAAACGGTCCAGACGCGGCTGCCAACATGCTCATGGTGGTCGCGGGTTCATACCTCAGGGCACACCTCTGACGTTTCGGAGTAATGTGTGTATTGATAGTCTATTACCACACACTTTAACGGTGAAGGGAAACATCGTGACCAAACCTTGCATATTATAGCGAATATGTTAAAATTCCTATGGTATCCAAAGTCCGCCAACCCATTACTAGGCACTAGGCCAGCCTGGTGGACTATATGGCCTAACCATTCTCAATCGTACTTTGGGTTGTAGAGGAAGCCCGGGTCCTGTAGTGGGACGTATATAGGCTGATATGGTACTAAATAATAAAGAAATCGGCTGAGAATTTACTGGTGGTAGGTCTCTCATATGTGAGAAGCCGCCTGGATGGGTACCACCGCAATGTCTATTTCTCCCGCCAAACATACAGTTTAAATACACTGTTGTGTTTCGGATTGAAGGACATTGTAGCCAGAATAACTACTGGACATATTGAGACTTTACATATTATGTCTCAGGATGGCGAGCGCAGTAGAATGCCAAGAATTGCTTTGCAATTCAAGGTGTTGTTTGGTTTTGCTACTGTTCATGAGCAGCCGTATCGCTTACCATCAGGCGAACGGCATGCTCGTCTCGCCATTCATTGCAATAAAAAGAAAAAAGAAACAGCATGTATATTGTATATATAATTTAATGCACATCTCTGTATTCTTTTCCTTAGTTATAATCACTACCCTCTATTTCTATATGCTGTTCATTCCACCCCATCCAAAGGTTGTCTGTAAAAGTCTAAAAGATCGCAGTTATCGATAAGACTGCCTTGTACTACCTGTAATTTATATATTTTTAGTCTCTTTCTCTATTATTTGTTTTATCTTTGTGTTTACTGTTTATGCTGTACAACAAAGTAATAATAAATAAAAATAAATAGAGAATACAATGGAAAGTGTATACATATGTATGGATTTCTATAATTTGTATTAGACATTGACTCTCATATTATCTTCCTTGACCACATGGTTTATTATAACTGATAAATCATAAATCATCAGAGTGCTAATAAAATTATCATGCATATTAAGGAATTAAAAAAATACGAGTACACAAAATATTTGCCAGGCTTAACAATCAACCCTGAATCGGTTTGAACTTTATATTCGCTATTACTTAGAATTTCTAAATACCCAAGGAAATTCAATTTAACTTAATAATAATAATAATAAATAACACCCAACAGTCACATACATAGTCCTGACCCCACACTAAGATCGAGTCTTGTGCCGTGGGTATCAGGAACTACGAGAGACTTCTCGGTCTCACAAACACCCAGACCCGATGGAAATATTTGTGGGTCGCACTAACATTTCTCTCGGTGCGGGGATCGAACCCGCGGCCTCTCGTTTCACAGGCGGCGTCTTACCAACTGCGCCACGGAGGCTGTCAACTTGCATTATATCTTACAGTTTAATCTACATTGTAATGAATTGGATCATTAATTGTTCTATTGCATTGTCTTGAACTATTTTCTCAGTCATTAGGTCCGTTGATTATAGATTGTAGTCCAAATTAATGTGCCCTAACAACCCAATCATAAACAAGCGCAAATATTTGATCAAATTTATATTGAAAATCACGAACTCATGGTTTTGACTCAATCCAACCGGTTTTACTTCGATTATAATAAATTCCTATAGTAAGAGTTACTTCACATTGTTTTGAAAGACTTCATATCGCGGTTTAGATGTTGCAAGTAATCGTTTATGGCAGTGTAATCGATCTAACTGTCAGTGCTTTTAATATCTAAGAATATTTCGCAGTCGTAACTTGCTTTTATGTACTTCGGTATTTGATTTCGCTGTTGAAGGGATAAATGAATAAATATCCTTCGGTTACTTTTATTTATATGGAACGGAATATATTTTTATGCCTTATTAATTTATTTTCTACTAGCGGTTGGGCCTGGCTCCGTCCGGGTGCAGATATACTTTTCAAAATGGCGGCCAAAATGTTCAATTCCGAATAAATAATTCATTTACATTTCGTAACAAAAAACAATAAAAGTACTATCCTATGTTACTTTTAATACCTCCAAGAGTATATGCACAAAGTTTCACGGTCATAGGTTTAGTAGTATTCGTGTGAAAAGCGTAACAAACAAACTTACATTCACATTTATAATATTACTAGGGAAGTATGATTAAGTAAAATTGAATTTAGTCAGTGTCTTGATTCGCTGTTAATTAAAATTAGAAACATATGGTTGTTTTGAACAGATCGCTTTTATAGGACCGCATTTTTTTTACCAAATGTACAATACATCACTTTCATCCTTATAAATGTTTTATGGTGTAATAATAAGGTATTTATTATTATTATATATACAACAGAAAATGACTATTAGTCTTATTATGGCATTTTATTTCATTACTATTTTTCTGTTGTGACCTATGCATGTATCAATATCATTCGTTTTAATCCTGAGTAAAATAAACTCTGTTGATACAATTTATTTCATGATTATATTATCTACTCTTTTAATCAATATAAAGCACAAACATTAATTTAATATATCTAGATAAACTAAAAAATCCTTTTATCCGTTAAGTAACAACAATTTATGAAATTATTTGAGAGTCTATCTTAACATTTTCGTTTAATAATTTATAAACAATGATTTAATTTCGCATTTATGTACTGATTAAACTTAAGAATTATTATGAATATGCAATTCAGCAGATGTCTTTGTATTAATCCAGGTTAATATCAAGACAATTAAGATATTATCTTCAACTCGAAGCCAAAAATGCTTTGTTACATACAATAATCTTTCTTTTGTTCACGCACGTTCAATAACTTTCAGTAATTTTATAGAGAGATTTTGAAAACATTTTATGAATAAATTTCACGCTTATTGTTACTGGATTAAAACAATGCCTGTTATTTTACAATATAAAGCCTCTCAAAGTCACGTTGCCTATTATTGTATAACATAAAACTTGTTTTCTGACGCTTTATAATCAACACTCAATTGTTTTAATTATTGTCCTCTATTGGATAATCTGTCTGGTGGCTTTATGAACCTTTTCAATTGGTTACATTTCACCTGCGTGACCTCTGGTGTCATTTTATTAATTTCTGTCTTTTGAATATAATCCAACTAAACTAATACTTAGGTATCAAAACCAGTTAAATCCATGGAATTGTGGAGTTATTGAAAATGTTATTGAAATTTTCTGTGTCACGCCCTATTAGGGATGTTGCGGATGTCGATTTTTTCACATCCGCGGATGCGGATGCGGATTTTCAAAGGCTCACATCCGCGGATGCGGATGCGGATGCGGATGTTTAACATTTTATATAAATATAGTATATGAATTAATATTGAAATTAAACTATTATTTACGGATTTTATCGCTAATATTTATCGATTTATCTATGTTAATTTTTTAACTTCCCGATATTTCGATTAGTTTAAAGCAGTCTTTCCCAAAGTGGGCGATAACGCCCCCTTGTGGGCGCTGCAGGTCTCAAGGGGGGCGCTAAGAGACACAGAAAGAAAATGGGGGCGTTGTGTAGAGGCTTCGGGGGTGATTGGTGAAAAAATGGGGGCGTTGTGTAGAGATCTCGGGGGTGATTGGTGAAAAAATGGGGGCGCTAAAAAAATATTTATTCTCAAAGTGGGCAGTAGACAAAATAAGTTTGGGAACCACTGCTTTAAAGGATTCATGGTCACGGGGCGGAATTTAATTACCCGTGATTTACAATTATTAAATAAAAAAGTTAATTTAAAACGTTAATCTGTTTTTGCATTTCAGTCTACGCAGAAGAAGCTAACTGTGTCTTGATGTCGGGCAGTTGGTCTTTTGGGTTCCGATATAATTAAGTATAGAATTCGATCCCACGCTTGTGCAAGGTTTTAGCAATCTTCTTTATTTATAATTAAATGCATTACCTTCGTTTTGAGTAGCCCCAAGAGCTCGCAAAAGAACACCGTTTCATTTATTAAGTATAACGCCAGTCCGCCTTTTCTGATAGCAAGGCGTTTAGGAAGAGGTTGGTAAATTAAACCCGCGCTGCAAATAATTGTTCGGTAGGATTACTACTTAGTGGAGTGGATAAAAATCTTTGTGCTATCGTCAATAATATCTTTAATTCGTCTCGGTAAACACCACTTAAGAGGATTTTCATCCACATAGAATCTTTTTTTATTGGGGTAAGAAAGAAATCTTTTTGGAGTACAGCTTCAGTGCTATCATTTTCTGGTATTTTTCGACTCTCATTTTCACTAGAAGAATCTAACATCATAGCAACAACAAACGCGTCGGATCATGTCACTATTTATTTTGCTCCCATTGGTCAATGTCAATAGCCGAATAGCGTTGCCAGGTTTAGTTTTTGAAAATTCGGGACAGGACATTAAAATAAGCGGGATTTTGAGTTCTTCAGCGGGACGCCTATTAAAGAAGAGACAATTATATATTTTTTGCTTTCACAAATTATTACCCACCTCTTTCTAGCAGCATATACTTATTTCATAGAAAAACGTCGCGTCTTTGGAGGCTCTCAAAGACAATAGCAGTTTTTGGTTATTAGTATAATAATGAAAGCGCAGCTCAATCAGACCAAGTACTATATCTCTCGAGGTTTCAATTCATAAGGCGCAATGGGTTTTTTGCATGTATAAACTACAAAACATAAACTCACGCCTTTTTTCCAGAAGGGATAGGCAGAGGTTTCTTACCTTACTACAAATATTTAAAAAAAAATTACACAAAACGATTTTGATTTTTCCTCCAGCGTTTACTATGGGTGTACATCAAGTTATTCCTTAAATTCTCAGACTAAAACTATTCGATTTACCAGAGCGATCTTTATCGCCAAGATAAAAATTTATATTTTCCGGCACGTCCTTGCACATGAACTTTGACAAATTATGCTCGCTATAATGCTCGAAGAGAATCATGTGAAGTTAAGATGCGTTTTACTTTTGAATTACATCTATATATACATGTCGTAAAAAAATCGCCAGTAATGCTCTCTAAGCCGTATGAAACGTGATATTGTTACGAAGGAATTTTCATTGGAGCTAGCTAATATTCACTAAGACATAAGTTCACTAACAGTATTTCCTTGCACATGTTTTACCATCTAAAATAAGAAAGGAATTCGTGAAAAAAACGCAAGAACTTATTCAAAGCCCTATATTTTTTTGGAATTAGACTATCAAAACTACTTTAGAATCGAAATAGATACTAAGTAGGTAAATAATTGTACGCGAAATACAGTACGGATTATAAATAAAAGTGTGTAAGATTTCGTTTTTTATTCGTTCTGAGAACGGTGGTCAAAAAGCGGTACATTTGGCGTCCCGCCGAAGGTTCAATCGGGACGCGTTACCAAACCCCTGAAAAGCGGGACGTCCCGCGTAAAGCGGGACACCTGGCAACACTACGTCCGAACAGCACGCGCCATTACCCGGCACCGCCAAATTTCTGTCTTGTCTCATTTTGTATTACATCCGCATCCGCATAAAACATCCGCATCGATTATTGCGGATGCGGATGCGGATGCAGATGTCAAAATTTATGCGGAAGCTCCGCATTTGCGGATGCGGATGCGAACATTCGCAACATCCCTGCGCCCTATACACAGTTGAAAAGTATGAAAATTCAAACGGTTCTTATTAGTCTAGTTGGATAGTAAGCATTTAAATTTTCAGAATTTTGTTATTTTTTAATAATTTTCTGCATATCGATTTTTTGTGCTCGTTATAAATATATATTAATATAAATTTTTAGACCATTAATCGGCTCATTATCTTATTTTCATAATTACAAATATTTTAATCATCTATAATTGTTCTCATACCTTCGTAATAAATTTGATTGTCATTGGGACATAGATATAAAGGGCAATACGAACAGTTGAATTAAAGGCCACTAATACGATCCCAGGGCGCAGTTTTCGAAGTTACGAATGTATTTATAGTGAATTTATAACCTCCGTTGCGCAGTTAGTTAGACGATTTGACACAAGAGGTTCCGGTTCTATCCCCAGACCAAGAAAATTATTTATGTAAAAATAATATTTGTGTGAGAACGAAAAGTCTATCGTAGTTTCTGATATCCACGACACAAGACTTGATCTTAGTAGGGTGTTAAGCAGAAGACTATGAATGTGACTATTGGGTGTATTTCTTTATTTACAAATTATCATTTACTATGGTAAAGGAAATCTGTACACCTGGTTACTATGATTTCGCAAGTATGTAAAGATGAAACTGCCTTGCGCTAGCTCGATATTCAACCAGTATTTAAAATAATTATGTGCTCGACTAGCTTGGTGGTCTATGACCCAGTTCGTATTAGAAAAAGAGTTCCGTATACAGTGAGTTAGTAAATATCAGCTAATTAGAGATTACCGGTCTTATTTATATACAGTAAACCTATTTGGTAATCGAATGGTTCGTCTTCTTTGCGAAACGATACGAACTTCTAATGTTCGGATGTTCGACGTCCGGAGTAATATATAAGTTTTCCACTTGTAAAAATCAATTCTATTCTCTATTATACTTATCATTTTAGTCTATGTTTCCAACGGTATCTATGGTTCCTCCAACATTTTGGAGTGTCTAGGCATATTTACGTACGGCGTCAGAAAATTCGAAGTTCGTATCATGTTTTGTTTTTTTTTTTTTTTATTGCAATGAATGGCGAGACGAGCAAGCCGTTCGCCTGATGGTAAGCGATACGACCGCTCATAAACAGTAGTAACATTCCACTGCGCTCGCCATCCTGAGACATAAGATGTTAAGTCTCCATATGTCCAGTAGTTACTCTGGCTACAATGTCCTTCAATCCGAAACACAACAGTGCATTTACGCAGTGTTGTTTCACGGGAGAAATAGACATTGCGGTGGTACCCACCCAGATGGCCTCTCACATATGGGAGACCTACCACCAATAAAGATAGATCATATCATAGAGTAACCCCCCTGATTTCGAGAAACGTTCGAAAGAGACAATACATTCGATAGCTAAAATAGGTTTGAAAACTATATATGATACATATTGTTTATGTTTTGTTGCGTTATTGATCCTAATAGCAGCTTGTTTGAACTGCCAATTACAAAGCTCTGTATTCGATTGCCAGTTCTGGCATTCAATTTTATGTGAATCTTTTCAGTTTCAAAAATGTTGTGGGAATTTGCTTGGGATTCGAATGTGTGCTAACCTGACGACATATGTAGCCCCTAATTAGCATCTTAGAAGGGAAATAAGTCATTCGATTAGTACAGGGTAGGAGTTACTAGTTTCAGCTAAGCCTATATGCCTTTTTTCCTTGGAGAAAATCCTCTTGGATCCCTATTTACCTTGGGGTCGATAAACAGGGTAAGCTGGATTTCTACCGGCTAAAAACCCTATGACCACCTTCAGCACAAATAAGGGACTTCGGGATCTCACGAGGAACACACCAAAGCCCCTTTAGCACATTACTATCTAGCACTATTCGAGGTGAGAAAATATTGTTCATCACCTGTCTTAAGCCTACATGCCTAGCTTAACTTTTAGAACTATATAAGGCTTAAATGTGTGTATTAACGTTTTAATCAAACATTGATTTTTCATGACTAAGTAAAGACTGGTTACAATATAAACAATTAGAATTCATCAGCACAGTCCAACGTATTTGTAACAAATAAAGAACGAGCGGGCACGATCAATTCATCCGCTGTTTTGAATTTCATCCGTCATAATCCACGGCTTTAGAGAATTTTCAAATCGGCGTCAACTAGGTTCGTCTGAACACGTGTCAACATCGTATCAATTAAGGCCCTCTTCACCTGAACGGTTCCAAACACGATGTGAATTGCAAACTGAGTTTTTCTTTTCCATCGAGTGTACGTCTAAATGGGTCTAATTGCGAATTCAGCGCCCAATCGGATGGCTAAGTTTGTCGCGCGTGTTAAATAGTTCTTTTGAGTCGTATTTTTCTGAGTGGAAAATGTCGTTCAAAGGGTCAGATTGGGGAAATTGGCCGGGTTTTGTATGATCTAATAAGATTTGCTATTCAGGTCGCGTTTTGAACTATCTAAGCTTTTAAATATACGGATGGGTTTTTCCTATCTCAATGTTAGGTAAGGTTTTTGGCTACTTCAAAAGCCTTAATACGATTTATCGTACTAGTTCGCTGGGATTACAGCATTAAGATAGTTTAATAAATACACAGTAAATATTGCCTAAAGCGATAAGATTATCCATATTTTTTACTATTTATTGTTTCTGTATATTGCTGTTGTTTACAATGAAGGTAATAATTAAAAAAACAGATACTAAACATAAGTCAGTCCCAAGTTTTGATAAGGGCCACAAGACAAACCCGAACACAGAAGGCCTCCAATAAATACAGTATCAGCCCATATACGTCCCACTGCAGGGCATGGACCTCCTCTACAATCGAGAGTACGATTGAGAGTGTTCATTTAGTCCACTACGTTGGCTCAGTGCGGGTTGGCGAACAAACACACCATAAAAATTATTTTAAATCACTATGTAATGCTGGTTCCCTCAGGACGTTTTCCTTCACCGTAATAATGTGTTTAACCGCTTATACATCAGTTAATCCTAACGTTTTGTCAAAAACTGGAAATAATTAAACATAATAACAGGTTCAGTGGCGTAGTTTTACCAAGTCACCATTATAAAGTTGAGGTCTTGGGTTCGAATCCCGGGTCGGATAAAGAGATATTGGATTTTTCTATTCAGTATCAGCCCAGAGTCAAGCATTTGTGCCCGATTTCCCAATAGGCTCGTCTCCTGTCATATTGTGAGACGGAACATATAAGAGAAATGGGGGTGTGCTGGTAGCACCTTTTTCTAACCCCTCTGGGAAACAGGCGTGAATTTATGTATGTATCTAAATTAAATGGACGGTAGATACTTTATTTATTATTCATTAATTTATTATATTGTGGACGGACGATCTGGCTAAGGTTGCAGGAAGTCGCTGGATGCAGGCCGCTTCCAACAGGTCATTGTGGAGATCCTTGGGGGAGGACTATGTTCAGCAGTGGACTTCCTGTGGCTGATATGATGATGATGATGAATTTATTATAACATTGCATAACACATCGTATAAATAGATGTTCAAATTAAAAAATTAGAATCTACATATTTTTATATTATTATATTGTGTAATATGTTATTAAAATTTAACCTTCTACTACCTACCTACCTGTTATTAATAAATTGTTTTTTATTTATATTACTTTTCACTTATTTCAGTCTCCTGCTGATTCTGATCGTGACATCGTGCGCCGCCAGCGATGGATTATTTGGCTCCTCAAAATATTCAGCGGGTAAGTGATTATTTTATTTATTTCTTATATTGACATCATCAAAATTTGAAATATAATCATTGAACACGAAGATATGTTACATAGAGACTTTTTTATTTTGTCACAGCAACACATATATTATGAACAAAATGATTATAGTTTTAAAGCACTATGTTTTAAAGAAAGACCTTATAAATATTATCGGCGTATTCCAAAATACTATACAAACAAACTTAAACAAACATGAGTATCGAAACTGCATAAAAATAAACTGGTGGTAGGCAGGTCTTTCATATGTGAGAGGCTGCCTGGGTGGGTACCACCGCAATGTCTATTTCTCCCGTCAAACAGCAGTTTAAATGCACTGGTGTGTTTCGGATTGAAGGACAATGTAGCCAGAGTAACTAAGATAATATTATATCCACTATTGAGACTTAACATCTTGTGTCTCAGAATGGCGAGCGCAGTGGAGTGCCAAGCATTGCTTTGTAATTCAAGGTGTTGTTTGGTTTTGCTACTGTTCATGAGCGGTCGCATCGCTTACCATTAGGCGAACGGCAAGCTCGTCTCGCCATTCACTGCAATAAAAAAAAAAATATTATCTATAAGTCCATATACGTCACACTGCGGGGCACAGGCCTCCACTACAATCGAGGGTACGATTGAGAGTGGTTTGGCCATATAGTCCAACACGGTGGCCTAGTACGGGTTGGCGTAGTTTACAACTTGCTATGATGTCTTCTTTCAACGTTATACTGCGTAGTGATTGACTATCATTACACACATGACTCCGAAAAGTCATAGGTCCCTGGGATTTGAACAAGCGACCACCGCGAACAATGATGGCAGCCGCGTCTGGTCCGATACAACAGGCCACCACGCACTTCCCAATTAACTAAAACAAAAACAAAAAAACGATTTGAGGTGAATGAGTTAATTTAAGGCATAATGACCATAATTACTAGTAATATTATAATTTCGATACTTAATAACAGTTTTACGATATATCCCATGTCTCATTGATATGCCACTAATTGTCTAACGCAGCGGGATGGGTAAGGGTAATCCGGTAACTGTAAAATGTTTAGGACATTGGTAACCAACATTTTTGATTTTGGGATAACATTTCAGTCAAATATTTGAACCAACATTCATTTTTTTATATTTGTGCTGGCTTTATGCACTTTATGACTATGCCAATGGCCCACCTAATTCTTGTGTTAGTTTCAAAATTGACGGGTATGACAAAATACACAGGGATATCACACAGGGGAAGCAAAATCAGAGTTTATAATTCGTAAGTGACAAAAACAGACAATGCCAAGTAGACATCTCATATATGACATATACCACCTAACCATACTTATATGATCTAAACTGTGAAGTGAAGAGTTCAATTCTCAATTCAGACAATACCTTCAAGTGAGCCTTCCTTATTTAATAGCATTTATTACCCGGAATATAATAGTTTGTAAGGTTATATGAACCTCTCTAAAATATGGATTTCATACTCTAAATTATTCATACTAAAATGCCCTATATTTCTTCATTACTTTTTTAAATTGCTATGAAAGGCGAGACGATTATACTGTTCGTCTGATTGGAAGCTATACGATCGTTCATGAACAGTAGCAAATCCAAACAACTCCTCGAAACACAAAGCAATGCTTGGCATTCCACTGCGAATATGCATCCTGAGACATAAGAAAGTTAAGTCTCAATATAGCCAATAGTTACTCTGGCTACAACTTCCTTTTAACCGGAACACAACAGTGTATTTCCACTGCTGTTTGTTTGTTTCTCGTGGTTAAATGGTTGATAGACCCTGACTGCAGCCTACATCATTGGATCGGAATGGACACCTTATTGTTACTCAGCTCCAGAACACAAATCTCTCTTTGCATATCAAACGTAGTTGTTTCATCATCAATACTTTATCGATGACGTAATATGTAACTTTTGAAAGAAACGGAATTAACTAAGATACAAATTATCTTCCATTAATAAATTTACATACGCGTTACTTTAAATAATAATTTTAATAAAATAAATTATGTTTAGTTATAGCACTAGGTGTTATTTTTTTAACGTCGCAACTTGAAAACAGTAAGACAATTACATGAAGTTGAGGGAATTATTCATAACTTATGTACTTAATAATAACTAACAGTTTTTATTTAACAACTCAAATAGTTATTAGGTCTCTCTAGAAACTCTAGGTTGTTCTCGAATAAAAAAATATTATGAAAAGATTGCCATGGTTTACTCTTATTTTTCTAGACAAAATCTGCGCATACCATCGACAAGGTAAACTAGTTCATATCTTATTATCATTTCTCTCTCGTACACTAACGCCATCTATGAGTATTATAACGTATCAACACTTCACCAAGACTCGATATAAAATATATGCCCCGATTTAAAATTAACAGCGGTTAAATTGTATGGTGAAATTCCGAACGCATAATCCCCGTTTAATCGGATAGTAATAAAGTTCGAACGTTTAGCAGGAAGTGAACTAAATACCAAAGGAACTCATCCGAAAATCTTCTTATGTTGTCGTAAAACACGCCACGGTTGAAGATTTTAATGGAGCTGACAAGGCGACGTGTGTCGTAAAACAAGGTACTGTCTTTAGAGTTGTTTGAGTTCCTCTATAAAAGGTAAAAAAATCAAATATTAAAATACATACATACATAAACTCACGATTTTTTCCTAGAAAAGGCAGAGGTGCCAGGACATCCACATTTCGCCATGTGTGTTCCGTTAAATTTAAATTTATGAAATAGAATTTTATATTTTCATGGTTGCTTTTGAAAGAAATAATAATAATAATAAAAAATAAGAAAGATATAATTTATTCAAGTACGATAAAGTGCGATATTTTTTGTATAGAAAATTGTACCTAAACGCGTTTTGATGAGTCGTTAAAAATGCTATTAAACATGGTTTTAAAGTAATCTTTTACACTATAATTTCAACCTAAGAGTTGTACGAATCTTGTATTTGTGATAGACAATATCTTGTAGATATATCCTCATCACACAAAATTGGCTGTTTGTGTACATGTCAAAATATGGCGCATTTGTTTTATGTATAATGGGATGGGAATGGGTATTATTCTCTTCAAAACAAGCACAGATTATTTATTATTGCACTAAGAACGTTCGGATCGGTGTCAAATTAATCGTGAAGAACTAAACTGGCTGTATGATTTTAATAGTCCGACGTTTTAGAGGATATAGTCTTAACACAAAACCTCAGTCAAAAAACATCATGTATAAAACCGCCTTTACAGAATGACAGCGCATCCCTATTCCGAGAGCCGCAATCGCTTTAACAGCCCCATTTACAGTACAAAGAGGAGAAAACTGTTGGGCGTTAATTGTCTCCCGTTGCAAACAATTCCTATGAAAAGTGGGCCCGCGCGCGAAACCTTCTATATTTATTGGACTTGGGTCTCTGAAATACAACGCTTTTAATTTTGTCCTAATTATAAATTTTATATACTTTTGCTTCTAACAAATGGTTCGTTTATAAAGTCTTAGAAGTTAGTTGTTTAGTCTGTAAACATGTTGTACTTTCAGCGAGGCTTGGAATAAATTGTAATGTGTCAAAATATTTTCAGTGCTGCTACAATAAATTATAGCGTAGGTTTATGTTCTACTACTGAGTTTTTAAATTTTAAATACATGTACAATATATACTTAGTCAAGTGTTAATTAAAGATACATATGTCTTACTAAATTAAATACGTAAAAACTTTTAAAGTTATGAATAATTATCCTGAATAATTAAAAATACGATATACGGTGTAAATGAGTACAAAAATGTGGTTAATTGAGTAATTAATAGATAAGGAAAACGGATTTTAATAACAAACTTTATTCTTACCAATGTGATATGATTCAAAAGATTTTATCAGTTTTGCAAATATAGTTTGAAGAGGTATCAACAATACCAATAAAATGTATGAATACCTTTACTTAATAATCCCTTTGTATAATAATTATGATGGTATCTATAGTTGATCTCTCCTTTCTTTTTGTAGATATCCTTGTAATGTAACCGATATATCACAAAATGTTTTCGGAATTTTACGTCCGTATTTTATGGCGCTTTCAGTGCACGGCATTTTTCACCTAGTTATGTTTGATGGAAAACAGGTTCGCTGTCGTAAAAATAAGTGCATTTGAAAATTATTGAGGTTTCCACTTTGACGCCTTTGGTTTCGGGGTCATAACAATGTCATATATTTTTATACTACCACGACAAAATGGCAGCTTTGTATTTGATGGTAGATAATGTCATTTAAGAATTATATTAGTATGCTTTAATAAAAGATCTTTCGCACATGGAGCCTGTTCAAAAATTGTTATTCTCACACATACTGGCCGCAAAACACTGGTTACAAGTAGGTAATAACAAAAATAATAATTTAAATTATACCATGCTCAAATTATAAAAGATATTAAAAACATATGAAATAGTGAAACAGATTTCAAAAAAATCTCGTGCGGAAAACATCGTGTGTACGCAGCACTCAATTTCGTTGTCCTATAGAAAAAAAAATCAGTTCCGTGAAATAGCTTTGTACTCACACAAATATCTCCAGTCTTTTTCTCCGAATTCTGAATGAATGAGAAAATTCAATACTATATTCCATTTTAGATATGTTTGCGATGTTATTTTTTTTATATAAAACATATATTATTGTTAAAGTAATAACGTACGTTTCGTTGTTAGTTAAATCGTCAACTTGTTTGAACTTTATGATTTTTTATTAATTATAAATACACCCAATAGTCACGTATAGCTTGGCAAAAAAGAGTCTGTTTTTAATGAAGGCTCTAAGATCGAATTTAATATTAGCATCGCAACAGTTTAGATGAACAGTGAAACAGAAAATGTTTAGATGCTTTCTATGTATATTAATTCTCTTTATTTTAAATCTTTTTTTTTTTTACATTTTTATATATATAGTATAAAAACAAAATACATATAAAAATATAAAAATTCATCCAACAATGGCGGGGCTCGAGACCCAAGCCACCGGTGGTTAGGACCCCAAAGTGAGGAACCTCCTCACTATACGTGCCGTGTCAAGCAATACTGCCTTCTGTATCTGACTCCTGACCCAAACGCCGATTGAGAGCCTCTGTAGATGTTGGTCGAGGCTCTTTGGTATCAACCCATGAGCAGAAACGACAATCGGGACAATAATTGTTGAGTCGACATCCCACATGTCGGTAACCTCGTGTGCCAAATCTAAATATTTAGACATTTTGTCTTTTTCGGCTTTGACAACGTTATCGTCATGCGGAATGGTGACGTCAACAAGTATAGCCCGGCGCGCCAATCGATCTATTATCACAATGTCAGGCTTATTGGCTAGAATAGTCCTGTCTGTGATAATAGATCGATCCCAATACAGCGTTGCATGACCATTTTCGAGAACTGGTTGGGGCACTATGTATATTTATTATTATTGTCTCTTTTTTATTTGAAAACACAAAATATACAAAAGCCTTACGAAAATATATAGAAATACTTATGTATAAAATAATTCAAAGAACACAATGACAGTATTAATAGTGTTGACATAATTGTGTTTATTTAATTCCAATTATTATTACCGCATCTTATACTTTTTTAGCAAGTCAATGCATAGTCCTAGCCTCATACTAAGATCGAGTCTTGCGTCGTGGGTATCAAAAACAAAGAAAGACTTTTCGACCTCATTATCACCCAGAACAGACCAATACCTTGGATCGCACAAATATTTGTTATATTTATTTCGAGTTTGGGTGAAAAATGGGGAATTTTGTGCCAAAATTTCTTGACAGACTTACTATTTATATTTTATTGAATTCTCGTTTCTAAGTAATTTATAGATAACCAAGCCCTACAGAAACCTTTTAAGTTACGGAAAAATTTCTTCTAATTCCTCCGCCAAACAGCAGTGTAAATACATTGTTATTTTCCGTTTTAAAAAAATCTTACCCAGACTTGTAATGTCTTAGGATTACAAGCGCAATGGAATACCAAGCATTTCTTGATGCTGATTGATTTTGTTTATGTCCATGATCGATCGTGTCGCTTACCATCAAGCAAATGATATGCAAAAATTTTAGTAAATTGCCTATAATAATCCCTTACGTTTGTAGAAATATATTATATCGCTCACCTGGCGATGTGCAAAAAGATTTCCACGAAGTCATTACGAGTGTGATTTTCGTAGAATGTATCTACAAGGTGCACGATACGTTATGATTGTCCATTTAAAATGCATTTGGCCTGTATGGAAATCAAATGCTTTGATATGAAACATTTTTAAATTTAGAAATGCTATGTGCATAATTTAAATGTCGTTAGTAACTTAGTAACTGATATATTGATTGTATGTAATATGTAGGAATCGTTTTGTGTTTAAAGTGAATTTTCGAGACTTATTTTGCCGAATTGTCAACCGAAATTTTCGTGTCTTTTATATATCGTCATATAAAATTTATTAGCGAGTGATGAATTTTGTAACTACAAAAAAATAGCAAAAAACTTTTTAACTCAAAGTTAATTTTTTTTTATATTATAAGCAGTTAGCATTTCTACTCCTAATTTAATACTATTAAAATGTCTATTAGAACAAAATGTGAACAGAGAAAAGTTGTTCCTAATATTTTTACAACAGGCCAACAACACCGCATTCATACGCCAAAAGATCGTACACGATCTTTAATATCAATTATATTTTATAGCCATATATTATGCATGTAGGTATACGTATATATTTTAAGTATGAATTTATAAAATATAAATAAATTCACGCCTTTTTCCTAGAAGAGGTAAGCAGTGGTCCTACCACCACATTCACGTGTCGCTTTGTGTATCCTATCCCATATTGTGATAGGGAGCGAGCCATATTAGGCACCGAATTCCTGACTCTGGGCTGACAATGAAAAGAAAATCCCATATTATTTACTAGCTTTGTGATTGCAATCGTACCATAGTACAATTGCGTCCCAAAGGCAGGATTAATTTTGAAAATAGGGCTATTATGAAATTCAGTTCCAAAACAACACTAACTGAACTTTCAACATATTAACCCAAAGACCACGACTTTTAACTAGCTTTAAATGGGTTTTACTAAGAAAAACTGTGTGTTTATAAAGTTCAACCAAGTTTTAATGGCTTCTTTAATATATTTCATTAAATTATAACTTTCAAACTTACAACTTGTCATGTGTAAATAACTAAGTTTATTTACAAAAAGTTTTCAGACACTAATGTTTCAGAACGACAGTATTTTTTCTTTGATTTTCGTATTCCTGTGTACACCATAGAAATTCCAATTATTAAATTGGAAATTATTCCAATTATTCCAATTATATTCCAATTATTAAAAAATTATTAAATTAATAAACGGCTGCTAAAATCCATGTATTTTTAATCGACTCCAAAAAAAGCAGGAGGTTCTAAATATGACTGTATGTTATTTTATTTTTTGTTACATTTAAAATGAAGGTATTTTTGTTACTTGTTTTTATAAATAATTTACTCCAGCGGTAAGTTAGTAAAACCATTTCCAAACCAATCACTCGGTGCTCGCCATGCGACAACAACCAAACGTCACAATGCAATGTGCTCTCAAAGGCACGCAAAACGGATTTCAGCAACTAAACTTAATTGCAGCCAATATACGAATACTGCCGTCTATCTATCAGTCTACTGCAGGGTATAGGCCTTTCTAAGATAAAGGCATTGTTGACAATGCTCCGTCTTCCCATCTAAATATATCCTTCAATATACCTACATACGTTCTGTATCAGCCCATATACGTCCCACTGCAGGGCACGGGCCTCCTCTACAATTGAGAGTCCGATTGAGAGTGGTTAGGCCATATAGTCCACCACGCTGGCCTAGTGCGGGTTGGCTACATACGTTGTCTATCAGATAATATAAGATAAGCTTATACTATGCTTGGATATAAGCAGTATTAACTTCACTATTTAGGGAATCGAATAATTTAGAAGCTATCTAAATTTTATTTCTTCGTATAATAAATTATGAAACAGTTGGCTGGGGTACGTGTGTTCTCCTGCTGACATTTAAACTAGATCATTCAAAGAGAGTATCAAGGAGCAATTGAACTGAACGATAGAATTGTCACTGCAGAAAAATTATTGCCCGTTCCCACTCGAAACTCTTTGAAGAATACCAATTAGCTTCAAAGGCACTGTAGTTACTTTTCTGTATTTTATTGTATCTTAACTGCATTATATCAGCCCATATAAAAATCAAGGACAATAAATATGGTCGGTCCAAAACCCAAAAGTGATGCCCATATACAATTTTAACAAGAAATCTGTTTCAATTCCAGATATACCGGAGTACGACTTACTGCACGCCATCGGAGTGCCCTTCAGCAACCCAAAGACTCAATACTTCGACGAAGGCCTCGACGGGTTCCCGGCATACGGCCTGATGCCTGGCTCCGACATCAAATCACCATACCGCTTGTTCATGCCCGAGAAACTTTACTCAGAATTTTCCATCACAGCTACAGTCAGGCCAGCGAACAAAGACGGAGGCTTTCTATTCTCTGTAGTCAATCCTTTGGAGACAGTAGTGCAGCTGGGAGTGCAACTCATACCTTCAGGACCTGGACTGACTAATATCTCCTTGCTGTATACTGATGCGAATATCTACACTTTATCTCAGACCATAGCCTCGTTTGTGGTGCCGTCTTTTGCGAAGAAGTGGAGTCGATTTGCCTTGAGGGTGACGATGGATAATGTGACGCTGTTCCTGAATTGCCACGAGTTTGATACTGTAGTGGTGAAGCGGAATCCTATGGAGCTGGTCTTCGATTCTGCGTCAACGTTGTACGTTGGACAGGCTGGGCCTTTGATCAGAGGCGCTTTTCACGTAAGTACCTTGATAATTAATCGTACATCATTCAATGAGGTGTAATATAAGTGAAATTAGCTTTTAAGATTTAATTATGATTTAATATCAACTGACAATTTTTCGTCTGCGAATTCGTTTAATCTACAAATTTAATTGAATCGATTAGAATTCCTTAAAAATATTTTTATTTTTATATCCATTTCTGATATAGCTTAAGTTGTATTGGAAGAACCAAGTTTAAATATTCATAGATGGAATAGTACAGCTTGCAAAATATTATTTATTGAACATCCTACAAACAAATTTTCATTCAAATAAAAACTTTTTTTGAAATACTGTTCCACATACAAAGTTCACAAAGAGTATAACACTTACATGTGAATTTATAAGAGCAACTAAACGCAAGGGGCACAAAGGACCAACGTTGAAAGTATACGGCGACCGATAAAAGTAACCCTCCTTACGGAGTGGTATAAAGATCCCTAAGCGGTGATTCTCGTAAAACTTTTCTATTAAGTTGAAGTTACATCGACTTAGAAGGTTTTCACCCTAGAGCCACCTTGTTTATGCAATTATCTTGTAATAAGTGTGGGCTGTCGACATCTTTATCAAACTCGGTAAATTTTGTAACATTGATTTTAATCTTGTCTGACACGTTAGCTTTTGGGGGTTTGAAGTTGAGGGAA
Organism: Hyles euphorbiae; assembly: GCA_023078785.2. Taxonomy (NCBI): domain Eukaryota; kingdom Metazoa; phylum Arthropoda; class Insecta; order Lepidoptera; family Sphingidae; genus Hyles; species Hyles euphorbiae. The sequence continues at coordinate 11,071,661 of CM041039.1, read as the reverse complement.
ACTTAATAATTGTCAGAAAACTTTTTGATACGTTTGTTCTATGTTGTATTATATAGGTTTACCCGTAATTTATTTAAATATTGCAATCAACATTATGTGTTAACCAAAAATTAATTTTGACCTTACTAAACTACTTTCTGAATTAGCAAACTAAAATAAAATAATAATCGTTGTGAATTTGCCCTGGGATTTGAACCATGACCAGCATGAACATGTTGGTAGCCTCTGGTCTGTTGCCAAATGGCAACCACGTCTGAATTGACATGTAAAGTGAGACACATTAAATGAACTGTTCTGAATTCAACTCAGCTACGACTCCTGTGTAATGATTGTATTGTAAAATTGTTTTCAAAAGAGTAACGCTAGAGTTTCTTGCCCATTCTTCTCTGGCGTATAGAGCGTTGTTAACTAGGTGGCAAAGTGAAAAAAGAAAACAGTGACTGCATCTAAATAATGAATGACATTTCATTGGTTCAATAAATATTTTCATTTTCATTATGCGAGTATTAAAATATTTTAGGTTACTCCGCGAAAAATCTCAGGCCGTTTTTTAATAAATTAGAACTCTCAATGGACCAAAATGACACATGAATCACCTTTATCATAAACTTACTGTAAAAAATCTATGTAGTGAAAATACCAAATGAAAAGCCTTATAAATATTTTACACAAAATTATAACCTAAAATAATTTATGAACGCCTCTAAAATCCTTACAAAATAGTTTGAATTAATAAATATTAGTAGCACAAAGGCAGAACAATTTATCTCCGGCAACAATAAAGTGACTAAATAATTAGATTAACAAACTACTTTAACACCGGGACCATCTATCAACAGTCTTTTCGCACCGATTCCTTTATGTTTTATTTGAATTCTACCGCTTTTATTTGGGGCGTTAAGGTGCTGCCATACTGCGAATTTGAATTTTATATTTATGGTGATATTTCCTGATATTTGCAGTTACCTTCACTTTAAGATACTTGTAATATATCTCAATCAGTATCATAAGCTTTAAGGAATATCTCGCTTAGAATAATTATTTTATAAATTATAAAGTGAGCTTGAAAATTTGTTTCGTCGGTTTTCGAAAACATTAAGCTTAGAACCAATTTTAAAGTTCACTATTGATTTGAAAACAAATTATTTTACTTAATCTGTAAGCCTAATGATTGTTGCAACACCTGATATATAAATATTACCTTTGATATCATTTTATAAATCCAAAGATATTATGTTTCATACGTGGTCATTTTCGCTCGGTCAGCAACCAAGGGGCAAAAAACATTTAATCTAGCCAGTTTGTTCTCAATTTGGACTAAACTGTACTAACTCATTTAGTGTAATCGCTGTACTACTCAAAATACAGCACATTTATGCGTTGCTTCTATATTAGCTTACATTATTAGTTTGCTAGCGACCTGGCCCAGCTTCGCCCTGATGCAGATATTTTACCACATGTTTCACACCAAAAATTCGCAAATAATATATTTCCCAGGTTTGCCAACATTTATCATTGATGCTTCCATCCTATTGCTCATAGCGTGATATTTTAGAGTCTATAGTCTTTTTCCATTAATGAGCTTTTCAAAACTAAAATAATTTTTCAATAGAAATTTATTTTTAATTCGAATTAGTAATTCCCGTGATTAGCACTTTCAAATAAACAAACTCTTTAGCTTTATAGTATAGGCAGCTACTGATGTGCCGCCGGCCTAAGAACGCGACAGGCCATGCGTACCGTTTTATCGCTTGCCCTTGTAAACAAAGCCCTTCAACTGGAAGCAGATAAACAAAATTCCTTGTTAGCCCTAACCGCCCTTTGCAGTCCCCGTATGTTTGGCAAATAATATTAGCTGCGTAAGGAATTTCATGAATAGTAAAACTCTCACAGCACAAATATATACATATGTACAAAAATGGTAGTCCTTGGTGAATTGGTCTTACAAAACATTTTTAGAATTGCAAAAATACTGATCGAAAAAATGACTTAAATTAATGTCGTCACTGAATGAAACGCGGCGTTAAAGCTGTTGTTTCACGTCGATTTCCTGTGAGACAGTGTTGCTGCCCCAGACGAGCCTGCCCATTCATGCTGAGTCATGGTTCTCAACGACATGGCCCTGTCACTTCCAAAAATGGTCTCTGGTAATTTCGTGTAGAGTAGATCTATCTAATTCCCTGCTTGTCATATCAAACATAACAATAAATATTTTTGTTTAGATTGAAAGCCGTAAATATTAATTTCGTGAAAAACACTTAACTCTTAGCCCACTCAATTATTACACTGTTTTATATCAGCCTATATTTGCTCACTCCTCAATATATAACACCTGCACATCCCATAGTTTGATGGAGAGTGCTAAGGACATCTTTTCGCCGTTAACTACAAGCATAAAAACTATGACAACAATAACTCTTTCCCAAAGCCTCGTATTCGACAGCAGATTTTTTCCACCAGTTATTTTACCGCGCCTGCACACGCTCTCATAACTTTCCATTCGTAGGGAAACCACCGAATGACCGACACGTACCTCTTATCTCATTAGTTAACTTACTTTTTCACGTAACCAGGCAACTTTGCTACCGAAACCGTGTTGGCAACAGTCTGTGTTTAGTTTGCCACGGAAACTTTATTTGTACGACTGATCTAGTTACGTCAACGATGATACTCATGTAGTTGATGGCATGAGCTAAAATATTTATATTTTAGGCACACCATCGATCACAAATGTACTAAGAAAAGCTACATCTATTAAGAAAATTTGCGTTTCGGTTTGAAGAATATTGTAGGTAGAGTAACTACTGGACATATTTAGCCTTAATCAAAAATTTCTTACTAAAAAAATGTACGTTAATACACAAAGATTCGCCACCCCTGAGATAGTATCCTTTTCTTTTGAAAGGGTTAGTGTGATGAGAGGTGATTTTTTTATACCAACGAATGCTGAGATGAGATACTTTATCCTGATGGTAAGTGATACGATCGCTTATGGATAGCAGCCAAACCAAACAGCACCTTCAATTACAAAGCAATGCTTGTCATTCCACTGCGGTCGCTACTGTGGGACATAAGATGACACGTCTATATGTCCAGTAGTTACAAGAGCTTCAAATGAAACGGCTGATTTTTTCGAGTTATTTACTTATAATATATCTTTAAACTATGTATTAAAGAAGTATGCATGTAAAGCGAAGTTACCCTTATTACGTTGATCTGATAGACACACAAAAAACGATTACTTACTTTGAATATCAAATAGTTTAACTTATATTACTTATAAATATATATTTTTTTTTGTAATGTATATAAAATAATTCGGTGGCTATTATTTATTTATATGCTCTATTTCTCATTTTAGTTGTTATTACTTAAATAAATGTAAACAAATCGCTTGGAGTCAACATAACCGTAGTCAAGGTTTTATTCAAAATCTAATTGTAACAATTTTCAATTCAAACTTAAATAGAAATCCGCTTTATAAAAGGCCTTCACTATAGCAAAATCGAAATAATAAAAATAAATAAAGATGAAGCAAAAATTATATTTTTGTCTAATTGCCAAATAATTGATGTGCCAAAAATATTCTTTTGTATCACTGAAAGACTTTCTATTAAATTCATTGTATTAATTAACGAGCACCCTCTTTATTGAATAAAAAAATATAAATCCGAATAACAACATAAAATAAACCTACTTTAAAGGATAAAATCCACAATGCATTTATTAAAATGAACATAACTTAAGTTTTTATCTGAATAAATATCACTGAAAATGTTTAAGGTAATTAAATAAATGTATTTACGTTTTTGGGAAATAAAGAAAATTAACAAATAAAATTGGTATAACAATAAACTTTTAAGATTGTATTTATGCGCTTGTATTTCAATGTTTATTAAATGGTGTAGGAATAACCACTATTGGTGGTAGGGATCGGATATATGAGATGCCTAGGTACCACCCCAATGTCTATTTCTCATGCTAAAGAGCAGTTTAAATGCACTGTTGTGTACCGGTTTGAAGGACTTGTTGTCAGAATAACTAACTGGACATGTATGGAACATGACACAATGGAATGCCAAGCATTGCTTTGTAATGCATGGTGTTGTTACATCGTTTTATATCGTTTACCATCAAGCGAATGACATACTCGTCTCCCTATTCATAGAAATAATAAAAATAAAGAAAAACTCGTAAGAAAATATTTGAGTCCTCCACAATATTTTTTTATGAATGTGAAGTTAACGAGCCCTTTCTAAGCTACTGAGGTGGAATAAGTTGTAAGCCCATTAATATGCCCATTCATGAATAAATAGATTTAAAAAAATACCGTCGTGGCAAGACTGGCAGATGTGATACATCAAATTTATTTTGTACAGGTTATATTTAGGATTATATGGATGCATAAAAGGTAGTTAATAACAGGAAATAAATATGACAAATGTTTTTTTTTTTGTTGTTACTCACACAATTACATTACGAATCTTCATTTTCAAATTTATTGTATTTCATTTTGTTTAATTTTTAATTTTTCTCAGAAGGGGTAGACAGCGCCGACTAGCGTCTGCGGGTTCGTTCCCCGTACCAAGACTAATGCTTGTGATGCCCACACATACATATTTGACTCGGGTTTGGGTGTTTCTGAGATCGAAAAGTCTCTCATAGTTTCTTATACCCTCGACCCATGACTTAATTTATTTTAATTATGCTTTTGTATTATAGTCCTTCCACTACGATACTATAAAGCTGACTGGGCTGCCTGACCTATGGGCGACGTAAAAAGTGTCATTCTAAAAGGCATTACAGTACAAATAAGTTTTCGAAGCCCTGGTATAGAGGGTTAAATCTTCCTATAAGTTATTTGCAGGTAGTGCGACAAAGTTTGTTCTTAGTTGCCACCGAGGCGGGCTCGCGTTTGCATATCAAATCTTGCAGTTTACGACCCCTCCGCGATTTAAGAATAGTATAAGTTTTGCTGATAATTTTATACTTTTCTACATTTAAAATATGATTTTAATATTGGTAATATTTGAGATTTACATTCGTGGTAATAGAGATGGTAGAAGTTAAACATGCTTTCTTCCTATCTAGATTATATAAATCTATGTAAATGAGAAATGCATTTTCTGGTTCGATATGTTCTGTTTTTTAACCGACTTCAAAAACTGGATGAGGTTTTCAATTCGACTGTATGTTGCTTTTGTTTTTTTCTTAAGCTATTGCATAGCTTCTATCGCGGGCCTTGAGCGTGGAGACCGAATCCAGAAATTCCGTAACGAAAATAACCTAAGTCCGACCGAAATTTAATTTTAATATTTTTATTTTGATTCAAATATTTGCCAGTACTTTTAAATGCGAATTGCACAGCTATTGCGTGATTAATTGTAATATAACCTCTTCCGATATTTAGTTTTGCCATCTATCGATGAATAGCAGAACTTTTAATGACTTTTTGAAATATCACGCTTGTCTCCAAGAAGCTTATACCCAAATGGAGATTGCATTCCGTTTAGAAAACTGAAGCACAGAAATTTGACCTTTGGTGTGGTCTTCGATTCTTTTCTTATGTTGCCAAAGCTTCCGAATTATTTCCCCAAATAGCACATAGTATGTACTGTTTTTGTCGTTTTTAATTAACCGATTAAAATAATAAGGTTCTGTATTCGACCTGTACGTTAACATAAGTTTGTATGGTCATGATATCCTAAAAAACTATCTATTCGATTAGCATTTGGTCTTTATTATTTAACTTTATTAAAGTTTCAGTTTTACATTATTTCCTCATTTAATTGACCATTGCGAATACATTACTAGGCAACACGATAACAAAATGATAACTTCAAATTTCCAAATTTCATTTCAATGTTCATTTGTTCAAATTCCAATTTTCATTTGTTGGCTAGTCAAGTCGACGTGGGACGGAACATACACGGCGAAATGTCACCCACATTTCGCCGTGTATGTTCCGGGCACCTCTGCCTATCCTTCTGGAAAAAGGCGTGAGTTTATATATGTATGTATGTATTTTAATATTATTGCATAATTTTATTCGTATACGTTCTTTGGATTTAAAATTCCTTTTAAGTCTGATATTCAACAAAACTCATAATGTTGATATTGGACTTTGTGAATGCCTAGTAATTACTTACTTATTGCATTATACAATAGCATATTGAAGAGTCTTCGATGTTGCGATCATCATATTGTATGGTAAATGGTTTTGTTGTAATGCTAAACTACTCGTGTACAGCATGATCGAAAATCTTAAAATGTAACAGAGCGATTTTTGACAATTCTACCAGTTACTCGTACTAGACGCAGTAATATTTTATTACCTTTGCTAGTTAGGAATATGTGTATTAAATTAATACCATATGTCGAGGACTCAAGAAAACCCATAATAATATGTATGAAAAAAGGAAATTCAGCATACAATCGAATTTGTCTATCTCGAACTCCTACACAAAGCATCATAACGAAATTTCCTTAGCTATTTATTATCTGTCTCGCGATCGTCGGATTGACAACGAAACAAAACGAGCTGAATATTATTCTTGTCTCAAGTCGCCGCGATCGGTGACAGTATGTCTGTCTGAAATACAAGAGCGATTGTCCTCTGAACGTTATGCAATGTTTTTTATTTGTTTTTCGTCTGGGTACAGTCGGGATAGATATAGAAAGTAGAGCGCGTGTCCAGGTGTGAAGTATATGTGAGTAGAAAAGTGTTAGTCAAACTGATTGTATGGCCAGTATTTTTCTAGGTATTTGTATATATTTTAAATATATTAACAGTCTTTAGATAAAACCTCTGCTAATGTCAAAAGCAATGACTAAACTAGAACCTTTGCCTATACCAAGAGTAATAACTAAACAGTCGAATTATCCCCTTCTAATGTATGACCAGTTTTATAAAGACTTTTTTATACTCGAGGAAAAATCATTCTCTTTCAGTCAAACCATTACAAAAAACATTTTATCGTAGACCTCATTTTAATTGTCAAGCAAAAGAGGACTTTTAAATGACATGAAATTGGGTCATTGACTTGACTGACACGTAACTTTGGTACGAGTGACAACATATTATCTTTTATTTAATTATTTTAAAAAACCAATGTCCATATTTCGAATCCCAGGGCACACCTTTGACTTTTCGGAGTCTTGTGTGTTTTGATAGTCATCAACATTCAATACAGCCGTGAAAGAAAATATTGCGAGGGAACCTGCATAACATGACATTTTGTAAGAATTTCTATGGCATGTAAAATTCGCCAATCCACACTACGCCAGCGTGGCCTAACCACTCTCAATCGTATTCTCCATTGTAGAGAAGGCCCGTGCCCTGCAGTAGGACGTATTGTAATAAAATACCAATGTCTAGTTGAAATTTAATTTCTATGGGTCGGACCCCACACTATCATTCAAAAGTACAACTTCCAAATAGAACCAAACTCAAAAAAAGATAAATGAAAGAATGTCTAGGTGTAATAAAATATGTAGGAAGAAGATTCGGGTCGCGCGAGTGTTACGCCCCAAGCAGTGAGCTACTTAACCAATATAATGTGAACTAAAAGACTATGGAAAACGGCCTGAAAGCCCTCCAACAAGTTACCGCGATGAATTGCTCTTCCAAGTCTTAAAACCACTAAAGATTGCCTTAATGTGGCAAACGTTGAAGGCTTTTTCGGGGATTTGAGATTTTGAACGTGTTTTGTTTTACCTTAGTTGGGTTTTGGATTATTATTAGTGAGTCATAGCTTTGTTAATGATATGGACATAATAATATGCAATAAGTCTAAATAAGCAATAAGACCGCCCCTTGTGCATTTAATTAGTTTTTTTTTTAATAGTACGTCTAAGTCTGACGTACAGTTGACGTGCAGTTTACGCATAGCTTACGTGCAGCTCACGCGCAGCTTAACAATTACCTTAACTTAAATGCAAAAGCACCGCAACTTGATCGGCGAGTCCCAAATTTCGTGAATTACTTCACAGACTATTACAAACTTACGAATAACTGCGAATATCCATCTCAAAGTTACAAAATATTCAAAATGAATACTAACAATTGCAAATCAATTGTAATGATAAGTTATCACAATGGTAAACACTAAAATCTAAAACTCATGTGAACTGGAGCAGACAAGGTAGAATAATAAAATACAATAATAAGAATGTTTAAAAACAGAAGACCACATAAAACTGGCTGCAATAATAAAATTATTATCTTTGTTTCTCAAATACTATACTTTAATATTGAAATAAAACTTTTATTACGGATTATATCAGCAGTTAAAAATGTAAAAATTAAACCAAATCGGTGATTTAAAAAAGTGGAACATTTGCGTAAATCTAAGAAACCATTATACTAACCATCCAACTCGTACTCTGCAAAAAGTTGTAACCCAAATATTTCACACTAGACTAGACACCTTGACCAATAGCCAACTACAAGACCTAAAGGCCTAAAAGTGTGCGTGCACGTGCGGGAAACGACCATGTCTTGTGTAAGGGCTTTTAAGGCTTAATATAAATAAAACTGGCACTACACTCTCGCAAGAATACACCGCGCTACAACCAACGCCATCTGTTGACGCGAATCCGAACCTTCTTGTTACAAAATACAAATGGGGATTCTTTGTAAGGCGAATATTTGAGGTTTTTAGTGTTTGCGTTGCGTTCCAAATTTGAATTGTGTTATCGAGGTAATGCTAAAGTATTGTATGTTAATGTATTATGATTTATATTTTTTCTGCTGTCAAAAAATCATACCAACAGGCTACAACAGATTTAAATACCGGAAAAGTCTTTTTCCTGCAATATGTTCATAATTTGCATAACATTCACATATTTTTAGTTAGAATAACCAATAATTTATAGCAAGTATTCATATTGTTAATAACGTATTTCTGTGATAATATTTAAAATCGTATTGTTTAGGACCTTCTAAGTGTAAAAAAGTAGATAGGATAAGTACAACCAGCATAATGAAATAATCACAGGAAAGTTTTAACGTGTTTAGTTATTTAAAAAAAAACTCATCTCACTCCCGTGAGAAATCAGCCGCAACATCAAACTCCATTGATCGATTTCAAAGCAATCGTGAAACCTCAACATTTTATAAAAACGCAATGAATCAGTAGGCCACACACTCAGCAGATAAAACCGCACTCAACTCGAGAAACATCCACACTTCCGTATAAATGTGTCGAGAAAAAGCCTTTTTAACACCCAAGTGAAGTGGATACCTCACTTACTTACAATACGGCCATACCATTGATCGCCCATTCGATTTTCAAACCTTTGCATTTTCCGTATTTCAAAACGTACACTCAGACGCACTCATAATGACAGCTTGCGTGGAAACCGACCTATAAGCGCTCGTCAACCTAATCTGCTTATCGAATTTCGTCTTTATATCGAAGTGAGAAGGGATATGGGTTTTTTTATAGAGTGCCAAGATAAACTGGTTGTGGGTAAAGAGTTGTTGACGCAATGAGTGGGGCGTTAAAAACCCGACTGTATAACATTCGCGAGGGTTGATGTTTGTTTTGTACTTTCCATCTTTTCCAACTTCGATATAAACAGTTATTTTGCAGACAATTTCGGTGCTTTAAAAGACTTTTGAATTTGAAATCAAATAACGAAGAAGTATTCCGGAATGATAATTTTTTTTGACGTAATTGTTTTTTTTTTTTATCTTTAAACAAAGGTCAATGAAGAAATAGTACTGGAATTAATGACTGACATCCATTTTACAGATTCAGCAACAATACTAACGTAATAGAACAAATAATATTAGACTATTAAATAATTAAAGAAAAACTATATTTAAGATGCCAACATTCCAATGCGCTCGCCATGCTGAGGCATAAGTTTTAAGTCCAATATCTCCTGTAGTTACTCTGCTACAATTTCCTTCACATTGGAATACAACAGTGCATTTACACTTACATTTAGCGGGAGATATAGACATTGCAGTGATACCTAACCAGGTGGCCTCTCACATTTGAGAGACCTACTAAAACCAGTGAACTAAATTATACAAGGATCAGAATTCAAACACAGCAAGCAAAATCACAACGTAGTATTAAAAACCATAATGATATGCTATGTATCACTTTACAGTACCGTGTAAATAGATGATTAAAAAAGTATAGGCATTATACATTGTAATTTATTCAACAACTCAATTAAAACAAACGTGACTGTACGCAGTAATGTACACGTAATAAAGCAATAACGTCAACCCATTAATAAAATATTAATAGCTTTCGTGCTAATTTTTGAGGAAATAATAACAGCGACAATAATGTGTTTTTACCCCTTGATGGCTTAACTATTGAACGGTTAATATGTTTCTATAGTTATGTAAATAGTTTGCTATATGAAAAGATCAGATTATTTGCATACTTACAGAGATAAACTCATGCCTTTTTCCCAGAAGGTGTAAGCAGAAGTGCTACTAGAAAACCACGTTTCACCTTGTGTATCCAGTCCCACGATGTGATAGCGGTCGAGCCTATCACCATATTGGGCACAAATTCCTGGCTCCGGACTGATAATGAATAAAAAAACCAATATCTCTTTGGCCGACTCGGGATTTGAACCCGGGACCTCAACTTTGCAATTATATCGTAGCTCAACGGTGCTCTGTATCTGTATCAGCCCATATACGTCCCACTGCAGGGCACGGGCCTCCTCTACAATCGACACTACGATTGAGAGTGGTTAGGCCATATAGTCCGCCACGCTTGCCTAGTGCGGGTTGGCGGACTTACATACCATAGTTTTTTTTTTTTTTTTTTTATAAATCGTTATGGTATGCAGGTTTCCTCACGATGTTTTCCTTCACCGTTTTAGTGCGTGGTGATTGACTATCAATACACACATGACTCCGAAAAGTCAGAGGTGTGCCCTGGGATTCAAACCCGCGACCACCGTGAACATGTTGGCAGTCGCGTCTAGTCCGTTTACCAACAGGCCACCACGCACTCAACGGTGCTACCGAGGCTAAAAGATGCTTTGTATTTAAATATATGGTTTTTCATAATAATTTCAAAAGGGTCTATTAAGGTTGAACAAGTGCAAGGACTAAATAAATAATAAATAAATATGCTCACAGTTACATACATAGTCCTGACCCCACATTAAGTTCGAGTCTTGTGTCGTGGGTATTAGAAACTACCAGAGACTTTTCGGTCTTACTAACTAACTAGCACCCAGGCCCGAAAAAAATACATGTGAATTACACAACCATTGGTCATGAAACCTGCGGCCTCTTGTTACAGGCGGCATGTAACCGACTGCGCCACGGAGACTATTAAAAATAAAACCCTGCACCGAGAGAAATGTTTGAACGGACCAAAAATATTTCTTTCGGGTCTGGGTGTTTCTGAGACCGAAAAATCTCTCGTAGTTCCTGATACCCACGACGTAACTCGATCTTAGTTTGGGTAATCATTAATAATGTATTCTATATTGTACATAATAAATATAGCAGTATATATATGTTATGGGCCAAGTGATTAATGCGAGCAGTATTCATAATGCCCGGGCAGTATGAATATAGCAGAGCCGTATCGGGCCAAGTGATTAATTACAATCTAAACTCACCTATTTATCACATTGCCAGGGCATTATGAATATGGCTACATGATGATCGGGCAGTGTGATTAATAGGTGATTTTTTACGTGGTGCGCTGCCGCATTGTCGCATCTGCGATGGACCCATGAATTAGAAAGGTTGAATTGGTCTGCTTATGTTTAGTTGTTTTTTAACGTCCGAAATATTATCTTCAGAAGAAAATTAGTGTACCCACTTTATGGATCAGTTAGGTCGACTGTGTCCCAAAACCGACTCGGAACACCCCGACTTCACGTAGTCTTTTGGCTACCGACCCTAGAGTGTATATAAAAAGCCGGAGGCGCGGAGGGAGAGCAGCCCCCGCCCGCTGTAACGAAGGATAGGCAACCGTGCGAGCCGCAGCGGCTGAGGCTGGTCGCCGGAGGCGACCAGCAAGCCGAAGCTGCGAAGGTGAGCATGGGTGCCTATCTTTTGTTACGCAAGGGCGAAGGGGCTGAACTTCCCGTAGCGCCGGAGACGATGCAGAAGCTAATTTGTATTGACAACAAGTGTTTTAAGGGTTAGGTTGCTATAATAGATATTTCTCAGAAATGGTGCGTCACCTTTTCATGGGAGTGGTACCAGGGGAGGTGCGATACTCCCCCTCCACCTCCACTCCTCTCAACCCACCCCATCGTGCTGCCCTATTCTACATTCTACCACTTCGGTTCATTTTGATTCGCTTTACATCACTCTGCCCAATAGACACTTGGCGTTATTCATAATGCCCGGGCAATGTGATAAATCGATTGATTATAATCACATTGCCCGCTCTTATTGGGCATTATTCATATTGCCCGGGCATTATGAATAATGCTAAATTAATCACTTGGCCCATAACATATACACAGACAATGAAAGAACAAAGTTCAAATGGCGGTCTTATCGCAATAAGGCAATCTCTGCCAGACAACCATTGGATGGATTTATGAGAAGGAGGGAGAAAGTTCTGTAATTCGCAAGTAGTGCGTAGTACAGACAGATTGACGCTTAGTTAACTCGTCACTGGGGGTTACTCTGTACTCCGACACGTCGACAAAAGTTCGAACATCGCACGTAAAACTGGTCTCAATCCTGTTTTGTTGGTCGTAATCTTAGATTAAATTTGAAGTGAATGGTAAGTTACATAGAGAATAGCATTGATTTTCAGAAATGGAAAACATTGAACTCTGTTTCGGCTTGAAGGATATTAAAGCCAGAGTACTGGACATATTGAGACTTAACATCTTACGTCTCAGGTTGATGAGCGCAGTTGAGTGCCAAGCATTGCTTTGTAATTCAAAGTATTGTTTAGTTTTGCTACTGTTTATGAGTAGTCGTATCACTTACCATCCGGCGGACCGCATGCTCGCCTCGCCATTAAGTGCAATAAAAAACAACTGTCTTAAATGTTGAAGTTTATCGTTCGAACATTCGAACTTCGTGTGGAAATAGATTAACCCCCCCCCCCCCCGGCTGTCCGACGTCCGGCGACACTCGTCTAGCACTGTGAGCAAAAACTAAAACTACGGTTTTGAAATTGGTTCGTTTGGATTTTTCGATACCACGGAATAATGAAAGGGTTTTGTTCGTCAGTCGTAGGTTGTCCATTGTAGCATGGTGCATGGAATTCATGAAATATTGTTTGTTGATTTATGGAGGATCTAATAAACGTCGTAGAGATTGGAGTTTGATTGCTTCCAATAAACCGAATGGATTATTTGATATGATGTGCGTTCAGGAGCAAATACCAAAATAAATATTGATGATGAAATTCCGAAAATGACAATATATATATATATATACAGGGTATATCAAGACTGCTACCGAAAACGAAGCCGGGTGGTAGTTTAAGCGACTACAGACACAATGCGACAGAAAAAGTTGCAAAAAAAAGCGACGATTTTTTTTCGTTATTTTTTTCCTATGGCTATATTTGGGTGGTAAATACATTTTTTTCCTAAAATAATAGTGTATACCCTTTTATTTATAAATACTGTAAGGTATAAAAGAGTTTAAATTATTATTTTAGCAAAAACTATGGATTCACCACCAAAAAATGACGATATTTAAAATATCATAAAAAATAAATGTCGCATTTCTTTGCGAAAATTTTAGTTGCATTGTGTTTGTAGTCACTAAAACTACCACCCGGCTTCGTTTTCGGTAGCAGTCTTGAGATACCCGGTATATATATATATATATATATATATATTATTGCAATGAATGACGAGACGAGCAAGCTGTTCGCCTGATGGTAAGCGAAACGACAGCTCATAAACAGTAGCAACATTCCACTGCGCTCGCCATCCTGAGACATAAGATGTTAAATCTCAATATGTCCAGTAGTTACTCTGGCTACAATGTCCTTCAATCCGAAACACAACAGTGCATTTACACAGTAAATATTTTACAGTTAATACGAATTTTATATAAGTTTTTCAGTCATTTACGAAAATCAATAGGATTACAAAGTACAAACCCAATAAATCACTATTTTGAACATCATTGTCAATCCTAACTAATGTAAGTTTCAGTGGTGGATGTTATATGATTCCTAACAACCTGATTATCCTACTAATATTATACGTGTGAAAATTTGTGTGTTTGTTACCTCTTCACGCTCAAACTACTAGACTAATTTTGATGAAATTCGGTATGGAGGTAGCTGACACCCCGGCTTATTACATGAGCTACTTTTTATCCTGACAAATATAGTTTTCCCGTAGGATGTGCGCGGAATTAAAATACATTCAATACTCATACAAACGTAAAGGAGTTTGATGGAAAGTTGAGAAGTTTAGCGTTGAATATATTACTGTTATATTAGTAGTATTTTTAAATAGTTATCACGCGAAAAAGTTCTATGTAACTAGTGTACTATACTCAAAAAGTATCGGCAACCGAGCAAAGCCAAAAACTAAAAAAGTTTTATGAAAAATCTAATCAGCAATCCCAATCTAACAATCAATTTTCCTTCACCTAACCCAACCTCGAAAATTCAATAAGAACAAACAAATGACCCGACCTCCCCAGAATTATGAAACAGTTGACAATCAACCCGCGATATGTTTACTTAAATCATCAACCCTCATTGTTATTCACGGTACACTCGTGTGAGAAATTGTTATACATTCAAACATTACTTGCGCCTGTACGCGTCTTGTCTACTATTGTTTCGTAATGCTGTTAATTTAACTGGCGGGCTGTTATAGCGCATGAAGTGTTTTGGTTGTCAGTGTACTGACTGAATTAATATTTGTAATATTTATTTTGCTTTATTATTTAATTATAATACTATTTTTTTATTATTTGTTACTTTATTTGGTTGAAGTGGCAGTGGGCCGGGCCCATGTCGCGTAGAACCGATGGCCGTTGGGTCGAAAGGCTCTAGAGTGGAGGCAACATACAGGCAAACAAAATTTCGGACGCCCGCCTACAAGGTGGACGGACGACCTGGCTAAAGTTGCATGACGTCGCTTGCAGGCCGCTTCCGACAGGTCGATGTGGAGATCCTTGGGGGAGGCCCATATTCAGCAATGGACTTCGTATGGCTGAGATGATGATGATGATGATTTAATGCTATTGTACATAATACATTAAATAAATATACATATAAACTAAGTATCGGATGGATTTGATGATATTTCTCATTATTGTCTAAAAATGTTTCGGTCATAAAATGGTAGGTGTTGATTTCCCCGCTATTATGAACATAAACGTGTGTTTGTTGCTGTACACAAATTTCAATTTAAAATATATACTGTATTGTCACGGATAGACATGCGATGCAGCAATTTTAGGCGGGAAATACAGCAAGTAAAAGCTATTAAATTTAACTAAAATTAATTCAAACAATTTAAAAATCAATTCAGATTTTTAAATTGTTTGAATTAATTTTATACATTCAGAAATATCAATAAAATATTACTTTAACAGCATAAACATTACGGATATTAACAATTCTATATTATCCTGAAACAAGTTTGTAATGTACTTTTTCCAACTTAACTTCACTTATTTTCGCATTTGTCGCTGTTTTATAAAACTTCACAGACATCTGTTTTTGAATCGGAATTTCAGCGTGAATTACATTCCATTCCGTCGTCGTCACGTAGACCTATTCGTCTAAAAATAGCGTATAAAAACTTCGTTCGTAGAGTGATCTTTACCGATACTTGTACTTAATCTAATCCACCCTTATTTGTGATACAATGGTGTTTTATCTTGCCAGTATGTTTTGGCAAGTGGATAGCGTTAGAAGTGGACTACATTTCAGTCTAGATCGGTCGGTTGTGCGGCGCGCACGTTGTATATACGAATATATTAGTACATAAGTATAAAGTGGTATATTTACGCCATTCTCGTAATGCCAGTAAAGTGACGTGACATTAACTAGATGAGTGATGTGCTACGGCGGGCGCTACGCCGCTACGAGCGTAGCGAGCACGTGGTCGCGTGATGTCAATACCAATATTGAATGTGACAGTTGCAAACGTGTACGGAATTTGAAAATATTTCGCATGACGTTAAAAGCCTTTTCAGTATGTATGCATTAAATTTCAATAACACACGATAAATTTTCAATATTGCATTATCCTCAAAAGTGTTGATCAATATTTTAATTAATTTGAACATTTATTCCGAATCAGTGTCTTTATTATACTAAATACCTTTCAAGTATTAAATTCACACTTATTAATTCGAACTAACTACTAACTGGAAACAATTTAGAGATGCTCAGTATGATTCGTGTTCATTGCTCTATTGCATCGCCCCGGGGTCTTCTGACGACGTCGCGAGATACAATACTGTGCTAAGTGCCACTATTAAATTTGCAGTTGCCTATTAGATGTAGCTCTTTGTAAGAGGAATATGCAAAACTAAGTAGATTACAACGTGATATTGGTAACTGTTTTTCATATATTTTTCATATACTAAGCATTAAATCGCAACAAAATTTATCGTTCTATCTCTCTCACACTTCGCGTTTCAACTCATGGTAGTCGGAGATTTAATTTCTTTCTTTTCAGCTATGGGAAGTAAACTGCTGAACGCAAGCCTCCTCCAAGGATATTATACCATAGCACTCTTTGAATAAACAATTCCCCCTTATATCCTCTCCATATCTTCTCTCTTTTTTCTTCTCCTTTCCTTTCTTATTCTGACATAATTAAATTTCAAAATATTATATGATATTAATTTAGCATTCCATGTTATAAGGCTTATTACCTGTGATAGCCAAACTGGGCTCAGCCTATGTCCGCAATGTATTGGAAATTCTAGCTATGTCAGAAATAGCAGAGCACAAATTTAGCACCTTTTCACATCTCCTGTACATTTGTCGGCTGATTTCACTATGCTTTCCACTTGTGTTCCGATGATTTTTTTAAGCAAGTTAAAATAGAAACTATAAATGTTATTTTATTAAAAGTACTGAAATTCACATGCAATTTATAGTGGACTTATTAATATAAATTAAAGTCCACATTATATTTAATATAGCGGCCCGGCCCGGCTTCGCCTGGGTGCAAATACAGATTCCAGTCCATATTTTATTTAAAATCAATATGACAGCCGTTGTCTAAACTGCTTATCCAATTTCAATCCCATCCTGTACCTATTCTTATGTCCCATTTTATCCACCTTATATTCTATTCTATCCCATCTCTCCAGATTCAAATCATTATTTTGCTATGGAAATATTATAACACTGTTACTACTCCGACGACATTCATTGAAATCAATTAAAAGATACCATAGATGACCCGACCACGCTTCGCTATGGCTTAGTTATTATATGATGAATTTTATATTGAATTATTTAGCATAGCAAAAAGGCCCGACCCACCTTTGCCTGGATGCAGATATTTTTTTATTTTACTCCACACCAAATATATGCTATTTTTCGTATAAGCTCTTGTATACCTAAACATGAATTAGCTATCCTACTGTCCTGCTCAATTCCGTCCCATCCCGTCTGTTCAGTCACTTCCCGATACGTCCCGTCCTTTCTCTTCATTGACCATCCCGTCTTATACCGTGCATTTACATTTCGTCCTATCAAATGTGTCAGCTATCCCAGTCCTCTCCCCTACCTCCCACTCTATTATATCCCGTTTCTCCATATCCAAATAGTGTGCCTTATAAATTTTTGACATTAAACACTTTAGCGATTTTGATTATCCATGCAATATTCCATCCCTTATTTCACCCCCAGTATGCTGTTTTCCAAAAACATTACGCCATTACTTTTTGTTAGTAATAAAGAGATTAAATATAAATTTTCATAGAAATACACTCACACACACAATTAATGTAGTAACGGTCATTGAGTAACGGTAGTAACAATTATATTTAACTGGTTTCTCAAGACACAGACAACGCCTAATTTGAGAATCCCTGCAATATTCTCCATAATTATATAAAATTGTTATTTTATTCAGTTCAGTTCAGTTTTTATTTTTATGTGTTATTTTATAAAAGATTTTTCATTTTCAAGTGACATTCTATCTTGAAAAGAAGTAAAACTTCTTACGTGTGAATATTATTTATTTGATTGTCCTATATTTATTTAGCTTCATAATATACTCTTTAGTTTACACAAATTAAATTTCTGAACGTATGCATAAATATTGGACAACCAATTTAAATGTCAACCACTTTCCATTACTGTCATTATTTTACATCTTTAAAATCTAAAATACGCCATTAATCGAATATTGTGGATATATGTTGTCGATTCGAAACCTTTATTTAAATACGTTATTTAATTTGAGGGAAGAGTTTACCGTATTGACGGTATGAACATTAAATGTTTGACAGTTACAAACCCATGAACATTTTGTATGGTAACATGTAAAAATCCAAATATCTTACGGAACCCTATTTTTTTCCAAAATAAAATATAGTCTATGTTACTCGTGGATAATGTAGCTTTCGAATGGTGAAAGAATTTTTAAAATCGGTCCAGTAGTTTTTGAGCCTATTCATTACAATTAAACAAACAAAGTTTTCCTCTTTATAATATTAGTATAGATAGAAGTCACAAATATTTTTCCAACCTTAGTGGAAATTATCGAATGGAGATCACGTACTGCAAGCTGAGGACATTCACCCTTAAAGTACCCACCTATACGATCTTATGAACGTTGCAAGGAGTCAAAAGGTTTCAGATAATATCAGCAGGTCACTGTGCAGCGCATTGGAGGGGGCGTATGTTCATTTGACTTCCAAAAGAAAAAAAGCTATTTTCCCATTTGACAACCCCTTCAAATTCTATAGCTTTTTGTCAACCTTGATCAGATTGACAAAATAGCTACTGGCTCGTCTATCGCTCAATTAAATAAAAACAAAACAAATAAGCTTTTAACAGACATTGGAAACTCAAAGAGTAACTATTGGTAACGGTAAAATAATACCTGTTTTAGCAACGTCAATTAGTTGATTTCCAATCAGATATTTGATATTTGTAAACACATAAACGTTCAGTTTCACTCCATCAATATTATTGTCATCAACAGTAACAATATATTATGTCTTCTTAAAGTGCGTGGTGGCCTGTTGGTAAACGGACTAGACGCGGCTGCCTACATGTTCACGGTGGTCGTGGGTTCGAATCCCAGGGCGTCCTGCGTCCTGCGTCGACACGTGAGAGCAAATGCGGAGTTTGGTACTGCGTCATAGGTTTTTAATACTGCCACTCGCACGCGGCTCGTGACGGCCAATGCGAGTGTGAGCATGTGCGGCGGGGTTTATGGTCAACTAGCAATAAACCATTCGATATATGCTCTCTCTCTCGCTTCAGCCAAAGAAAGCCCATTGCTAGACAAAGGCCCCCCATGGATCTCTACATGTCTATGTAGACAAGAAAGCGAAGAGCCGGACGCCTAACCACAAGGTGGATGGACGACCTGGTTAAGGTTGTAGGATTTCGCTGGATGAAGGTCGTTTCCAACAGGTCTATGTGGCAATAGACTCTACATTAATTTCTTTCTTTTTCGGTTCTATCCTTTTCTACACTATAATCTTTAATATCTATAAGTGGCGGCACATCTTTCTTATCTTAAAGTGCATTTGATCCCTTTGCTCATTTATCCCACGAATACTAACAAAAAGAACAATAATTGGAGCATACCTCCAGATCAATTTAATCCTATTATTTGGCCCAAAATTTTATCACAGAACTACAAAGGCGTTCTCATATATAGAGGAAGATTAGCAAGGCTTATTTTTTCATATTTCAAAAGAAATAAATAGTAAAAGGATTTTGGATACAATACGCTTATCTTTAGTTTCTTTGTACGCAAATACGATAGATAAGACATACATGTACTCAATGTTTCATGGAAAAATACTGAGTTTATTTTATTTATTATACCCGTCCGCATTTACAGTAGATGTTTTGGCTGGAATTCTTCCATTGAAAATATTGGATGGACATAAAATGATGTGGAAAATACCGAAATTGGTATTTTGTGTCTGACTATCGAATTTGTTCCCTATATTTTGTGATATCAATTTCATACAGGTTGATATTAACATGTAATAATAAATTTAACCCACATGTTTCTTTTCACCCCTGACATTGTGCAAAGAAAAAATTCCGAAATGTTTTTTTGTCGAAAATCATGATTTTAGTTTTCACGATTTTTGGGCCCCTTGTTTAGATACAAGTATTGTTACCGCTTAACTACAGTTCAGTTCGGGTACTTACCTGATTCTTAAAAAATCTTGTACCTATAGGAGTTGATGAAAAGCCTTGAAAACTAAAACAACGATTTTTGACAGGTACAATGTTATCTTGGGTGGTTACGAACTTATGGTTAAAATTAAATACTTTATGTCAATATCATAGGATTTTGCCACCAGTCAAGAATATAGCTGTGCTCTCATTTAATAACATATTTATTACTCACACATTTAACTCTAAATGCCGCCTAATTACACACCACTTGGTTTACCGTAGGTGAAACTAACTACCTCTATATTTAAATATTCAGTATAACGAGGATGTTAGGCGCCAACACTGCGGCAGATAACTTCACAGACACAGAGACGCCATAACTATCGACTGGCGCTTGTATAATAAACACCCACAAAAAATAATCTGATAGCAATTTCATTTATTCATATATGAAAGCCGTTTGTACCAATAATATACGGCATACGTGTTCAGAATCCTTAAGTTCGTGTTAAAAAGTATCGCCTGTTACATATTCTTGCTAGGTTAGAATACAGATATCTTTAGTTTCAGTTGTTTTACAGCTAAATTTATAAACGTGCACTGAATCCGTTGAGTAACAACTAATGCAGGAATTCGGAATGGGTCCATTATTGTTTATGTTGGACCTATTTGGAATTCCTGTATGCACATAAATGTTTATTAATGTACTCGTGTTGTATTTTCTGCTGAATTATATGTAAGCGTAATTTTGATCTATTCAAAATAATGCACAAATCATGTAATAAGTATAAATATAAAAATAAGACTATTATAAAGGCGTCTAGTGTTTTCTCTTTATTTTTTTAACTTAAATGAGAATATTATTATATTTTTGCAGCCTCCGTAGCACAGTCGGTAAGACGCCGCCTGTGAAACGAGAGGCCGCGGTTCGATGCCCACATCGAGAAAAATCTTTGTGCGGCCCACAAATATTTCTTTCGTATCTGGGTGTTTGTGGGACGGAAAAGTCTCGACGGAAGACCCACGACACAAGACTCGATTATAGTGTGGGGTCAGGACTACGTATATGACTGTTGGATGTTATTTATTTATTTAATAATTATATTTGTAATTGCTTCATTGATCAATCATCGCTAATGTAAGGATACCGTTCTTAATAAAGTTAGCAATACCTTACTCAGACAGAGCCGTAGCTTGACCAGCCAGTGCGAACTAACTAGCGAGCGAGCCTTTTCTTCTTGGTGAACATTGAGATATACTAGAGAGAAGACACTGCAAACAAAATGATCAGTACTACGGTACACCGCTCCTTTTGTTTCTGTCTCTGTCACGCCTACGCAGTTACATCATCATCGCTCTCACTTCATTGGGTTCCCGCGTACACGCACACAGAAATCCTGCACAAACACGATGCGCACAGATTTTGTTCCCTCTGTCCGCTCTAATATAATACCTACCTCAATGGTGGCGAGCCTTTTTCAGCTACTTCAGTCCCACCGTTGGGCAAAAGACCCTCTACCATTCTTCCATTTTTGTTTTGTTCAGTCTAATACAGCGAGTTACTTCATACAAGTCTAACTCGTCCTGCTATCTTTTCACAGACTGTCTATGACGTCATGAGGACTTTTTATGGGCTTATTGTTAATTAAACAATTATATCACACATCTAAGTAAAAAATGATCATTAAATTATTTGTCAAATATTTGATCAAAAACACAAATGTCGTCAAATATCGCAGGTTGTGCGAGAGCGGCGCCGTCGCGTCTGCTAGCCACATCACGTCCATTGACCGAGATATTAAACAACGCAGAATAACAGTTCTCAGAAAATATTATCGAAAATAAATTATATAACATAGAAAACTTCAATCGTATAACCGAACACAGGAGACTGTAGAAGCTGAAGATAATAAGTATTTTAACAAAATATTTTTTAAACAGAATTAAACTAACCAAAACCTCATTTTATACTCTATAAAATACTAAACAAAATTTAAATAATCATATTTATTTTGTGAAAGTTCACGAAGCGAGTAATTGAAACAGCAACTACTAAAAACTACATTAAAACGAAGAACATATAGACAGCAGCTTACCTCGCGATATTAGCATAAGAAATTCCGAAGCTCGCCTCATTTCCCACAAGCCAAGAATTTAATCCAGCCAATAGTATCTTATTTTTCATCTCAGCGTAACGTGATGTAACCGAATGTAGGCTTGTAGACAACGAGGTCAGATGGGTAGACTAGACGTCGCCAACGATATCGACTTAACTGAACAGATGATGCTCCAAGATTTTAGTAGCGAGGAAGCGTGCGAAGCGTGTACTAGAACGCGTACTGTGGAACGTGCTTTACCAGCCAGTGGTCGTTTTTTGTGCTAGCATTCTTCGAGAAACTATTATCAAGTGATTTATTTGAATTCCGAACTGAATACCCGCGTTCCGAAGACGTAATCTTTGGGTATTCAATTCACGTTTTTAAATTCTTCAGGGTATGCACTTTAAACTTTAACAAAGTTTTGAGCGTGCCTCCAATTGTAGCAGTGACAGTGGCGCCATCTGTAAATCAATCACTACGGTAGGTTGTCATCTCAGACATTACGGTCTCGTTTGAATTCTCCAATTTCTAATCTTTCATTTCACAATTTTGGGCATAATCAAAGGACCTTTCACGGTTATCTTAAGTTAATAAAAGGTAACTAAATCCGTCCTTTATCTACGCGGTAAATAGAATATTAAGTAAGGAGATAGCAATCAATTTATTATCCATTGTGATTGC
Source organism: Hyles euphorbiae (assembly GCA_023078785.2). NCBI lineage: Eukaryota > Metazoa > Arthropoda > Insecta > Lepidoptera > Sphingidae > Hyles > Hyles euphorbiae. Next base: position 11,048,593 of record CM041039.1, on the reverse strand, counting down.
TAACCGAGCGCCTTACACTTATCTGTCGCACACAGAGGGAATACTGAATTGCTCTGGTAATTCATGTAGGCGTTCAGTGTTACCTACTACGTTCTCTAGTTTTGCTAACAGTTTTGTTACTTCTGCAGGATTTGTCTGCATGAGCAACAAATTTTCTCAATTGAATTTAAGTTTATTAAATTTACTCAATATTGTAACAATCAAATTAAATTCACAGATTTCAAAATAGAAGCTAACTATTGTATTTTTATACCTTTACAAATTAATATTCACTTTTTTTTAATTCATATATTTCAAATTATTAATTTAAAAATGAAAATGTAACTCACTAGATAATCATAATCTTCATTATAAAACTTTATTGATAGTTATATCAAACTGCCAACCATTCGTATTGACCAGAATACCATTCATACTCATGATCTCTAAAGCCCAGTAATTGAACTCTTAAACGGCATCTCAAAGATCCCAATCGGATATGAATGTTGGCGCATTCCATACATATATTTCAGACCGACCTTCACTCGTGACTTTTTCATCTCTGGCCATTGAAGTCTGTAGAGCCAGGCACTTTGAGCCCGAGAGGCGACGTTCAACGCTTTGTACGAAACTCCATGTCACTTCAATAGAGTCAAGAGAAAATAGTTCTGCTTTGGTAATTGTGCTGTGGAAATTTCAATGCAATTTTTGTGAATAGATTTTGGGTTTTGGTTTCATGTAGATTTTTAAATTTAAGATTAAGAAGATGCTTTTTGTTGAGGTTTTCAGTTCAACCATACTCAAAACTTTAAGTGTAGAAAATAATTCAGGTAAACAAGTTGCAAGTATGCAATGATTTTTGAATTGTTTCTAGAAATGTATTGCTACACCCTGTCTTAACATAATCCTAAATATTACTATTTAAGTGGATACAGGGTAGATTCTTCTTTAATCTACTAAACAATATTATTAATTTTATCTTTACTTTACCTGTCTTATAAAAGGTCCATGTTCTAATTCCTTATTGATTCCTAACAAAACCTATATAACAAACTATAAAACACCCAATTTCACATGAAAAAAAAAATCCAAACAAAACGAATAAATCAATCCCTGTTAATAGTACGCGTTGAGTGAAGAATAAACAATGTGAACGAACTCTTGAAAAAGTGAATCTTTATACAAACATTTAGAACACTGATCAATTCAAGATGGCTATGGTAGTGTCGAGGAAATCAAAGTGCTGTGTATTCTGGCTACTCGTGTTGGTGATATGTGGTATATCTTTGGCTGTTATGTCAACACTCAAACTCTTTGAGCCGAGGAATGAACACAAAGACACCGCGCAGGCAGGCACGGCGGAAAAATTTGAATGGAAATCGGCCTCGCATGCTGAGTCCATACTCGTAAGTAAAAGATCTGTAAGTAAATCAGTATTTAGAATATTTTAACGAAAAATCTGTTGTTATTTAAAATACTTAATTGCCGTTTATTTTTGAGATTTTTTTGTTTGGAAAACAGTTGAAGGAATCGTATTTGAAACCAAGGAAAAGACATTTTAATTTGCTTTGTTGTAATTTAAAATATTTAATAACCGTTTATTTTTGAGATTTTTTGTTTGGAAAACAGTTGAACGAATCGTGTTTGAAACCAAGGGAAAACATTTTAATTTGTTTCATCATTGAAATTTTGATTTTATCGATATCAGTTTATTTAAACTTTCCGGCGTTTTGAAGTATTAGGTTCACGGGGCGAACTGACGTAACTCTTTCGTCAAGTTACTTACGCTGAAATGTTTCCGAAATATCGAGAAGTTAAATTTATACACCTACTTAAAAAATGCTAAAAATATTTTTGATTTTTACTTGTGATATTTGCGAAAATATAAACTGTTATGAAAAAATACACCTTTATCCATATGACTTATGGTTACAACAATCTACCAACATCTTACTAATGTTGTTAAAATTCTTTACAACACACCGGAACAATTTATTAAATTAATGAGCAACAAAATGAATTGTTGCTTTTTGTGTAATTAATTCACGTTATCACGTTTAAAAATGTTAGTTTTTGCATTAATAAAACGTCAAAAGTTGTTTTATTCATTAATTTACATAATGCGCAGGCATTAAGTCAATTATAATATTTACTTGCATAATGAGTGTTATGTAATGAACAAAAATTCGACAAATAATGGTTTAAACACTTCATCGGATAAAACCAATCTACGGTACAACTCATACAGATTTTTATTGTATAGGCTTTTGGCCTTTTTCAATTTAACACGATAAAAATATTTCATTGCACCTTATGATAACTGCAATATTATCGAGATATTCGATTTGTAACTATTGGCATAAATATGTGGACAGGGCAGAAAGCGCGTTAAGTGTTCCGATATAGTGGTGCGCGCGCTCCAATACATCTCTAGTGGAATTAGTCTTAGAAATTAGCTGCTGCTCGCAATGATTTTGAAAATGCATGCTTGTATTATGAAACAAAGTTTCATAAAAATGTTTATAATCCAATTATCACCGTTATACGCAATCCATAAAATTAAGTTAATTTAATATTTATTTTAGCGCAATTTTCACGGTTATCTTTTTGAAACTCCCAATTTACTGGAGGACTATCCTTATAAATCAATGATTGTAACAGAGAATTATCAATCAAACTACATTTTAACTACATTTTCTAAAGGGAAAACTGAGTGTGGAATGACACATATATACATAAGATGTTGCCAAGAGTACCAATAACAGTAGGCCCCATTAAAAGTATGTACTTCACACACTTATCTAGGAAACGACACATTTCACCAGTCATTTAGAAAGACCACAAGCAGAAGCGTAAATCCCTAGTTCTGTGAGTTCCCAGTTATGACAAAAGGCTGGAGTCCTTGATGTCCACGCGTGTTGTTTTACTGCCGGCATTTTAAGTTTGTTTTTAAATAAATATTTCATACATACATAAATTCACGCCTTTTTCCCAGAAAAGGTAGGCAGTGGTGCCAGGACCAAACGTTTATTTCATACATACAAACATAAACTCGCGCCTTTTTTCCACAAAAGATAGTCACGGATGCCAGTACACCTACATTTCACCTTGTATGTTCCCAAAATGTGACAGTGGCCTATCGCCATACCGGGGACAAATTTCTGGCTCCGGGCTGATAATGAATGGAAAACCCAGTCACTTTGTCCGAACCGGGATTCGAACCCGAGACCTCAGCTTTGTAACCGTATCAAAGAACAACTACGCGACTGAGGCATAAATATTTAAATTCTTCATTAATTACATCTTAGGCAAAAGTTTGATAAAATGTCGACATACATGACAGACGCGTGTATAAAAATGCAAAATGCCGCCATTAGGTAGTGATGCAAAATACGCCCTATGCTATTTCATTTTGCGCTCAACACGACTGGCTTTATAAATTTTAATTAAAAATTCATCCGGGGCTCTATCATTGTCAGATGAAGTTGGCAAAATATTCCACATAAAAATGTACGGAACAAACGTTATTTTTCATAGCGCTTCCCCGATGGATATAACTGGGTTTTCTCAGATGAATTGCTTTATTTTGGTGTTCGATGCTAGGTGATTATATTTACCTTTTGAGTAGTAAGTTGCAGTTTCCTTTTGTTGCAAAAAGTAAATGACGTGAATACATTTTATCATGTATTTTTTGTAACTATTTTTAAGCCCGGGATTATTTTGTAACAAAAATAATATTTATATTTGGATGAATATTTTTCAAATATATTTATTCAAAACTTAACTTTATTTTTTATATATTGGTTTTATCAATAAATATGTTTTCTGTTAGCTTACCTCAGTAGAAAAGTTTTCAATTTCAAAATTTAATTATAACTCATGTCATAAATTCCCAAAATCATTTATTCTACAATAAAATTAAGACTACATAATACTTTTGTTGTACGCAACATTGAAAAGCTTTCCCCCTTCCAATAGTAGCAGGTACTAAAGGAAAAAGAGTTGTTTTGTGTTTACGACGAACCCTAGAATTTTACAGCATTTTAACACCGTTTGAGGTAAGCCGAGTATTCCGAACCATTTGGAGAACATGCCAATGCCATTAATTTTATAGGTCAAACAGCTCAAAAAGTCTTACCGCGTACACAATTTACCGATAGAAAACTCTATTTTGAGAGCTGACTTAGGTATGACGAAACATGTAATTTTAGCAACTTGAAGTATTCCGGTTTTCTTTATTGCCATGCATGGCGAGACGAGCATATATCTGGTGATAAGCGATACGACCGCTCATGGCTAGTAGCAAAACACCATGAATTATAAAGGAATGCACGACATTCTAGTGCGGTCGCCATCCTAAGACATAAGATGTTAAGTCTTAATATGTCCAGTAATTACTCTAGCTACAATGTTCTTCAAACGGGAACATAACAGTGCATTTACACGACTATTACATACATACATACATAAACCCACGCCTTGTTCCCAGAAGGGGTAGGCAGAGGTGCCAGGGCACCCACATTTCGCCTTGTATGTTCCGTCCCACAATGTGATAGGTGGCGAGCCTATCGCCATATCGGGCACAAATTCCTGACTCTGGGCTGATACTGAATAGAAAAATCCAATATCACTTTGCCCAACCCGGGATTCGAACCCGAGACCTCAGCTTTGTAACCGTACCGTAGTACAACTACGCCACCGAGGCAGTCACACGACAGTACACGACTATTTGGCGGAAGAAATTGACATTACGGTGGTACCTACCTAGGCGGCCTCGTACATATAAGAGACCGACCAGTAAATTCCGGATTAATGCATTTTACCAATTAAAGCATGTGGTTATATCTTTAGGGGTACTTGTCCACTACAACTTTTTATGTTACGATCATGCTATGACTGTTTCAGACAAAAACCTTTTATTTGTATGAATTTCTATGAAACAACGCCTATTCCACCAGCTTAATGTGGCGTGCATTGAAATCCTTATTTTTTCGTCCTACCTGACTCGTTCATTACACCGTCATAATATCATACAATAGGTAGACGTCTTGAACATTATCTAGCCTTATTATGATTAAATTCAAAAACATTTAATTTTCTTTACAATATTCTACAAATACGTTTGATAATTGATCCTATCTCAATTCAATTTTGGATGTAATGGTCCAAGATCCCAGGCCCCCCAGACGTTACTTATTTTCTCATAAAAAATATAAATGGGATAAAGTAGTGTTAGTACGTACTTTGAGTGTGTGCATACCTGCTAGCTTGTGTCGACGGCCAATTCATAGGTACCAGGTGCTAAAGGTAGATAAATACAGTACTGACTTTTCTTAAATTCTCAGTGCTGATTTTTAAATATGTTTTAGATAATTTTGTTAAAAATTAATAATAATTATTGCCAGACACTTTCCATCGCCGCTTATCCTTAACAGACGCTTTAAAGCTTCAAAAAAAATAACATATTTTTACTTATAATCTCACTCTTGATTTTTATATATGATACTTAGGGAACTATTTGAACACCCCTGGTCAGCAGCCAGACCAATTGGAGGGGTCAAACATCCCCCCAGACACACATAAAGTGTCGCTATGTGTATGAGCGAATGAAGAGTTCAATCGCAAAAATGTGAAAAACTTTGATGCAAGTAACTTACCACCATGCAAAAGTGAGCTTTTACAGCAGTTTGGACGAGCTAATTACATCACTAGTCTCTGGAAGAATGCCCATTTTTTTTTATTGCTTTGAATGGCGAGACGAGAATGCCGTTCGCCTGATGGTAAGCGATACGACCGCTCATGAACAGTAGTAGAACCAAACAACACCTTGAATTACAAAGCATTGCTTGGCATTCCACTGCGCTCGCCATCCTGAGACATAAGATGTAAAGGCTCAATATGTCCAGTAGTTCCTCTGGCTACAATATCCTTCAATCCGAAACACAACAGTGCATTTAAACTGCTGTTTTACGAGAGAAATAAACATTGCGGTGGTACCCACCCAGGCAGCCTCTCACATATGAGAGACCTACCACCAGTAATATATGAAGAAAATTAGTATTTTTAGTTCTGACAATAATGGGACGTTGGAAGACAATAAATATCATTTTAACTGGTTCGATGGGGACCAATTGCCAAGCTTTGTCAGTGAATCGCTTCAAGAAGCATCAGGTATTATACTTTAACTTTGAATAATTGATATAACCGTGTAACTCTTTGATTCTTAATTATGTTATTTTTGTAACAGAAAATGAAAGTAATAAGGATGATAATGAAGATAGTCAATGCCAACATTGGGTTGATGATGACTTATCAAACTTAGACGATGATGACAGTAAAGATCACGCTGAATTGCAAAATGTTCAAACTACAAATAATCCGAAAGAAGAAAGACATGTATAGCTTTGTGTAATTTTAAGATATATATTTATTGTCTTCCAACGTCCACCCATTATTGTCAGGACTAAAAATACTAATTTTCTTCCAGAGACTAGTGATGTAATTAGCTCGTCCAAACTGCTGTAAAAGCTCACTTTTGCATGGTGGTAAGTTACTTGCATCAAAGTTTTTCACATTTTTGCGATTGAACTCTTCATTTACGTCACAAACCATATAAGTGTCGATGAAGAGTTGGAGTCGGGCAGCATCTACGTCAATTATTCTGGCCACGTTGTACAGTTCACAAACAAATTTTTGTATAGTGTTAAACAGATTTTGCTCTAGTTCTAAGTCACTGAATATCGCCGAGTTTCATAAATGCTATCTGGTACTCTGCATTTTTAAGTAAGAAATATATCGATAAATAGATATCTCTCTCACACTCAAGCGTACAAATAATGACCTCACGCTCATACACATAGCGACACTTTATGTGTGTCTGGGGGGATGTTTGACCCCTCCAATTGGTCTGGCTGCTGACCAGGGGTGTTCAAATAGTTCCCTAAGTATCATATTATATATAAAAATCAATAGTGAGATTATAAGTAAAAATATGTTATTTTTTTTGAAGCTTTAAAGCGTCTGTTAAGGATAAGCGCCGATGGAAAGTGTCTGGCAATAATTATTATTAATTTTTAACAAAATTATCTAAAACATATGTAAAAATCAGCACTGAGAATTTAAGAAAAGTCAGTACTGTATTTATCTACCTTTAGCACCTGGTACCTATGAATTGGCCGTCGACAGAAGCTAGCAGGTATGCACACACTCAAAGTACGTACTAACACTACTTTATCCCATTTATATTTTTTATGAGAAAATAAGTAACGTCTGGGGGGCCTGGGATCTTACTCTATAAGCCAAGAGCCGACAAGGCGCGTTACTGCGTCCTCCAACAGAGATAAGATCGAATACGTGAAGCGTTTTGTTAATAGTCCTACTTTAGAAGCTGTATTTTGGTAAATTATGACTAAAATAGACGAATAAATACACATACCTACATAGTCCTCACCTCAGCCTAAGATACGACTCTTGTGTCGTGTCTTGTGGACAATGAAAGATTTATGACAATGATAGACCCTAAATAGTTGAAGACTTATTAGCCACATAAACATTTGGTTTGACACGAGGATCGAATCTACGATTCTCCTTTCGCAGCCGTCGTCTAACCAATTTAGCCACTGTCAAATGAGCCAGATGAGTTATAATTGTAAGTTATAATTGAGGAATTATTACTAGCCAGTCTGCGGAATGTATATGATACCAAGAATCCTGCAAGTACTCAGGCCCTTTTGCCCAGAAGTGATAGGCAGAGGTGCTACCAGGACACCCACATATCGCCTTGTGTGGTCCGTCCCACGATGTGATAGGAGGCGAGCCTATCGTCATATTCGGGCACAAATTCCTGACTTCGGGCTGATAATGAATAGAAAAGTCCGATATAACTTTACCAGACTCGGGACTCGAACCCGAATCCTCCGCTTTGCGATCATACTGTAGTACATCTACGCCATCGGGGTGGTGTGGAAATTTACGACTGTATTTCCAAAATAATACTTTTAAGGCCTTATTCAAAGACAGTTTTAAACTCATTTAAAGTATCGAATATTTACCTTTCAATCGTCTTTAGAATTCATTTTGAGCGAAGAACACATTTCATAACTAAAATATATTTATAGACAGTCTATAAATAAAGCCTTTTATCTTTTCCATTTTTTTAACCAATATCCGAAAATCTTCGACAGATAATTTCAATTCTATTACCACTAATATTTTTCCGATCGATTGGGTCGTCTTTGGCTAACAGAATCTGTAGTTATCCTGATGGCCAGTCGTTTTGTTAACAGCCTTGTAGTTTCCCTTAAGTAACCCCTTTGCTGAATTGTTACAGCCTGGTGGCCTATGATAAGATGTAATAAAGATCGGTTTAAGTTGGGCAATTCTTAAGTATAGGATTTTTGTACGCTTGAATGGGGTTTTTTTTTTAATATTTCGGAATATTGGGTGATAGCCTGGTAGGTTATACATATGTGAGAGGCCGTCTAGGTAGGTACAACCGCAATGTCTTCTCCCGCCAAACAGCAGTAAATGCACTTTTGTGTTCTGGTTTGAGGACATGTTACACACACATTTTGACAGCCTCCGTGGCGCAGTTGGTTAGATGCCGCCAGTGAAACGAGAGGCCGCGGGTTCGATCCCCGCACCGAGAGAAATGTTAGTGCGGCCCACAAATATTTCTTCCAGGTCTGGGTGTATATGAGACCGAAAAGTCTCTCGTAGTTCCTGATACCCACGACACAAGACTCGATCTTAGTGTGGGGTCAGGACTATGTATGTGACTGTTGGGTGTTATTATGTTATTTATTGTAGCCAGAGTAACCACTGGACATATTAAGACTTATCGTCGTATGTCTCAGGATGGGGACGCAGTGGACCAAGCATTGCTTTATAATTAATGGTGTTGGTTGGTTTTGTTACCGTCTGTGAGTGGTCATATCGCTTACCGGTTCAATGGCATGCAAGTCTCGCCATTCATTGCAATAAAAAAGGTGTATGATGATTACCAATTTAATCATCATCAGTCAAAGAATTTAGTATGATTTCTTATTATCTGCTTGTCTTATACTTACTTGTCTCTACGTACATATATGGCGCCATCATGACTTTTCAGCCGTGTTGTGAAATGATTAATATTTTTTTTTCACAGTCATACACAGACTTATACAGGACAGTGGTTAAGCTAAAGATTACAAGCATTGTATTAGACTTTCACCAATAAGCATGCTAAATAACTTGATAAAGATCAGAAACAATTCACTGCATAAAAATATTTCAGACAAATTATTATGGTTTTATTTTTGCCTGTATAATATAGACCGTACAAAATGTTTCTATTTTTCACTGTAATGAAAAGTCTAATTGCATAGTAAATGCGAGATTTAAGCCCATTAATTTTGCTACACCATCATATCCAGTGTGATGAACTTATCCGATGCCTGGGTGCCGTACAGCCCCTAATAAATCAGGAGCGGAAGAATTAGCGTTATTTTTGCGAGCCAGCTCATGTCGCCCGCCCGGTCATTCTATTATCGCGTTAAACCGTTTTTGACGTCACAATCCATTAGAAACTGAACATTTGGAAATAAATCTTGGTTCTTTTAAAAATACGAATTCGATTATTCAGCGTGAAAGTGGACTGGTGTGAACTCAGATGGAATGGGTCCTATTCTGGTAATAGGATGTTAATATCAGTCTAGATTTGAAAAACGAAAGATTAAAATAATGTCTTTAGTCTTCTCTTAGATCAGTTACAAAATATAAATCAAATTACTTTCATTGTTGCCTAGCCTAAAATTATATCCATTGAGCTTTTCATTATTATTATTGAATTCTTACATATGAATATATAAACACTTCGTCCTTGTTCATGGTGGTGCTGGGTTTAAATCCCAGGGTTCACCTCTGATTTTTCGCAGTCATGTGTGTATTGATTGTCAATCACCGCGCACTATAACGGTGAAGGAAAACATCGTGAGGAAACCTGAATATCATAGCAATTTGTAAAATTTCTATAGTGAGTAAAGTCCTCCAACCCGCACCAGGCCAACGTGGTGGACTATAATGACCTAACCACTCTCAATTGTACTCTTGTGTTGTGGAGGAGGTCCGTGCCCTGCAATGGGAGGTATATGGGCTGATACAGTCCTTTTTCGCAATAATTTAAAAGATTTACAAATTTTCAAATGTATAAGTAAGTAATGGTAATGTAAGCGACAGTTCAGTCAGATATCCAAAGCTCACAAGCCTTTCGTGAAATAGAATCGAAACGAACTCAAACAGTGAACACTGAACGCTGAGCGCACCTACAGTTGCCAATATCTAACTGTATATGATCTGTCGTGTCGCCATATCTTGTGATTTGAGAGAGATTTTGTCATATTTTTTTTATCAATTTTATTAATAACAACGAGACTAGGAGATCATTTGCCTTTTTTCTTTTTTTTTACACAGAGAGACTTTTTCATCTCGAAAATACGATTATCGTAAGGATATATAAATATAATATAAAAGTTTCTAATCTATCGTGAATTTGTGAAGTCCCAACAGCATACGATTCTCGCCGCCAGAATCTCCGTATAAAAGGGGTTTTATGGTGGTGGTCATGTCTCCCCATAAATAACTGCAATTTCAGTCTGGAATTATAGATACTGCACTAGACACACACAAAAAAATATGTTATTTGTAGTAAATATTGTACAACACCTACGTAAAGTATATTAACACAATGCATCTTTAAAAGATTACTCATAATGACATCCCACAATACCAAACGTACATTACGTAAATCACGTAATTTTCTCTCCCGAATATCCAATATTTAAATGGCAATATTTCACGTCCTTCGTATCGACACGACACGTTATCATGTAACGTACAGCCTGGTCACCCTACTTGTAGCAGAAAATAAAACGTCCGCAGTGGGGAATTACTTTTAGTCCAGGCTTTTGGTGTCATGAAAATCGAGGTGAGCCCGACAAACTCACTTCTGACCCGTACTGTTTTTAATTAAAAACATTTTCGTGAATCGAACCGTTGTACTGTATTCTATTGCATTATTCGGTATGCTATTCAGCGTACTAAACAGTGATAATAAGAATGAATATAGTTTGTTATCATACATTTTGAATGAAAGGATGTGTGATGGTTTTGCGTAGTTTTACAGCGCAGTGGAAAATTATATCAGTTAAAAAGCTATGTCACGACGTCTGGATATCAAACGCCAATTAAGAAAGACCCAACCCAAGCGAAGTTATGTATCCAATGCCAACTATACTGCTTGTGCAACCGCACTTTTATAACTGAATTCGGGTTCGCCAGTTACATTCGAGTATGGTATACCATGGTATGCCAGAGACAGGTGTCGCCGTCGACGGATAAATCTTGGGAGACAACAACAATAACCAATCTGGTGTTGTTGTTTATACTTATAATAAGGCTAACGACCTAATACTGAAAAAAAATATGGCTATGTTTTGCCCTAACTAGACAAACATTAGTTGTAGTCTGTAGAGTTATGTAAATTATCTTGATAATGTTCTTGAATAACGAAGCCACTAGTAAAAGTTGGTCATAATTTAAACACGTATTTTTATAAAATAGAGGGGCTCTCTGGCAGACGTGGTATCACAAAATCACACCTCTATATTTTCCCTCCTATCCTAAGTATAAACTTTTCGTTTCAAATCCTTTTATTTATTTTCTTCCTTCTGATTAATTTCGCTGCGGGTTAAAGACAAGTTAGCGTCAATAGAGACTCGCGTCGTGATTCCAAGTATCCATCACTGCCACAGTCGATCCTGATTTACAAAGTTGCAACGGGTGTGATGAAAAGATAGTTTATTCTTTGTCAACCTGATTTATTCTTAATCCTTGCACGTTGACCTAGTTCTTGAGTTGTCAGCAGATTTTGTATCTATGCGAAAAAGGATGGTGACTTAATTTCAATGGTAAAACAAGATTTCTAATAGATAAACTTTAATCAAAACCGCATGTTACCAGAGACGAAACATACAAAATACAAAACCTGCGTACAAACGCTTTAATAAACTTTGAAGAAAAAGATTATATTATAGTTATGTTTCTTTCCTGGTGTTGTATTTTGTGTACAAAGTGTATAAATACTTCATAATCAACTTTGAAGTTAAAAATAATTCCAATATGGTGGACCTGTTGCTAAGTATAGTAGAAATCAAATTAAGAAAGCATTAGCAAAGTATAGCTAAGTCAATCTCGTCGGTTTCAAAATTAAGCTGTCTTGATTTAGACTGGATGTAATATAGATATTTAATCCGAAATTTATTTAACTTGCATGAGGCTTTAAGAGTGCCCTTTAACATCGTTTAATTATGGTAATAACTATCAAAGTAAATAGGAAGGTAATTTTAGACACAACGCCTATATGTTCTAATGAGACATTTACTTAATATGTCAATGTAAAACATTTCAAACTACTTTTAGGATTTATAAAATTATATTTAAACCAGGTAATTTTAGAAGTTAACGCCATCGTTGAGTCAAAATGATTCGTCTACAAAAACCTTTTGATCTTTTATTTATTCTAGAAGATAAAATGCTTGACGATAAAGTCTAAAAATGCATACCACATTTGGCTCTATTGCAAATGAAATCGCGAACGAACGCCGAAAGCCAATACGTTGATCTAGATAAATATTGGCGTGCCTTATACAACCCAAATCCACATGCAAAAATTTTAAAGCAAACTTAAAAATCTTTTTCAAAGAGAAACATGATAAATGCCAATATGTCGACTTTTGCTTATATATTTGCGAAAGCGAAAAACAGAATTTAATGTTGAAATACTTAAATACTTTTTGCAACTTTAAATCTAATGAGAGCGTAACTTTAATAACTTAAATTAACGTACCTATAAAAAGCATATGCATTAGATTTAATTTCTGTATGGTTGAGTCAATTTTCATGTTACCATGTATATTTTGTTGATATGACTTCTTTTTCTTTATTTATTTTGGGGTTTTTATATGCACGTAGGATATGCCAACCCCATCATATTTTTATGCAGATTACACAACCAAAATTGTTCCAAGCCGGTATGTAGTTAAATAAATAATAAAATACAAAATAATATTACAATTCTTCAATTCAGATTTCGATGTAAGCATGGAGAACTAAAACTAGCGCTTGTGGCAAATCTGCTTATCGTAATTGATACATGCGTGAGCGTATGTTATTATGATTGTTACTCTATTTTAATCGAGCTAATTATACACAGTGCTATTGAACGGGGCATAACCCTCATAAATCTAAAAGTAGAATGTATTTTTATAACATCGCGTAAATATTTTTGATTTTCCGGTTGTCGCCGTATGGTCGATGGTGTAAAATTAATCTCCCAATTTTCGAACATTCTGACATTTTGATAATTATAATGTAAATCGAGACAACCGATTCTCTTTCAGCTAATAATATATATAATATAATATAGAGAATTATAGTGTCATCTTCTTAATAGAATGTATATGCAGTGATGATACTTTTAAATTTTCATAGGTATAAAACATAAGTTCTACCACTATTGCCACCCGCGGTCTATTGAGTTTCTTTCTATCTCAACATAATATTATAAGGGGCGAGCCTATCGTCATGATGAACACAACTTACACATCTGAATATATCATATTATATCATTCAAACTAGGACTTCGACCTTTCGACCTTACACCCCTATGTTCTATTCTACCATTAGATCAATGAGACCTGTTCATCACACAATAACATTAAACAATCAAACAACTCTGAATTTAATTATACATACCCACTTCTAAAGAAACAAGATAAATATGAATTCTAAGTACCTTCAGAAAGAAAGCGCTGCAAGGCGTCGGTGTCAATGCGCCATATAATTACATTCCTAGACTTGAATTCTGACAGAGTAATTAGATCTCGTTTCCTGCGAATTGAACTTGCTTTGACAAAGAGCCCGTCGAGGCAGGACTTATTACTGTGAATTCAACACCCTGGTAAAGTGCCACGTTACTGTTTTGATTGAAGTAAGCTAACATTGGAATTGCATGATTTTGGTACGACAGCAGTGAGATATGATCTGTTACTGGCGTAATCAAAACCGCATATACATATACAGATTGGACTTAAAATGCTATACATTCCAATACCCCTTTTCTCTTCCCATCCTTTTTCCTTACCGTTTCTCCTTTCAATTTGATGGGCCAGTAACACATTAATGAGCCAAGCGCTGTGAATGTTCATGGGTGACAGTGGTCACTATCACCATCAGGTAACCTTTTGACTCGTTTACCGGAATTAAGTAATAAACTCACTGATGGTAGTTCTCTCATATTTCGCCCGCCATACAGCAGGGTAAATGCAATATTTTTCTCGGGATTAAAGGTTGGGGATTACTATAATATGTTTTTCATAATCATATAACCATATACGGTCGCTATACCGTCAGATTACTGACTGAATTAATTGCGGCGATCGGCCAGATCTGTCGCCAGTCAATTTTAGTCGGACGAAATTGAACTCGCCAGCTCGTGTTGTTTAATAACTGCGTAATTAAATAAAAAATTATGTATTTGCTAATTTCCGGGTTCGACATAAGACTAATATTATTATAGGGAAACTAACTTCTTTCCACGACTTTCTATATTACCCTACGAATATACTTGACATATATATAGGTATATTTATACATGCTAATTCTATTAATAATAATCTGAAACATAAAAAATGACGGTGACCCGTTGCGCCATTGCCGTTGGAAAGAACAAACTCTATAAAACACAGAAAATAAAATAGGTATATCTTTCATTACCTAGTGGAATTTTAAAAATATTTCACACCATAAACGCAAACACTAATTCAGAACAAAATACCTCGATAATTACTCTTTACCTCAAAATTCAATTAAGCGAGGAGTAAATAAGTTCCCAAAAGGAGTAATTAACTTTCACATCAAGCCACGTTCTGAAATAAATACGGCAGCGGATTCTATCCTGTCAAACAATTCGCTTCATGGAAAAGCAACAATCGATATAACAAGAATATATTGGTGTCGTGTCACGGTATTTCCTGATTCCACCCATTATAATATGATCCACTTTCTCTTGTTATATGTTCTACAAGACGATAGTCGCAGGTGTCACCAGACGTTGGTCGTGTAAGCTATCCTTTAGCTAACTTCGTTTTAAATTTAGTGCATCAGAACGCATGCGCATGGCACGTCTTGCGCGTACGCATCTTCGACATTCCGGTTTGGTGTTACGATATTTTATTTGACAAGGCCAATGACCGAGCCGAGACATTGAAATAAATGTGGAGTACGAAAATAAAACTTTTTAAAATTGTAATATAAAAATTGTTCCATATGTGAAAAAATAAATTACATTATTAAAAATTAACTTTAAATTATTGATAATGTTCTTATTTTAAATGTTCTTTTTTTTAATTCGCTGAGTGGTCGGAAAATTGTCAGTTGATACGAGTATGAATAAGTTTGTGTACCGTGTTTTAATATGTATTGTGGCACAGGGTGCTTTTCAAGAACTCAAACTGTATGGATCGCCGACCCAAGCCGAGGTGCAGTGTGTCAATACTTTTGAGGTAAGCTGAATATTTTTTCTATCATACATATTTATTAATGTTCATGGCATTGCTAACTGCAGACAAAGTTTTAAAAAAGATTAAATTGAGCGTAAATTTTAGCAGTCGTAATACTTACTTATACTTTCAGTGTCACTCTAATGCCATTTAGAAACGTTTTTAAAAGAGATTTCTAAGTAATATTGATTTTCATTAAAATATTTTTATAATAATTTGTGACAAGTCAGTAGACGCAGCTTTCAGCCCTTAAGAATAAAAAACATAATCTATTATGTATCTGATAACATTTTAGTTTTTAGTAATTGTCATGAAAAATGTTTAATACCATGTGCTTAAATTAGAACAGAATAATATTTAAAATAAATGTAATTTTAATTTACATGTTACCCAATTTCAAACATTTTATTTTATAAAGTTTATATTTTTTTTTTTTTTGAGTATTCTCAATATATTACGCCTAAAATATTCTTGCCTATAAAATTATATTTTTTTCACGGCAGGAAATTGGTAAAGGCAGCGACGGCGATGAAATTGACATTGACAATTTCTTGGTGATTACAAAACAATTTATATGTTTTATGTGCGCTTAACTTCACTAACACGATTGTGGTGTCTGATGTGTTCCTTATTAACATAGACATAAGGCTTAAAATATAACTATAGATGCAATAAGCACGTTACACACCTTAATGTGTTTTGCATACTATTTTCATTAAATCGTCAATTTAAAATATTTCCTTGAACTAAGTAGTGAAACAAACCTACGAACTCAGTACATCTCAACTAGTTAGATAAAAACTGAATAATGAGAAATATTTAGATACTATGTATAGTCTCGAGTTACGTCCTTTTATTTTGAAAAAAAAAAAAAAGAAATTTAAATACGAAGACGAATAAATTAGTATTAAACTTTGCAAATAGGTCTTCTGAAAAATCATATAAGAACTCATTAACTATTTAGTGATCATACATTTCATAAGAACATAAAGTAGCGTATAAAAGGTTCATAGAAGAACGCCGAAACTACTTTTTTATAATAAATTCCTTAAGGACATTAGATAATGTGTATGAAAGATTACCATTTTTAAAGTAAACTAAACAAGCTACTAAGATTTTGCTTATAGTAAATCTCATCATATATCATAATAAATTATATCATAATATAATATACACATTTTATCCTGACAGATTTCACTAACCCGCTTTACCTGTGACGTCATCAAGCTTTCCAACTAATATGTACTAACACTGTTTCACGGCTTCAGTCACTTCAAGACGCAATATTTATTCACTCAGGGCATTGAACTCATTGTTTATTTACCTCTCACACCAGCACATTATGAAAACAATAATTGTATTTTTTAATATATTCAATAATAGTGCAATAGATGGTAATAATATGATTGTTCAAATTGCTGCCTAGCTACTAAACGTGATATTATATTTATTAATGTAAGTTCATATGTACTTCTATCGCTAAGAAAGAGGCAGAACTAACACTAACGGCCTTTGCAATTTACTAAGGTTATTTTCATCCAAAATATAATAAATCCCATTTCCCTATACTTGAGAAATATATAAAACCGAAAAACTCACACAAAGTTGGCGACATGATTTCTACTTTACGACAGAATAGTATAAATTACAAATTTGCTACCATCTCCCAGTTACACAGTGTAAATCATATTTTGGATATCAAAAACAATAATAATGATACAACTAACGCATTGGGCCAGCGTGGTGGACTATATGGCCTAACTACTCTCAATCGTGCTCTCGATTGTGGAGGGGGCCCGTGCCCAGCAGCAGTGGGACGTATATGGGCTGATACAGAATAAAGCATGTAACCCGATAATACTAATAAAAAAATATAATCTTATTTAATTCTCTAGAACAACACTATTTCTTTAACCAATCAAAACATATACAAATAAATACTTATATATACCAAACACAGACCACCCCGAAAAGGTCAACGACCGTTCACAGCAATAAGAGGTCCGATATAATCCTATGATTGAGCCATTGTCTCGGTAAACAGAGATAAGTTTTATTGAGGCTTAAGATAAGGCCAGCCCTGCCGCACATTAGCAATAAAGCAAATTGCTCGCGAAATTGACGTAAAATTAAAAACGAGCCGGCCGCACAAATACCCGACCTTAATTGGCCCAAATTGGTATGATGTTGATGAGTCTATGACGACATTTGGACATCTGGGTCATAGTTTATCGATTTTTGGTTTATGTGGTACTGAAGTTTAGCACGATTTCGGCATACAGTTGTGCAGAAATGATTGAACACATAGCAACATAGTGTAGTCATTAATACATAATTTTGATATAGTTAATGATGATCCCTTACCATGGTGAACCGTATGCTCGTTTACCCCTTACAATATATAAAAATAAAATAAAAGTTGAGAACGAAAATAATATTTGTCACGATAATATGCAACATTAGATACGATCATTAGATGCATACAATCTGACATTTACTAAGTCATATTTATACATTAGATCATTTTCGCACTACCTAATTAAATTCTAGACCAGGCGATGTAATATATCCCAAATTAATGTCGAGAGTCTAGATATAACAAAATTAGCCGTAATATTAACGTGCGATTTGCATCCAATTGCCAATATAACAGAAAAGGCATTCGCAGAATCGCAGAGCTTCAACGCTCGGTGTCATTAAAATGCATGCCACTGTCGATCATAGCTCGGTCACGAGGCGGTCTCAAATTTACATGAAATAAAGCTTTAAAATAATGTGCAACAAAACGAACTTATAGCTGAGTAGGTATAGAAGCACCAGCGAACGAAAAAGTTGAGTTTATGAATATACAATAAAGCCCCTACTACTACCCTACTTCAAATAAAACTCACAACTTAAAATTCATCTAATAAAACATACATAAACTCACGTCTTATTTTCCCAGAAAGGGTAGACAGAGATGCTACCAGGAGACCCAAATTTACGCACTGTATGCTCCGTCTCACGATGTGATAGAAGGTGAGCCTATCGCCAATAAATTCCTGACTCCAGACTACATATGATAATGAATAGAAAAATCTAGTATCACTTTTCTCGACCCGGGGTTCGAATCCAAGATCTTTGCTTTGTATTCGTACCAAAGAAAACAACGCCACAGAGGCAGTCATAATTTCAACGATTACCCTAATATCCATTCATGTCTACTCAATTCTAAGTCAAGGCTTGGAATCAAAGTTTTTCTACGAAACTCAGGATACAGGCCTTTTTATCCAGATTATATGCTAATGCGGACCAAGTTAAGCGTTCGCCGGCACCCGAATTTAAATGAAGGCAAAAAGCGCATATGTCTCAGATACAGGCTTCTTGTTATAAAAGTGGTTATTCTTGTTTCAAATGCCCTGCCCCGTGGTCTTTTTGTTCTGATTTAACAGACATCTGAATGCTCGTGCTGAGATTTTTATTTCTGTTTTCAAATGACGACTTTGAATAGTCTTTAATCTTTAAACGAAATTTTAAATCAAATGGCACGTGCCCTAAGCATCAGAACGAAAAAAACTTTTAAAAATATACATTACCACGTTTTTTTCTTTCATCTATAGTAATGAAATTTTTTCGTCGAATAAACTTTAAATATTTTTAAATATAAATGATAAAATGAATTAGAATAAACTAACCGAAACATGATCAAATAATTTCTCTAATAAATCTAATCTAACACAAATTACATAGATATACACAATCAAACCAGGATCCATTAATTTATGCTATCACTAACAACGACTTAATATCAGATTGCTAAATGAAATCAATTTTAATTTCGAACTATATCAGGCAGTACGCTTATCGCCGTCAGACATTGCACAGGTAGATTAGAAAATAGCTTCTTACGTGATCCTAGACTTTCTATGTCCCTACAAGTACCGCGGCAAGTTTGTATAGACGACTCTTAGATTAATCTTTAATGCGGGGAGTCTAATGCACATGAGCACACAATTTATCGCTTCGTATATTTTTATTGAAAGCGATAGATTGCTATAAAATTAATCTGAGATTTTAGTATACTTTTGTATTACAATGAAGCGTATGCCTTAACCACACGATAATTTAATTTGAAATATTGATGATGTGTCTTTATTTGTATGATATGACAGAAAATTCAAAGCCTAGGATTCAAGGCCTTAAATTTTAGTAACTATTGATAGCCCCGATGCCCATTTATTTAATGTAAAAAGTACAATATATGTAATTCGTAATACTGAAACCTGGGATCCCTATGGAATGATTTCCTCTTAAAAGTAAGAAATAATCGCAGGACAATTTCACCGTACACAATACAGCGATAAAACTCATATATTCATACATTTAAAACAGATATTCGACTTTCTTGAATGTTTTTTGTCCAAAATATAATCTGTCTGTCTGTCTGTATCAGCCCATATACGTACCACTGCAGGGCACGGGCCTCCTCTACAATCGACAGTACGATTGAGAGTGGTTAGGCCATATAGTCCACCACGCTGGCCTAGTGCGGGTTGGCGGACTTACATACAATAGAAATTTTTATGAATCGCTATGGTATGCAGGTTTCCTCACGATGTTTTCCTTCACCGTTTTAGTGCGTGGTGATTGACTATCAATACACACATGACTCCGAAAAGTCAGAGGTGTGCCCTGGGATTCGAACCCGCGACCACCGTGGACATGTTGGCAGTCGCGTCTAGTCCGTTTACCAACAGGCCACCACGTACTTCACCAAAATATAATATTTAAAGATATTTTAATGTGCGCTAAGGTTTATCATGCGGTTTCACCGAGCTCCTATAATCGCTCCACAAGCGCTCACAGATTCTATATTGTTTAAAACCGATAGACATTGAATAGGACGTAAAAGTCGATTCATGTAATTTTTTATATATTATTATAAAATAAACTTGGCTTAGAGAGAATATAACGCCAGCGGTCCTTTTTATAAAGTATCTTTAAGGGGTTCAACTACTCCGGACGCCATTTCTGCCTTTTTTATTGCTATGAAAGGCGAAACCAGCATGCTGTTCGCCTGATGATAAACGATCGTTCATGAAAAGTAGCAAAACCAAATAACACCATAGATTACAAAGCAATGTAAGATGTTATGTCTCAATATGTCCAGTAGCTACTCTAGCTATAATGCCCTTCAATCCGAAAAACAACAGTACATTTACACTGCTGTTTGACATGATAAACAGACATTGCCGTAGTACCTACCCAGGCGGCCTTTCATATATGAGAGACCTACCACCAGTACCTCCTCTTACCTCACAGTACTCACAATAGGAGTGGTGGTAACAATTCCTAATAAATAAAATGCGACGTTATCAAGTATAATTTGATATTTATTGCCAGTTAATGTAAACTGAATACTAAATAATATCAACATATTCGAGACCTCCAAGTAACTAAGTCTAATAAGAAAGGATTAAATAACTAATTCCACATAATACATGGTAAATTGAGTCATAACTGCCTGATCCGTAGTAATACATATCACCCTCGAAAACAGCGATCGCATGGCGAAGCACAAACAGTTACTCGTATAGTGTAAACAAACTTGGTAGCAGAACATCGGATTGCAATCAGGTTGGCCACGTTTACGTTGGAGAAGCAAGCGATGTTGGAAAAACAACTACGCCGAAGATTTTAGAATGAGTGTTGAAATACTTTTATCTCACCGTACGCCTATATATGTTGTCGACGCAATAATAGGACAAGAACACTGGACAATTGTTGTAAATAACTCAATAATCTCTCTATTTCTCCCGGCAAACAGCAGTATAAATGTACTGTTGTGTTTCGGATTGAAGGACATTGTAGCCAGAGTAACTACTGGACATATTTTGACTTAACATCTTATGTCTCAGGATGGCGAAGACAGTGGAATTCCAAGCATTGCTTTGTAATTCAAGGTGTTGTTTTGTTTTGCTACTGTTCATGAGCGGTGGTATCACTTACCACCAGGCGAACGGCATGCTTGTCTAGCCATTCATTGCAATAAAGAAAGCTGCTAAACATATTCTGAGAATAGAGGCATTTTTTTCCTCTTTCTTGTCCTACTTCGACTTTGGCAAAATCATCGAACGCCGATGGAGCCATACATTTTTCAAAAGAAAAATAATATGAGAGGAGGAGCACTACTTTTGTGCTATTAGCCCAATAAATTTTGCTATTCAGGCAGTAAGCCTCTATCTATTCGCACCAATTTTTTTTTTACTGACAGTTGTTTGTTTAGTGACCGATATAAATTAATATTCTTAATAGTAAACCTTAAAATTGAATCGCTATCTGCTATTGCTCAATGAATCAATCGGTCAACTGACAACAATCTTTTCAAGAAATTATTTATTCTGGAAGAAATTCTTTTATGAATCCAAAAGTTACAAAACACGAACTGGCTGCCTGAGTATCAAATGAGAACTTCACAGTTCACAGTCATATTTTTTCACTAGAGATTAATGATGCGCCTAGACAGTTAATGTGTGAACTAAAAAACTGCATCTCTACGCATAAACTTGCTTTGGAAGTGCGTGGCGAACTAAGTACTGTTTCCAGCTAAGTCTGATGTAGAAAGAAACAGTTATAGGTAGATAAATAGCATATTATTATCTGTGCAGCTATAATCAAAACCTACGTCACTGCCGATAATAAATAACTTAATCAAAATTTACAACACAACAAATTCCCATATAGATTCCAGCATATTATCTAATTTTATATAATCTTCTGATTAAGTAGATTATTATATCTAAAATTTGCTGCCAATTATTTCTGCGCTAGATATTTCGGGTTTAATTACGTTGGGAATGTGGATTTTGTGTGTTGTTATAGCAATCACAATACATGAGTAAACCTAATTTGATATGAAGTATTGACCAGAATGTGAAGAGATAGCAAGAGGAGCAACTAGCTTCATTTACAATTCACGAACGTTACATTCGAAGAAGATGCAATGAGTCCAGAATATCAAACAGTATTGATGTTTAGTAATTGTTCTATTCAAATAAACAAATAAATAAATATCCATAACACCAAGACCAATTGCAATCTCAATTGATTCCTAATTTCCTACTAAATAATATGAACTCTGAACATCGCTTCCTCTTATATCCAAAACACAGCTTAAAGGAGTCGATGTCACATTGTCAAGTGTATCGACAACAAGCTTGTCGTGTTTACTTTCAGTATTACATGCCGACTTTCGACAAACTATATCGATTTAGGTAACATCCTGTACAAAACTCGCCCTGGAAATTCTGTGCTGAGCTGCACAATCAGTAATGATGGTGTTGTGTTTGTTGAGAATCAAAGAACAAGGTCCAATTTTACAGAAACAAAGAAAGAATTTTATCTACTGACTAAGACACAAAAAAATTATTGGTAGCCTATTTCTATACTTTGCCAATTATGTTACATTGGACTTTATTAGAATTCTATCCAATGTTTCAAGCTATTCCAAATATTGAATTCGAACTTTGACTTGTATGGTCAACTCCTAGACATTCACTTTTAGAAGACCGTATATCTACCATATCTAAAGGCTTTGTGCAATGGGTCTACGGATTTTTGATCGTCTTCAATTTTCCTTGTAACCAGAGAGCATACTAAACCATAGATCTCGTATCATATTTCAATATCAGATAGAACCATTATGCTAATTTTACTATGAAGATAGAAGAGAAATTTGATAAATCAAACTCAACTGGCCACGCTAAAATCCTTCACCAACCCGCATTATCCGTAAGAGAAGCTTTAGTAAACCGACGTCCATTATATCAAGCCACAAGATAAGAATAATACAGCGGTTAGTTGATAACGCTATAAACAGGATTATTTATCCTATCCAAACTTAGCCAGGAACTTTCCGCTTTTGATTCAGTAATCAAACATGCGATACAACCCAACATTCATAGGGACAAACTTCCCGTGAACCTTTGTTCGCGGGTTGGGCAAACACTCATGAGTCGCTATCGCACGCTAACGACTCTCGTGTTAGAATAAGTATTCGCGTACAGTCGAACACTGAAGTTGTGGAAAATTAATTAAGTTCATGAAACTACAGATGGAATAACATATTCGAGATCGGGATCGTTCTACTAGGAATTAATGTTTTAGTAGCAACCAAAATAATCGAGTAAGCCTAGTGTGGGATGAAGAATCTACCAGGCTGTTTCATCATTCACAATTCACGAACTTATTACCGTCGGAAGATACATTATGGGTCCAGAATATTCACAAGTATATCCCTGTAATCGAGACAAATTCTTATCTCATACAAAATACCAACTAAATAATAAAGTAGTATTTTGACGAAGTACTCGTATATGTTCGACTTAACCAATTGCGTATGGATAAGATTCTTAGTGTCAGGAGTAAAATGTAGTTGTATTTTTCATTAAAAAAAAATCAACAAATGATATAAATTATTATCGTATAAAATGATTTCGGCTGGATTAGAGCCAGATAGTTTATCATACAGGTAAAGAAGTATCGATACCTCTTTTAAGAATATTGTTTTTAGAGCAAAAATAAATTTAGGTAAATTGATTTAGGATTCAGTATTCGTCAGTGTTAGGTCGGTATATTTAATAATAATTATGTCATTATAGAAAATTAATCGGTTTAAACTAGTGTAAGAGCGACGCCCTTTTTTTCGTATCAAAACATATTATCTTATGATACAATGAGTTATTATCATTGTTATTATACTTGATACGACATAGATTTCAATAATCTATTACTAAGCCACGATTATGACAATGTAGCAGTGGTGATTTTAAAATACCTACTGACGCCAAAATTATGCGTTTTGTGTTCCAAATATGTGATCAGAAACTACAAAATTTATATGCAATCAAAATTTAATTATAATGTAGCCGATGACCTTAAACAGAACTTATGTTGCAACTGCGAACTGTGTATGATATAGGTGTGGTGAGGTCTACATTCAGTTTGCTTATAGTTCTATCTGAAGATGTACCCAAAGGCAATCCTGCACCTTAATGAATCTAATTTAATAATATTATCACATTATCATCGGTCATTTGTATGTATGCACCTTTTTAGACTTGAAGTTAGTCGATTTTATTTGAAAGATTTGATTATATATTGATACAATTGATAATTATAACTGACCTATATACATTTGAATTGATTTAGTTCCATTAATTTCTACCGCAGTCAACTATAATAGACTAAAATTGCGCGCTATAACAGCTTTATACAGTACCATGAAAGGTTTTTGATCCTAATACAAAATTTGAAATAAAATCGTAAACTAGCAAGGTAATAAAAGTGTTAAAAAAAAATATCTGTAACACCGTTGTCCACAATAGTACGTGACATAATGGCGAATACACTCCTAGCTTGTCAGTCGTCACCTCGCTCAAACAACTCCGGATTGTGTACGCTACGTTGATTGGATATATGATAACACACCTTTTATTTATTTTCACGTTCAAAATAGTAAACTCTATGTGAGTTTCTCGGAATTATCTAGAACACATTATTTCCTGGAAGAGCTGGGTTATATAACGGACATAAAATCATAAAGCAAATTATTTCTGTGAAATATAAATATGAAGTACGTTTGTAGGTTTTTTGTTCATTAAATAACAACATTAAATAATGACATCGAATCTCTAACCTCCGATGCCTCTCTAGGCATGCTAATATAGGTAAATATGACAAACTATTTTCTATATCGAATCACAGTTTTTTAATGAGACATTTGAAGAGTAATTACAAATTCACGAAATCACTGATTTACTTTATAAGTAAAATACGTAACTTAAACCCTAATATATTACACGAAATGCTCTATAAATCAGTAAGACATTTTGATAAAAAAAAGGGTACTAAAAGTTCAAAATTACAGCTCTCATTCAAAACGTAAAATAACATTGTAAATCGCCACTAATCTTTTCCATCATTCAAATACTCGTGTGCGGCACACATTCGTCGAATTACCGCCAATAAAATACCAGCCAATAACAATAAAATATATTGAAAAGTTTTCGCAAGTAGCCGGGCAAAGTGCAGCGGCCGCAACCGCAAATCGGTCGAGTTAGCCTAAGTGGAGTTACACTTACTCAACCACTCTATATAATTCAAATAACATTCAGCAACTTGGTTTTAGTTCGATCTGTTTATTATATAAGTTGAAACTCCCTGAACACTTGTGAAGGATAATGGCTGAGTTGTGAGTGGATTAGTTCACGTCTTTTTAAAATTTATTGCCATGATTGGCGAGACGAGCATGCCGTTGATGATACGACAGCTCAAGCTATGCTTGGCATTCCACTGCGCTCGCCATCCTAAGACATAAGATGTTAAATCTCAATAGGTCCTCTCGTTACTCTTGCTACAATGCTCTTCATACCGGAATATTTACACTGTAGTTTGATGAGAGAAATAAACTTTGCGGTGGTATCTATCCAGGTAAACTCTCACATATGAAAGACCTACCACAAGTATAAAATCTTTCGTAAATTGTTGGCTAGGTAGGACATAATATTTCAGATAAAAGTTCTCTATAACCTGAATAAATAAAAAATAAGACATTTTAGAAAACATATTAGAACAGATATCATTTTTAAATTGTTAGAACTAAATTTCATACGACAAAGTACGAGTATTTTTATTTTATGATATTTAGCTATATGGCATTTATACAGGTCAACCAAAAATGCATACTAGCTAAACCTATTGTAAATAGCTTACTACTTCCTTATAAAACTGGGCCATCCACTAAGAAACTCAGCAGTGGATATTTCCTCTTTATTATAATAAAAAATAATATAAATAAAATCTATTTAAGTTATCGGCCTAGTCTGGATACAATCACGCCTTTCGGAGGTTGTCAGTCTATGAATCTTCTTTATGTTAGCACACCCCGTTCGCTACATCGAATTTCGTTAAAATCTTCCATTAGTTTGACTTTAGAAACTCGTTAATCTGTACCTTATACAAGCGGCCTTATTCACAACAGTTTTAAAATCTATTCAATAATCGAATTTTTTGTCCTCTTAGAACAACTTTTGAATTTAAATTGAGCAAAAACGACAAAACATAAGAATAACTAAATAGATTTAAACTGTTCATAATTAAAGTCCATGCTGAAAAGAATTATTAAGCCTTTGTTAAGGTTATATGGGAATATATCTTGAAATAAAGCAAACAATATATTGATATATTGGGAAAGCTGATGTTAATAAGTTAAAAGATACAAAGTAATAGTTGAAGAATCATCAACTGATTTGGTGCAGTTAATAATAAGTTTATAAAGCTGTAACATTTAATTTTTACATTAAACATGTGAAGATAACCACTGCAAGTTCCCAATTAACCCTACACTAATGACTTATTATTAATTTTAAAAGCTTAATGCAGTAACACTAATTTGTGGTTAAAAATATATAAATTTACACATCACCGGAAAGCACATTTGTATAATATTTCCAAATTACCACTAACCAAGCATTGACTATTATTTTCAGCTTTTACTAACCAAACAAAAGCATTTTAATCATACGAGTAACTAATAAATCAGTTAAACTGAAAAAATGTTGCATATTTAATACGAATATACTAATAAATATAAAGGTAAATAACAAACATAATTTTCAATTTGAGCTTTGTAAAATCTGTTTTACAACACTGATTTTTTATCACTCCATATTGTCCAAATTGTAAATCCAATAAAACTAAAGTTTATATTACTCTCCATTGATAATTTTATTTACGAGAGGTGTTATGACATTACAAAAAAATATATTCATAACATGGAATACTTATTTCAAAATTACATGCTATTGCAATCAAAAATATACCAAGAAAACCAGCAAAAATCCGGATGAGTGAATGCTTTGCCACTACATAATTATTCCTTAAAAACCTACAGTAAATAAATATTCTACATATACATCGTAAAACCCCACAAATCTCTAACACAATGCGATTAACCAGCACGATCCATCACAATGTTTGCCTTCACAAGCACCCCTGTAATTAATTGTTGAATCCAGGTGGACCAGGAAGAAGGGGACACCGAGGGCTCGGGAAGGTACGGGACAATCCCGCCGTTCCCCCCGCCGCCTCCTGGATTAGACGGTACGTAATATCAGCTAAACAAATGACTGTTTGCATGCTATTATATGGGAGGTTAGTATTGTTTGTGTTGTTGAGTTGGGCGAGGTTTTTATACATGGAAATGAGTATTGATATAAGATGAATTTCTAGTTGAAAGCCATATGAGTCTGTCTAAACGATTTTTAGCGTATCGTGCCTTGACTACTGTAAATAATTAGGCCAAGAACAACCATAACCATACTATGATTTTCATCTGTAATAAGTTCAATACATAACATAACTATATATTAAATAAAATAAAAAAATAATTATGTTCTCAAAACAAATGTTTTTATTCCCGTTTTCAACCACTCGCTCTTTCTGACCTTTTATCCATCCCAATGCTACCTGTGTTTTTTTCCAGGGTAATAAAGGCAGTATTTGTGGTTACTTTTTAATGACTAATTAATTATATTGTGTGTTATTCAAAGATATGATTTTGCTATGCATTACAATAAATAGAAGATTTTCTTCTGCGATCATTGAGGTATTATACTAGAGCGGACATCGGGAATAAAATCTCTGCGTATGGTGCGTGCGCAAGGGTACACAGTGAAGCGAGAGGGAAGATATGTTACTACGTAGGCGTGACAAAGACAGAAATAGAATGTACCGTTCATTTTGTTACAAACTTTTTGTTTGCAGTGTCCCCTCTAGTATATTATCTCAATGTCTGCGATGTGTTTTATTTAATTTCATATTACTGTGTTTATTGGATTATACTAACATTTTATTTGTTTTTCAGGCTATTCGCTGCGACTAAGAGGAGAAAAAGGAGATCGAGGAGCCAGGGCAAGATGTTTTTATACATTATATTATCAAAAATATATAACTAATCGATTCAAATGCAAAGTACTATGGTTCATTGAGTTTAAATTATTTTTATCACTACGTGATCCCAAATAATAATCTAGTATATAATATATAAAATAGTATCATCGACCGCAACCCATATCGCACCCCCGGTGCAATAATGTCACATTTGCAAAAACGCAACTTTTCAGGAAAAATATTTGAAACTTTGACATCGTATAAAAATATGATATTTCAAGACATAGACAAGTTGAACAGCTTCTATCACAATATCAACATTTAATTTACCCCTAAAAAAATTATGACCACATAATATTCTAAAAAATATAAGATGATTTCTTTATACCTTCCAACCTTGCAATTTTTGCAAAAGTGACATTGTTGCACCGGGGGTGCGATATGTTATTTCATTATCATTATATTTTAACGCAATAGTGTTATTTTATAAAAAAATATTACTACAACAGATGCGACATGATAAAGTTTTCAAAAAAAAAAAACCGATATTTATTTTTCGTGATTAGAGGGAATAATAAGCATCTAAAATTATTAACATAACTTTGTAAATTTAACTCCTCTGTAAATAATAATTATTGACGTAAATATTAAACAAATGCACATATCAGCATACGTAAAACACAATATAAACGCGATACTGTATCGCATGACCGGATAGTTTTCGCACAAAGCTCTCGACTGCATTGTTTCGATACTGGATTTACGACTGTCGCCGCCAAAATCGCGTGTGGAATTCATATAATTACGAGTACGACACGACAACGTGACGACAGATTTATTACGATCATTGTTTACACTACATTGTTTTAAAGTATGTATGAATTGAAGTAGCGTAGTTATTCGTATGGTTGCAAGCAATATTGGAACAAATTGGTTATGTAAGTGCAGGATATGTTTTGGACAATTGTTGATGAAAGTTTGTGTGCATTTTTTATCATAATGTATTGAAAAATATTAAATAAAAGCAGCAAGTAGTTGTCGAAATTATCAATTAATTATCTTGGTATTAATTTTTAAAGCTCTGTTGAAAACATGAATCCCTTTCAGCATAAAACGAACTCCATTGTTCATCAACGAACTAAAAATATATGAAAATAACTTGATTTCGAAGCAGAAATGAATTGGTCTAGTTTTTTTTCTCTATTATTTAGTCTTAAAAACTAGCATAATTAATGACCAATATACAACTCCAGTCAACACCCAATTTCTAACCCTAACAAAAACCTGATAAACAATTGAACATTTATATCGCGTCGTGTGAAGGGTACTAACTACTACGGGCCCCTCGTGCCATGATATAGAGCCATTACAGCACACTTAACACTGTGTTTGTTGATCGTGTGGGGGTAGGTTGGGCCCTGCGTACTCCGACATGCACTCGAAACTTGGAGAGCGCTTCAATCGAATTCAATTCGAGTTTTTTTGCAACCGCATTTTGAAACTTCGAATAGTTTTGAGCACTTCTTTCAGTAGTGCGGTCCTCATACAAAGGATGTAGTTATAGACTGGTGGGTTGAAATTGTTTCAGTTCAAATTTTAATGATTTATCGACGTTGTAGACCTATCTATTAAAAACGGACTTCAAAATTATGGATGTAAAGATATTAACTGTATTACACTTATAATTAATATCTTAGATTTTATTTACCTTCAATGAAGACTGGAAGTGGAAATTACGGACAGTATAAATATGGCATTTGGTGGTTGACATTAGCAAACAAATAGTAGAGGATGATTATAACATGGTTTCGTTGAAATTATGAACCCGGCACATAGACGTAACAAAGTAACCAGCAGTATATCCAAAATCGATCTAAAAACCTGGATTATGAAAAACTTAATTTCTACAATCGTTTAGTCGATATTAATCACTAGCTCATTGTCTGTATATTCTGAAAACTTGACGAAAATAGACTCGACAAAAACGAAATTTATAATTATGGTGCCAAAATTATTAGCACCTACTTCTAATTTCTTATTTATGATAGACTTTGTTTCTCAAAATCTTATTTAATTAACAATAATAAGCATAGAATTCGAGAATCTGCCGTTAATGAAAGTAAACAAAACTACGGGTATTAAGTTACTAATTGTTGACTCGCTATTTTTAAATAAACCTTTATAACAACACAAACACCTAAAGTAATTAATATGAGAATAAGGTTACATTAAAAATATTAAAAGTGAAGTGTCCATTTTGCTGAGTTTCTCCGAGAACGCTATTTCAGTAAGATGTCCTAG
This sequence comes from Hyles euphorbiae, assembly GCA_023078785.2. Taxonomy (NCBI): domain Eukaryota; kingdom Metazoa; phylum Arthropoda; class Insecta; order Lepidoptera; family Sphingidae; genus Hyles; species Hyles euphorbiae. The sequence continues at coordinate 11,017,787 of CM041039.1, read as the reverse complement.
TAAAATTATGAATTTCTTTCGTGCAAGCATTTTAAAATTGCATTTAAAACTAGCAACTCACTTGAAATTTCTAGATATTTTATTACTTGAATGTGTTTATAAATGAAATAAGATGTGTGGTTTTTAACATTAGAATTTATGTAACTTCATAAAGTTGTTTTATGTATGGCATCGTTTTATTTGATTTAAAGTATTTTCTACTGTCTTTTACTGTGTATTTAAATGTAAAAAAACAAACCGTCACCCAACAATGATTTTTTTTTACAAATCACGACGTCTATCTCTTATTTCTCTTATAAGTTTTATACGCAGGTATCATGAAACCATATACCTCCATTACTAGACATTTACACTTATTCTCCATATTCCTTCAACTGTTTTCCAATAAATATTAATACAATACGTAATTCTAATTAAGTATCTATAATTATGATTTCTAATGTATATACATTTCAAAACTCCTGAAACAAAGATGGCTAATCTGGATAAATTACAGGGACCACCTGGAGAATCGATCAGGGGTCCGCCTGGACCACCGGGTCCCCCGGGACCCCCTGGGCCGCCAGGAACGACGATAGCTGAAGTAGCGGGATCGGGAGATGAAGTAAGTAAAAAGCATTCGTAAATTATATGAGGGATATTCGGGGTCTATTGGGAGTCGGATATTAAAACAATTTCGAAATTTGTTTTTATTTGAATTTTTAGCAAGTCTGTAAATTTCTTTTTGCCACCATATACGAGTAGGATATCACATTACAAATTGATACTTAAAGCAGAAAAGTAACACTGTCTTACGTTTTTATGCCGTATTTTAAAGTCCTAATTGGCGAAAAGTGATCACACAGATGAAGAAAGAATAAAATGCTTTAGGGTTTGATTGTTTTAAGTTCTTCGATATCGAGACACGTATATCGACATTTTATTAATCTCATCGCTTCGGGCAAAACCGTTTACCTGTACGCAACATATCTGTATTTGAAATGTAATACCAAAGCTTTCTTTACAATTTACGAATAAAATAAGTATAAATGTTGTTCCAAAAACATATTTTTCCTAACTAAGCAGACCACAGCAAAAACGCACATTCAATCAATACCCCGACCCGAAACAAAGTACTTGATATCCGCTTGTATATCGGTTGTTGGACTTTTCGTACTAACAAGACAATGACGTTACCTTCACGGCAGAATTCATTACTGGACTATATTCATAGAAGTCTAGACCTCAGGTTCTCATTTAGCTTGCGGGCTTCACCTACCTCTGTAAACAAGTGAAGGTTGAGGTTAGGTCTTAGTGGACGGTGATAGCGATTTGGTTAACATTTTTTTTTTGTTTTGGATTACGGGGTGAAAACAATGGATCGAACAATTTTATGTTGTGTTTTAGTAATTATTTTTCGTAACTAAGACGAAATGTAATACATTCTTAAATTCTTAAACAGAAATACGCTCCGAATGAGAGTCGAATGTACAGATTTAAACGACCCAACATCGGATTAAAGCTCTAAAGAAAGAAACAGTTGATGAAATAAAGATTCTTACTAACTTGTCGGTCCTCTATAATGCTGTTTTTTAATAAAGACATTTATCAAGTTCATTTAAAAGTAACAGTTAAGTTTAAAGTAACATTGATACTTAGAAATTGAGCTCACAAGTGAATATTCGTCGTCTTTCTGTTTTTACTATTCAAAGATCTTTATAATCAGATTTATATCTACTAGCATAGATATTATTTAGTAACGGTCTTGTAACACTACTTATTCACGATTTCATATCCGAACAACGTCTCGCTCGGCACTTAGTGGCTCGCCTTACGAACATAATGGCACTATCTCTGCTTACCTCGGCGACCACAATGCGAGTCGTATCAGCTATGAACTTGTATAGCCTATTGAAAAACAACTTTTCACATAGATGGCCACTTCGGCTTCGTCGCAAACTCAATTATAATTTTGTTAGACATTTTGGAGTTAAATTTTAATAGGATTTCGTTTTATTGAAATAATTACTGTGTTTTTGATAGATTCTTTAATGCTTTTGATGATTATGTACAATCCTCTGAATTACAGAAATAAAACTTATCATTCTGTTCGTAAATATCGCGTATTTTTACACATTTATGTATGTATTAGGACAAAATACCAGCATAGTAGAATAGTACAAAAACATATTTATCAGGTAATAACACTGATAAAAATAATACGTTTACATTATCAACTAACTAGAACAAACTTATTTTTCTATCGTCTGGAACATTTTTTGTCACAATTGTGAAAATAATGTCTGTGGCCATCAAATTGGTCCGGTCTGGTTGTAACAAAGTTTATTATACTCTTGGCGCCAATCCTCCATTCGATTTGCCGATATCGATTAAATTGATTTGCTCTCGGGGAGGTTTTTGAGCCGAATTGTCTCGATAACAATGTTAACTAATCGAATCGGCTGATTCCACTACACTGAATGTTCCTTTCTTTTAGTAAACCTTTCGATGGGACGGCCTACGTAATTTCATTTCCAACTTCGACTGAAGTGGCATTCGATTGTACTCTAGCGAAGTCAATTAAATTATTGTCGTGAAGGGGTCCAATTTAATATTCAGTTGAAACTTTATGTATATTTTAATTACATTTTTTTCCTTGTTGCTAACAATAGAGGAGTGCAGTAAAGGTCAGTATTTATGTTATAAGAATATTTTTTTCAGTTATGGCCGTGGCTCTTTATGAAATCATCATCATATTTCGATAGTTTTGTAACACAGATCTGCAACAATAAGCTAGTAACTAGTCCTAAATTAAAGATTGATAAAGATACTCTTTATTCACCAAGAAACTGTACAAAAAAGAAAAAGGACTAAACAGTGCTCTGGACATGATTATGACGCCATTTGCCCTCAACTCTGTTGCATGTTAATAGATAGGTTCTGATTAATAATGTCCTCACTAATAGATTCGCTATAAGGTCTCATCTCTAAAATTGTCCGCCGCACGAACCACGTCATATAACATACTAATACTTTATTTAAGTTTCATGAAACTCAATTTAGAAAAGAGTACACTATCATCAGATTAGAGCCGGACCTGGAAAAATAAAGGTGGAGAGTGAAAGAGAAAGAGAAAGAGACAGATACAATTGTCAGGGTTACTTGTGTCCAGACGAATGATGACCATATGAAATGGTTGTATGATACAATAATTGGGTCGCAGTACACTCACCACCAGCTGCGTAAGATTCACAGTATCGTGACAATTATAAAATTGCCAATCAAATATTTGCTATATCATGTCGCTTTGCACCAAAGAATAATTTAAGAAGTAAAGACAATCTTGATGATTGATCTAACAACCATACCCCACTGTTATTCAAGGTCATTGAATTTTTAGATATAATATTTACCATTTCATTCGTGCACAGCAAATCTTCGGCGAAAACTACGCGTCTCTCGGTCAATGCGGATGCAACTCCAGCACTATCTTAGCTCTGCTGCAAACAGCTCCTGAACTAAGAGGGCCTCCAGGCCCGCCTGGGATCGTCGGGGCTGATGGAAGGAGTGGACCTCCTGGTATACCTGTAAGTATTATATATCGCACCTTTACAATTAAAGTGAACTCATCAAAAAAATATATTGGCTCAAAATGAACTATTAGCCCCTTATTAAAGAAGGACCTATTGACTATATAATACTTCGGTCTTGTAGATGTATTTTCAATAAGTACAAAATTACTTATGTTATAAATCTTTACAGAAATTTTTGTTAGGTCTCTATAATTCTAAAGGTGGATATAGGAGAATATAGCATATGTGTTGCGAAGTTTTGCATAGTAACTTAATTTCGTTTGTTCTTCTATTTCCTTTGAGGAGTTTGATTGTTTACAATTTTAATTCGTAATTTTTCTTATCAATAGGATTGGACTTATTGCCTATAAAAGATAGCACAACTTTCAGCAAATAAAATATAGTAATTTAAGGATTTCCAGGAATCCAGGAATACAACAGCATAATATAATTTAATGTGTATGTGTGTACATCAAACATAAAGAAACAGACTGTCTTCGCATCCCTATTTTTTAAATAATCACGAAACAATATAAAAATGGACAATGTATTCTAAACCATATTATTAACCTTTCAAGGGTCAAATTGGCGCACCAGGAGAGCGCGGCCCACTTGGGCCCCGAGGGGACAAAGGTGACAGAGGAGACATCGGGCCTCGTGGACCAGAAGGCCAACCTGGGCCAAAAGGAGAAGCCGGAGTCGATGGAAGACCAGGCATTCCTGGGCCACCCGGCCCGCCTGGGCCTCCAGGAACATCAGACTATAGCAACTTTGACGTAAGATATTAATTTAATTTAAATACCAGCTTAAGCTTAAGTAATGCTTTGAGTTCAATACGAGTGCAAATTGTACAGGATCTTTAAATAATTAAATGCAAATATCAGTAAAATGCCGTAATGTAACTTAGTGTTCAAGAGTTGAGAGCTTCCAGAAAATCTTGCGTATATCGTAAGAAATTGGTCCTACCTCAAAACTAATATTTGTACAACATGTTAAAAGCCCTGTTGGCCCTTGCAATATATTATAATTAAAGCAACGTCTATTTGCTCTTGTGAAAAAGTCCTGCCGCATTTGTTTATCAGAGTATTACGTCGTCAAATTGCGTAGGTAGTGGCTTAAAATTAATGAATCTTTTAAATATCATTACTTTATTCGTAGATAGTTGTCAACGTTAGAGTATTTTCCATACTATGTTTTTGAGTATCGTTCAATAGAGTCAACCGGGTTTCGATAACATATTGTATGAAATTATGTTCATAATGTGTATAATAATTATTGTTCTAAAGCTCTAATTATAAGATACATTAAATGTATCTTATAATTAGAGCTTTAGAAAGTCAAATTTTGACTGCTACAACATATTCATAATGCTAATATGTATGTAATTTTATCATTTTCATGCCATCCATTTCTGTTATTTTAGTCCAATTGGAAGCCTAGACAAATATACAAGGTAAGTCATAGGAAATATTAAAAATAATTTATTTTTCACTAACGCTTACTAACTTACTTTGCTAAAATATTTATCGATTCACAAATTGATAAAAATACATTACACTGAAACTCATTATAGCTGTAGAAAATTCATCTGTTAAACAAGATACTTATTTCTTACGAAGCATTTAAGCTGTACGAAATTAACCTACTAAATATGCTACTTCTATCTTACTAAGTATTTATTTAAAAATCAAAGAAGAGTTATCATAAATATTGATAAAATAATATAAAGAAACGGCCTCATTCATAGGTAGTTTTAAACCTGTTTCAGTTATCGAAGATATTGTCCCTTTCAAACAACTTATGATATACAGTTTGGCTAAAGAAGACAAAAAATTCGATAACTAAGATATATATGAAATGACATGGAATAAAAATATTTATTGAGTTGTTTTTTTCCACTACCATCCAATTCACATGAATGTTTTCACCAGAGAAGGACGGGCAAGAAACTCTAGCGTAGATATATAATATCTAGATAGATATGAAAATTGTCTATGAATAAAGCTGAAAGACTTTGGCCAATATTTATACCCAGTCCACACTAGGATGATGGTAATGGGTCGACTGACGAGAAACACCATCTTTCACTGCTGGATGAGATTGAACCCTATTTAAATTACACTACGCTTAACATAATAAAACAGTGAACCAAAATATGAGAACTACACAATATCTCATTAACACTAAACGAAACTAATCTTCTCAAAACCATACCTACTATACAATATGATTACTCAAACCCAAGTTTTCAATTACGTCGAAAACAGTATCGTATTTAACAGAACGACGGGCATTTCAATAGTGAATGGAAGAATCGATCTGTTCTCGATTACCTACTCATTGTTAAGTCATTTTGTTCCCGATTGAAACGAATCGCTTTTTGGAGCAGGCGATTGTGTGCGCTTTAGAAAACAAACCACTTTGAACAACTTTGGCGAACGTCGCAGTGCAAGCCATACAGTAGTATTAATGTGTTAACTTCGCCGACTTGTTACGTTTAGTCGTAACAAAATTGCCTTCGCGTGAATGGCTTTACTGGGTTAGATATAGGTACTGTATACGTTTATAAATTACGTCTTGTATGAAACTGTTTTGTGTTAGAAATAAATATAAAATAAATAAATCTAAAGATAATTCGGTGACCACTACAGAATAGAGACCTTCCCTAAGGATTCCCATCGCAATAACCTGTAAATACATACATACATAAACTCACGCCTTTTTCCCAGAAGGGGTAGGCAGAGGTTCCAGGGCACCCACATTTCGCCTTGTATGTTCCGTCCCACGATGTGATAGGTGGCGAGTCTATTGCCACATCGGGCATAAATTCCTGACTCTGGGCTACTAATGAATAGAAAAATCCAGTATCACTTTGCCCAACCCGGGATTCGAACCCGAGACCTCAGCTTTGTAACCGTACCGTAGTACAACTACGCCACCGAGGCAGTCAAATCACCTGTAAATTCAATAGAATTTTATAATTGATGTATTCCCATTTTTATAAAATGTGTCTGTATTCTTATGTGATGCACCAAATATTTATTAAATACTCCCAAACTTATCTAATTTACAATAAACGTGATGCTCTCAATTACATAACATGAAGAAAAATATTGCCTAATCCGCACCTTTTTGTTTATACGACAAATTGGATTCAATGTTGACTTACTGTTCTACCTTTGCTATCACAAGTCCCTTGTCTGCTCTTGATTTATATAGATGGGACCCAGATAAGGGAATTTATATAAAACAACGCGTTACCGAGCGACGCCCGAAACTTTCTATGCCGTGTATCGTCTAAAAATCATTTTGAATTTCGGCACGATCGCCAGAACCTTTGTTGGAAGTTGTGAAGTGTCCTTTATTGTTGGATTTATTAAAAAAATTTGTAACGTTAGCCTACAAATTAAACACGTTGTTAAATGCCGAGAATTCTTTTTGACCTACTTTGAGGAAATAAATAAAATGTGTCATTTGCAAAAGAGCCTTGGATTTTACTTTATATTTAATCACTTTTCAGAGTTCTTCATAATAAATTTAAGATATATACATAAATCTACCAATGCAAATAAGTCAAAGCGGTGAATTAAGGCCGATATCCCTTTAACATGCATAGAGTAGATGCCAAGCACTAGACGTATATTTGCTGATATCATACCCACTGGCAGTTCAAACATCGCTCCTCAAAAAAGTTTCCACTTTACATTCGTCTCGAAAGATATCGATGTCCGTTTTAAATTGTTTGTACTCATATTCGAATCTAAGCTGTGTTTTACTATAAAACAAAACTTACAAAAAATGAATCAACTCCGCAGACTTCTAGAAAAATATATTTTAAACTCCTATCTCATGTAACCTGGGTCTGGGTGTGTATCATTGTATAGGTACGCACCAGCTCTTTCTTTTATGTTATTGTTATCTGTGGAAACTGTTGTGGATTATGTATTTCTAGTTGTTGTTAATTCTATGTTATATTGTATCTGTTGTTTCCCAAATAAATAAAAATAAAATAAAACAAATACATTTTAGACAGCCTCCGTGGCGCAGGCGGTAAGACGCCGCCTGTGAAACAAGAGGCCGCGGGTTCGATCCCCGCACCGAGAGAAATGTTTGTGCGGCCCACAAATATTTCTTCCGGGTCTGGGTGTTTGTGAGACCGAAAAGTCTCGTAGTTCCTGATACCCACGACACAAGACTCGATCTTAGTGTGGGGTCAGGACTATGTATGTGACTGTTGGGTGCTATTTATTTATTTTTTCTTTATCTCTCTTTTCATGACTATTAATCCCGCAGTGACAGATTCTGTTTTACTTATATTTTTCTTTATAGAAAATATTATAAAAAGTAACAAATATCCTAAAAATGTACATTAACATCGTACATTTTTAGCATAGTAACCTAACTTACAAACTTATATTAATTTAACCTACTACAGTCACTGATTTCTAAAAATCTGCTTTAAAATATCCCAATTAAATTAGTATCGAGTTTTTCATGTTGTATAGCATGTTACATGATATACTATGTTTTTATCCTAATAAACAATATATTTGAAAAGTGTTTTCCTTTATAAATGCATGCATACATCTCAATTATAATCCATAAAATATATATATACTAATATTAATTTGTTTTGCAATTCTTAACTTACAAATATTTTAATAAAGAACATGATGTTCAGGAGTCATTGCTGGGGTCATACGGAGGAGCTGCGGGAAGACCTGGTGCGCCGGGACCAAAAGGTGACGCTGGGTTGCCAGGACCAATGGGACCTCAAGGGGAAAGAGGCTTCCCTGGACAAAAAGGAGAAAGGGGCCAACAAGGAGCTTTTGGAGCTAAAGGAGATCGGGTAAGGAAAAATATATTTTTTTTAATTTAGCTACTTATGGGGAGACAAACATGCCATTCGCGTTATATACTACCGCTCATGGAGAGTAGCGAAGCCAAACAACACCGTGAATTACAAAGCAGGGCTTGGCAATCCACTGCGCTCACCATCTTAGTAGTTACTCTGGCTACAATGTTTTTCAACCGGGACACTACAGTCCATTTACACTGCTGTTTGGCAGGAGAAATAGATATTGCGGTGATGCCTGAGTAGGCATCCTCTTACATATGAGAGACCTATCACCATTTGAAGTCAGAAATATACTTCAGGGCATTTTAAACTAGCAACACTAGAAATCAGTTGCTCTGGATATGCACAACTGCATTGTTTATTAGTCACTAATTAGTATTATGTAGGAACTATTGTCTTTCCGTTTGAAGGACATTAAACCAGTGATTATTTTACGCTTGGAGAAGTAACAGCTAATGTCTTGGGTGGATTAAGGCAGTAAGTACAATAGCTTGCAATACTTATATCTAAAGTTGCGAGTGGTATTGCTCTTGTTTATTAGCAGACGTAAATTTTACCATACGAAAATTTCGGTTCGTTATTATCGTCAGATAAAAAAACAACACATATTTCACCAATATGTATATATGGCCCATAAATATTGATCTCTGGTTTGGGTGTTTGTGAGACCGAAAAGTCTCTCGTAGTTTTTGATACCCACGACACGACACTTAATTGATCTTAATGTGGGGTGAGGACTATGTATATTAATGTTGGCTGTATTTAGTTATTTAATTAAATTACTAAACAGTTTGCTGATTTAATAAAAAAATTGAATTTGATCGCTGTGTAATAATAATTAGAAATAGTTGCAAGTTATATTATTATGAAATATAAAATTGTTTAGCCAAAAAATATGCTGGAAATATTCGGCGTCTACTCATATTATTAACTAATATATAATAAGCATATACCACCAGTATATTAGTACCTATACATACAGCATAATTTTACAGCCTTGACCTTTAATTAGCTTAAAAGACGACGGAAAATAGTTGGCCATAACGTTGTAGGTACATTTTATTATACAGGGTATCTCAAGACTGCTACCGAAAACGAATCTCGGTGGTAGTTTTAGTGACTTCAGACGCATTGCAACAGAAAGTGTTGAAAAAAAAGCGACCATTTTTTTTTTGTTATTTTTTTCCTATGGTCCTATTTGGATGGTAAATTCATTTTTTTCTTAAAATAATAGTATATACCCTTTTATTTATAAGGACTCTAAGGTATAAAAGCGTTTAAATTATTATTTTAGCAAAATCTATGGATTTACCACCTAAAAATTGCGATATTTAAAAAATCATAAAAAAAATTGTCGCGTTTTTTTGCGAAAATTTTAGTTGCATTGTGTTTGTAGTCACTAAAACTACCACCCGGTTTCGTTTTCGGTAGCAGTCCTGATATACCCAGTATATTGCATTTTAATTACGATTTTAAATCGGATATAATTTGATTTTTTTAATTATTTTTAAGATGTTATGCATATTTTATAAAAATCTATAAATGTTGCTATGGTTTAAAATTTAATTTGTTTTATTCATCTTAAAACTTTTTTGAATACGTTCAATTTCAATTAATTTGATACTTTTTATTCACATTTCTGTTAATTTATCTTCTAATTTAATTTGATGTTGTACTATTACAAATGTCGTATGTACCTTTCATCGATACGTATCAGTCATGTCAGTAGATTTTCCTTTATTATATTATTAGAAAATGTTTAATATACATGTCGTTGATGTGCCTATTTAAATAAAATAAAACAAATAAAAATAATATCAAGAAAAATTCTTATTTTATAATAATACATTTTTAGTAAGGTTTCCAAACCAGTAGCTGGATTGAGACTATTACCTAAGTGCGAATTAACTAACAAGTCAATGTTAATTTAATAGCTTGTTTTGATGTTACACTTGCTTCGTTCTAAACGAAATTTATTGATATTAAAGAAAAACACAGACATAAAATATCTTAGAAAAGCTATAAAAACCCGAAAAGCAAATATAATGTTACGAAAACTATAATTAATTTAACCCTGTTTAACTGTATTCCTGATAAACAAACGTCACGTTTTTCAAACCAACAATGTTTACCAAAAATGTTCTATATTTGACATCCTCTGTGGCGCAATTGGTTAGACGCCGGCTGTGAAACAAGAAGTCGCGGGTTCGATCCCAGCATCAAGGTAAATATTTGTGCAAACCACAAGCACTTGTTTCGATCTGATTGTTTGTGGAACCGAAAAGTCTCTCGTAGTTCCTGATATCCACGACACAAGACTCGACGATCACGTCTATGTGACTATAAGATCATCATAAGTTTAGTCACAAAAATATTTAGCCTATAATACCTATTCATAAATAAGAAACCAGTATTGTACCCTAAAAATATTTTACTTGCGGACATGAAATTCCAAAACATGCATAAATTACAGTACAATGTGAATTGACAAAAGTGATTATTATTTATCTACACGATTAAAATGATAAAAGCAAACATTTACAAAATTATGAAAATAGCGTGGAATTGTTGACGGCAATTGTACAATGTACATTTGGTATCCGGAAAAGAAAAAATATAGATTAAGATTATAAAATTACAAAAAAGTATGGCATTATTTAACTGTACTGTACCATCACATATACGTGCCACTGCAGGGCACGAGCCTCCTTTACAATCGAAAGTACGATTGAAAGGGGTTAGGCTATACAGTCCACGCTGGCCTAGTATGGATTGGCGGACTTTATATAACTTAGAATTTATTATAAAACGCTATGGTATGCAGGTTATGTCTCAGGATGAGTGTAGTGGAATGACAAGCATTGCGTAATCCATGGTTTTGTTTGGTTTTGCTACTGTTTATGAGCGGTCGTATCGCTTACCATCAGGTGAACGGCGTGCTCGTCTCGCTATTCACAGCAAAAAAACAAACCACAGCGACTTTATAGAAACGAACTGCATCGAGAGCCTTTCTCCATCCTTTATTAGGTCTTCTGCTACCATGATGCATACAACTGCTGCAATTTCGGATACGTGAGCTACATTCAAGAACATGAAGACCCATAGTTTCCCACTTTATGTAAACTGTCCAATGCCATTTAAATATAACATTCATATATTTAATACATAAACTCACGCCTTTTTCCAGAAGGGATAGGCTGAGGTGCCAGGATACCCACATTTCGTCCTGTATATTCCGTCCCAGGCCGTGATAGGGGGCGTGCCTATCGCCATATTGAACACAAATTTCTGACTCCGGGCTGATAATGAATAGAAAAACCCAATATCTCTTTGCCAGACTGAGTTTCGAACCCGAGACTTCAGCTTTGTAACCGTAACGTAGTACAACTACGCCATCGAGGCCATCAGTAAATAAATGTTCTCATAAATCTACTCTGCCACGCAGGTACTCGACTTGGGTGCAATGCGTCTCGTAGATGAATTGGCTCGTAACTTAAGATCTAACTTTGATCAACTCTTTTGGAATATATCCAAACCCTACAAGAGTATTTTGAATAATTGTATGGCTATTATTTAGTCTGTGAATCAATAATCACATCACGTATTTGTTACCAGTAGAACAATCAAGTCTTTATTTTTTTATCAAAACGTAAATTAAATTTTTAAAAACTTCCTACAAGATGTTAGAAAACCGGTAATGGATATTAGTCGTTGCCTCCCGCATATTGATGAGGTAAACTCGTTATAGTGACCTACTCTATTTTTTTCCATTTAACCTATTGAGTCTGGGTATCACTTGCTACTCAATATTTTGTATTGCATTACCCTTTTCAACAGGTGCTTACTGCATTCCAATCATGTGTTTGTTCGACCAATTTTATAAAAAAATCTTAGAGTATTTATAACACAGAGGGAGCGCAGTCATAAATTCGTGTCTTGAAAAACGTAGATATTTTCTTATTCATAACGTTGGAAACGCTCCTATATTAGTGAAAATTGAATTAATAATTTAGCAAGAAATTGCTATAAATTACTTTGATAAACGAAAGTATATTTAGCTTTTATCCCTTTGAAACGAATTTGAGTGAATTTGAGTAGTCCTAAACTATTTATTTTTATTCTTCTTTTCCACTTAATTCGTGTATGTTGGACACCATGTCAAATTTCAGCCAATAGGAGCATAGAAAAAGGTGGCGCGGCACCACCATTTTAATCTACGTTTTTGAAGTACCAGCGCTCCCTCTATATCACAGATACTCTAAGAAAAAAACTAATATATACTCATTACTCTTACTATAAGAATGCGTGACCTCTTATTAAACTTGAATGCACAGGGTCATCCTGGGCCACAAGGTGAACGTGGGGTCAAAGGAGATCGCGGCAGCTCAGGTCTTGATGGGAGGCCCGGTGTGCCTGGAGCGAATGGCAGACCAGCTGAAAAAGGCGAAAAAGGTATTTTTTCTCTAAAATGTATACCGACTCTATAAACCCATATAAATCCCACTGCAGTATAATCGAGAGAAGTAAGCTATATAGTCCACCACGCTGGTGTGCCCTGGGATTTGAATCCGCGACCACCGTGAATATGTTGACAGCCGCGTCGGATCCGGGACCAGCAGGTCGCCACGCACTTAAAAAGTATTTCTAACATCGACATTTAATATAGCTAGAAAAGATGAATAAGTACCTATCCCTATAATTTAGTGTTGGAACAAATAGCTATAGCAATCACAAATATCAAGTGAAGGTGATAATAACATTTCACAAGTTTTACTGTGTATCTCAAGACTGCTACCGAAAACGAAGCCGGGTGGTAGTTTTAGTGACTACAAACACAATGCAACTCAAAATTTCGCAAAGAAACGCGACAATTATTTTTTATGATTTTTTAAATATTGTCATCTTTGGGTGGTAAATCCATAGTTTTTGATAAAATAATAATTTAAACTCTTTTATACCTTAGATTATTTATAAATAAAAGGGTATACAATATTATTTTAGGAAAAAATGTATTTACCACCCAAATATAGTCATAGGAAAAAAATAACAAAAAAAATTGTCGCTTTTTTTTGCAACTTTTTCTATTGCATTGTGTCTGAAGTCGCTTAAACTACCACCCGGTTTCGTTTTCGGTAGCAGTCTTGATATACCCTGTATAAATAATCTAAATTATGCGATTTGCAATTGTGATTCACAGAGGTGATCGGCTAATACGTTAGTACGATCTCGTGTATTCTATGAAGGACCGCGTTTTTTTACAGACCCATTTAAAGAAAGAACTGATCAGTCAATTTTCTGTATGTAATTTTAGATGTGAAAAAGTGGTTATAATATATTTTCAGTTCTTTTGTTTACAAATTAATTTACAATTAGCAATAGCAGAAATATAAAGTATGCTAAGGCTTCAAAAATAACAAGGCGGTGATGTTAATTTGAAATATTAGTTAATTTAATTCAATAATTCTATTGATGTTTACATTTATTTAGATACTATAATTTGTTACTGTAATAGGCGAACGAGGCGAGCCCGGCCCGCCAGGCCCTGCGACGAACTTCTTAAATCCAGAAGATAGCGAATATTTGACGACTGGTAGGTACTCACATTAATCATTTTCAATGAAGTATATTAAAAATAATATGCTTTGGTAAAGATATTATTTATAAATCGCAAAAACCAAATCAATTATGTGCGACTTTAATTTTGGTAAAGAATATTTTATAATATTAACAGATTTTGCATTTTAAAATGTAATGTAATATGAACAGTATATAAAAAATACCAGCAATTTTCTATTATTCATATTTTTTTACGTTTATACATATAAATCATGTCAATACTCTAAAATCTAGATAACTCTGTGTCCGTACATGGTTTTTTACATTTAATTCATTTTATAGGACGGCAAGCTGTTATTGCATCTAAAGGAGAAAAGGGAGAAAAGGTACGTCTATTTAGTATTCAATTCATAATGCGCTTTAACCTGTCAAAAGACTTTAACAGGTTTGACCTCAGGTTTTAATACCCGTTTGACTTCCAAGAGTAGAAGTAGTGTTTTCTGCATGTATTCCAGGCAAGTAAGAACTATCACGTATTAAATAGGTATCTCGTTGAAAGTTATCATCCATCAGCCAAAGGAAGGCCACTGCTGAACATAGGCCTCTCGCAACGATTTCCACAGTAACCTGTTGGACGAAGCCTGCACCCACCGACGTCCCGCGACCTTTACCAAAATTCATACCTTGTAATAATAGCCCTAATGAAAACTATAGCGTACTTTTATCTTATTTTTTTGTAACTTTTTCCACCATTTAAATTTGGTAAACTAGAATGACATAGTTTTTTTTCCTTTAGGGGGAAAAAGGAAGTCGGGGCGTAGACGGAACTCCTGGCATTCCAGGAAAAGACGGGAAATTAGGTGAAAGAGGTGATATTGGACCTTCGGGTATGCCCGGGGTTTCTGGACCACCCGGGCCACCGGGACTGAAAGGAGAGAGGGGTGAAAGAGGACCGCCTGGACCAATTAGCGTCACCGCTGCGGGCTCTGATATTATTACTGTTAAGGTATGTATTTAATAAATCTTGAGGCTTATTGTAAAAATATGCATAGAACTTGAGTAAATAATTTTACATCTATAATAATTAAATGTCATTATGAAATTGTTGATTAGAGCATAATTAAGCAGAATTGTATGGATCGTGTCCATAATACATTCCCATAAAACTGCCTTAAAAAACATTCTTAACAAATATTATAATTGTAATCTCATTTGTTTTGATTGGTAATAACGGAAGCCCAAGGGTCTTCAACACTACTACGAATAGAGAATTTCAACATTCATTTGAATATAACTTTAATCAACAGTTAAAGATACCTCAGTAGCGCAGTTGGTTAGTTGTCGCCTGTGAAACGAGTGGCCGTGGGTTCGATACCCGCACCGAGATAAATGTTTGTATGGCCCACAAATATTTCTTTCGGGTCTGGGTGTTTGTGAGACCGATAAGTCTCTCCTAGTTCCTGATACTCGCGATACGAGACGTGATCTTAGTGTGGGGTCGACTCAGGACTATGCATGTGACTGTTGGTTGTTATTTATTTATTGAATCCACTGTCGACACCGATAAAATCACAGTATTTTATTCTACAATATCGTCTACTAGTATTAAAATATATACACCACCACGTATTTCCTACTCGTTATCGTTATACTTTCCTCTGACTTTTCGGAATCATGTGTGTATTGATAGTCAATCACCACGCACTAAAAAGTTGAAGGAAAATATCGTGAGGAAACCTGCATACTATAGCGATTTAAAAAATATCTATGGTATGTAAGTCCGCCAACCTGCACTATGCCAGTGTGGTGGACTGTTTGGCCTAACCACTCTCAATCTTACTGTGGATTTTAGAGGAGGCCCGTGCCCTGCAGTGGGATGTATATGGGATGATACAGATACAGATATCGTTATACTCGTACATTAAAGAATTACGAGTATATAAGTTACTCACCTTGAAATTGGACCTTGAACTCGTAAAAACAGTTGTCATAGACGAGACACGAAGTACTAATAAACTAAACATACCGAACTTTAAGTAATAACCACAAAAAAAACCTACGCAAATACTTCGAAAAAATATATTTTTGCGTAATATATTTATTTTCCTTTGTGTTTAAATCTAATTTGTGTGACCAATACTTGTTTCGCATCTGCGTGATGTGGGACCATAAATCTCAACATTTCTCATACTCATTACACAAGACTTGGAATCTTACTGTGGGGTCAGAAATATAGGTACTGAACATAGATCTGCACCAATAATATATATATAATAATGGACTTTTATATATATATGTGTATATATATATCGATATATGTATATATAACATATCGATATACGGCGTATAAATCTACTGAAAGCAATGCCGGATGGTAGTTTTAGTGACTTCAGACACAATGCAACTAAAAACTTTGCAAAGAAAAGCGGCAATTTTTTGTGATTTTTATATATCATCGTTTTTGGGTGGTAAATCTATGGTGTTTGGTAAAATAATAGTGTACACCCTTTTATTTATAAAGACTCTATGGTACGCAACGGCTTAAATTACTAGAAAATTGTCATGCCGACTTGTCGCCTACGAAACGGTTCAATATAATATGCCTCGAGAATGGCGTCCCCAACTAACCATTAGACTTAGGTAATTAGTCTATAAAAATATTATTCATCATTCTGTTTTGGTCTTTATTGACTTATCATATTTTGAAAGAAGATAGCCAAAATATTCCATTAATTAAAGCGAAGAAATATCGCCATATTAAAACAAATGAGTTAGGTTTTTTTATACGTCACAGTCCATTTATCGCAACGAGTATACAAACAAAACTTTAGTATTATGTACATATATTCTAGACATTTATATTATATTTATAAATTTACATAGCGACATAAATCTGGTAATATGGTAATTACCAAAGTGTTTATATTCAAATGATGATTGTCTTATTTTATAAATATAGCACTTTGATTTGTCGGTGTAAGCAAAAACGTAAATATACTACAGAGGCAAAAAACACTTAGCAGCTTTAGTATTAAACATATTTATCAAAAATTATTTCGCAGGGTGATAAGGGAGACCCTGGGCTGAGAGGACGAAGAGGCAGACCTGGGCCATCTGGTCCACGAGGACCTCAAGGTGTCCAAGGTTTACCTGGCCCGCCAGGCAGACCGGGTGATAAGGGGGAAATTGGACATCAAGGATGGATGGTAGGTATTTTTATTGCAGTTAATTGTGAGACGAGCGTGACATTCGCCTGATGGTAAAGATATAAACGCTCATAAAGCAAAACCAAACAACACCGTGAACTACAAAGCAATTCTTGACATTCCACTGCGCTTGACATCCTGAGACATAAGATGTTAAGTCTCAATATGTCTAGTAGTTACTCTGGCTACAATGCCCTTCAAACCGGAACACAACAGTAAATTAACTGCTGTTTCTCGGGAGAAATAGACATTTCGTTGTTTTCTACCCAGATGGCCTCTCACATATGACAGATCTACGACCAGTTAAATAAGTGCTATATTTTTTATTAATGTAATTTTGTCAAATGTATTTAAAAAGTGTTCTAACATAATTTTTTGTCCCTATTGCTGACCAGAATATAAAGGTAAAAAACGTGATAATTTAGACTGTATTATTTGCATAAGTATATTATATTTGGTAAATTATTGACTGTTGTAAATCATCATCATCAACTCAGCCACAGGAAGTCCACTGCTGAACATAGGCCTCCCCCAAGGATCTCGACATCGACCTGTTGGAAGCGGCCTGCATCCAGCGACTTCCTGCATCTGTTGACTGTTGTACACTAATCAAATATCATAATTGTTAGTGTTTTTTTTACAAAACAAAACAAAAATAGTATTCCAATCAAGCTTGATTTTTATCAGGGTCGACCCGGAACTCTTGGACCCCCAGGCCCACCAGGACCAGTGGGACCTAAAGGTGAAAAAGGCGACTCCGGCATCAGCTTACTAGAGGTTTCAAAGGTAAGAAAATAAACTGAACTAACTTTCATCACAGTATATTTAAAAATAATACAAAAAATCATTTATATAATTTCCAGTCTTAAACTGACAATTCCTGTTTCACCTCTATCACTTTTAAATACTTCCATAATATTTAGTTCGCACTAGACGGTAAATCTTAAATAGCGTTCGTATAAAATAACAATTTAAATTACACAAGAACAAGTTTCTCATGACTTGCATTCCCTTCTTCTTATTTTAAGCGGTAGTCCTCCGACGAAACCTTCTGAAACGATGCCTGTTGGTTCAGGTAGTGGGTCTTTCAAACTGCAGGCTGCTGGCTCGACGGTATATTTTTGTAACACAGCAGCAATACCGGCCATAGACTGCATCTGACCTAATCTTGCACCTGCAAGACACGTTTTGATTAGCGATAATGGGAAAATGCTCTAATCGAATATATTTTTCGGCCACATTATAATGGACAATATTAATGCTTAAGTAATATATTCAAACGTTAAATATGCATGCAAATTTAAATAGTAGCTATTTATTATATAAAAATTATATAGCTTTTGTATTGTTTAAAAATAACCTAAGGACGAACAAGGTCAAGATATGTTTTATATTTTGTAAATAATCCAGTCATCTATATATATAATTTTAAAATAATTACATATTTAATCGTAGTCACGAGTTTATCGCATACCAATTATTATCTTTTGATTGCGCAACATATAAATAACACAAAGAACACAAAAATGAATACATTCATTTACCGGAAAAGTGATTGCTTTTTCTATTAAATTAACAATACTAGATAACGCTTGAGATGGATATTAGTCCGGGGTAAAATTCTAATATATCCATATACATAAACAATTTTAAATTGTTTTATCTTAGTTTATGTAAATTAACATAATATAAATGTATTCAGCAACACCTACATACATTTCTTGAATGTTATTCAATATGCAGGTTACTAACAGCCGCTGCCAATAAACAAACCCAATCCAAAATTTGCCGTTTTAGATTGACAGCTCAATCGTTTTTCTGATACTATATTGCCAATAATCAACCTCAGTAGTGAATAAACTATGGCAACATGACAGGAGACCAATCGAAAAGTAGAAAACAATTGACAACAAAACAGATTGACTTCAATCTAATTTTTTTCGATTGATTATTGGCATCGGCCGTAAGAGAACCCTTAAAAAGTTGACAAGAGTTATGTAAATTTGTTTTAATCAGTACCGATGCCAAGGCAGATAGAGTATATCTTTAATCGCCCAAATAATACTTAGCAATGTAATTCTACTCACCAACACACGACCTGGGACCTTCTCCAAATGGCAAAAATATAAAGTTCTTCATATCCTCCTTGCCACCATCCTCAAACCTGTCAGGGTCAAACTTCTCCGGATCTCTAAAGTATTTCTCGTCTCTATGAATAGCTTGCATGGGAATTATACACTTTACTCCTTCATTTATAGTGAGGTTTATTTCAGGAAACGTGTACTCGGGCACCGTACATTCTCGTATTAAATATCCCACAGATGGATACATTCTCATTGATTCATAAAACGCCTTTTCTAAGTAAGTCATCTCCTTGATCGCGTCGTACGTTAATTTATTATTATATTTTGCTAGGACTGTGTCAATTTCCTTCTGAACTTTCTCTAGGCATTCCGGATTGAAAGCTAATTGATGTAAAGTATAACTAGACGCAGTCGATGACGTTTCAAAACCAGCTCCAAAGAATACAAATACTTGTGCGGTCATAATTAAATCATCCATTTCAAGTTCAACAATTTTTTTAGAGCCGTCAGGATTCTTCGATTCTATTGATTCACCAATAATTTTACCCTTCTCTTTCAATTCAAGCATTAAATCAATGAAATCATTCCTACCAGAAGGTTTGTAGTTCCTTTCTTTCAGTACCGCTTGCACAATTTGCACCATTGTCCGTTCTATTTCAGGGTTTAACAATGTTAAGTGTTTGCACAGTTCCGGAAAAATGAATTTCAAAGAGCCACTGACGGCGTCTCTGAAGTCCCTTTGAAAAATTCTTCTCCCTAATTTTCGGAATTCGGAATCTTCATCGGACAATGAGTCCATATTAATACCAAATCCGCACACCCCAATAAAATCAGTCGTATACCTTGCCATAAGCTCTCGAACATCATAATATTCCCTATTAACAATTTCCTCTGCTAACAACTGCAATTTTTCTGCTCTTTCTGTAATTATAGGAAACATAGCCTTTAATTTACCAGTGCTGAATGCTGGTGTGAATCTTTGTCTGATTAATTTCCATAGGTCACCGTCGGCGAAAAATAAATTCTTCAATAAAGGTTCTATTACTTTCTTGTGAGGATTGAAACCTCTTGCGTAGAAACAATTGAAATCGACGACTAATATTCGCTTGATTATTTCCGGGTCACGGATCACCAGTTCGGGATATATGGCTCTGTAGTACCCAACTACTTTTTCCTCTGGATATTTTCTGTACGTTTCTGTGGCCATCATGCACATACTTGCTTTGTGCATGAACTGTTTCAAATTATTCCCGACGTAGGGTAAAGGAGGGTCATGTTTGACGCCTTTGTTCTTCCAGTAGTTGAATGTGCGCACTCCATAGTAATATATGAACATAAACACAAGCACTAACAAATAGAGGAACATTGTCACAGTTCTTAACGACCACACGACATAACAGATCAATCCTAAATGGCAGAGTACACGGCGACAGCTGTGGCCAATTCTCGGCGTCCTTGACGAAGCAAAGACCGATAGCGTATTTAAAGATAAACGCTGTGCCGCTATATTTATGATACAGTGTGCTAACTCCGAGAATTCTGTATATGGATTGATATTGTATCTGGGGGCACGGCAGTGCCCCCTCCAAGTCGAGCTAAAAAGCGGCAATGTCGTACCATCCTTTTCTCGAAGCAATTAAGACCAATTTCTACCCTATATAACTTCGTTGTGGTTAAAGCGAGAAGCCTGAACTTTCAGTTCCTAAGCAGGCATTGTATAAACACGGTATATTTAAAATTTCATTCAATTTGAATCAGGAGTTTAAGAATTGTAACATGAAAAACTTTCTTAAAATTGTCACTCACTGACTGACTGACCGATCATCAAAAGTCTATGGCACTTCTAGCAGACATAAAACCTATAACATAAAATTTAGAATATAATTAGTGTTTAGTGTCTTAAGTAAGGGAAAATTGAAACATTTCATAATTTCTGTCTAGTTTTCTAGATACACCAACTGCATGAATAATGCTTTGTAATCTCATATAAATGTATAGGATTACAAAGTTACATTTGCAGTTAATGATCATTTGTACCCGTATATGATGGAATTATAGTTGTAGATAGGTATCTATATATATGAGGCATAACAGGAGGGGGTATAGAGAGGGAAAGGGTGTATTCAGCCTATGAAACTGTACAACATTCCTCTAGAAAAAAATGACAAAGAAAAACTTGCAAATAAATAGACTAGATAGCTCGAAAATATCAATTACCATGAAAGAAAGGACATTAATAATCAAATCCGTTATATTTGTGATAAATTGATACCTACAAAAATAAGAAAAAGCCATAAGACAGAGGCTTTAAGAAAAATCGTTAGTGATATTCTAGAAGTAAAAAGTACCGAAAAGGAAAAAAGTAGGACTCTACAAAAAGACGTGAGATCCTATCAAAAAATTCCAAGTCTCGCACCTCAGGTTTTCTACCGCAAAAAGTTGTGAGATGCATGTAATACCAACCAAGTCGATTAATTTATTTAGTCCTTGCTTAAGGGACCTTCTTCCATTATTTATAAATTGTACTATACATTATGTTTTCATGCGATGGCCAAGTCGATCTATTTATTTATAACGTAAATAATTTTTAATATTGATATGATACGAACTTACGTAATAACTTTATACAAAAGGTCCCTTAAGCAAGCACTAAATAGATTGATCGACTTGGTATTACATGCATCTCACAACTTATTGCGGAGGTGCGAGACTTGGATTTTTTTTACAGGATGTTTTTGATGGGATACACATTTGCCGATAGTGTACAAAATAGGTTTATTATTTATTTACGGCTTTATTCATAGACAGTTGTATACTTATGTAAGCTGTCGAATGGTTTTGTCCCTTTCGAATGATTTTTGAATTTAGTTTGAGCGAAGAAGGTAGAACATTCGATAACTTAATTCGGTTTTAAAACAGTTTATGAATAAGGCCGTTATTGTTTATTAAGTAATGCTCAATTGGTGATAATAATACTTAAATTTACTCTTAATTATTTAAATAATTCATAAAAGAATTTACAATATTTTTATTCCTCCTTTTTATAATGGTTGAATCGCATTATCGCTAATTCCTTTTGTATGACATGTTTCGCTTTGCATCGTATGTAACAGGGCCGCTTATAAAACAAAGGCAGGTGGTAATGCTAATGACTATACACATGGTACCAAAAAAAAACAATTTGTTTTTTCTTTGTGTTGCTACATGTTTGGATAAAAATAATGTGATTATTACTTTTAAAATTATTAAAATTACATTTATTATTATAAGTCAAAGATAATTCTTGAAATCGTATCTATAGATTTATTTTTCCCAACGACAGCTTTATCTAAATTACGCAAAGTTCATTTTATTTACGAAGATACCAAGTTTAATAGGCATAATAAACTCCGACCATGACTCATAAATATGGTGTGACAGATATCTTTTATTTATTTGTGCAGAGCAAATATATGGATATTCATAATTTCGATAGAAATAAGTTGCTGTCAGCATTATTTTCATAATCATAATAATTATTATTGACAGCCTCCGTTGCGCAGTTGGTTAGACCGGCTGTGAAACGAGAGGCCACGGGTTTGATCCCCGCACCGAGTTTTAATCACAGAAAACATCGTTTTAACATAATACTTATGTCAAGTGATGAGAGATAAAGTACATTCTATTTAAAAAAAAAATACCTCGAATCCTTCACAGCTCATTGAATACCAATTAAATTTCCTCCACTTCACCAAAAACCGGAAAATTAATTAAGAAAATTAACCCACTTTAAAGGATCAAAATCACTAAGGCTTCCGAATTGATTTATCTTCGCGAAAAAGTTTTATTCTTAACCAGAAAAGGAAAAGGGTTCCGGCCGTTTTGACCCTCCAACAGTTTTATTACGAAATTATCCCGATGGGACTTCCTTCATAAAACAAAATCCCCCTTGCCCTGTACGCCGTAAAGTTCGAGATTTTCTATGTTATCCGTAAGCTTACACTTTAGAATTTAGCCAAGTTTATCCGGGTTAAATCTTGCTTGCTAATTCACTCTTGATATATTTTTATTCCTGTCATTCCTTTAAACAATTTGAAAAAATCGTTTTAACGCCTTCTTTTATAATATTTCGATGCCTGAAGATTTAATTCTTATTAAGATCTATACTATAATACGATTAGTTCAGTGACCTACATAAAAATAATTTAATTTCCTTTGTACCTTGAACTCCCGAGGTCACCATGTCGGATTATTTAATCGTATTAAAATTCATCTTTCCTCATATTAACAAACAACATTAAATGACCAAGCGTACCTAAAGTTATGAATTGCAATTCTGTGCGGAAACCTCAAATTTCGGTGTTTAGAAGTTGGCCCGTTATGTAGTAAGAACTAAATACGAGTTGGGCACAAAACGAGCTGTCAGTATTGAGAAATCAAATCCAGTTCCGCATACAACCAATATTCCGTGTATTCACAGAGAAATGTGGTGCTGGCGAAATTGAAAAGTTTATTTGCACAGCTCGTCGGTATACTAGTCTTCAAAAAAGGAAATAGGAACTGAACCTAGGAAAATACAGTTAATGATTAGATAACATGTCTTCCTCAAATATTAGGTATTATCTTAGGAGTTCTTGTTATTAATTTAGTCATTAAAAATACGCGCCTACATTTATTAATAGGTAGATACACTTACATCTTTTTTCCAGAGAGATAGGTAGAGGTGCTTCCAGGACACACACGTTTCGCTTTGTTTTCTATACCACAATGTGGTAGGGGGCGAATCGCCATATCTCTGACCCCGGACCAGGATTTTTCAATTGAAAAATCATTTTTTATTACTCATGCGGGGAAAGTACTATCTTTGCGCTTGCTTTTGGGGTTGAAAAGATGCTAATTGCCCACGTCACAATTACCACACGAGTTTCGAGTAAAAATGTCGATTTGAGTGCGACAAGTAAACTTTTCGCACCCAAATTTTCATTGTCACACGCAAATTCGCAATTTGACAATTGAAGTGAGGTTGACATTTGTCGTTTTTTTTTTCGTAATAAAAAATAGTATGTGCAACTAGTGCGAGGTTGTCGATTGCCCAATCGACGACTTCTCGCACTAGTTGCACAATATACTATTGTCGAACCCGAAATTAGAACCCGATAACTCAATTTCTAATCGTACAGTCAACTACGCCACCGAGACAATCTGCATAATCATTACCAGTCTACTTCATAATCTACTAGCATTAGCTTAGTTGGGTTGATCAGCCATAGAAGGAACATATTATTATAAAGTTAATACAGATACAAATCAATATCAAAACATGTATTAATTTCAAATGATATTACGGGTTTTTGCGAACAAAAACGATATCCTAATGATGTATAATCGTTAATATAATTACTTTATCAATTATTATAATGAATAAACAAGCTCTTAACTATATTTATGAATAAGTGTATTCTGATGTCTGTTAAACAAGCTTTTGTATTCAAACAATACCTTGTGCATACATAATGAATTCCAACTCAAACATTATTTAATTTTGCATTCAAAATCCTAACCTCGTAAAAGTTGTCAGCAACAACTTTTACGAGAATTGGTATTTGACTGCACACAAAAACGAGATAAAATCATTTAGAACGTCAAATAAATTAATACTTAATACACTTTTTATGTAATTAATATATTCATATTAGATTATTTTTTTTAGTTCTGACTATTATATGAAGTCCCATTAAAATAATCCAAAGATTATTTATTTATTTAGTGCCATCAAACGGAGGATACAGTTATGAAAGTAGATATACATTTACATGATATGTAAAAATAAATAATAGTGTAAATTAACATGATGATAGGTACATTTTCATTGTATCTCTTATAACACAATACGAATACTTTAAAGGAGTAGCGAAGCATAAAAAAATCATTGTAATCATACTGTCACAGTAATGGTTTCCAAGGGCCCTACTATATAAATCCGAAACGAAGTTCGAAACTTCGGACGATCGAAGTTTATATACGATACGAATGTATCTACTTTGGCGAAGTTCGAATTTGTATAACGTACAACATAACCATAAGTTTATGGTTACGACAATAAGTTAATAACGACCATGAGTATATGTAGGTACATTCGTATTGTATATAAACTTCGATCATCCGAAGTTTCGAACTTCGTTTCGTTGAATATAGTAGGGCCCCAAGATCGACGCGAATGTTACACATTCGTCTGTCGTACTGTCTCAACCCATATACGTCCCACTGAAGAGCACCGGCTTCCTTTACAATCGAGAGCACGATCGAGATTGGTTAGGCTATATAGCCCACCACTGTGGTCTCTAGAGCAGCTCTAGGCTCTAGCTTATTGTAAACATATTTTAGTATTCTTTGAATGAATAATATTACTGCTATTATATACTTCTGGTCTTTTATAACAGTTCAAAGGCGAGAAAGGCGATCGAGGTTTCGACGGCATCCCTGGCCTACCCGGTCCTCAAGGCCCAGCCGGGCCACCTGGGCCAAGTGGGGCCATATCAGAAGCAGTACAGTACCTCCCTGGGCCACCGGGTCCGCCTGGACCTCCAGGTCTTCCCGGAGCGCCAGGAGTTTCCATCGTTGGACCTAAGGGTGAACCAGGGATCAGCTACTATGAAGAACATCCAGTACACGGGAGCACCAAGTATTTCGGTAGACCAAGTGAGTGAAATACAAACACAAATTCTCATTATAAATTGTCTGGCAGATTTCATGTTTTAAAAGTTGAAGTAAAATATAGCAGGTATTAATAGTATAAAAATTATAGAGTAAATTTACATCCATGGGTTAGACTATAGCAACTAACAAATACCTAAATGTATTGTTTACGATTGTTTTCCTAAATTAAATAAAAAAAGCAATCATCATTGTTTTGTAATTTAAAAATTAACATTATATTTTAATAAGATGTGTTAATAAAATGATAAGGTCTGGTCACTGATAAAATATATCAGAAAATAACTATTGATCATTTATTAATATACATATATTTTTACGCACGCATTCTGGACATCAGTGCAAAAGAGTGCGCTTGATGAAATCAAAGCGCTTAAGGAACTAAAAGACTTAAAAGATTTAAAAGACAGAGATAAAAGTGGTAAGTGAAAAATCTCCTCGATTTCATCTTAGTGATGAGAACTCTATTTGAATTGCCTCTAATTTACCATCAGGTGCACTGAGATTACATTTTTATGCCATTAAAACACGTCATTCGAACCTTCACATTTGTATTGCAGCTTAATTGACCTAAAAAGCTTTTCTACTTGCATATTGATAGTGTGTGAAGAACACAAAATTACAATTCTATAATAAATCCAAAATTACTTAAACAATGATACGGGGTACATTAAGCCCCATTTACTCGGGGAAAGTTTCTCGCCTCGTAGATACTATTATCGTAAAGATATAAAAGAGATAAGATTGGAAACATTTGTCAAAACACGATAAACTATGGTGGTTATGTCATATTATGATGATGACATTCTCGCCACGAGAAACTCTCCTTATAATTGGGCTATTAATGTAATTTTGGTTTTTAGTTCCTCATCAATCATCATTTGGATCAAGACACCAGCCGGCTGACGACTCAAACGTAGAAAAACAAGACAAAACGGTTCCCGGCGCTGCAGTGTTCCAAACTACTGAAGAAATGTTAAGGGTGTGTAACAAATGTGACAAATTAAATCCTCGTCATGCAATTCTCCTTTACAATACTTTGATTTCTACTGTTGATGACGATGCTATTCTCATTCCATGGAGGCAGGCAATTGTCATTAGCCTACGAAGCTTGTTTAGTGGTTATGGATTAAAAGATATATTTAAATGGTTCAGTGTTGAAAAAATATCGATTTTTTCAAGCAATTAATTAATGTTTGGCATTCTTAGTCGATGATAATAACATCTTCATTCTCTATCTTCGTATTTTTGACTTTTTTTTTCTATGATCCACGTCATACAGCTCAATACTGAAGGTATTTTTAATACTTTATAAAATTAAAACTATAAAATTTGCTAAGTTATTGTCGATCTGTTTCAATAGCTGCTGATCATCAAAATCAATCAGCTTATTCTCAATTTATAGAACTGGATAAAACCCGTACTATGAATGACCTCGTCAATATAAGTAAAACTAAAACATGCAAAAGCAGGTCACTGTAGTTGTTTGTTTTTCAGCTGGCTTCATCGAGTCCCGTCGGAGCGCTGGCTTATGTAGTCGAGGAACAAGCCCTGTTGGTCAAAGTTAATTCCGGGTGGCAGTACGTATCGGTGAGTCTAAAATTGAAATCATTGGACAGTCGAAATCCTTTTCTAGCTCGCGTTGATGTGACCCAGCTTTTGACGTTGAATGTCGATAAATGTGATTGAATGACTTCAGCTGGGATAAACGGATTTTGTGAATTTGTTCGAATAAAATGTACAGATTTTTAATTCTGGTTGCCGCAATAAATTTTTTAGGCATCCAGTATATTAGAAAGGAACTTTCCAAGGTATTCCCTTAGAAACGAGTAAGGGGATGCCGGAGATTTTTAACGCCACACCGCTTAACTGCTTTATTGATGGTACTCAACTTAATGCATGGGTTGGGCAAAGTGATATTGGATTTTTCTATTCATTATCAGCCCAGAGTCAGGAATTTGGAAAGGCGTGAGTTTATTATGTATGTAAATCAAAACAATGATATTAAAAACTTAAGTATAATGATAGCCAAATATTTAAATACCTACATGATGTTACTTTGTGTTTTTAGGATATTAGGGAATTGTGTATGTATGTAAAATATACTTCCTACTTCTCCAATTCATGTTATAAACCTTACGTTCATATCACCTGTTCTAACTAGGCAATTATGTTTGTAGCTAGGCTCTCTAGTCACGCAGTCGACGCAGCCTCCGACTCCTCACCCTGCCACACCGCCACTGCCAGCTGCGAGCCTCGTCCACGTCCCACCCATATCGAACCTGGTAGAAAACTCACCCGCTGTCGCTACGGGACCTAGCGTAAGTATTACAAAGACATTTTAGATATTGCCAACCCGCACAAGGCCAGCCGGGTGGTCTATATAACTAACCTAACTAATCCCACCGTTCTCTCGATTTTATAGAAGTCCCGCGTCCTCCAGTGGGATGTCTGTCTGTATCAGCCCATATACGTCCCACTGCAGGGCATGGGCCTCCTCTACAATCGAGAGTACGATTGAGAGTGGTCGAGAGTGGTTAGGCCATATAGTCCACCACGCTGGCCTAGTGCGGGTTGGCAGACTTGCATACCATAGAAATTTTATAAATCGCTATGGTATGCAGGTTTCCTCACGATGTTTTCCTTCACCGTTTTAGTGCGTGGTGATTGACTATCAAAGTGGGATGTATAGGGGTTGATATAGTACAAAATAATTAAGTGTTTAGTAAGAATGGGCCAGCTCCACGAAGGTTTAATTTCCTAAACTAATCACTAATTAGAATACTTTAGAACTAATAAATTTAACTATTGATAGACTCCCAGTGGATATTGATGATAATAGAGCTGTTGATTTTCCGGAAATCGTTAGAGTAAGGCTTCCACGAATGAACCAAACCTTCTGTAATGTAACTATATAATAAACATCATCTAACAATTCTAGTTTTAATAAAGAATGTAAGTGTAGAACAAGGTTCGGTAGAAGAAGAATAACAGTAATGAGTATAAAAAATAAATTGAACCCACTTTTATACCACAGTTTATAGCCCTAGTTTTGACGTTAGTATAAATCTTATGATGAATATTGTGTATCCGCCGCTTAATGTACTATGCAGTTCATTAGAAATATAAGTATTTTTGTTGCTTATAATTGTTTATCTATACCGGGTATATCAAGAGTGCTATCGAAAACGAAGCTGGGTGGTAGTTTTAGTGACTACAAACAACACCACTAAAAATTTCGCTAAGAAACGCGACATATTTTTTATTATTTTTAAATATCGTCGTTTTTAAGTGGTAAATCCATAGTTTTTGCTAAAATCATAAATTAAAGTCTTGCATATCATAGCGAATTTAAAAATAAAAGGATGTACACTATTATTTAAGAAAAACTATGTATTTACCATTCTAATATACGACGATAGAAAAAAAATAACAAAAAAATCGTCAATATTTTTTGCGCAAAATTTAGTTGCAATGTGTCTGAAGTCGCTAAAACTACCACCCAACTTCGTTCCGGTAGCAGCCTTGATATACCCTGTATAATGACAATATAAATGCCCTATCTATGTGGAAACATGTAAATTGTAATATAAATGCTAGGTCATGTACATTTCTCATAAGGTTATAAAGTGTATTTTTGTATGTCGTCATTAAATTATTTTTATTATAATACCCATACAGTTGCGTATAGCTGCGTTGAACGACCCGCTATCAGGTAATATGCACGGGGTTCGTCGCGCTGACTACGCGTGCTATAGACAGGCTCGACGCGCCGGCATGAGGGGCACCTTCCGAGCCTTCCTTACTAGCAGGTCAGTAGAAACTACTAACATTAGGGATAACTAAAGGATAAAAGTTTTTTTTTTATTGCAATGAATGGTGAGACGAGCAAGCCGTTCGTAAACAAAATGTAAAGTTTGATGATAATAACTTTATTTTATAAAATTCTGTCGCTCGGGATAAAAATGAATAATGTTTAAGGACAAACCATAAAAATGGTATGTTTAATTTTACGCACTATTGAGTACGCAGTATTGGAAAATTATTAAGTTTATTCTCAGGCCCGGCATAGTGGCGGCATTGCACCTGATGGTAAGCGCATATGCCGCCCAGGCAGAGTATCCATTGGCACGAAACAAAAAAGAAAGTAAAAAGTTTAAGTGATAAAGTTACAACAATACGGTAATTTACAGGATACAAAACCTAGATTCGACAGTACGGTATGCAGACAGACATTTGCCGGTCGTGAATACTCAAGGTGACTTGCTGTTCAAATCTTTCTCGGACATTTTCGACGGCAGCGGTGGCCTCATACCAGGGACTCCGAGACTCTACAGTTTCAACGGAAAGAATATCATCACGGACTCCCATTGGTAAGTAAAAAAGTGAAGTTTTGCTATAGTTCGTTGACTATGAAAATAATAGATTTTTCTGATGGTACGATGGGTAGTATGATAAGTAAGCGCCATAGACTACTGTAGAATATCTACGTCTATGCAAGTATGTTTTATAACGGATTCAGACTGTAGTATACCTTTATTTATTTTATGAGATCTTTAATTGTTTATTTATTCAGGACAACCAATAATGGTTACAAATTTACGTACACCAAAAGAATACAAAAAATATTAAAACAAAAGAAACACCTCTTAAGAATATCACAAGATGCAACAATAACAATTGAACAACAACACAAAGTACGAAAAGGGGATACCAATAATAATATTGTTATTATACAGATTGGTTTCTCAATAGTCTCACAACATTTTTTCTAAATTGTCTCCATTACTTCTTAATTTCATCTTTCATCCGTGAATATTCAACTTGCACCAACTAGACTGCATCTGATAAGCATCAGCCATTCGACGCTAATTGACCTCATCAACCTACTAAACCGTGTTATCAACGAAATAACACAACACTTCAAAACATAGCAATATGAGGTCCTTGAATATCTGCATACATACTGAGACAAAAATTACAGTATTTAAGGTTTTGCTAATACCCTCGGCTGTTCTATAATTTGTTCAATGTCTGCCACTCGTACTATCGCATGCTATCAAATCATTAGACCGAGACTGGTGTCGGTATTTACCATTTTAATTACTGGCCATGACTTGAGGTTTTCTTTCGCACAAAGTTTCGGTGATTCGACATTTTTATGGCTAATTCAATTATTAAAAAAGGTATCTAAATGAAATATATTTTGGTTAATAACTTGCCTACGAAATTAGTTATGAATCATTACAAGAATTGAAAAATGATTTTTTTCAAAAGCAAATTGCTGTCTTGCTCGGTGGCTTCATATTATTAAAGCATAATAAGCGAAATTATCAGAGACGAAGCGTCTATACAACCCAATTCCTGCTGGCTTACCTTCCATAATTTATGCATCACAAAATATATAAATAAGAGAAAAAATGCTGTTGTAATACAATAAAAATCACTTTTCTTCATCACTGGAACTTTTGTGGACAGGCCTCAGAAGCTGATATGGCACGGTTCGCACGCGAGCGGCGAGCGCGCGCTGGACACATTCTGTGATGAGTGGCAGAGCAGCGACCCACAGAACAGAGGGATGGCCGCCTCCCTGTACTCGCACAAACTATTGTCACAGGAGAGGTAAGAAACCATTACAATTTATGTTATTATATTATTTAGTTATGGAATTTATTAATCCAGACGTAGCTAAACAAACCCAGGAATACGTGAATTCAACCAACTATGAAAAGTTGAATGTAGTGAACGGAAAATGATGACAGAGAAAGAAAAGATTGTTTAAAAGTAGTCTATATTCAGACGCATGCAAGATTCAAAAAAGTTGTGAAAAATAATTTTGTTTGTCGAATGGAATATGAAATTCGAAAGGAAAATACCAAGCGTCCCAGAGCAAACGCTAAACAATACTATAAAACAGATTTTAAAATATCTTCTGCTATTTAAAGATTCACAAAGTTCCATTTGTTCAATATCGATATATTTTCAGATACTCCTGCAATAATCACTTCGCAGTGCTTTGTATAGAAGCAACATCGAATATAAGCGTGAGAAGAAAAAGGGACACAGTAAGGTAATTGCGCCTATCAAATTATTCGTAAATTAATATACTAGTAAACCTGGTTTTATGGTTACTGTTACTCTCTTTTAGCGGATAGCATGATAATATACAGCTACACAGATATACAGATCCATCCAGCAACATCCTGCAACCTTGACGAGGTCTTCCATCAACTTTGTACTCGGACGTCCAACACTGCGCTTCCCTATAAGTGCCCTAGATTTGGCATTGCCCGATATAAATTCAACCTCTGGGAATCAAACTTACAAACACTTCAGACCTATAATCATACAATATCAGTACAATATAATATAACATAGTTTGCTAATACGTATGTAATTTCAGATACAATGCGACCGACCCGATTGACGACGAAGACTATCTGTACAACGCAGAAGAATACCAACAGCTGTTGAACGAAATATTTGCTCAACCATTCAGAGAGAACTAGGCATTGCAATACGTAAAATTCATGCATTGTCTTATGTGAAGCTTAGTTCAATTGTTTACTGAAACGTAACACGCGTATCGCACAGATTTTATTACAAAAATATTGATACAAATGAAATTACACAAAAAACTTTTGTTTACAATATTTGTATTTAAATAATTAAAAAAGGTATTACCACCCACTTTTTGCTCCAAGAGAAGCGTGAGAGCATTTCAAACGAACTAAGCTCGAATAAACATCAAAACGTTAAGGAATTGAGTGTCGAATGCTCACATTTTAAATGAGATTAATCGTATCAAGTCGCTAAGCTTGGTGTTCAAGAGATTCCTATTAAAGTAAGCGCATAAGCTTAAGCCTCGGAGTTACATACGAGCCTGCTACATCGTTGACGACGCCCATCTATTCGCACACCGATTAGGAGTTTTACTTGTCTATACTACAAGTTGGAAGGTTGGTCCAACCGTTGAGCAGTTTATATGCATTTTAAATTAATCTACAATCTACGTGATTTTGTAATGTTTTTTTTTTGTTTTGGAATTTAAATTGAAGGCAAAGAGTTGTAGAAGTTTTTCTCACTATACAAAAGACTAAAGTCGTCAAAATAGAAAAACAGGTATTGCTCCAATGCGTTCTTCTTAAATCAGGTGAAGAACCTTCAAATATATTCCCAATAAAAGAATAGAATTATGTAAACTAATAGAACAGTATTTGACGTCATAAAGTTTTATATGTACTAAATATAAACACAAAAACTACTAATTATATTATCTTATCAGTCTATAACTAGTAGTTTGTAAGTTTATATTATATATATTATCAGTCGTTTTCCATTTTCCTTGTAAATCAACCAAATAGTAATATCGAGAGTGTATCGCCAACCATGTAGAAGGCTTTGCTACGCGATACAGAAGTACATAAGGGATTAAGTGTAGCAATACATTGCGCTTTGTTTTGAGAGTTCGTGTAAATAAAATGTGTAAAATTGTTTATTGGAACACTAGTTCTAAGAACCCTCGGATCATTTGTACTTCTTGTATTATATATTCTATTCTAAATAGACTACATTTTGTTCTCTCTCACTTCAGCTACTTATTTAATTAATTCTACCTTTTTACATAATTAATAAATCAATAGAGAATCGCGAGGTAAAGTAAATCTATACCTAAACTTAAAAGGATAAAAAGACCCATATCCAAATCTTAAATGTGCTGAGGGTTCCACATACTTAAATCGTAACGAATTTTTACTAAAATCTCTTGTGATTAATATATAGAAATCTTAATTTGAGACTGTAAATATTTATAGTGTAATTTCTTTAATAAATAATTTAAATCTATATTTAAAACAATTGCGGTTAAACTAGAGAAATGTAATCGATTAGCTCATTCTATGCCGATTTAAAATGAATACTTCAATGATCGATTAATCAACGAACGTAAAAAAATACCATTTTTAGATCACGCTTTGTAGGCAAATAAATATGAGAATATACAGCCTAGAATAATAACTCATTAAAATTAATAAGTATTGTATTTTTTGTGAATTTGTCCGCACTATCGATATAAAAAATAGTCGTTAATTTTAAAGAAGTCTCTTATAATTATTATGTTAATTTCCAAGACTGTAAATTCGAATGTATTTTAATAGTATAAATTCGCGCGCATCGTGCCATTTCATTATGTACGATTATACAAAAACGAAGTCTGATTTTCTTTTACTTCTTAAAATCGATACGTATAGTGGATAATTTGTAACTTTTGTACCAATTATATCGTAGTCTAGTCTCTGGTCGGGTGTTTCGCTATTTTTGTAAAAAATCGCACTCATGAAGTAATTAACCTGTACATTTTATAGTAATCTTTAAAAACACCAATAATCTGATCATAATGTTATTAAAATCTTACAAAAAATGCTAGGAAATTGTCGTTCTGTCTCATTCATTCTATGGTGGGCTGCCTGGAACAGATCGCCTCCAGCCATGAGTCCGTCATTGTACTCATTTAGTGACAATTTTGGTGTTGTTTACTGGTATAAAATAAATATTTAAAATAAATTATAACATATTTACTATTTCCCGTCCTGTTATTGACAACAGTTATACACGGAACCTATAGCAGTTATTTCTCACAACCCTGTATAAAGGCACTATCAACCAATGTAAAATTTGATGCAATTTTACAAAAATAGTGAACCATATAGTTGTAAATCACCATGACATACCAAGAAGCATTTACGAATATAATAATTAGTAATAATTTAGACATCGATTATAATAAACTCGTGTATTATAGTACGAACGACTGTATTTATATACGTTTAAGTGAATATAAATAAATGTTTCCACGGCGATATCTTGTTTAATTGTTTTTACTATCCCTAACATCCTATCCTAAAAACACAAAGTAATATCATGTAGGTACTTATTTAAAAATACGTCATTATACTTAAGTGCTTAATATCATTGTTTTGATTTACATACATAATAAACTCACGGCTTTTTCCCAGAGGGGGTAGGTAGAGGTGCAATCAAGACACCCCAATCCGCCTTGTATGTTCCATCTCACAATATCATAAGGGGCAAAACTATCGCCATATCTGGCATAAATTCCTGACTCGGGGCTGATATAATCGGGTTTCGGCATAAATTAAAGTTATAATTCAACACAAGAAGCGGGAATGTAAGAAAGGACATGTTATATTTATTGTATCACCCGGCAACAGCACCTTTTTTTCTGGATCACAATTACTCTATATTCATTGATGTGCTCTTGAGAATGTGTTAGCAAAATTGTATCATAATCGGTTCAGTAAATTAGGCATGCAAGCGTAACAAACAAACACATTCACATTTATAATTCTAGTAAGCACAGTATGAGCTTACTGGTAGTGCCACCGCAATATCTATTTCTCCAGCCAAACAGCAATTTAAATGCACAGTTGAGTTTCGGATTGAAGGACATTGTAGCCAGAGTAACTACTGGACATATTGAGACTTAACATCTTATGTCTCACGATGGCGAGCGTAGTGGAATATCAAGCATTGTTTTGTAATTCTAGTTATTGTTTGGTTTTGATACTGTCCATGAGCATGTCCATTAAAAATACACATAATCACACATTTACTACAAAATTTGTATAAAAAAACAACAATAAACCCTTCATGCACTCCAAAATAACGTTCAAACACAATGCACCTATTCTAAAATGTCCAACGAAGCGGCACGGCTACCTCTTTGATTTGTGGAGGTACAGGTTTGCAGCGAGCGCCTGCGATTGGCAGACTAATTGATTTCAACTCGAACGCAGTCAGGTAACTCGGGTTTTAACGTTGAAATACTAAATTGCTATTAATGGCACTGCGTACTGCAGTTTATTTCAAATTATAAGTGCATTTTATGCTTTGAGATTGGAGGTTTGAAATTATTTAGGAACATAGTTTCAATAGTTAGACAATAAAGTTGATTAAGTAAGTTAAGTAAGTTCACTGTATTAAAAAGTAACATTAAAGATTTTTTGAAATAAATTAAAAATGTTTTGACAACTGCGATATCTTGTAACTTCACTGTATGAAAAAAATGTGACATTAAAGATTTTTTGAAATAAATTAATATTGTTTCGACAACTGCAATATCCGGTTTATATGAAATAAAACCTGAAATAAAAGTTATGTAATTAATACAAAAAAGTAAAACAAGGTCTGTAACCAAGAGGTAACATACAAGTATAATAAATATTTCTAAAGGTTTTGCAGACTTTAGAGCATGATATACATAAATACGTACCTATGTTTGAAAAACATTACCTTCTTAGACACTCGTGTAATAACGATTGAAACAACTGATATTTAGGGAAAGGAGAATACCCATTCATAGGATCGGAAAAATTATCGTTGATCGCGATACCGATGCTACTTAAGCGCTTTCCTGTTTTATCCCGGGCGACCGATTATTATAAAATAAAATAATTATTACAATATTTTACATTTCATACACAGAGCCGAAGATAAAAAAAAAATATTGGACTTCAAGTTAATTTCTCCAAGAACTCCGGGACTGGGTCGCAATTATATTTATATTTATTAAAAAAATATATTTTTCTTAGTAAAATCAGTAACAGTTTCTTAGTAAAATCTGCATACTCCTTTACAATAATTTTCAATAAAACCGGATCTCAGATAATTAAAAAGCGGATGATAAGTAACATCGGCCTTAATTGCATGCACAATAACAGCATATTTTTTGTTAAAGCATTAGTATTTCAGTGTTTTTTAAAACCTCTGTGAAAAGTACTGAAAGTGGTTGCTCAATTAATAACTGAAAAGAATAAAATCATGGGTGTTGGAAATGGACATGCTTGCCTTCTCATAACCCTTGTGTCCCTACAACTCATTGCTAGAAAGGTGCGATGATTCAATATATTAATTATTCGAATAGATGAAGTTGTTATATTATTATTTACTTAAAAAGAAAGAAAAGATACGACTGTACAAACAGTTGGTCCGCAGGTTCAGTTTTTGACATATATAGGTACTCGTTTATTAGGGCAAGTTGGCTAAATAATGCCTTTTAAATTTAGACTTAAATATACTTTTGTCCTGCCTTACGTGTGTAGGTTATGTTATTTGTCAGCTTTTTGTTGCATAAAGCAATATTTCTGATACATGTTATGAGAGTTGTGTGTGTGTGTGTGTGTGTGTGTGTGTGTTAGCTGTCATGTTGTCTAGTAAAGAAAGGATATGGAAAACGATGGGAAATATAGATATGACAAAACATCTTACATCAAATAGCGTTCGTTGATAGTCTAACCATGGCATGACCTGCCTGTTAGATCTGCAGCCTGGCCCAATTTTACCGTTAAGATAGAACTATGGCATTTTTGACGCACTAGTAAAATGTTAAATAAAATAAGAAAATATCCAGACTTTTTTCAGCCATTTGTAGATGACTTGTGGTGCTATCTGATTTGTGACAATGAAGATTACACAGGATCCACAAATAGCTATGAGTATTTATTTGATAATGATATTTGCGAATGCGAAACGATTGGCGATACCACGCCGAGACCAGACGCAAAACAACCGAATAATGAAGCCTAGAGTATTTTAATACGTGCCTAAATATTTAGTAAATACTTTTCCATTATGTTCTGGTTTGAAGACATCAATAATTACTGATTAATGAACACCTAATGTCTAGGGTTGAAAAGTAGAGCAGAGTTTTTTGATAAGGTGCTTTTGGTATTGCTTCTATATTATGAGTATATTGTCCGAGAGTTTTCCGACCGTAGACTCCCAAATGCAACTCCACACAGTAAAGCCACATGAAAATGACTGCGAGCACTGAAGCTCAAGAAGTTTCTGAGGTACACAAGTTCTTATTTAATACGCAACATAATTATTCGCCAAAAAAAATAATTATAAAGATTTGAAAAAATATGGCTAAGATTCTTACCTATTAGCAGGAGAAGTGGTATTCAAGAACTTCCTAATTCATGATTAATGTTACTAATACTAATACTTTTTGACAACATCCGTGGCGCAGGCAGTTAGACGCCGCCTGTGAAACGAGAGATCGCGGGTTCGATCCCTGTACCGAGAGAAATGTTTGTGTGTCCCACAGATATTTCTGTCGGGTCTGGGTGTTGACCGAGAGACTGAAAATTTTCTCGTAGTTCCTGATACCCACGACAGAAGACTCAATCTTATTGTGGAGTCAAGACTATGTTTGTGACTGTTGGGTTTTATTTATTTGTATCAGCCCATATACGTCCCACTGCAGAGCACGGGCTTACTACAATCGAGAGTACGATTGAGAGTGGTTAGGCGATATAGTCCTCCACGCTGGCCTAGTGCGGGTTGGCGGACTTACATACCATAGAAATTCTTATAAATCGCTATGGTATGCAGGTTTCCTCACGATGTTTTCCTTCACCGTTTTAGTGCGTGGTGATTGACTATCAATACACACATGACTCCGAAAAGTCAGAGGTGTGCCCTGGTTTTCGAACCCGCGACCACCGTGAACATGTAGCCGCGTCTAGTCCGTTTACCAACAGGCCACCACGCACTTTTTTTTATTATTATTATTTATTTATTGAAAAATTACTTTTCAGCGCCATTCAAGATGAGCCTCACAATGATCCACACCAGCCCGAGGGGTAAACTACCCCTGCAACAGCGGATGTAACTTCTTCACCGATTCAAATTCATTGTAAATATATGGTGGTGTTGTGAAAATATTTCTTTCCTTATTTTTTAGTTTTATTATTGTAAGGAATTGAGTTAATGCAACAATCTTACCGTAAAATATTTAAAAACAACCAATTTATATTTTGTTTCGTTTTGTATGCCGAAAATATTGTAGATTACAACATTTTATATGTATGGAATTTTCTATTATTAGTTTACTTACGACGTAGGTAGTAAAGTTTCTGTCTGAAGGGCTTTAACATACCAATATTGTTCTCGTTAAAAAAGTTTATTATCTAACTTAGCAATATAAATACATGGTACCAAAACCAAAATTCCATATTTAAAATCCTAAGTACCTACTCAATAAATCTTACTTTTAATTGTAACTAAGCATACTTCTGCAACACAACTTTAGAATAGCTTACACAGGTTTACAAAGTGCAGTTCTCAGATCATATAAGTAACATTCAAACGACGTCATACTCAGGTTTCTCGACTTGACAATTGATAGTCCATTTCTCGTAGAACACGAAGCTCTTAACTAAGGATTTACTGGTATCCTAAAGGAAGTACTGGCTATTGTAGCAATGGTCTAGTAAACTATAAGGCTCTAGTTATGATTCATAACTCGAGAAATCTATTTTTTGTTATGTTTACCACGTATTTTATACCAAAGGTGGTTATTACCGCCAACATGCCAATCACTGTGCGTGGCCTGTTGGTAAAAGGATCAGATACGGCTGCCAACATGTTCGCGGTGGTCGGTCGAAATCTCAGGGTACACCTCTGACTTTTCGGAGTCACCTGTGTATTGATAGTCAATAACCACGCATTATAACGGTGAAGGAAAGCATATTGAGGAAACTTGCTTACTGCATACCATAGCGAACTGTCAGAATTTCGCTACTTTATAAAGTCTGCCAACCTGTACTAAGCAAGCATGATGGACTATATGGCCTGACCAATCTAGTCTCAATTGTACTCTCCATTGTAGAGGAGCCTGTGCCCTTCAGTGGGACGTATGATGATACAGTTACAGATACCAATCACTGAAACTCCTCTGGTGGGTCTCCTAAATACACTAGCTGAACTCTAAACCGCAACTTTGATCCGAAAGATGAACAAATAGAAGAAGTTAAAAACACCCACAATATGAGAAATAATAAATTACTCACACATAATGGAATGAACCTCACAACATCGCCAACGGCAATTCCAGTGGAGTCCACTCAGGTGTACAAGGAGTAATTTTTTCCCGTTGACAAACTTCGTCAATCGAACAGAAAAGTTTTCTTATTAAAGTAGAACCGAGCCTGAAGGCTAAGGGACTATTCCATCTTGGGATTCCATTAACACTGCAGCGCTCTTGAAGTGTTCTTTCACGGACTTTTTTATTTTGCATGCCGGACTTCAAATGGATTAAGATTTATAGAGTGTCTAATAAGAATATTGTCTACATAATTACAATTTTCGGTTTTTAAGTCATTGTGTAGTGAAAGATTAATTACTCATTAGGTATTATGTTGAAACGCAGTTACATAAAATCTTAGAATCCTTAATTTAATTCAGTTTCAGTAAACGTACATAAAGATTCAAAAATAATCAAGATAACAATTTTCGAAATCTCCGACTAACCACAATTTTTAAAAATCAAACTATTCGAATGCACTTAATAACAAAATATACCCAGAAGCCTCCAGCTGAGCAAGAAAAACATTTTTAAAATTCCTAGAAAAATACAAAGCTGTTTTAATTTCCGCAGGGGTAGTCCTAGCTAAAATGTTTTCCTGCTCAAAGATGGTATTAAAATGCTAGAAGCAAAACTTATGCATAAAACATTATTTCTCTGGAACTCCATTAGTTTTCTGAAGCGCCACTATATCAGTCTCTGTCATTAAGTAAAGTATATTTGGAATATAAAAGGACCTGGACAGTTTCTGCCTAGTTACTTTTTATCATGTACAAAAACAAAGCAATAATTGAATGAATATAAAAAATCAACTATTAATTTAAGAATATGTCATATTTCTGTAGAAGTTTAGGGAGTAATATAAAGTTTAATAAGATTTTGCATTGATTGATGACCCATTTCCGCCATTGTTGGCCCCGCATAAACGTTTCGTTCGCAGTAAAGCAAGTGTAGGAAAAAAAAATAACTTTGTCTAAAATATTCCTAAAAATAATCTATAAGTAGGTAATAGGTCATAATAACTAACAATACTAAATATATATAAAGCAATGTTTGTAGTATATACTTACACATATATTCTTCCCATTTTTACACACTTTCATTGCAACAACTAAACGCTGCAGTAAAATACTTGACACTTGACAGTTGCTTGACAGGAACCATGCTTTGTTTATTTGTTTACATTGTGACACAATTAAAATACGTCTCGGTGTATATTTTGTGTAACTTATAAAATATTGGTTCCTTTAAATTCCAAATTCGATGATAAAGCATTTATGTAAACGTATTCTTGTTAGATTCAATAAATTGACGGATAACCTACAAAACCTAACCTGAAAATAAGATATGTTTTAGTAAATATCTAAAAACCCTGAACTTCATAGGCTTTGTAACTTTTCTGTATTAATCTTGGAACAAACCTTACCCCAACAATGCAAAACTAATTGATGTAGACGAGATTTGAAGTACTAGGCACAGCGCCATACAAAAACTGGCCATGTCCTTTGCTTTACACATCTTCTTATTTTTTATGGCATAACATTAGCAAATGATCAAACGGCTATGTTGAAAGTATCCTCTTTCATCGTTCCTATTACTGACTGTTAAATCTAATGCATTCATCGTCGTGATTCTCTCCATGTACAATTAAATATCCATGAATACTCTTTTGTAGGCAATGCATATGTGGCTTTTTTTTCTACCTTTATAGGAGCCAATACATACTATTGAACCTCTTTTCTTGTATTTATTTAGTACTAGCGGCCCGGCCCAGCTTCGCCCGGGTACAAATAAATTTTTGTACAATAATATGTACGTATTATCATTATACACATACATATAAACATTCCTATATTAACGCTGCCGCCGCCCCGGCCGGCCAGTACCGCCGCAAGCGCTACGTCCCGCAATTTTAAATCTGTAATATCTTCGAAAATATTCATTTAAATCTTGTGCTGTAAAGGACCACATAGATCTATATTAAATCAACAATTTATTTAAGCTATTTAATTGGATAAGGATTAATGCTGTATTGGTTAAAATCGCTTCGAAAATTAGCCATTATTTGTCGTAAAAAGTAAATGACAAAAAAAAATTATTGTGGGATATCCATAAGAGATAGACATATACCATCGCAGAGTTTTCTGTAGACCTTTTCAATGTGTACAAATATGTAGTACATTATTTTGATAAATCTCGTAGGGTTCAGCCTGCGTTTGCAATGTAAGCGGAAAAATATTGATAATTAACGACATCACATTAGAAACCTCAAAAATAACAATATTTCTCCATTATTTAATGGATGTTATTATACATATAAACCTTTCTATTGAATCACTCTATCTATTAAAAAAAACGCATCAAAATCAACAAGAAAAATAGGGACAGAAAAAGCGACTTTGTTTTATACTATGTAGTGACTATGAGCTCTACTTAAAGTTATGACCTTTTCGACGCATATCAAAATTAGAGCTTACAATTATTTAAAAAAATAAATGCAAACAAAACTATCTAGACGTTGCTTTTGCTATTTTACTTTGTAGGATCAACTGCCTCGATGGCGTAGTTGTACTAAAGTATCTGAGGTCTTGGGTTCGAATCCCGGGTCAGGCAATGTGATATTGGATTTTTCTATTAATTATATCAGCCTGGAGTCAGGGATTACTGTCCAATATAGCTATAAGCTCGCCTCCTATCACATCTTGGGACGGATCATACGTGGCGAAATGAAAGTGTCCTGGCACCTCTGTCTCCTTCCTTTGGGACAAGCCGTGAGTTCATATATGTATTTTGTATCACGATTTAAATCTGCTAAAAATATAACAGCAACAAAAGAAACACTACAAAACTGTTTTAAAACCAGAAGTACATCGGAAACGTTATCGTTCAGTTCTGAAATCCTCTTAGCAACTTTGAATGGCGAAATTAAACCGCTTTACCAACTCGTCCCCTTGTGCTCCGTTCAAATCTGTTGCGAAGTCCGTTTTCAACAAGTACGCCGGACGGCACGGCCGACCACTTCAAAGCAAGTGATGCAAGGATGAAAGTGAC
Source organism: Hyles euphorbiae (assembly GCA_023078785.2). Lineage (NCBI taxonomy): Eukaryota > Metazoa > Arthropoda > Insecta > Lepidoptera > Sphingidae > Hyles > Hyles euphorbiae. The sequence goes on along the minus strand of CM041039.1, from coordinate 10,974,900 downwards.
AAGTCTTCATGGTCGAACGGATAGGAAATTACCGGTGTTCCTATTGGGATTTGAAAATAGAATTTTTGATATTTTTTGGTCACGTGACGGTGTGCGGGAAGTTCACTGTAGTGAAACCTTTGTAGGTAGCCAGTATCTAATAAATGGGCCGGCTTAATTGAAGACGGAACATCGTTGTAGCTAATGTTTGTGTGTGTGTGTGTGTGTTCAGAAATGGAGTGATTTCATCAAGTCGGTATCATTGTCTTACAGATGAAATTGTGTGTGTGTATGTCTGTATATGTGTGTGTGTTCAGAAATGGCTACATCAAGTTGATATCATTGTCTCGCAGATGAAATACAATTTTTTTATAATAGTTAAGAAGTGATGGCTTTTTCTATTGCGTTTCCGAATGTCCGAAGCATAATAATACCTAATCTTTCTTTCCTGGGTCTACTAAGGTCCGTAACGCAGTGTACTCTCAGGTTATAGGAATTTTAAATGATGTTACTATGTCTATCACAGTAATGTCAAATTATTCATACTAATAAATCATAATTTATTTCGACGTTTGATAATACCAAAATTCCTCATAGAATATTCTTGTAAAATTACTTTAATATAATCTATTTTACGACTGAAAAGTAAATGGGTCCCTTAAGAAATCTACTGCGGGTGGAACAACAAAATAACTAACTTAGCTCTTACTACCGGACAACAATCTATCGAACTTGATAATAGGATCAAGAAACTATAACGTATTTAGTAGTTTGCGAGTTAATTGTCGTAACGAACCGTTGTTAGTAGAAAATGGTAAATTGTAAAGACGTCTTTATTGCGATAGACAACGGTTTTACAATTATTTTTTTTTTAAGTACGATAATTGTTATTTACAGAATAACAATTAATATTTTATTCACCTTTTTATCATTCAAATTCATTAATTTCAATTCACTTTAATTGGTCAATATTTTTTTTTTGTTATAAGTGAAAAAAATATCATAAACAAATAATATATTTTATAACCTAAAATAAATAGTGAAATACTTTTTCATTTACAAATCGACTTTTTTGGGATATACACATAGTTGAATAAAATTTTACACAAAATCAAAATCCAGTAAACGAACTCATACACGACCGTCAATTATCGTCATCAAACTACCTGACCAAAAAAATACTAAATAAATCTTCCATGAAATATTAGAGGGTAACAAATACTCCGCCAAACCAATGTGTATAGTGACCATAAGCTGGCAGTAAGAAATAGCAGTAACACCGACCAAAGGACGTCTAGCCGGCTTAACCGACACGGTACGGGATTTTCCTTATATCGGCCTGTAGAACATAAACACCAAGAATTGAACTGGTGAGTAATATTTTGATTGTTAGTAATAGTTTATTGCAATGATGATGTTATTTGTGAATGCCTGGTTGTGGTAAATATGTTATTGTGTATATGTAGATTGTAGGACATTGAAGCCAGAGTAACTACTGGACATATTGAGACTTAACATCAATATCTCATCAATATCATAACCGTTGAAGTTGCTGATATTAAACTTGTCACTTTAATTACTCATCTAGAAATAAAAGTAACTATGCACTTTTTCCTATGGTTCCCTTTAGAGGGGTTAAAATAGGGGTTGAAATGTTGTAGAACTGAACTGTCGGATCAACGCACAGCGAAATCTACTGAAGCTGTGACTTAGGGTAGCACTAAGTTTCGGGTTTTCCCTAAAGATATGAAAGGGGTGAAATAGGGTTGTAAAATGATAAAGCTTGGCACTTTAGTTAGACATTTAGAAACAAAAATAATTATCTACTTTTTTTCTTGAAATTAACTCTAAAGGTGTGAAAATAAGGGATGAAATGGTATATACAAATTCAAAACCACCGAAGTCATTCATTATTTTAAACGAAAAGTAATGGCGTGAGCCACTTTTGTAAAAATAGCACTACGGGGTATATTATGGGATGCAATTTTGTATGAAAATTAAAGTCACTGAAGCTGATTTATGTTAATATGTAAGGATGGGTCTCGAAATCTATTTCTGAGAGACCCTCTTTCAATATTTTCAGTTGTTAGTCGGAGTTGATTACTTTGGCCGCCATTTTAATCTCATTACTTATTGGTGTCAAAATTATTGTATTTGTAATTTGTATAAGTATTGATACCATTTGTGTCGATATTTTTTATCTATAATATAAATTTAATATTATAACCATTATATGGAATTGTTTACATATAAATCCAATTGTTCTTGAAATACAACAAAATAATAGTATGTTTTGTTCTTGGACATAATATAAAGGAAAAGAAATAAAGGATAATTTTATAGCTGAATATAGATGACAAGAACCCAGGAGAATGTTGTATATTGATATTTGTAAAAAGCTTTCGTAGAGTTTACAATAAAATTTAGTTGTAGCCATATAAAGTTATTTTGCTTTTACGTCCATATTATCATAATATACACGCAGACAAAGTCGCGGGTACATGCTAGTTTGTTCATATAATTATAAGTCGACTATATATTTTGCAACACATTTCACACAACATACAGTACGAATATTACATTAACTACGTTAGTGTTACTATGAAACTATAATACGTATTCATTAAATTGAAAGTAAAATTACTTGTCAACGAATTTACGCGAATGTTACACATTGAAATAAAATTAAAACTATTTACTGGACAAGTCCGCCAACCCGCACTAGGCCAGCGTAGTGGACTATATGGCCTAACCACTCTCAATCGTACTCGATTGTAGAGGAGGCCCGTGCCCTGCAGTGGGAGGTATAAGGGCTGATACAAAAAAACTGGAAAACAAAAGAAAAATGACGGATTCTAAATTTAAATTAAAACTGTTTACTAGAAAACAAGAGAAAAATAACTGATTTTAAATTTAAACGAATACTATTAAATACGAAGTGTGATTTAGCGGTACTCATAAATACCATAGTTTACACATTCTACATTAATAAAATTATTATGGTATGGAGGTTTTTCCACGATATTTTCCATATCCGTTAAGCTACATTCCAAATATAACTCCAACAGCCAGAATACCCTTAAGAGGACGGGTAACGCCAATGACCTTGCTCGAACGGGCGGCACCAAATCTCATGCACCGGCGCACGCCGGCTCACGACGTGCGAGCGAGCGCGCTGCTTTATACCTATTCATTCATTATTTCGCTGCGGACAAAACGATATATTCGTAGTGTTATTTCACTCGATGTTCCCATCGAGTACAGTTAGGACCGTAGTGTATGATTAATTCACTTACATACGTCACAGCTATCGTGGCAGAATTGCACGAACGCTGACTGTTAAACGAGAAGACGCGGGTTCGGTCCCCGCACTTGTAGTTCAATTTTTGTGTTTACTTATTTCATCTATCTATACCAATATTACATTTTAGATTTTTAATATTTTTATTTTTGTTTTTCTTTTGTAATATTACAAAGAGGATAGATACATTTATATTTTTGGATTTTTATTTACAATGAAACTCAAAAATTACTGGACCAATTTAAAAAAATATTTCGATTTTCTAATGGTCTAATCCGGGATTAACAGAACTATATATTTACCTGAAGAGGTTGAAATAAGGGTTTAAATGGAAAATAAAAATGTTCAAAAAAAATTATCTCGAATGGTTTTTATTTTTCATTTCAACCCTTATTTCAACTTCTTTAGCCAAACATACAGCCAATGTTACTCCAGGATAATGTTGGATTCGAATGATGAAAGAATTTTAAGATTAAGTCGGTCGGTTAAGTAATTTTTGTGTTTATTCATTATAAACAAATATCGAAATATTCAAAAAATTTAAAATACAAAAATGTAAAAATACACATGTTACAAAAATGCAAAAAATGAAATGTTTCTTTTATAAAATATTATAGGTTAGACATATAGATGAATTTATAAACAAAAACAATCGTATCGATGCGGGGATCGAACCTGCGGCCACAACAATCATCTAGCGATCGGTCAAACCTTCAGGCCAACAATACTTACTTCTCGGTGACCAAATTACCGGTAACTATCTATTATATTAGTGCCTATTTTGGTGTTTAAATGTTACCTACTATTTCAAATATGATCGGAACATAACAATTCATTTATTTATATGTTGGGTAGGTCTCTCATAAGTTGCATGAAATTCAATTGAAATATTAAAACATCGCACGATACTTATATTTTGCTATGTAGGTACAATATTATGATCGTTAAATTTAACAAAATAAATATACTATTATAGTACAGTTACTTTCTACTAAGAACATAAATAATAATTTTATAAAATATGGTAGAATATTTTTTTCAAAAAAATATCTTCAATGATTTTTATTTTCCATTTTAACTCATGTCAACCCCTTTAGGCAAATATACAGCCTATGTTACTCCAGGATAATGTTGGAATCGGATGGTGAAAGAATTTTAAGATCGGTTGAGTAATTTCTGGTTTATTCATAATAAACAAAAATCGTAATATTCAAAAATCAAAAATACAAAAATGTTAAATAAAAATGTTACAAAAATGCAAGAAATAAAATGTTTCCTATATAAAATATTGGGTTAGATAGTAGATAAATGAATTTATAAATAAAAACATTTGTTTCGATGCGGGATCGAACCCGCGGCCACACGTTTTTATTTGGCATCCCAGCAACAGCGCCACAGTTGCAGTGACGTAGTATAGTAATTTACTACGGTTAGACCGGCCGTAACCGTTCTCAATGAATGTGTCGAGCGAAATAGCAATATTAAATTTACGTTGATATTGCGAAGACAAGCGACATAGGTCCGTTTAGCACGGCGGTTCGTCCCGCAATGATTTGTTGGGCGACAGCGGGGACGTGCTCGCGATTTAGAGTATCGATAATGTGAAAAATTCGTTAAAAATAAATGAGACAGAAATTAGAAAAAATAAAAAGAAGGTCCCATCCGCCTTGCATTTCTTAACATCCTGATGATAATAAAATAATCCTAGTGCTCGTAGTTTAAGAGAAAAAACATTGTAAATGCGAAAATAGAGGTCACTTTGCAGTTTTATTTCAAGTACTTTTAATACACTTTTAAGAATTCTGAAAAGAAGGGCCCAAGCTCCATATAGTGTAGATCAACATATATTTTTTTTGAACACCTAATAATAAAGATCACCAAGAAAAAACGTTGTGAAAAAGGCCATTTCACATAGACCCCGCTCTTAAATAGACTTAAATTATAACCCCACATAGAAAAAAAATTGGTGTGCATGTTTTACACACCACATATACCTAATTAGTTTTTGTATTAAATATACATTCTTATTCTTTCTACATTCGCTTTACATTGCCCTTTGTTGACTCGGAAAACAACCACTAAACTATTATTTTATTCGCTTAAACACCTATGCTAAGCACTATTACTATTTTCCCCAAAATAATTTCCAAAAGTGTACTCAACTGAAATTGTCTGGCATTGCAAATCACTAAAGTATGAAAGCGCCAGCGAGATACAGGAGCACTTGGATAATTTCCACAGGATAGCTGTAGCCGAAATAGCTCAGTAGGAAGAGCAATAGATCGTGAGATGTAGCGGTCCCTGGTTCAAGTTCAGGTTTCGGCTTAACATTTGCGGTTGGACACGGAATTTTTTGTCCTTAATTTGCAATCGTATAGTAAAATTTTACATTATACATTTATTAAAAAAAAATTATTGTTATGTAAAGCTACGCAGATTTATATTTTAAATTTTGTTCTGTTACTTACGTTGCCTGCAAAGGCAGTATTAAGGTTTTATTTATTTGTATCTGTATAGATACTCTTCTTAAATAAATAAAAGTAATTCACAGAAGCGCGTAGTTGTCCGTTGTTAACGTACCAGACGCGACTCCCAACATGTTTACGATGATCAAGGGTTCTTCGGTTCAAGGGATCTTTTCGGAGTAATTTCTATATTGAATAAAATCCGCCAACCCGCACTAAGCCGATGTGGTGGACTATATGACCTAATATAATAACAGCACTATTTTTTTCTCTCCGGAAGGAAAAACGAATAATGTTGTTAACTACAACGCCAAAAATTTAGACTTTAGACAGTATCGATGGAATAAAAATATGGCGATACGAACCTCACCGGGTCAGCTAGTATGTAATAGACAACAACGCATTCGGGCGCCAATAGGTCGAAGACAATCTATACCTACAGTGACATCTCATTTGGAGTTAGCATTAATCACATTTTTTATCTTAAGTTACTATTCGTAGAAAAATAACCGATTTCACAAATTAAATATCAGTAACAGCTAACTTCATTGAGTTAACGGTTGATTCATCAAGCCCCTATACCCAGTAGAACAAGAGCTTCTAATGCAATTACAATTTGTGCTAATATCGCACACTGCTTCGTCGCGAAATCAGGTCGACAGATACCAATTAACTAGCGGAAAATACTACGTGGACTTCTTTCATTGCAACCGTTTAAGATTTTATATTTCAAGTCGATTATTTGAAATTTGAAGAGTGCTTGATAATTTCTCAGTTGCTGTGAAGATTTTTTTTCAATTGGTCAGATTTTCTCATATTTATATGTATGCTTTCCACGCGTGGGGATTGAAGATGATGATATATTTTGTAGAGAAATACTTTTATGTTAAAATTGCGCCTTTATTGTAATCACATAACATTTTGTAAGCTTAATTTTACTATCAGCGTATTAGTTATACCTACCGCCTTTGACTAAATAGTAAAATAAGGTTTTGCATCACTTTAATTTGAGGTGCATCGATATTCAAAGGAGCAGGCAATTTAGTCTGTGTGCAATTTTAAATCATAAATAATAAATTATTCAAAAATTTTACAATCTGTAAATGGGTTAACTCCTACGGCGCTACCTACCAAGCCTACCTCCCAGACCATACAAGAAATAGCAAAGCTACAAAAATACCATATAGAATGAACCAAACAGCAATAACCACCAATCCACTGGAGTTAAACATTCCGCAATATTCAAGACAACTGTCAATTTATGAGAACCGACGTATGGAATTAGATAAAACAACGGAGTGTGTGGTTGATTTCCCAACGGCCTTTACAATACATTGGGCTAACAACCGTTTACTTTAATTGCGAAAGTATATCTGTGGGACGGTTTTCATTAGGCTAATGCGGCCGTAACATTGGGCCCTGGGTAACTTTTGACGTGTCGCCAGAACGTTGCCGGGGATTTCACGCGTGATTAAAAAAGGTTAGGTCGGCTGTGTTATTTAGAGTGTGGCAGCGCCTTTAAAATATTGCTGTTTGGAAATTTTAAGTTAGGATTTTGAGAGTAATGACGTCGGTAAATTAAGAGGTGTTATTGGTCTCGTTTCTGAAACGGCGTGAGAGTGTTAAGGATTTTTAAATATTTAATCCTTGGTAGCTGAAAGGGTAGCATAGTACAGAAAAGGAGAATATAAAAGCAAAGTAAAATATAATTCTGCAACTATTCAAATTTCTAAACATCCTGTATTTACTTTTCGTGCTCTATAAACTTCAACTCGAGACCAATAAGATTCTGTAGAGTACAGAAATATTTGTAAAATACACCCAACAGTCACATCCATAGTTTTGACCCCACATTAAGATCAATTAAGCCGTGTGTCGTGGGTATTAGAAACTACGAGAGAATTTTCGGTCCCACAAACACCCAGACCCGATACAAATATTTGTGGGCCACTCAAACATTTGTATCGGTCGGGATCGATCATGCGGCCTCTCATTTCGTAGTCGGAGTCTATGGTCGGCGTCAAACCAATTACACCACGGAGCCTCCGTGATCCGTGTCATGATGTCAAAATATTTGTCATAATTGCAATAAGTATCATAAAATGTCGTCCGAAAAACAATACTAAACCTAAATTACCACACAAGCTCCAACCTTCCCCGTATAAACTCAACACATAAGCCACAACACAACACAATAATCTTCAAACACCCGCAACATACTTAGAACGACTGCAGAAATCATTGAATTCCGCCAGCAACGAATCAAAAACAGATATCGTCCAATAGAGCTCAATAAAAGAAGCGGGATCCCCATTCGCCTAAAACGAAGCCACGCGACACTGCGATGGCTGATTCCAAAGGATTTCCAGTTTCAATTAAGTTTGAACCGCCTGTGGTTTTAAGATAGAACGTGTCTCATTTAGTTCTAGTACTTAGAAATTCTCTAGGGGTCTCCGCTACGTAGTTACAGTTAGATCTAAGTGCAAAGTTTTATTCTAATAAGTGCTTTTAGATTTGCCATTCGTGTCCCTAGTGCTGTATCAATTGATGTTTAGTTAAAGTTTGCTGTTATGTTGTCATTAATAGTTATTGAGCTATTAGCCTTCTATAACTTCAATGTGTAATTACTACATGATCAAACCTTAATATGTTAAAGTTTCCTTTTGTTGAATGGCTTGATGTCCTTAAGGAAGACACAAAATCTAATTGAGTCTCGACACACTTGTAATTTAAAAAAGTAAAAAATTGATTGAGATGGTAAAGATTGGTAAGGAAAGTGAGATCTACCTGAATAGCGTTTACCCATAAAGTTGTGCCCGAAAAACAATTCATATCATCATTATATTGCCTAGTGATTAGATAACTCATATTTTAGTTACAAAAACGCAGACCGTAATTAGAAAAACAAACAGAAAATAATTCAATTATTTTGCTTTACTTTTAAAATGAAGCTTCATTTTACAGTTACAAATAATTTTTGAACGCTACAAATGAGAGTTTGTATTTTGCTTATCCTACAAAAAAAATACGGGTAACAAACATCCGCTAACGCAAGAACAAGTTAAACAAAATGAAGTTGGCTGGCTGCCCTTACTTCACACATTCGCACTCGAGAGGAAACCGCATGAGAGGACGCATTCAGGCGTCTAATTGTGGGGGACTTATTAATCTAGATTATTTACGAGTAATTATTAATATTATGTTGTAAAAAATATGGCGCCAATGTATGATGCAGCATATTTTTGTAACCGGAAGCACTACAGTAATGTGGAATTAAAGATAAGGTTGACCATAACAACTGGGAAAGTTAAATCGCTCCTCATCTTGACAAAAAAAAAATCATTTAGGAAATTTAAGCGATAAAAGTCTGATTTGACATTAATCGTCATTGGCAATTTACATTTACATCTACGTGAGATCATTAATTTATAATAGCGTTTGTTATGTGTTTGTTGGAGATGTTAGATTTGAATAGTGGACCAAAGCTAGTAACTTATAAAACCGATTTAACATTAATTAGTAAAATAATAAAATCAAACCAGTCTCACGTACCATATTTTAAAACCATGATAGAGAAGCTTACTCCATAACATACATGCATCGCACGAAATACACACAATAACATTAAGATAAATTGCATTGAAATGCATGAAGAAATAATGAACGAGACAGAATATGGGAAGCAAAATAAACCCGGGAAATTCGTTTGTTTAGGTAAACACCAAGCAGCTTCAAATCATGCTTATAATATTGAGTTTAGTGTTCAAATTAAAGTCCGATATTAAAATAAACGAATAGGGGTACCGACCCACTCGCATATTTCCTAATCCGTCTCAAACAACACAGTAAATGTAAACCAGCACATTATTGTACTCTTATTCTAATGAAATTAGAAATGTGTTGCAGCCGCAATTGCTGTTTCTGTATTTAAACAAAATTAATCATCGACATGTCCCGTTTTAATTTATTGGAGAATCAATGTCCAAATGGCGAAAATTAATTTAAACTGGAAGCTTAAAACGTTAAGTACAGTTAAGAATGTGTGTCGTATCAAATTTTCAAAGTAAAAATTTAATAGTTACCTTTGTGAAACAATATTGTAGAAGTGTAATGGTTTCTTAGATTTACGAGAATGTTATACATTGAAATAAAACTATTATTTACGGATTTTATCCCGGATTTGGATATTTTGTTTTAACTTCCCAACGTCGCGACGTTTCGGTTACTTTACAACTTTTGTGGTCACAAAAATGTAAAAACTAAACCAAATCCGCGATAAAATCCATAAATAATAGTTCTTTTTTTTCAAAATATTATAAAGTTGCTTAAAAATTTGATAGGTTATTTTATTGCATTGGTTTTCTTTCTTCCCTTAGTCCGACAAACGAGCAAACAAGTCACATTATCACTGGCGCTCATGAACACCCATAACGCATGTTGTGTGAGCGCGAAGGAAAAAGGATGGGCAGAGGGAAAGAGTATTGGGCATTCGACAATCTCACTCACTGCACGAAACTCGACCACAAAGCTCTGGCCTCATGTCGATATCCTATGAGATAGTGGTACCGCCCGGACGAGCCTGCCCCTTCATGCTGAGTCATGACTGACAACAGCATAGCTCTACCACATCTACAGGTATCGTATTTATTAAGATTTTATACTAATTATTAATATTCAAAAACTCGAATGAAATAGTTAATTGTAGTAGTCGTTTAGTCAGTAAGTATTCGTTTATTAGGTTTAAGTTTTGGATTCACAACAACTAGGCGCTGAAAAATTGTTTACGGTTCTCGCGAAAATGTTAACTCGGTTTTTTATACTTAAGTTATAAAAAACTCGTATCTATTCAGGTTGGCCAAAAGTCGTGAAAATTAATATCAAGATTTTGACAAAAAAATAATCTTGTTTTTGCTATTCAAATTTCATACAACGTCGCCTAGGGTGATGTTTGTTTTATACAAACAAAATTTTGCATGGTTTTCCTATTTCGATGTTAATCATAAGTTAGTTCATTATTTGTTATAACTTAAATACTGTGGATAAATTCGACAAGCATATATTTTTACAACCATCTAATACCTAGATTAACTCCCACATATTACTAAGTAAAGGATTAAGCAGAGACGTTAGATTGAAGATAGTATAGCAATTAACTTGAGAGCAATATCCGTACAGGCGGCGACGAAAGCACCCACTCGAATTCACTGCACGGATTTCAAATGCAGACCTAGTGATATTATAATTTAAATTTAATGTTATGGTGTTAATTTGAAGTTTATATTAATTATTTAACACTCGTTTGTACACCAGATACATACAAGTAGAGAGTATTGAATAAAAAAATGCACAAGTGGCGGTCTTATTACTTATAACAATTTCTGCCAGACAACCATGCGATTGATAAACGATAACCAACGAATACTTGATCCAGGCTGTTAATGACTAGAAAAATCCAATATCACTATAACAGACCTGAGATTCGAACCCTGACCGCAGGATTGTAATCGTAATACAGTACAACTGTGCCACCGAGGCAGTATTATTAATGTCCTAAAGAAAAATATATGTTTCTAAAAACCAAACAATAGTTTATGCCGCATAGTTTACCAGGTAATCCACAAACATTCATATATCGTAGCTTTATTACACCTTTCCATCAACTGGCAAGCAATAAGTTCATAAATAAACTAGAGGTATGAAAGCAAATATTTTTCCATATAAGTCAGTTTCCCGCCTCAGTGCGGTTGTAAAGGGAAAATTGAGCTGAGGCGCACAGCACTGCTAGTTTTCGCAAACAGACCCATAATTGCAATGAAATAATTTAAAATTGGGGCTGTTTGTATGCATTTTATAATATAAACTGCTTTGCTTACGTTTAAAAAGCCATGGCGGAGGGAGAGGACAGTGAAATCAGATTTTTTATAACTATTATATATATTCTTTGCAAAATGGCACACAAAAATTCGTTTATAATCCAGCCTTAAACATAACGACATCTAATTAGAAAATAAAAAAATAACAAGTAAAAATAGAACATAAATAGCAAACACACCGCGAAATGCAATTGCTAAGATACAAATATCAGGCGCTTTCCGCGAAAACAGCTTCCAATTTAACACAGCGACAAGCGACGCTCATATCGAATATGAACCGAGCGACTTGTTACAAATTTGCCGGGTCGAGACGATAAGTGCCCGAGAATCCCGAGATACGTGGACCGTTACTGCAGATGTTACCGACCGGGATGGCGTATCTGCGAGATTTAAGTATTGGACCTTTTTAAGTTCTAGATTATTTGATAAAGGGTTTCAATTTTACGAGTGAATTGTTTACAATAAAAGCGATCACATAAACAAGACGGAGTGATAAAGTATAAACGTCAAAGTAGTAGTAGGAAGCATGGTGTCTACACATCACATATAGGTGTGATTAGACCACCGACTGGACTATCTAGGGACCCAAATAATTTATATGTAACATATAGATTTTATCCCATCAAAATGAACTTTAGAGTAAATATTTATTAACAAAATAGAGAACGATGCATGCCGGTCGCCAGTTAATTGCATCATAGTCCGTGCAACTCAGGCGTGCAAGATAGGTTAGGCCGATTAAGTATTTAAAATTATTATAAACAATGAATAGTGCTCTTTCTTTTCCTTCTATTATATCCACTCCATGGTAGTCAGTAAGATTGCCTTGAGCGATATGGCCGCCATTTGTACGCTGATATCATTTTTTTAACCTCATTGGTAAACAATAAATATGTACAGAATATCGCCTATAATAATATATTATCTAGGGTAAACAAACCATATTAGACGCATCTGTGCAAATATGTATAATATTATTGCATCCGCGCCGCCAATAACACGCACAAAACACACCATTACTGCTCCGCATCGCTCTAATGTACGCGCGAAACGTTTTTGCACACGCTAATATCTTTATACGCTTTGTTTTAATTCTGAATCTGTTTATGCTAGATACAAATGAAAAAAAAAATTATGTGTAAGTGGCGCCATCTCATAAACTCGGTTGCATAAAGAAAGTTTGATGAGGTCGGAGCAACTGTCAAATGTATAGATCGTTTACTTACGATATTTTGGCATTCGAATGCGTTGTTTTCATGCTGTATGATCCCATATAAGTCCCACTGTAGGTCACGGGCCACCTCTACAATCGAGAGTACGATTGAGATTGGTCAGGCTATATAGTCCACCACGCTGGGCTAGTGCAGGTTTGCGGACTCAACATACCATACAAATTCTTACAACTCGCTATGGTATGCAGGTTTCACTATGGCGTGCATAGTAGTGATTGACTATCAATAGACACATAACTCCGAAAAGTTCGAGGTGTGCCCTGGGATTTGAACCCACGACACGACTTGTTGTCTTTGTTGTCATGCTGTTGTCTAAATATACTAATAAAGGTTTTTCTCTCTTTACTTTTGAGTATATTGAACATGTTAAAACTATTAGATTGCGAGTCAAAATGCTTGTTGTTTATATTATGAAAACGTATCGTAAAACAATGCGTTTAATGTATATTTTTTTTTAATTTATTTTTGTTCCAAATTTAGCCACATGCCAAAAGAAAATACATACATACATACATAAACTCACGCCTTTTTCCCAGAAGGGGTAGGCAGAGGTGCCAGGGCACCCACATTTCGCCTTGTATGTTCCGTCCCACGATGTGATAGGTGGCGAGCCTATCGCCATATCGGGCACAAATTCCCGACTCTGTGCTGATAATGAATAGAAAAATCCAATATCACTTTGCCCAACCCGGGATTCGAACCCGAGACCTCAGCTTTGTAGCCGTATCGTAGTACTACTACGCCACCGAGGCAGGCAAAAGAAAATAGATGACGATAAATCTAAGTTGTCATTAAAGTGACTTCGCGCACTGAAGCTTTATAGTCATATATAAAGTGATGAAAAATAAACGTCAATTTAAAACATTGTGAAACAGAAATATCCAAATCTTTTGTCATTTCAAATATGTAAGGATATACAATGTTTAATTAATTTATACTAATCTAATAATTCATAATATTATACTGTTGTGTGATTAACGATGGTCACTAAATTGCATCTGGTATCATTAGAGTTAAGCATGATCGAGTACCACAACAGCTTGAGACAATTATATTAGCCATATAATATAATATTAGTTAAACAATCATTGCTAATTAAATTAATAAATATTTTTCCAATGTACTTTTAAATTGGCTATAATTTAAATTTTAACTAAACTTTCCCAAAGCTAACATCTAGCGCCCTTAATAATTAATAGTGATACTGATTACTAAACATTACTGGACTGTTAGGAAGAGTACCCTACTCCTTAAGTAATTTTAAATTATTTTAAAGAAATCTACGGGCATTTAGTAACTACTGCACATATTGAGAGTTAAGCGTTAATCTCTTATGACTCAGGAAGGCGACGTCAGTGAAATGGCAATCATTGTATTGTAATTCATGATGTTGCTTGGTGTTTTTACTGTCCATGAGCGGTCGTATCACTTACCATCTAGATTCTAGAGAATGGCATGTTCGTCTCGCCATTTATCGCAATAATAAAAAGGTTCACCCACAGTGCGTTCCTTTATTGTTAGTGAAAACTCCGACTAATGAAAAGTATCATGGCTGTTTGCTATGAGATCTAACCTTAACAATATACGATTACTTCTGCTTCCTACTATAACAGTCTGATATAATATTTTTTACATTCTATTATTGCCGTTGAGGCAAATCGGATTAAAGACCGAGCGAACCGAGCTGGTGTGACGTCATGTAGCCTGAAACTCTAAGCCAGAACACCGCCGATTAGCAACAAGCTCCATTTGTTAGTCTATGCTTTTGAAAAGTAACTTGCAGTGTTTATACTAACTTAACTTTTATACATGGATTTGCGTCACTGCACCATCCAAGGTTTGGCTGATAAAGAATTCCTTAGGCATTATGTCAAAAAACAATTTTTAATTACTTGAAATACTAAATTTTAAACTATTTAATGTCTAATATAATTGTTTAATTTGCATTAAAAAAATAACTTTAAAATAGAAATAGTTACTGTCAACAAGAAAATTAATATTCATTGATTTTAATTTGGACGACCTGGCTAAAGTTGCAGGAAGTCGCTGGATGCAGGCCGCTTCCAACAGGTCGATGTGGAGATTCTTGGGGAGGCCTATGTTCAGCAGTGGACTTCCTGTGGCTGAGATGATGATGATGATTTTAATATGAAAAATTAACTACTGGATATATTGAGATATCTTATGTCTCAGACTGGTGAGCGCAGTGAAATGCCAAACATTGCTTTGTAATTCAAGGTGTTGTTTGGTTTTACTGCTGTTCATGAGCGCTCGTATGCTGACCGTCAAGCGAAAGGCATAAAAAAAATATTAGCAGCGCCCAGTTTGCCTTGAGAGGGGTGATACTAATGCCTCACAGCGTTTAATATGACATTTATCGTTTTGTTGGGGGATGTTATTACTAGAGATTAAAATAAATAATAAATAAATAAATAATAATAATTTTTCCTCCAATTTTTAAAAGCTGGCAACGTCGCTATAAGAATTGTGAGTATTTATGCTTGAAACACTTACCATTAGATGAATGTGTGGTTAGCTACGAGACATATACAATAAAATAAAAGGTTCTTAAATTTTTAAACACGTTTATTCCCGAGGGATCCTCGTCGTTTCTCTTTACAACCGCGCCATGTTTTATTGTGTTGCCCACTGTATTACCTTGTCGTATGGCATCTCTTTTCTCTATTTCATTTTGCCCGTATTTCCCAAGTGAACTATTAAATAATTTCAACGTTCACGCAACTGCTACAGTGCCAGTTCTTTGCAATTACAGTGATAAACAATTACTGCGGACTGTGGAGTTATATATATGAAGATTTCATAAAACTTTTTGAATTTTTTTATGTAACAAAAGGGTTAGGTACAAAATTATATTCAGACAAATAATTAATTCAGTAATACTCCGACAATTTTTCCTAGGCACTATATTACTTAACCTTAATTCTACGCAAAATACATATTTCAATATTAATATTAAAGCTTAATGGCCCATATTCTCTTTCAGTATCCTAAATTACCATAATTCTATTTGAATTATCGTTCTTACATTCGTGATACGGAATAATTTCACAAAAATATTTTAATCATTAAAAATTCAATTTTAGAACGTTATTCAAATTTATACTAGCGCCGCGGGACACAAGGCATCCTTTCAATTAGAGTTCTAAATCCCTCCTGATTAAACCGAGAGCTTCTATTTGGCGACCTAAATTACCGGCACAAAGGAAAGAGCGCCAAATATGATTTGAATTTCGAATTAAAGATCTGCCACAAGAAACCGTTATTGTGTCACGTTTGTAGATTATGCAGCAGTGTGGAATATCCTTTGAGTTTAAATGCAAGCAGTGGTTTTGTTGAATAATATTTATTTATACGAGTTACTGTGTTATTTTCTCTTCTTGTATCTTTTTATATACAATCGAAAAAGTCGACTATTACAAAAGCCGCCGCTATATTTTTTGCATGTTATCCGGGCAGAATGATGGGTTTGTGTTGTTCACATGTTATGAGTGCCTATCGTCAATGGTTCGAGGAAGTAAAATTATCTGTCTGTATTGATTACATATTTAAGCTGTCTATCGTCAATGCTTTCGAAGAACTAAAATTATATTTTTATCATATTTTTTATTGATGTGCAAAAATAAAACGTGTTTTAATAATCTAAATCCCTTGAAAAACCATAGATTTTGAAACTTTATTGGATAATGGTTTCTTACATTAACGTGAATGTTTGAATTAAAACTATAGTTTACTATAGTTACTATACGAGTTGAAATAAAACTATAAAATAATATTGGTGGACAGTCCGCCCCGTGAACACGAAAGCTGTGAAGTAATCGAAACGTCGGGAAGTCAAAAATGTAAAAATTAAACCGAAGCCCCAATAAAATCCGTAAATTATAGTATAAAATTGAAATTTCAACTTTATTGGTTTTTATAGAAGCTACAAAGGAAGGGAAGTCTCTTTAATACCACGTCGCGTTAGTACGTCTCAAGAGCCGAGGTGTAATCAAAAAGCAATCGACGGCGAAGGACATTCTTACCTGCCTCCTCCAAACGACCATTCATTCTTTTTTCTATACCTAATTTGCCACGATTTTGTACCTATAAACTTAAAATGACAAAAGCAATGTTTCATACATTGTTTGAATAAAGATTTCTTTTTTTATAATATTAATGTTCAAAAGTAAAATTTCTTGGAACCGGTTATAGAGTAATCTAGTTTCGGTTAAACTTAATTATTATTGTTAAAAAAACAACACAATTTTTGAATTGAGTAGGTAATCCCAGCAGAATATTTTTCATTAGTTTTATTTAATGAAATTATTATATAAAGTTACTATCAGTACTTCTCATTACGATCGTAAATGTGTACTATCATCCGTAGACTACCATACAACTGCAATAAAATACGACAAATATAAAGATCTGAATTGAGTGTAGTAAGAACTAATCGATGCAAATAAGTTGCCGTGGTTATTCATCTCATAGGCTTTGTGGGGTGCACATAAAAATTCTCCTCACGCGACACTGATCACAATTTGATTGCCATCAGATCCGTACGAAAGTCCTCCGCGGTATTGGTGCGTTTGCCAAATTTATAGCCCCTATCCAGTTTTATTACGGATTGGAAGAAAAACTGCAGATGTCCCTGTGATAAAAATATTCTTTGGAGAATCGATTTTCGAATGTATTCATGATCGATAAGTGATATCGATTGATCGGTTCGGTTTACTGCAAATTGTTCGTGTAAGTGCTGTACGTAAATGTTTTATGGTCGAGTAATATCGAGTTTCGTAATGAGCTGTGGTTTTTGTGACTTGTTCGTTGCTATATTTTACTGTATTAATATCATTGAGTTATAAATAATCTGCGGTCTTTTGGCGTACGAATGCTTGGTTGTCATACTGTTTTTCTCTTTTTTTACATTTTATTTATATTGTATGTGTTAACACTATTAGATTACAAGTATAAATTCTTGTATTTTATATTAAGAAAATATATTTTAACCAATGCGGGAAATAGAGAAAAACTATTCCTAATATTTTACCTCCAAGAATATGTGTACAAAGTATCATGATGATCGGGTAAGTAGTTGTCGCGGGAAGACGCAACAAACAAACTTAAATTCACATTTATAGTACTCGTATTAGTAGAGATTGTAGACACAAGCAATCATAAACGTAGATAATGATTTTGATCAGTTGTAGCAACTGAGATCGCTCAGCAAGCCGCAGTCAAGCAAATTACTGGTGGTAGGTCTCTCATATGTGAGAGGCCATCTGGGTAGGTACCACCGCAATGTCTATTTCTCCCGTGAAACAACACTGCTTAAATGCACTGTTGTGTTTCGGATTGAAGGTCATTGTAGCCAGAGCAACTACTGGACATATTGAGACTTAACATCTTATGTCTCAGGATGGCGAGCGCAGTGGAATGTTGCTACTGTTTATGAGCGGTCGTATCGCTTACCATCAGGCGAACGGCTTGCTCGTCTCGCCATTCACAGCAATAAAAAAAAAAAAAAAAAAAAAAAAAAATTTAAATCCATAAAAAAAATTGCGTTATTATAAAAATAATAGTACCTTAAAAATATATTATTACGTACAAACAAGCATAACATTACCACGAGCTAAATACAACGATAAAATCAATTCTCAATGAGCTCGTAAAAATACCGGACAGATAATTAAAAGCATTATGTTTTAATTAAAAAACTTGCTGCGGCATGCTCATTAACTTGCATTTATTTTAATTAACGAAGAAGTTAATACACTGCGCATTTAATTGAACTCTGTGGTATTGTATTAATTCACTTTTGTACTAGTGTGGGTGAATTTATCTCTAGGATTTAATGTGGGTGTTTCCGAGGTTTATAAACTTGTAATACAAAGCTTTATCCATTTAATACAACATTTCTTATACAGGGTATATCAATACTGCTACCGATAACGAAGCTGGGTGGTAGTTTAAGCGACCTCAGACACAATGCAACAGAAAAAGTTGCAAGAAAAGCGACATTGTTTTTTTTGTTATTTTTTTCCTATGACCATATTTCGGTGGTAAATACATTTTTTCCTAAAATAATAATGTATACCCTTTTATTTATAAATAATCTAAGGTATAAAAGTGTTTAAATTATTATTTTAGCAAAAACTATGGATTTACCACCCAAAAATGACGATAATTAAAAAATCATAAAAAATAATTGTCGCGTTTCTTTGCGAAATTTTTAGTTGCATTATGTTTGTAGTCACTAAAACTACCACCCGGCTTCGTTTTCGGTAGCAGTCTTGAAATACCCGGTATAAAATTAATTTATGAAACATAAAACTGTACTAATATGCGTAAATAGTTTACAAAATGTAAGAATATTCTATCGTGCGTAGTAACAGACTAAGTTAAAAGGGAATGATAAGCTTCATAGAGATAAGTATTGATTTTTAGAAATGGTTTTTTAGGGTTTCGTACCGAAAAGGTAAAAACGGAGCCATATTATTATATTATATTGTAATAGGGTTTTTACCCGTTTGTTTTATCTCATAAAACGTGATAGCTAGAAAGCTGACATTTTCACAAACTATGTATTTCCGTTGTCGCTATGACAACAAATACTAAAAATAAAATATTAGGTTGCGTCCCCATACAATGACCGTGTTTTTTTCGTATCGTTTTGCTCAATATGAATAACGGTAATAGACGTTTACAATTTACGATATATTTCGATCTATCTATCAACTAAACTAGTTTTTTTTAAATTAAAATTAACTTGCATTTTAAGCAAAACATGATACGACAAGGCAATTGAACCAAATGAAGGTGACTCATTCATACTCAACTAAGGAAATACATTGTACATTCGATTTCCTTATTATAAAATTCAGGTGCTAATGCAACGCGTTGCAGGAAACGCAATCGGATATATACATTAATTTTATTAATTAATAACTTCCTTTCTGAATGTTAATACAGAAATATCAAATAATGCAGTCTTTTTAAATATTCGTGATTTATAAATCAAGGTGATTTTTTATGAGACAAAATATGTTTGACAAATTAGATTAACAGAATAACATTCTGTTCTAATTAAGTCTCTTAATATAAATGCATTTTAAGTTTTGTTTTCCTTACATGAGCCGACCATATACCTAGTATTTATAAAAAGTAATAATAAATACACCCACAGTCACATACATATACCTGACCCCACATTAAGATCAATAAATTTTTAAGTCTTGTGTCAATGTAGAAACTATGACACTATTTTCTGTCCCACAAACACCCAGCCCCGAAACAAATAGCTTTGGATAACACAAATAATTGTATCGATGCGGGGATCGAACTCACCGCCTCTCGTTTCACAGCTGCATTTAACCAACTGCGCCAAGGAGGCTCTCATACATAAACCCACCATATACCTAAACTTTAAATAGTTTAAATTATTTTAAGAACATGGACTCAGGTTCTTTGAATTATGTACTTTTTAAAATAAGAACTTGAAGTTACTAATCCACAATCGAGAGATGCGTAAAAAACCATAATAATATTTCTTTAAATTATATTCACAGTCGGAGTTCTGTGGAACAAGTTCGCAAGGATCCGACGCGAATAGCCAAGTTCGTCGAAACTTCGCTCGGCTCACAACCGAAAGTTTTCTACGGCTGACTATGAAACCGCCTCCAGAGATATCGTAAATAAGTACAAACATATAACAGTGCTTGGACAAATTGAAAACTCCGTGTTCTGTTCGGATTACTTCATCTCATTGTGATACTCAATGGAAAAGATACATAACTGAAGAATTTTTTTATTCCTGTATTTACAAACCTTGAGCTACCAATAGTACTACACACATTCCACAGACTAATATCGTCTCCAAATGTGAAGATTCTTTTTCTATGGCATGTACGATTTCCAGCCCTAGGACACATTTATGAGATTTTTCTAGATACCTTAATAATTGAATTATTTTATAATTCCCAATCCATACATGTTATAAGCATGTTACTATGTGATCCATAAGACGCTTCGTAGATATCAGATGACTCATAATAGTAATCGCGGAGGCATTATTTCGTACAAAGATTGTAAAAAACTAATAAATCATTAGTATAGTAACACTGATTCTAATCGCGCTAATACTTTAATTGCGAAAATTAGATTATTGATCTACCGTCTATTACGCAGAAAGAGTAAAGGTCACTTTTTTATACGCAAATATCCCTTTGGGCTGTGGGCTAAAACGCAGAGGATCAAAATTAGACATACTTAATTTTTCCTTCTTAGACATTTATACGATTTCAATGACATATAAAATTACTTCGTTACAACAAATATTACGACGCTAGAAAAACGCCAGATTAGAGAATTTTTCGACAAACCCTAATGGATAAGTAATATTATATACAGCGTATATCAAGACTGCTACCGAAAACGAAGCCGGGGTAGTAGGCAACAATTTTTTTTTTTGGGTGGCAAATACATCGATTTTTTTCTAAAATACACCCTTTTATTTTTAAAGACGCTAAATTTTAATTTCAGCAAAAACTGTGGTTATACCACCCAAGTACGATGATATTTAAAACATCATAAAAAGTGAGAAAGATAAATAAAATAAAAAATGAAATAAGCCGCACGCCTAAATATCATTCAGTTATTATGATTGTTCCGAATTGCTTGAGCTGTATGAACTGTTTAGTTTTTCAGTTGTGTTTGTGCAAAGAAATAAATAAACAATTTTTACACGTATAATAGTAGGGGAGGCCGGACCGCTAAATTTTCAGTTACTAAAGCGTCATGGGGACCGATTAGATTGTGAAGATTTGGGCCTAAAACGAAAAATAATTTATGTTCACTTTGCCATTTTAGTGGGGAGGAGAGCGTGTGTTAATTTTCAAAAATGTTCAAAATTCACTTACATAAAAATACTCGAGCGCGTCAGATATTCACGGTGCTTACCCGCTTTGTTTTTTTAACAACCGAGAGATATTATTCTGACGAGTAATTAGGGGAGGATGGCTGTAGAAAAGGGTAGAAAAAAATAAATAAAAGAAGTTATTCGAGCGTGTCAGATATTCGAAGGGAATGTTTAGAAAACTCAAAAAAGTGTCCTATTTAAATATCTGACGATTTGGGTGTGGTCAAAAGTCATGGCAGACTTTTGAAAATGTAAAAAAAATGGTGACCTTGAAATACTCGAGCGCATCAGATTTTTACACAAACTGTTTAACTTGATGTTCTAGTCGTCCCAAATGATAATCTGACAAATATATGAAGGAATATTCTTAATCTGTTAATTTCAAAGAAAATAATTAATTTTCCAATTTCTGAGTGGAATAAATTATTACGCATATATGTAGGTGTAATTTTATTATTATTTATTAATACGAAATAGATTAAAAATCATTAAAACAATTTTTTAATCTTCATCCTCACTGGATTCATCTTCAAAATTGCTTCGTCCTTGGTCAATTTCTTCTTCATTTTGTGTTTCTGTAAAAAGGAAGGGTTATAAACTTTTAAATTTCCTTTTTCTTTTGTATTATAGTATTTAAAAAAACGTACCTGTATCAAAAGTATCTCCTAATATATCAGGTGTTATGACAATATCTTCGTATGCTTCAGGAAGTTGGCTACCAAGAAACTAAGTCGGCTCTAATTTGGTTTGGGGATAGTGCGAGAGAGTGAAATATAAAGAAAGAGTGAGAAGGAAACAAGAGGCGCGGAGTTTCAATTCAGTTCTCAGCAGCTGTACGCGCCACACTTTATTTATGGTTTAAGCTACATCGCCCCATGAAAATCGTCAGATTATTTTTATTCTGTAATTCTTACAGGATTTCCTTCAAAATAAAAAAAAAATTAATCGCGTTCGAGTATTTCATAGTGACGTTTTTTTCTTACAATTTTGCCACTCACCCATTTCCTTATGCCACGCTAAAATCATCAGATTATTGAAATATATTCTGTTCTGTATGTATTTAACTTACCTGCCATTAATCTGACGCGCTCGAGTTTTTCTGAGGATTGTTTTTTTTTTACAAATCTGACGGGCTGTCCTCGGAGCACGCCCCTATATAAAGGGTTTATATATGGTAGGAGTACATTACAAAGAATAAGGTTTCTCCCCATATAGTTTTCTGACGCGCTCGAGTAACTCTTCAAATCCCCTCTTGGGCTCCCCTACTATAAATAGGATATTGTTTTAACAGTTTTTCAAAAATATTCTAAACGGCTTCTAGTGTCGTCAATACCCATAGGACTTTTAGTTAAAGCCCATAGGGTAATGTAAAATTGTTCAGGCGTCCAAAAATTAAATAGGTATGTTGTTGCAAATTCGACCGTTTTAAAATGTAATATGGTATCTTAGTTCTATAGGAAATATTTTTTTATACTTGGTTCCGATATTAGCTTATCGGGAGTTAGATTTTTGCAGCTTAGCCTGGGCCATTAGTCTGGGCCGGTATTACACCACAGAGGCCTAATGAGAATTTCTAGACTCCATGCGTACCCTACCATTGTGATCGCTCCGGAATCGAACCCACGCTCACATTCCATTCAGCTCCCAAAAACGTCATTCGCCACTTATCGGTTTATCAATGACACTTGTAGATAATATGAAACATTTTATTTTGCTGACGTGGACAAATAAAACTTAGTTGCACTAAAAATATAAATATTATTAATTTGAATTATATAACAAGGGAACGACAAAAATAAATATTGTAAACTATGGTTAATATACAAAGAATTAACAACTCACAGGTATGATAACTAGATAAGTTTACGTACAAATTTGACATACATTAAAAATATCTAACGCGGGAAATCTGTAAGATATCGAGTAACGTAAATTATAGTTTATCGCTTATCACGTGATGAGGTTAACAATATCTTAATATTATGACTCAGCGCATAATAAAACCCTCTATCACAAAGTTTAGGTAGTAAATGATTTATGAGCAAACAAAAATAGCAATGATTAAATTTGTGCCTTATGTCTAGCAAAGAAGTCACCTGATGATAATTGATGACTGCCGCCCATGAACATGAAAACGTTTGGATCATAGATGTGTTGCCGGTCCATCAACTCGGGAGGGGAGAGCCGGAAGGAAAAATGATAAGAGGAAAGGGGTGTTAGGTATCCGGCAATCTCACTATCCGAACCAAACGTGACAGCAAAGCTTCACGTTAATTTCGTGTGGCACAGTGGTACCGCCCCGGACGAGCCTGCACATTCATGCTGGGTCGTGACAGAAAATAGCGTGGCTCTACCACTGAAAAAAATACATACAAACCCTTACATTTTTTTTTGCTTTTATTGCAGTGAATGGCGAGACGAGCATGCCGTCCGCCTAATGGTAAGCGATGCGACCACTCATGAACAGTAGCAAAACCAAACAACACCTTGAATTTGACAGCCTCCGTGGCGCAGTTGGTTAGACGCCGCCTGTGAAACGAGAGGCCGCGGGTTCGATATCCGCACCGAGAGAAATGTTTGTGCGGCCCACAAATATTTCTTTCGGGTCTGGGTGTTTGTGAGACCGAAAAGTCTCGTAGTTCCCGATACCTACGACACAAGACTCGATCTTAATGTGGGGTCAAGACTATGTATGTGACTGTTGAGTGTTAATTATTATTAAAAAAAAAGAATTACAAAGCAATGCTTGGCATTCCACTGCTCTCGCCATCCATGAAACATAAGATGTTAAGCCTCAATATGTCCAGTAGTTACTCTGGCTACAATATCCTTCAATCCGAAACACAACAGTGCATTTAAACTGCTGTTTGACGGGAGAAATAGACATTGCGGTGGTACCCACCCAGGCAGCCTCTCACATATGAGAGACCTACCACCAGTGAATATGTATGATTCATACAAAGAGTTAAGATAACATTAACATATAAAAACAATTTTTAGATATACTGTTAGCTGCAGATACCATTTTTTTCTAAAACAAAAGAAATTAAATAACAGAAGGAGAATTAAATAATTAATCCCTAGCTGATAAATAATTATAACCATTTTAAAAATTCAATACTTATAAAAAAATCCCCTTAAGTGGTAGTGTGCGAAACACAACAGATTAGTCAAAATAAAATCGATAACACCTGATAGTGATAACCTTATCTATAGTGAGTGCAAGGTAACGCTGAAAATGATTTTCAATGTTGTGATAGCATTCGCGCGAGTTACCCATATTTCGTATAACATCTAGTGTAATTGTGCCCGTAATGGATAACACGCAAAAAATTGATGTAAGTGTATCAAAAAGGAAACATTTTGCGAAACTGCATGAGAGAATACACATCAAATATGAAGAAATGCAAAGGAAACTTGAAAAGTCAAAGTCTGTGGACGCACTACCGACATTACACGACGACTATACATGTAAAGAAAATAACGCAAAAGACGACAGTAGTGAGGAAGATGAAGTAAAAAAAGAATCAGAAAATATATCACAATCAATGGAACAGTTGATAGTATTAGAAGAAAGACACAGACACAACGCCAAATCCCAATTAGTGAAATTAAAGGAATTAAGAATATCAGAATCAGAATCCGCACTCAACAATGAGGAGAAATATCAAAATAATATTTCTTTTTCGGAAGAGAATATTTTTGGTAATCATTTCTCAAGAATGAGCTTGGAATCGTGAGTATTGTCATATTATTGAGGTAGACACCTTGGGGTACTATTATTTAATAATCGGTGTTGTGTTGACAGATTAAATGAAGTGGAGAATGAAAGTGATGAATATCTCACACCGCCATTATCGCCTCCTCCAAAAATCTCGATTCGTGACAGAATTGGTTCACGAATATCGGCTGTTAAAGAAAAGCGTCGACGTATGGAACAAGAAAGAAATATGGCAAAGGACAGAAAAAAACAATCCCGGGACAAAGTTGAAAAGGTCCTTTTGTATTTACATTTCAAGTAACTCTCGTTCCGAGATCCGATTCTTAAAGCTCTTTTTAATGTTTACAAAATCGCCAATGTTTTAGAATTGTTTTGTTTTTTTCCTTCTGTAGATTTATTTTCTCTGAATAGATCTGTATCCAATTTATTGAAATTGATGCTCTTTCAAAGGATTTTTTTCAAATAATGTTATGTATTGAATTTATATTACAGTTTATTTTGAGTAACACGACCAAGCCAGATAATATATTTAAAGTTAACAGAAAAGTAAAAGTTGCTACAGTAACCATTGCATTAATCGACGCCACGGGAGTAGAAATCGATCCAGCTGAGGACAAACATCGCGTGCTATTTTGCCGATTCAGGTATGAATATTATTTTCAAATTTATAATTATTAGGAGTATATACTTATATCGAATGAAAATTATTTTTGTAAAATAAGTTTTTCTTGTTTATAGACTAGGATCAGAGAAGTACAAATCAAAAACGATAAAATGTCACAACACATCTGAAGTTAAATGGCAAGAATTGTTCAATATGAATATGTTTGATGATAATATCCTTGAACTATCGTTGTGGGATAAAGATTCTTGCATCGGCAGGTAAACCTATGATTTATTTATTTCTATTTAGGATCACAATGCTTTTACGTTATGGTTACATCATTGGATAACATGTATCAATTATAATTCGTAAAGTTTTGCCTAATTATGTTCTTAGCTCTATGAGTTTGCAACTTGCATTTTTCCTAGGGGAAGTCCTGTGGATGCTCTTAAGTTATATATGAGGCCTTAAACTAATTAGATTAATGTTGAAATGTTCGCACTCAAACTGGTAAAAAAACGAATTGATTGACTAATTACTGTTGGACAATCTTCGTAGAGATCCGAATCATCTGATTTTCTGAATCTCTACTTAAAGTATACAAAACTGTATAAGTAGGTATCGTATTATTATATCTTTGTACACTTATACACTTATCCAATCTGATTGCAGGGCAACGCGTGACCTTTCTGAAACAGAAAAAGAAACAACACATCATATGAGAATAAACTTGGAAGGCGATGGGCCTCCTACACAATTATTTATTTTACTAACAATTAGCGGAACTTCTTTGATCAACATGATGGTAGATCTAGACGACTATGAAGATGCACAAAGACGATTGTCGTTTGTTAGAAAGAAATTTGTGAGTTTTGTATTTATTTAATTAATGTGCTATGATAAAATGAGGTAGTTGACTATTCTGTTGGAGCAAATATATTTTTAATTTAAGAACTGGATTATAAAAATATAGTGAAAGCTGTCTTTAGGCTTTAAACAATAATCTTCTCAGAGTGGCTAGACGTAAACAAGATAAGCTATAGAGTTCTCTCAGGGTCGGAATTGGAAAGGTCCAGATGTGAACCACTAAAGTTTGTCAGTAATTATAATTAATTTCGTATTTTCCAGGCTTGGTATAATATAAAAAGCGAAACGAAAGATGTTGGAGCATTATCTGTGATAGTATATGGTGCTAAAGGTCTGTCGTCAAATGATAATTATTGCATCCTAGTACTTGACAACGCAAGAGTCCACACCCACACCGAATACAAAACTAACGAACCCAATTGGATGAAATTTTTCTCTTTGTAAGTTGAAAAATATGCTCTTGTTTATATTTAATCACAGTGTGTAGTTATTATACAACAATTGCTTTTGATTAACATATGACTTAATTGAGATTAATATAAATTGGAGGTATATATTTAAGTCAGAAAGATTATAAAAACTTTATCAAATTTCGCCGCAGTAAAATTTCCTTTCACATCGTGTATATACATGGATTTTAATTATTTAAATAATAACATTTTACTGAATAATTTAATATATATTTATTTAATAATATTTCATACTTCCTACCACAATCATTCTAAGCCCAACGTTGTTTTAGTACTGTAACTGATATTACATCAATATTAGAAATAACAGTGCACGACGAAAAGAGAAGTGAAGATGTTGGTAAAATTTCAATACCTCTGCTTCAAATAAGCAATGGTCAGAAGATATGGTACGCGTTAAAGGACTCTTCACAAAGGGACAGGGCAAAAGGACACAACCCAAGAATATTACTGGAAATGAAACTATCCTGGAATTTCGTAAGTTTTTATGCAATTAACCAAATTCTAAAGTTAAAAATATAGAATTCTGGAAAATTAAATACTTTGGTAATGCTTAATTAGAAATAGATTTAATGAGAAGGTTGGATACTAAATTTCATTGGTGTATTAGAACAGATTTTACGGTATTGTAATTCCACAAATGATAATTTCGTTTTCTTTCAATTACTCAACATTAATTCTGCAAATTACGCATTACATTGCGAAAATTACTCCGTATATATTTTTTTCATTATTCATTCGACTATCTCTAGACCAGTTAAGCCAAATACTTAGATACTATATCTTTTTACTGTAACATAATTTTTTATCGCAGCTTCGAGCTTCAAAGCGTGTAATCAACCCAAAAGAAGTTATACATTTGGAAGTTGAAGATAGATTACACAGACACGTGTTTTCTAGAAATTTGACGAGAGCTAAAATTGTACTGGCTTGGATATTGAACGCCTTTCAAAGTGTCAAGTAAGGCAATTTAATTTTAAAATAAAATTCGATAAATATGAATTATACATTCATCACACAAGGGTGGGATTATACATAAATGTCAAATAGATAAACCCAGGGGCTTAATATCTATCCTCTCAAAAAATTTGAGTATTTTTTATGTATCGCCGAGAAATTTTTTAGTTGATAAAATTCGTTCAACTGAATTTTTCGACCTACCCTAACCTAAGCTAATCTGTGCATGCTTCTAAAATTGGTTAGATATTAGACAGAGTGTTATCTGAAGTTTTAACAAATCTAAACATCATTAGGTATTTGTTCTTTGGACTTAACCGTCAACTAATATGTGAACATCAAAATAAGTTGACCATTATGAATAATGGAAAAGCTGAAACAGCCTTACGTGTCCGGATGGCGGGTGCAGTGGAAGACTAAGCATTGCTTTGTAATTCATGGTGTTGTTTGGTTTTGCTGCTGTCCATTAGCGATCGTATCGCTTACCAGATGGC
Source organism: Hyles euphorbiae (assembly GCA_023078785.2). Taxonomy (NCBI): domain Eukaryota; kingdom Metazoa; phylum Arthropoda; class Insecta; order Lepidoptera; family Sphingidae; genus Hyles; species Hyles euphorbiae. The sequence goes on along the minus strand of CM041039.1, from coordinate 10,946,020 downwards.
GAATGGAATGTTCGTCTCACAATTCATTATAATAAAAAATGAAATAGTGCACAAATCAGCTCGCACATTATATTTGTAATTAAGATTCCAAATGCCGATTCCTTCACACTACACGTAACGACTTTGCTTTACTGGCATTGAAGTATTATCTCTAACATCCATTTGATTTATGTAAAATAAATATAACTTTATCTTTTACAAGGTATTGCAAGTTGTGTACATAATTTGTCATCAAATTAACAATAATGCTCTTTTTGTTTGAGATTATTTTATATAATATTTTAACAGTGAGTATAAACAATGTAACGTTCCATAATAATAATCTTAACTTTAATTTTCAGAACTTGTTTCCAATGGGAATCAAAAAAATCCAACGCGATAGCATTATCAATATGGCTGCCATTCTGCTTCTTTTTCAAAATATGGATGCTACCGCTACTCCTACTTATACCTTTTGTTTGGTACCGGCCCCCGGAATTCTATCTTGTAAATTGTAAGCGCTCATTATTAATTCATAAAATATTTAATGTTTTCGGCCAGAATTTCCTAAGACTGATTAAAATTTCTAAACTGGCTCCGGCAATAATAACAAAATAACTTCATTTGTTCCTCGGAATGTTCAAAGTTCGGTATGCCTCAAGTTGTTTGTACATTTTATTTAAATTATCACAGGGAAACGTTCTTTTAGAAGAGGAATTCCAAATGAAGAGAACGAGAATTCCAAAAAGGATAAGGTAAAATGAGTGAATCACCATTCAATTATATAATTCAATCACTTGATAATAACGGAACGTCGACAATTTTAGGAAGAGAAAAACACTTCGCTGAGGGACAAAATAAACAACTTGCAGGAAGTGTTACAGACTATACAAAATTTTCTTGGTAAATTCGCGAGTCTCGGCGAACGGATAAAGAAGTAAGTGTATACTTCACTCATCAATATTTCGAAATATAAATTGACACAAAATATAGTTATTATAACAATTCCTGCTTGTATAACTACAAAAATCGAAAATGTTTCGAGCATCATACATGATGTAAGACAGATGGTTGATAAATCTGTAAAGCAAATATTTCTTGATAAAAACAATAATAAATAATGCATCAATCTCGTATATATCGATTCAAGTTAATCTAAAGCAAATACTAGATAATAGAACAAAGGAAACTTATTACTACGAGTAGTAATGGATGGAGAGGTCTAGATAAACAGTTCCTCGTAAATAACAAGTATGATTAAAGTTCCTATATTGCTCTTTTCAGTTTGTTCAACTTCACTGTACCGTTCCTCAGTTGTTTGGCTATATTCTTTATATTGGTTATTGGAGTTGTTATGTATATTATACCTTTGAGGTATATATTTATGTTGTGGGGTGAGTGCATTTTTAATGTCTATCTAGATTTATAATTAGGGCATTATACATAGACAGTTTATAGACCTATTTTAGTGTATGTGTTATCTCTTTCGTACGAGTTTTTGATTCAGTTTGAGCGAATAAGACAAAACATTCGATAAACAAAATATGTTTATTAACTGACTATGAATAAGGCGGTTAGCGTTCCATTTTTTTTTATTTCTATATGAATTGTACTAACTTCTTTACGTGATAATATTTATATATTTTAAATCGATACCAACATATTAATGATAACCGAAAAAACTATGTAAGAAGAAAGTTGTTAGGTTGATTTGATGGCCCGCCACACATCTAGCATCCAAGCATTATGAATGTTTATGGGCGGCAGTGATCACTTACCATCAGGTGACCTGTTTGCTCGTTTGCCGGACAAATAAAATAATCTATATTTGTTGGTTGGGCTGTACTTGGGTATTATCTGGACTGTACTTTACTCTGCCAAAAATGCTTTCTTATTTTTACAACTAGGGTTCATAAAACTAGTGCGTAGAAAAAAAATAAAACCAAACAAAATAAATAATAAAATGCAGGTAAGCTTAAATATATTTTCATGACTCGCACGGCATAATGACTGCACTTCACCTGATGGTAAGTCCTGCTTCCAAGCAGACTATCGAATGGCATCAGATGGCAGTCCCATGCCATTCGATACAATTACGCCATCTTGCTAAGATGCTTCTTTAAAATAAAGTATGTATATCTAATATTTTTTAAGTAATAATAAATATAGTACCTAATATTATTAGACCTAATATTAAATAATTGGTAAATAATTATAAAGTAATAATTGTTAACAAATACTGTAGACAACTGGAATATAATGCAAAAATCTTTTTCAGGTGTACATAAATTTACAAGGAAAATACTGCGGCCTAATAGAATCCCTAACAACGAAGTCTTAGATTTGCTCTCTAGAGTTCCAGATGACGAAGTGTTGGTAAGTCTCGAGTGATTCGTTAATTTATAATTCTCATTATTTTAACTACCTAATTTTAGAGTCATTTATTTCATGGTCACAAAATGTACTTACAGTTTTATTGAGCTACTAAAGTCTATTTCAAATTAGTGATTATAATTTCAAATAATTCTCTCCTACACACTTTTAGCCTATATTCCTGTGTCGCATAATTTAGCAAAATTTTAATATCACAGACGCCACAATATCCTAATTTCTAAAGCGACGAATTTTCTTAGCAATTTATTGGCATCAGGCTTCTTTTATGAAAATGTATTCCGAGAATAGTTAAGAACCTATTTTTTAAAATGTAACGTCTGACCTTTTTAAGGCAGATATTTTTATTTCATTATTGTAATGTCCTCCTTAGGGATACATATGTTAAACAGTGGACTTCCTGTGGCTGTGATGATGATGATGATTGTAATATTCTTTAAATTTCAGCTTAACTGCCAAAGAATACCGTTAGAGGAACCAGACAGCGATGTGATAAAGTGATGATCTGAAAACTCTTACACCAATCATTTATAATCTATCATTATATTTATATTAAGAATAATTATACAAAATAAATATTTTTTTTTATATCTCATAGTTGCATTTGGGTCCAATATATTTTTTAGATTTATACAAGAAGTATTTTACGGTATTGTCTCATATTATATGTACGAATACAGAATGCCTGAACTATACAGATTGCCGGTAATATTATTGGTACAGGTTCCCCAGAACAAATTTCATAATTGATTACTAACAAGTTAATTTTTCGTGTGTAGCTTCCTTTCGACTAGACGCCCAACTTTTTCCTTACAGTAACGTTGGGAAATGGTAGCTTAGTAGGGTAGCAAGGATAAAACATGTCGATTTGACGAATTTTTAAAATTGATTAGTAACCGAATTTTTCTTTGTTAATTATCGAGATAATTATCTAAATAACTTGAAAAACTATTTGTCCTACAAAATATAAGGTTTTATCACAACAGTCCCCCCTCTCCAACATGTATCATAAACAAGGTCATGGAAAATAATTACTAACCAGCTGATTTTTTTTTTATTGGTTAACTAATATTTGTATAGTTTACTACCCACAATGTCCTACAAATTGTGTGGTATGTCATCTTGGTCCTACGCTCAAAAGTTGTCAATACCGCAAGACTTTTTTTTTTATTAGTAACTGTAGGACAAATATATCACGTGATAGGTTAATATATTTTTCATCCAAATAAAACAATGTCCTACAAAAATAAAGGTATGTTATATTAGTCCTACAAAATTTGTAATTTTTGAGTATACAAAATAAAATGAAATATTCATTTATACTTACACTAGTACTCGTATACAACGACTTCGCTTATAATGACTAATCGGTTTTAACGACGATAATGTTTACTCAAGTTAGGTTTCATAGTATGGTACTGAGAAAATATCACCGTTTAGTGCGACCCCGGTTTAAGCGACCAACTGCTTATAGCGACCAATAATTACGTCTAGTTAAAACCACAGAATACTAACAGAAGTCAACCTTGTGTATGTACTTCACTTTTGTTGCCATACTACGCTCGGCGTTCGCGCAAAAGTTGAAACTCGCTCTCGCAGTGGTCTCGACTGGTTTGGAATATCATGTCGGTGAACGCTGTCTATGTGGGCGTTGATTAAGCGCGCTTTGTATGAAGCTTGACTTCTGTTAGTTTAGTATTCTGTGGTTAAAACGACGCGCAATGTTTTGTTTGCACAACCTATGCACCAATACCTCGGTGCCCCAAAGTTACCCCGCCCCGCGCGCTTCACCTCTCCTTATTAGTGTATGAATCCATGCTTAGTGTTTGTCACTTAAGACAAGTTCTAAAAGGTCGACAAAATAGTTATTTCGGTAAAATACCTATTTCCAGCTCCGGTGCGAAACGCATCTAAATATATACCGGGTATATCAAGGGTGCTACTGAATACGAAGCCGGATGGTAGTTTAAGTGACTACAAAAACAATGTAACTGTGTGTTGGCTGTCTGTATTTTTAGTCGTCTGTGGTCCACAGTAAACCATGCTGTGCGGATGCGTTTGTGAGCAAGGATAGCAGTGTGCCTTAGCTACAATAGCAAAATATACAAAATATTTTTTTTAATTTCATGAATTTCAACTTTGTAACTGGAGGACTGGAATAACGTACCACGCAATTTGTAGGACAGTGTGGGTGGTAAACTATGCAAATGTTAGCTAAACAATAAAAAAAAAATCTGCTGGTTAGTAATTATTTTTCATGACCTGATTTATCATACATGTTGGAGAGGGGGGACTGTTGTGATAAAACCTTATATTTTGTAGGACAAATATTTTTTTACGTTAATTAGATTATTACCTCGATAATTAACAAAAAAATAATCGGTTAGTAATAATTTTTTTTAATTCGTCAAGTCAACATATTTCATCCCTATTATCTTAGTTATAAACCACAATCGAGAATTTTCGTACAAGAATTACTTGGGCGTCTCATTGAGATGAAGCTATTCTCGAAAATTCAGCTTGATAGTAATTATTTTTACATTATGTATTAGTACTACATCTTTTGAGCGTAGGACCAAGATGACATACCACACAATTTGTAGGACATTGTGGGTAGTAAACTATACAAATATTAGTTAACCCATAAAAAAAAAATCAGCTGGTTAGTAATTATTTTCCATGACCTTGTTTATGATACATGTTGGAGAGGGGGGACTGTTGTGATAAAACCTTATATTTTGTAGGACAAATAGTTTTTCACGTTATTTAGATAATTATCTCGATAATTAACAAAGAAAAATTCGGTTACTTATAAATTTTAAAAATTCGTCAAATCGACATGTTTTATCCTTGCTACCCTACTAAGCTACCATTTCCCAAAGTTACTATATGGAAAAAGTTGGGCGTCTAGTCGAAAGGAAGCTACTCACGAAAAATCAACTTGTTAGTAATCAATTATGAAATTTGTTCTGGGGTACCTGTACTATATACACTTCTCATATCATACTAGCACATTCCATCCTAAGGATCTTTAAAACGATTCCTCCACAATAAACCAATGCAGGTATGTAATTAATAACCCTAATAAATTCACCCTACATGAAAAAGACGGAAACATAAAAATTCTTCTCTCCCAATGTAATTTTATTTGAATAAGTATAGATAATAAGACACTCTCAATCGTGCTCTCGATTGTTGAGGAGGCCCGTGCCCTACAGTGGAACGTATATGGCCTAATACAGAACAGAATAGAACTTCAACGCACCAATTAATATAAAATTACTGACAAAAACAATTAACTTTCGAATGACTAAACAGTTATCTTATATCTAGTCGCTTGTCTGTTGACTTCGCCCGGGTGCAAATACTTTTTGTGTCTAGTCCACTTTAGAATCAGGAATTAATTTGCGTGTTAACTCGTTATTTATACGTTAAATGTCAATCCTTTCAGTTAAAAAAATATATATTTAAATTTCTTGCACATCCTACAGGACTCCATTTTGTCGGGATAATAAGTAAGTAGGCTATATGTTAATCCACGGTGTCAGCTACCTCTCGCGCCCTGTGGTATGGATGCGCTTCGAGAATCCCGCCCAGGTATCCCCTGCCTGTCGTAGGAGGTGACTAATGGGGAAGTGAAGGTCGCGGGCGCGCAGTGGGCGGCTGTTGTTGCGCCCATAGTACTCACGTACAATGCGACCTCGAGATGTTCGGCAGCAGGAGGATGAGGTAGCAATTGCCTGTTGCCGAGAAATGAGGAGGCTTCTTAGCCTCCAACATATTATACGGGCCGCAAATTGAGCGCTATTGTGCAGGGATGGTCCCGGTAGAAGCTGGACCGCTTTTGATTCGGGTTCCCGGGGCCGTGCCAATTGCCCTGAAGAGGGCAACGCGGGGTTTTGGTTGGTACTCCCCCGAGGTGGGGCGTTAGCGGTAACCCGGTTTCGCCGCGTCAAAAAAAAAAGTGTGTAAGCTACCTCTATACAAAATTTCGTCAAAATGGAACTGGCGGTTTGAGCGTAAAGAGGAAACAAACACACAAATTTTCGCATTAATAATATTAGTAGGATAATGTTGATTAATAGACCTAACATTAATGCACTTGTGTGTAATTTGCGGCAGTCCATGTCTGCATGGGAGCCATCCATCTGTCAATGACATCGCATTACTTGTACTTGGCGTCAGTAACAACATTGTGTTCGACATTTGTGGGGGAACAATGTATGTCGAAACGTGTTGTACATTGTAATATCAATAAATGTACGGAGAAGGAAGGCTACTTTATGTAGATTTTGAGGATATAATACTAAAATATTAAGAAATAAATTAAAATCTACACTATGTTTAAGCGTTCCTTTGAATCTATTAGAGGATTAATTAAGCAATAAGAGTAATGCATTTAACACTTAGTGTACATATAATATAGAGAGAGCGCTGTCATACATTTGCGTCTTCAAAACTTATATATTTTCTTGTTTGTGATGTCGGTAGCACTCCTATATTTTGACCGATGCAAAGTTTAATACATTTATCCGCCAAAGTTACACCCATAAATACCACCCACCAATAAATCAAGTTTCGTCATAACACAGACGGGATAACTTACCTGAGTAACGTTAGAAGTTAAGTTCCAATTAGTCGAAACTATACTTGAGTCTGCTAGAATAATGCTACAATACTGCTATATACTCTACACGTGGTACACTGCGGTGGTACGCTAATAACTGGTGGTCCCTGGAAGCATCTCCGTGGACCAGTGGTCCGCCATGCTAAGGCTCAGGGGCGTGCACTCCTTGTAGGCAGAATTGCAGTGCTTTACTTGCCATTCACAGATATTTTATTATAACGTTCGTACGTTTTAGATGACTTTAATTTATAGAAAATAAATGAATAAACAAAATATAATAACTTAAAAACGCCTAATATTTTATAAATAGCACCTATTTGCAATCACGCAAGCATTATGGTTGCTACGCGAAAAGCAAGAGGCGCTGCAAAGCAAATTAATGTACCTAATCAACCAAGTCATGCCGCCGCGTCCCGCATTACATTTGTTTGCATGTGTGTAGTAATTTTGGTGTCCGTGCACAGTCGCAAACGCACACACCCATGAATATTGAAAGGCGCGACTCCTGCGGCAGGCCTCGGGAGTTCGGCAATTGTCGGGAGTATTCGTAAATGTTCGTTGCCTATAATCCGAGTAAAATTAATAGGCTGGAATCTAATAAATCACCTATGCACATTATGCATTTTTGGTTAGTAAGGTTTTATTTGTTTAAATAGAAATGTTTTGTGTTTCGCGGGGGCCATTTTGCTTTTTTATGAGTTTTTGCATTGTTTACTATTTTATACTAGTATGTTTGTAAAAAAAAATAGATTTCTTAACGGATTTTTCATTTTAACATTTGAAAGTGTGTACATTTAACAGTTTATTACTAAGTTTCGATATTATTTGTAGTCATTTGCTTTTACTAGTGTGTTTGTTTATTTTTTTAAATGTTATTTGATTGCGAGGTTTGTGTTAAAAATGTATGTTTAAGGTTTGTGTTAAAAATGAATGAGGTGGCCGAAATCTTGCGTTTATTTACATCGGGATAGGTAATATATATAATCTCAACTAACCGGAACCTTGAATATGTGAAAATTAAAAGCTGACTAGGTGAGTTTTTTTTATTTTACTTATTAGAATTTCTTCCGCCGCGACGATCGATCGCTGTTTTGTCTGCGTTGCCGTAGAAGATGAACATGAATAGTAGTACATCTAAGACTTGTTATGTTGGCATGGTTTCCGACTTAGAGATCCGTCGCGTGGCTGTGGCTATGCTAAAAAACTATAAAAGAAAAAGTTTTTGTGACCGAGTACTCCGCCGCATACCCAGTGTCATAATCCTGTGCACGCCGCTGCTAAGGCTACGGCCACTGTTGGTAGGTCTCTCATATGTGAAAGATCGCCTGGGTAGGTACGACCGCAATGTTTATTTTTCCTGCCAAACAACAATGTAAATGAACTGTTGTGTTTCGGATTGAAGAAAAGTGTAGCCAGAGTAACTACTGGACATATTGAGAGTTAACATCTTATACTTCAGGATGGCGAGCACAGTGCAATGCCGAGCATTACTTTGTAATTCAAGGTATTGTGTGGTTTTGCTACTGTTTATGAGCGGTCGTTTTACGTACCATCAGGCGATCGGCATGCACGTTTCGCCATTCAAAGCAATAAAAAAATATTGCATGTTTTATTTATATATAGTTAAGAGACCCTATAATTATTTACATTTCGTTACTACACTGCCTCGGTGGCGTAGTTGTACTACGGTACGGTTATAAAGCTGAGGTCTCGGGTTCGAATCCCGGGTTGTGCAAAGTGATATTGGATTTTTCTATTCAGTATCAGCCCAGAGTCAGGAATTTGTGCCCGATATGGCGATAGGCTCGCCACCTATCACATTGTGGGACGGAACATACAAGGCGAAATGTGGGTGCCCTCGCACCTCTGCCTACCCCTTCTGGGAACAAGGCGTGAGTTTATGTGTCGTTACTACATTAACAACCCAACCAATCAACTGGGTGTTTTGTTTTATGAAAAGGTCCCTCGTATCTAAAATGTCTTGAAACTACTGTTATACAGTCTACATGATAAGTCTGTATTAATAAGTAAGCTGATTTAAATTAATTGAGCTATCTTGGCCGACTGCAAAAACACTACTGCTTCACCCAGATGGCACCTCTATCTCCTAGAAAACCAACGCGAAGCTTTAATTTGTTGTCCTGTTTCATACGATTAGTGACATTGCTGGAACTCCTTAGTGCCCAAGCGCCTTTGAAATACACATAATCGAGTCCACCCACACCCACTAAACACCCAAACGTTTTCGAGGCACGACTTTTATTCCACCTACGGAACTTTTCCTTTACTATTTGATATTTGGGTCGTAATTAAAATAGTATTTTTAAATCACAAAATATAGATATATAATTTTAACTGTAAAAGCATCTCAGGGCTATCACAACATAGCACTGAAAGTTCAAATAGATAACCCTAACGATAAAAAAAATTAACTTGGGCTGTAACCGTAGACTGTTACGGGTTTTACCAAGAAGCTTATACCCAAATGGAGATTGCATTCCGTATAAAACACTGAAGCACAAAAATTTGACCTTGAATGACGTCGCTGTTATCTTCTATCCTTTTCTTTAGAGTGACAATGAATGAAAATGACATTATGTTCATTCATTGTCACTCGATAGAAAAGGATAGAAGATAACAGCGACGTCATTTAAGGTCAAATTTTTGTGCTTCACTTTTATATACGGAATGCAATCTCCATTTGGGTATAAGCTTCTTGGGTTTTACAATTATGGTCTTCAAAAAGGACCTTTGAGTCATAATGATTAGGAACTCCAAAAATCTCTGGGCGTTAGGAAACTACTCATTTACCTCCCAAGAACTGTTTCTATAGTATTTCACATATTTTTTTTAATGTTCAGCTGCAATCATTTACCCTAGGCTGTCATTTGTTCGTTGCCGCACATGGCATACAAAGAATCAAGTATAACTTCAAGTGATATGAAATATTAATGCGGGTGTGACGTTTCCATTAAAGTAGCTGATGCAATCGCGTTGTGTCATGTGTTATCTGTGAAGAATTAATCTCAACAACTCGCCTGTATTAATTATTTCCTTTACACATAGATAAGATATAGCTATAATTTTGAGTTCGTTAATTTATTGTTCCACAAATTGAGAGATGAACTGAATTTGCACTGCTTTTTTTTTCTCGAGTTTTCTTTACCCACTTCTTTTTCTCTTTTACGTACTTTTTTAGGCTCGGGTGTGATTTTAAAAAATGAAAGTGGACAAAAAATTACTATGTCTTGTCGTGCTGAATCGATGTTAAAATAGATATGCAGATATTAAAACACGGGACTTATTATCAGTTTTCACTGAGTAACAGTGAAAACTGTTCAGTTTTCATTCATTTACCGTTCATTTTAACACACCTCATATATTGAAATTCATCGAGCCGTTTATGATACAGAATGTGCCAAAGAAACAGACATACGTTAAGTTGAAAAAAACATCAGGAATAGGGTTATAGTGTTTAAAACTTTAGTACAACTTAATCAATTAATGAAAACAAGTTGTACTCACAGCACAACTCATAAAGAATTAGATGAAAATGAATGATGGAAAAACGCCAACGATGTTGAGTGTTCGCCCTCCGAATATTACCATATTGACGATTAATTTGAAATTGAAATGGAGGAATCTTATCGACCTATTTATACTTAGGCGAAGTAACTTATTCAAGTAACTGATTACCAATTTCCGGATAACAAGGATTATTGCTAGTAATTAAACAGCGTTAGTTCCCGAAGGACCAACCCGTATTAGGCCAGCTTGGTGGACTCTGGCCTAACCACTCTCAATCGTACTCTCGTGATATTTTTGCGTATCTACGTCTCACTGCTGGGCACGAATCTCCTCTACAATCAAGACGATTAAGGTCCATGGCCTAGCACGCTGGCGTTCTGCTTACCATAAATGTATTTTAATCTATAGTATGCCGTATGCAGTTTTTAGATTAAAATATTACATATATATGAATAATTATCAATCTGCTTGAATCCAAAAGAAAATAATATTTCAATATGTAACTTTACAAATGCGGATTACTGTAAAGAAATGAAACTGGATTCCAGTTTGGCTGCGAATTTGATTTACGTTCATTAAACATAGACATGTGGCGGAAAAGTTAAAGTCAACGCACACAAACCCACGCAAGAACTCAATTATTTTACTGGTGGTAGGTATCTCATATGTGAGAGGCTGCCTGGGTGGGTACCACCGCAATGTCTATTTCTCCCGTCAAACAGTAGTTTAAATGCACTATTGTGTTTCGGATTGAAGGACATTGTAGCCAGAGTAACTACTGGACATATTGAGACTTAACATCTTATGTCTCAGGATGGCGAGTGCAGTGGAATGCCAAGCATTGCTTTGTAAATCAAGGTGTTGTTTGGTTTTGCTTCTGTTCATGAGCGGTCGCAACGCTTACCATCAGGCGAACGGCATGCTCGTATCGCCATTCATTGCAATAAAAAAAAAATATATATAATTGACACCCATTCATCATAAACACACATCTGTAACCACTGGTATCGCTACGAACCCAAGTCAAATAAACAAGGCATGTTATTATATAATTTATTTACATTTGTATTACTTTTGTTTTAACACTTTTATAATTTGCTACAAATTTGACTAACACTACATTTGAATATTATTTATAGTCGATTAATATTCAAAAACCTTATGGGCCGTTCAAGTAGTTGAAAACTAATTTCTAATGAATTTATATTTGACATAAGCCGTCATAAATACTTATTATGTAACAAGCCATCCATAAATATATATTTGGATACTAGCCAATATATCAAGGAATCTTTTCTTTCGACACCAGTTCTTACGTAATTACATTTTTATCACTCTTATCGATTTCAGATTTGATGACAACGCTAAAACCCATAATTTACTTCTTACTTTAAAAGTTTTAGAATCATCTCAAAAACACAATACTTGAACGCTCCTTACTTCGTTTAAAATTATAATCACAGGTCGCTATAATTACGATGCATATTTGTACGAGTTACATTGAATAATTTACGTTTATAAATTAAAACTTAAACGACAATATCACTGCCGAGCCTATCGAACTCGTTGGCGAAGTAAACCATATCCTTGTGGTCTAGAGCCGAATTTTGGAATACAATGCGGAAGAAATTGGCGAATTCGCCTTGAGGTTGGTAAGTGACCATCATACTTCCTTCCTTTATCATGCGCTCTTTTATTTTCGGCGCAACCTTGTGCAGTCTTTCTTTATAATCTGGATCGTTTTCACAGCCTCGAAGACAGGTTGGCACGTACCAAAACATGATGTTGGTGCACTCAGGTTTCTCAAGGACCAGTTTGAAGCCATCTCGATTCTTGATGTGGTCGAGGAAGTATTGAGCGTTGTCGAATAACGTGTCGATGTGTTTCTCGAATCCCTCAGTTCCCTTTGCCTTCCACATGAACCAGAACTTGAGGACGTCAGCCCTACGTCCGCACTGTATGTGTTTATCGCCAGTGTCGTATGAAGTGTCGTAGAATTTGTCCTTCTGAAAGAGGTACTTGGCGTTGCAGGAGTGACCTTCTTTGAGGACGTTCTTGTGTCTAATTAGGAAAGTGGAGCATTGTTGCGGCGCCGCCAAAAGCTTGTGAGGGTTCCACGTCACTGAGTCCGCCCTGAAATGTTTCGCTCGTTAACGCTTTGGCGGCTTTTTCCTTGTTTGTCGAGACGCTATTGAGTAGCTGAATTACTCGGGGGTATTTCTTTTTGTTGAAATTCGTTTGTTTTGAGCAATAAAGGTTATTTTTGTGTCAAGAGCAAAGTTATTTGATGTGACAGATCTACGTAGAGTTTTAATTGGGTACAAAGAACTCTTCAGAATCCGAATAAAAGCCATCGCTAGATTTGGATGTTATTGAATGTTTAGACTTTTATGGGTGAATTTTAGTCTAACGCTAGCACGAGTTAAGTGGGACTTGAACCCACATATTACGTGTGATATTTAAATATCATTCAAACACCTTAGTAATACTGAGATTCAACTGCCTTGAAAAATATAATTGTATCTTCCAAAATAATATCAAAATTCAAACTCCTAAAACATTACCTACTCTAATTACACAAATAATTTATGTATCTGCATTATGTATCTTAAATAAAAATAAAATTAATATTATACTCACAATTCAATCCCGGTCAATAGATGTTTATGTTTCTTTGACATCAGAGCACCGCCGCCCCAGGCAGCGTCGACGTGTAACCACAGATTATATTTTTTGCACAAAGCCGAAATTGGTAGTAAAGGGTCGAAAGCTCCGAACACAGTAGTTCCCGCGGTGGCTGTAACCAGAAACGGCGTGGCGCCATCCTCTATAGCCTTTTCAATTTTCATTTCCAAGTCGTGAACGTCCATTCTGCCAAATTGGTCGGCTTTAACCAAAACACAATTGTCGCTTCCGATGCCCATGAAGGCTGACATCTTCTTTGTGGAGTAATGAGCGAGTTCCGATGTGAACAAAATCAGCCGGGGTACAGCATAGACGCCTTTGCTCTGTAAATTGATATAATTCAATTTAAATTAATGTTTAGTTCGAAATGGACTATCAATTATTAACTGTTATACCAAATAATATTTTGATACTAAAATAGAAGAAAATATTTGGATTTTTTAACAAAAAATCGGCTTTTTGCCGATCAAGAATTATTTTGGTTCATATTTATGAATTCAGTTTATAAGTTCACCATACATGTATTTTTATTGAATCATAAATAGGGACACGTATTAGCGAAATTAACAATACAGAAACCAACTCGAAATTCATATCTGCAGACTGTCCAGCCTTTGAAAACACTTGCAAGTAAAGTGTATCAAATCTTACACTAAACTTAATTTTTAAAAAGGTATTGTTGATTATTTCTTATTCGATGGTTATCAGTATATATTAAGATGCATGTTTGAATTACAGTTTTCAATCGCTCAAAAACAATAAGTGACGAATGACGATACATTACTTTTTATCGATGTATGTAATAAGTGATACAATGTAAATGACAAAAACTATTGTATTAACTAATAGTCATTACACAATCTTGAAGAATCCGTATAAAAACAATTTCCTATACGCACATCCGCAAATGCATTGCAGGTTTATAATAACTAGGAAATTAATCCACACCCATAATATATCATTTCTGTCATAAAATACTAGAATATTATCAATATGAATCATTAGTTGGCAATGTATATTATTCTGTTACGCTGACCAACGCCATCTGTTGTTGAATTAATGAAACAGATTTGCTATTTATTTTAAAATATATGGAAGAAAAATAATATAAGGTTAGGAAAAACATGAAGACAGTCTATATACGTCCAACTGCAGGGCACCGGCCCTCTACAATCGAGAGGTTAGGCCTCCTTCCTCTACGATTGAGAGTTTAGGCCATATAATCCACCATCCTGGTCTGGTGCGGGTTGGAGAACTTCACACACCATAGAAATTTGCATTATGCAGGTTTCCCCACGTATTGAAGATTTATAGTACGTATTGACTATCAATACACACATGACTCCGAAAAGTCAGTTCGCCTTGGAATTTGAACTCGCGACAACCGTGGACATATTGGCAGCCGCGTCTGGTGCGTTACCAACAGGCTATCACAAACTTAATTGCATATAAAGTCAATAACCATTTGATAACAAAGCCTTGAATGTGGCAACTACGCTTGCGAATTAAATTCGCCGTGAATGTTTTACACAGCCCTGTTAAGATCTATTTCCTTTCGTATACCTAATTATTTTGAAGGTATTATTTTTGCAACCATTCATTATTTCATGTAATAAATAATAATAACTGGGCCAAGTTATAAGAACTAATAATTTATAGACTATAATTGTAGTTTTAAGAGCGTATACACCTTGCGCGCAAAGTCAACTATAGGTATTTCTTCGTAAATTTCACGCACACATAAGCGACCAAAGCTGTGTGCGTAGAGCTGCCGCGTCGGCTCGCTATACAATCGGCTCAAACAACTTTGATCCGTGCGCTTCAAATATTCAATTGAAATGTAACTGTAATATAATATCATAAAAATATTTTATTTGCATTATAAGTAGACAAATATTACTGTGCAAGCAAAGAATAATACAAATTTTGGATACTAATCATATTTTCGATATTATTACATTGTTAAGTTGCATTCAAATCAGTGTTCAATCAGTAGACACTACGGACGTTTTATTAATCATTTCGTGTTCGAACACATAAATAGTGTTAGGGGCCTTACAACCCCTTACAATTACGAAATATATTTAATTTTATATTACAATACATAACATAATTTAGCCTCGGAATTACGTCCCATTATATTACCTGAAACATAATTTATACTCACTACAAAATCATTGTAGGTAATA
Organism: Hyles euphorbiae; assembly: GCA_023078785.2. NCBI lineage: Eukaryota > Metazoa > Arthropoda > Insecta > Lepidoptera > Sphingidae > Hyles > Hyles euphorbiae. The sequence continues at coordinate 10,930,621 of CM041039.1, read as the reverse complement.
AAAATAATTAAATATTTTACTACCAAAGTACTAAGATGTGGTAATCGCATTCCGAGCGTGGCTATTTTTACTACGCGCGGCATAATCGACTGCAGCCAGGCCGGCCGTCCTCCCTCTAGAAGGCCTTGCGGCGGTCTGATTTGATCCACGTCGGACAGCGTGTTTTATAGTGGTTTTTAAAATATTTGTAGAAAACATGAAAACTAATTTTGTTGAAATATAAAAATGGTAATTTATTGATAAGATGTTCTTCTATTATAATATGCAATTGTTATAAAAAAATATGTACGATAAGTTGGTGAAAAAAAATATGTTCTTGACGAGAGTTTCTGAATAATTTCGCATTGTTTAAATTTTTATTTTTCAGGAACTAAACACAAAAAGATTATTTTTCTCAGCAAAATCCCTCCATAAGGGTCTTATTAGTCTGATAATATTTTTATTTTCATCTTATATTTAGTGGTTAAGAGCGTTTATACCCTGCTCGCGCTTTTTGCCTTAAAAACAGGACTTTTCAAATGAGTTAATAGCCACCAATTAATAATTTAAAGGAAAAATAATTAGTACTAATTTTAGAAAAGGTTGTCATCTAGGGATTTTGGTGGAAAACATTATAGATTGATGGATAATTTGTGAGTACTATAAGGATTACTGAACACAAGTTTCGTTATTTAGGCTTTAAATGGCAATTTAGAAGCTTAAGATATCCGAAACCACTAAATAAAAGATGAAAATAAAAATATTATCAGACTAATAAGACCCTTATGGAGGGATTTTGCTGAGAAAAATAATCTTTTTGTGTTTAGTTCCTGGAAAATAAAAATTTAAACAATGCGAAATTATTCAGAAACTCTCGTCAAGAACATATTTTTTTTCACCAACTTATCGTACATAATTTTTTATAACAATTGCATATTATAATAGAAGAACATCTTATCAATAAATTACCATTTTTATATTTCAACAAAATTAGTTTTCATGTTTTCTACAAATATTTTAATAACCACTATAAAACACGCTGTCCGACGTGGATCAAATCAGACCGCCGCAAGGCCTTCTAGAGGGAGGACGTATCGCTCGTCGCTCCGGCCTGGCTGCAGTCGATTATGCCGCGCGTAGTAAAAATAGCCACGCGCGGAATGCGATTACCACATCTTAGTACTTTGGTAGTAAAATATTTAATTATTTTTATTACCTACAATGATTTTGTAGTGAGTATAAATTATGTTTCAGGTAATATAATGGGACGTAATTCCGAGGCTAAATTATGTTATGTATTGTAATATAAAATTAAATATATTTCGTAATTGTAAGGGGTTGTAAGGCCCCTAACACTATTTATGTGTTCGAACACGAAATGATTAATAAAACGTCCGTAGTGTCTACTGATTGAACACTGATTTGAATGCAACTTAACAATGTAATCATAACGAAAATATGATTAGTATCTAAATTTGTATTATTCTTTGCTTGCACAGTAATATTTGTCTACTTATAATGCAAACAAAATATTTTTATGATATTATATTACAGTTACATTTCAATTGAATATTTGAAGCGCACGGATCAAAGTTGTTTGAGCCGATTGTATAGCGAGCCGACGCGGCAGCTCTACGCACACAGCTTTGGTCGCTTATGTGTGCGTGAAATTAACGAAGAAATACCTATAGTTGACTTTGCGCACAAGGTGTATACGCTCTTAAGGATATCTTAAGCTTCTAAATTGCCATTTAAAGCCTAAATAACGAAACTTGTGTTCAGTAATCCGTATAGTACTCACAAATTATCCATCAATCTATAATGTTTTCCACCAAAATCCCTAGATGACAACCTTTTCTAAAATGAGTACTAATTATTTTTCCTTTAAATTGTTTATTGGTGGCTATTAACTCATTTGAAAAGTCCTGTTTTTAAGCCAAAAAGCGCGTGCAGGGTATAAACGCTCTTAAATAATCTTAGTATGTAATTGAGTACACGTTGCTCTTTTATTTTTTAGAAATACGAGAATTAAAAGTATTATTAATAAAAATATAGCGTACACGATAAAAAAATATTACAATAGGTAAAGGAGAAATGCTATAGAAGCATAAAGGCTAATTATGTAACATAAACCGAAAATTGATAGGTATTAGTTATTTAAAATTTGATATTTCGAAAACACGCAATATGTAGGTAATGTCCAATTTTCACGTCACGAGCATTGATGTTCACTTGACCACTATTGACGGCTAGTTTTGAATTTTATTTTTCATTCCGAGACGGCAAAGTGACTAACGGCCATTCCTATCTATCTTTAACTAGAGGTTAATATAGCTACCATGACTATGTACAATTATACGCTTCATTAAATAAAAATAGACATATATATTTATATAATCTATCTATCTATAAATATATGCACCATATCTATACCTGTCTATCTTTGTTAAATTAAACATAAAATGCATCGAAATATCCAGTGAAATCTCTAGTTAAAGATAGATAGATTATAGAGAACGGCTGTAAGTAGACATACATACATAAACGTCACGCCTGTTTCTCATAGGGGTAGACAGAGACTATGGATCTCCACTTTACTTGATCCCGACATACTTCTTCCGCTTCGGTCACTCTCATTAATCTATTTATGCATTCACGTCAGTTCAGGATACTTTTAACCTGAGTATGATTGTAGACATCGATACAATTATACTTCCAGACTTGGTCGAAACCAGATAGGTACGTCCTACTAACTATGTAACATATTACATTTTTTTTTTAATTTATTATTTTACCAGGGTTTTTGTCCACATGGACACACCAACCCTATTGTATCTAAACAATACTAGTTACATAGATAAATAATAATAAGATATATATATAAACATAAAACTAAATTGTAGTAACTAGCGCGCATAGTATTTTAGCCATCTCGCTATTTGGGCGCGACAGGATAGACTGGATAACATATTACATATGATACATATATCATCACAAACAATTAACATAACAGCTACTAATACTTTTCGTAATAGCTTTTAAATAATCTGATTGTATAATGGTTGCCAGCAACCATCGTACATATAACCTCTACCTCATTTTGAATTCCATGCAGGATCTTTTAAATCGGCCTGAATTTCGCAATTTTATGCAGTCAATCTGAATTTTAAATTTGGAAACTGGATCGATGAGCTACGTACACTGCGGCAGCTAAGATGGTAGGAATATGCATACGCCAAAAATAAGGTGCAGGATTAATTTCAGTTTCTATGGAATTAAAAATTGTTTTCAAACGCCGCAAATGAATTAATTTGTTAATTAAATAACTAAATTTTATTGACTAACGCCCAAATACTGGAACGCAACTTAAATATAAATGGCGCTTAACTACGTTAATCCCAATTAAATGTACTGGCTAACTGGGCCTTGCGCTGTTAAGAACAACTTATTATTTGAAGGGCGTTCCAGTATTCGGGCATTACAGCTACAATAAATTTACTAATTCATTGTTTATTACGATACTAATAAGCAGGCAAGCAAACCAAAGCAAGCATGACAATCATTGCTTTATAATGCATAGTGTTGTTTGGTTTTGCTACTGTTCATGAGCTGTCGTATCGCTTACTCTCGGGCGATTCGCATGCTCGTCTCGCAATTCAGTGAAATAAAAAAAAAATTATAAATTCCAAAACATGTACCTAAATTAACAATTGCATTAAAAATTTTATCAATTTTTCTGGGCAAATAAGAACTAATTTCCTCCAAAGCTAAGAAAACTGCGAGATTTTTGTGCCAAAATCACAACGAGTACAACGTATATTTGATGTAGTCAAAAACATTGCTACGAAAACTTATAATACTAATAATACTTCACTACATAGTATAAAACAAAGTCGCTTTCTTTGTCCCTATCTCCCTTTGTATGCTTAAATCTTTGAAACTGCGCAACGGATTTTGATGCGGATTTTTTTAATAGAGTGATTCAAGAGGAAGGTTTATATGTATAATACGTACATATTATTGTACAGAAATTTATTTGTACCCGGGCGAAGCTGGGCCGGGCCGCTAGTATATTAATAATCTTGTAAAACAGCTAAAGTTTTATACAAAATAACAGAATATTAGTTACTCGTACTATTTCACAATCTACTATTAGCTTAATGCATAACACACTTGTAATAACATGAGAAATGCAAATTAATAAAAAATCAAATCCGCGATAAAATTAGTAAATAATTTTATTTCAATGTGCGACATTCGCGTAAATATAAGAGACTAAATTGATCTTAATGTGCGGTCAAGACTATGCGTGTGACTGTTGGTATTATTACTAAATAATGTTTATTTATGTATAACAGAACGGGTACAGTTAATTACGCCCATATAATATGCTCATATCGATACATGATGAATAATGATGACAAATCTGCATCTTCGATTGAGCTTTGGGTCAACATAGACTTGGATTCCATTGAAAATCTATGAATCTAATAAATACTATATTCATAGATTTCCAATACCATTGTTCAATGCGTCGACAGTCACGCACGTTTTTTAACTCATTTTCTTTTTAGTCCAAGGTCAATGTCAACAATCATAGTCTTGGCCATTTGTCATAAAGTGCAGTGGCATTTGTCTCGCCAATTTATCATGCAATTTAAGTACATTATTTATACAATTTATATCCAAGCCTTGATGTTAACTGGAGCCGCTTGATTTAGCATTGTCTCTGTAGCTTGTTAATATATATTTTTAATCTTTTATTTGTATTTAAGTTTGCGGAACTACGACGGATTATCAAACATAATTCCATAATTAGAAATACTATTCTCATTTTCAAAGATTTATAATTTTCGTCTCGAGCTACCATCCTTTTATTTATGACGTAACTAGGATCGCTAAAAAACAGAGCTCTAATAACAGTGCTACTGCATATAATGAATAAAAATATCCTAATAATTCAGGGTATATAATAAAAAAACGCGATCTTTTTAAAAAAACGCTATGGTACGCAAGGGTTCAAATTATTATTTTAGCAAAGATAATGGATTTACTACCCAAACATGATGATATTTAAAACACCCCAAAAAATTGTAGCGTAATTTTTATTTGCATTATATCTGTAGTCACATAAAATTACCACCCAGCTTATTTTTCGGTAGAAATCTTGATAAACCCTGTATAGTATTCCATAAAATCATCAGGGAATTCAAAAATCACTGAGACAGCTGCAAAAAGCTTGTGATAAATGCAATTAAGAACTGTTGCGTTAAGTCCTTTGCATTCACTCTTTCTTAGAAACAACCTTTTTATACTTTTTTATTATCAATTACAGACGCTGACATTGCAAGTAAGTATTCTAGCTATCTAAACAAAGAATAAATCTAGTCTAATTAAAGGTAAAGTAAGCGATAAGAAACTTGATAGAATTGAGTCCATGGCACGCACCAATTACTTTTAAAGAAAATACCTCAACGAGACTTATGAGCTCTCCATAAAAAAGTGTACATGATTAAGTATAGGAAGTTGACCAATTCGTATTAAGCGTAGTGAACAAAGGGAGTCCCCTTCTTAATAGTTCATTAAAAAGGCCCATGTTAAACAACGAATCTTGTATATGTAAGTATGTATATAAATTGAAACTATGCATATTTGATTAATACATACTATATGGATACTGACAAAAGTAAAAAAAAACATTTTTTGCGATGAATGGCGAGACGAGCATATTGACTAATACATGACTAATAAACCAATATCATTTCATGCAATTCGGCTGATGGTAAGCAATAGGTTCTAAATCTCATGGACAATAGCAAAACCAAATAATACCATGAATTATAAAGCAAAAAGTACTTGGCATTCCACTGCGCTGGTCATCCTGAGACATAAGATGTTATGTCTCATTTGTCTAGTATTTTTTCTGGCTATAATTTCCTTCAAACCGAAACAGAACAGTGCATTTACACTGGTCTTTGGCGGGAGAAATAGACATTGCGGTAGTAGTTAGTACCTGCCCAGATGGCCTCACACATATGAGAGACCTACCAGTAGGAATAAAATGCTACAAATGGAATACGAGAGTTGCAGATCACACAAAACTCAAAGGTGTTTTACTAGATTACATAATAGTATCTATGTTATAAATGTATTTTTTTTTATATATTAACATCAAGGTTTGCAAACAGCAGCACGCGATTATATATCGAGGCTAAGGTTAACGAACGGCAGGCTTCCTTTAAAACTGGCAATCAAGTGGGCAAGCAGAGGAATTTTAGATAAAACGGTAATGCAATAGCTAGATAATTATTTCTTAAATGTGCTATATGTACAAATTCTTAGTACAGTAATTTTTATCGATATAAAAAAAAGAGTTCTTCCAGCCGAATGCTTCCTTTTCGAATTGGATTTACAGTTTGCTACGATACTTTAAAATATTAAAGGCTTGTTTTTGAGTCCTGGCATATGAAAGAACTATTATAAAGTCGCATAACATAGAAAATGGAATAAAATGGTAAACATATCTATAACAGATTTTAACAAGATATCACGAGGATCAACGCCTTATTTTTTTTATTTTAATTTATAAAAATCATCGATAATACTCCCGATATGTACATTAAATGCACATTTATTCTTTAGTTTAATGAACATGATAGTCTATAATGATTATAACCGTTTTAAAAATTCAATTTATTCATAAAAAATATCTAAATCTTCAAGCAAATCAAACCAAATTGCCATCCAATTACTAACTACCAATTACTAAATAATATTTGTCTCTACTTTGATTCTTATTTAATTCTACTTAACAACGTAATTTTAAGTTAACGATTTTCTCAATACAATCATTGTCATAATTCTAAGAAACAGCAATTTAGCGAGTCAGCGATTGTAGCAAAATTACAGGCACCAGTGTGTCAAGAACTTTTCTAACTTCAATGATTCATTCACGTCAATAGAATCAGTTATATTTCCATTGTACAAAGTAGCATTATCGTAACCATCTAACTACTAAGTATCTATGGGAAAAATAGATAAACTACTATTATCTGATGAACTTTTACCTAATTTTTTATCAATTTTAGAACAAATTATTGCCTTAAAATGGGACGTAAGAGACTTTAATACCAAAGACGTCTAAAAATGTCACTCACCTTAATTTCTGGGTAGAAATAATGCCGAGCGCAGCTGATGGCGTACCCGTTGGCAATAGAACCTCCTGGACAGAATATTCCATCGCCGTTCCCATCAGTCCACCCGACTATCCTCCTCATCTCACGAAGCACCTCCTCTTCCATCAAAGTGAAGACTGGGGCCACTTCATAAGTGTACACGCTGGGATTGAGGGCGTCTGTTAACCATTGACCTATCAGGCCATAAGGATCTACAGACGAGAACAACTGGTTCACGAAGTAAGGGTGGGCTGTATTGACTGAGTAACGAGCGACCTGAAACCAAGAAGAATTCTTAAATTGCTAAAACGCCTGAAAGATTCCTTCTAAATAAACACAAGGCATCATTGCTATGAGTTCTTATAAAATATTTTTTCAGTAAAATCCTATTAGCCCTTAAATATTGTTTATTTTAAACTTATTAAAAGTACTTAATGTTATGTAGATGTTGTACTCACATCAGCCATAAGCGTCAAAAGACCATCATGAGACACAGCTCCCTCCCTCGGTTTCAAATCGATTGCTTTTTTAATATCGGCCGGTGCAGCCCATTCCACCACCTTCGACGTCCTCAAAGACCTTCCAAACACAACTCGTTCTACTAACAAATCCACTGCCCGTCTCATGAAATCTTCATGCTTCGTCCTTTCGGATAGGGTTTTGTATTGGTTCACGTCCACTCCCAAATCCTCCCTTCCTGGGACAATTAGATCTGAATCGGCAGGCATTTGGAATGTTTTGTATTCCTCCACTTCGAATTGTGTATTAACAAATAAATTGTTTCATTTGTTTGGAACGGAACGACCAGTGGCGAGTGCAGCCGGCCGCAATACTATGAACCGAGGTTTTGGCTCGTCAGTCATCGCGTAGCCTTCTTAAATACTACAATCGACGTCAATTCACTTCGTAAGGTTGTTTTAGCCGCTCTAGTAATGTAAATAAATGTTTTTATTCTTTGTATTATATTGCGAATTGAATGGATTTTAGAACTAATAAAATTGTATCTAACAAATCTCTACCAGTCAGTATAATAAGTACTACTGTATTACTCAGTTAACGTAACAAAAAACACGTAGCTACTTGATATTTTCATTTTCGTACTAACGTTTCCAAGCAGACAAGTGATCACTTTAAGAAATGCACACACGAATGAAAGGAATGAAATTGGAAAGGTACAAAATTCTTGCAGAAAATTTCATTGTCGTTGCGAGTGTCTCGATTATGAAATATTTTTATTACTTTAGATTTTGTACTTATAATTAATACCACAATGTATTAAAATTTACAACTTGTTACATCCTTTTAAAACGTAAGGCTATTTCAACAGTAAAAAGACAAATTAGTTGAAATTAATTTTTATAACGCATTCGATACATTTCACCAATATTTCCTTTTTTGTTCGCCTTGACAGTTACTTTTTGTTTACCTACGCTAATTACAACTGCATGGAGGTCGATTGACCTTTTTGACTAATCAACTGCTGCAAATGGTGCAAAAAATTAATGATATTGTTTCAATCGGTGCATTGTTTTAACAGGCAGATTAAGGTTCAGTTATCAATATTCGCGACCAATGCTATTTTTATACTGGCTCGGCAAAGTGATTACAATATTACAATAATTCTCCTGATGACTATTGAAGTGCAATTCAAATAAAATCTATTTGACTATTTATTATTTCTAAACAGATTTTATTATGCCGGCCTACTTGAATCCGGATAAACAGATTCTGAATCCAAAACGCGAAGAATGTTACCAGTTTTATTCACTCTCTTACTCTTCAGCCACACGAGGTCCACTGCTGAACATAAGCTTCCTCAAAGGCTCTCCACATGAACCTGTTGGAAGCAGCCTGTCCAGAGGTCCAGCATGTCGTACGTCCTCCAATATTATGGACTGGAATTAAGAATGTTTCAGACATTTTTTTGACTTCTGAATTTTCCTATACGAACGAATGTCAAGTGCTGTATACAATACTGTATGTGACTCCGTTTTTTATTGTATTTATGAAAAAGTATCCAACATCTAAAATATAGCAGACAAATATTTTTTTAAATCCATTAAGAATTAAACAAGTTAGGAACGCTTTAAATCTTGCAGTGGGAGTAAAAGTAAATGGATGAAAAAAAAATTTGTCTTAATACGAGTATGTATTACAGTCTGTGCATGTGAAAGAGTCGGTAAGATCTCCATACGACGCTCCCACACTTTTTTTTAAATACTTATATTTGCCACATGTTACAAGTTACTGTAATACTGCTTTGACACATTATTTATTTTAATTATATTGTTGCTTGTACGTAAAATAGTTCAGTCAATATGTAAATTGCCCTCCGAATAAAGACCTACCGTTATTAAACATAATGAATCGTTACATTATTATAAAAAAATCATATTTTCCTATCGAAACTAGCGTTGGAACACTTTTTTGATCAATTAGCGCCCTCTACTTTTTGTATCTCAAATCGAATGACGTCACTCTAATGACAAAAAAATGTAGTTCGCAATGCCCTCTACATTTTAATACAAAAAACTTTTTCCTAAAACCAATAGTTTCCAAGAAAAAAGCATTTTATTTTTTTTTATTCATTTTTGAATTTCTCAAAATCGGCAAACAGCGCGACCTTTTTAATTTTCCTGTGATCTCTTGACATGTCCCCCTAGTCATTCATTATGTTAAATATGGGTAGGTATTTATTCGGAGGGCAATTAATTATTCCTTACATATTGACTGAACTAAAATAATTAAAGGAAATAGACCATAGTCAAATGCCCTCTATGCATAATACCGAAAATATAAAACACAGGCTGAACCAGAGAAGCAACCCTATTATTTCTACGAGTTTTTCACCAACGCTAACCTTAGTATCTCTTCAGACGGACACGAATATTTAACCACAAAAATTTCCGGTAATTCAACTAACCGAAAAGTTAGTTTCATACGAGCTGAATTGGTCCAAACACCCTTCCATCGTTTGACCTCAGCCCTGAACTTGACTTGCGAAGGGCCTATCATTATTTCAAACCAGATTATGACAGCATACGTTTACTGAGTATGCGACAGCGGATAGACTATTCCCTTTAGTCATTAAGGAAAACTCGTTCGAATGTGTATCAAAATGCATGGCGGTACTTCCCTTAACAGGTAATAAACTAACTGTTGGAATGCCACCGTGATTCATTAATAACGTTGTCTCGTTCACTTCTGAACCTTTGTCAATATAAACTAAACTTAAAATTTTGCTAGATTAGATTGTTCATTAGGCGTCCCCCTATGACCAACTATGGACTTCTCGTACCTGAACAAGAAGATATTTGAAGTGAAAACTTCTTTAGCGGCGTTGAGCACTTTTTCTGTAATGGGTATAAAATCTTAAACTCGCGTCAGGACACGTGACCTGATCGAAAAAGCGTAAGACGGATGGAGAGTAGACAGCTGTCAGTTAACTGTCAGTTTATAAAGCTTTGATGAATTGCCAATGATTTTGAGTGGAGATTTCAACATAAACTTCGCAGACGATAAAAATCAACTATTAATTGAATTTTTAAATAATGAATTTGGTTTAACTATGTCGAATGATCGCAATCTTATATTACTACTTATACTACTTATTTAAATCGTGAAGAATTTTTAAGACTGATATGGTAATAACTAACGTAATAACTTTATATAGAAGGTCCCTTAAGGACTAAATAAATTAATCGACTTGGTATTACATGCATCTGACAACTTTTTGCGGTAGAAAACCTGAGCTGCGAGACTTGGAATTTTTTTACAGGATTTCAGTATTTCATCATGCTTGACTAATGACTTGTGAATGTTTAATAAATTAGAGTCCAAAAATAATTTATTTACCTTCTGCCCGTATATAACTGGATATAGGCTGCATCCTACAGTGTACTATAGAAATCCTTGGCCTTGTTAAGCAGTGGCCTTGATATGACTGAAAAGAAAGAAAAAACATAAAGGCATTGATTGCCTAAGGGCTAAGTACCTACTCTTCTAATATTATAGCCATTCATAAACAGTGGTGTCCACTCAGCATCTGGTATAGTTGCTCAATAATTTCCTATCCCACAAAAAAGTAGCCAGATTAACTACTGGACATATTAAGACTTAGCATCGTATATCTCAGGATGGCGAGCGCAGTGGAATACCAAGCATTGCTTTGTAATTCATGATGTTGTTTTGTTTTGTTACTGTTTATGAGCGGCCGTATCGCTTACCATCAAGCTAACGGCATGCTCGTCTCGTCATTCATTACAATAAAAAAAATAGGATCGCGTTCAATTGCAAGTTCCCTTTTTTTAATTGCTAAAATAAATAATTAGGTACATGTGCTTGTGTATTAGTCATAACATAATAAGTAGATATGTGTTATTTAATGCAACGTGGGTTAAACTAACATGCAATTATCGTTAATTTTAAAACTGAACAAATTAACTAGCGCATAACGCGAATGCATAATAAACATTGGAACATCCATATACATATGCACATGTACATATTATTTATATACGTTTGGTTCAAAATGTTTACTAAGTTAGGTATTTAATTTAATTATTAATTTTATTAGAATCATTAGTTAATAATGAGAGTTGCGAGGTTTTACTATTTATCTATATATTAATACGTGATGCAAAAACTTTGGATCCCTTTTTACGAAAATTGCGCGGACGCAGGAGCATAAAATTTGGCACACTTATAGTTTATGTGTAAGAGAAGTGGAGAATGCTAATATTTTTCAATAATAATGCTTATAAAGTACATTAAATCAAAAAATAAAACATTACACTGCCATGCATTTCACACACACATCCATACACAAGTATACATACTCTGGTGTCAAATTGTTTCTTTTCTTTTTCATTTTGTTCTTCTGACATAGACATATCAAAAAAAAAGGTTTTATTTGCCTAATGAGGTAATAATATTAATATTAAAAGAGAATATTAATTTTAAATGAGGCAATAATATTAATATTAAGCCTAATATTAAATGTAATATAAAACAAGATTTTAATAATAATGCATAAAAAATACATTAAATCAATAAATAAACCAGCATGCATTTGACACACGCATACACAAGTATTTGTACACGTATACATACTCCTTGGTCAAATTGTTTCTTTGGTTTATTATAGACATTGTTGAATGTCAATCAGAAAAAATTGTTTACTGTGGTTTTGTTGAATGTCAAACAGAAAAGATTTATTTAACGAATACTACGTGAAATGCTGAGCGCTTATACAAATTGTGTAGCAGTAAGATACATTTTTTTTTTTTTTTTTTTTTTATTGCCTAGTAGGCAGACGAGCTAGCGGCCCGCCTGATGGTAAGCGGCTACCGCTGCTCATGGACTTCCGTAGTGCCAGGGGGCCAGCACAACAAAGTCGCTGCCTACCTCAAGGATAGAACTCTCCTTAAACCTCGTTTGAAGAAGGACAGGTCATAGCGCTGAGGAAACACCGATGCAGGGAGTTCATTCCAGAGCTTGCACGTACGTGGTAGAAAAGAACGCTGGAAACGTACCGTTCGGGAGCGGTACGCCTCCAGGTGGTGGGAATGAACTCTACTGCGGAAACGTGTGGTGCGATGGTACATAGGCGACGGTGGTACCATCTCAAACAACTCTTCGGAGCACTCCCCATGGAACAAACGATAGAACACACAGAGAGATCCGAAGTCTCTCCGCAGTCCTAACGGTTCCAATTTGTCCGTGAGATCGGGATCATTGACAATTCGACAAGCTCGTCGCTGCAAGGAGTCAAGTGGGTCGAGCTGGTATTTTGGGGCACCTGCCCAGAGGTGGGAGCAGTACTCCACGTGGGGCCGGATTTGCGCTTTGTAAAGCGTCAATCTATGGCCCGACGTAAAGTACCGCTTGGCTCTGTTCAGGATTCCCAACTTTTTGCTCGCCAGTTTGGCTTTGTCCTCCAAATGACTCCTAAAGTCGACCTTGCTTGATATTTCGATGCCAAGGATTCCAATACTCTCGGATCCTTGGAGAGTAACTCCTTGGAATTGCGGCGCCATGACAAAGGGGTCCTTCTTCGCAGTGAACACGCAAACTTGTGTCTTCGAAGGGTTAAATTGAACTAGGTTCAATTTACCCCATTCGGAGGCCCGCCCCAGAGAGCTCTCGACTTCAGACACAAGTTGAAACCGTCTTTCCATAATGGAATCCCGAGAGTGGCTCCGTTGGCCGATGTACCGCGCGTCACTCGTACTATCATCTGCATAACAATGCATGCCGTCAATAGACAACATATCATTGATATGCAGGATAAAGAGTGTCGGCGATAGCACCGAGCCTTGTGGAACACCAGCATTAATGGTCTTGGTCTCGGAGCAACAGCCGTCAACTACGACTTTTATGCTCCGACCATCCAAAAAGCTGGCGATCCATTTGCAGAGCCCCTCAGGAATTCCATACGCAGGTAGCTTCGCCAGAAGGGCGCGATGCCACACTCGGTCGAACGCCTTCGCAATGTCAAGGCCGACCGCAATCGCCTCACCCCCACTCTCCAAAGCTTCCGCCCAACGGTGCGTGAGGTAAACAAGAAGATCACCAGCCGAGCGACCGTGACGGAAACCGTACTGGCGGTCACTAATCAACTGGCGATCCTCAAGATACCTCAGGAGCTGAGTGTTTATCACTCGCTCCAAAACCTTGGAGAGTAGGGATGTGACAGCAATCGGCCTGTAACTCGAAGGGTCCGAACGGTCACCCTTTTTGGGGACAGGGTGTACATTGGCGACCTTCCACGAAGCCGGAACCCGGTTGGCTTTATAGGAAAGACGGTAAAGGCGTGTGAGCACGGGTGTCAACTCAGGGGCGCACGTTTTAAGAACCACTGCGGGGATACCGTCTGGCCCACTCGACTTATGGACGTCTAGAAGCTTGAGCTCCCGTCTGACAGCACGCTGGGTGATTTTTATGTCAGAAAGGAGGCTCTCACAACGCGGGATGTTCGGCGGTGTGGCGCCCCCGTCATCCAAAGTCGAGTTCGAGGCAAAGAATAGGGCCAAGAGATCGGCCTTCTCCTTTGCACTATGGGCCAAACTGTTATCGGACTTGCGCAGTGGTGGGAGACTGGACAGGCAGAAATTACCCTCCACAGCCTTAGCGAGCGACCAAAAAGCACGACTCCCAGAGGGATAGCTCTGGAGTCGCTCGCCAATTCTGCGGATGTGCTCCGCCTTGGCCTTAGCTAAGGCTCTCTTGTTGGATCTAGAGGCGGCGTTGAATTTCCGTTTCTCCTCCTTTGAATTTGGATCCCGACGCCTCCTTGCGTTTTGCCACACCGCGTATGTGGACTGCTTTAGGCGCGCAGCAACAGCACAGGCACTATTGTACCAAGGCCGGCTGCGACGCCCTGCGGGTATTTTCGAGCTAGGTATGAAAGTTTCCATACCCAAGCTAATCGTATCCGCGACGCAGTCCGCACAAGCGTCAGGATCATCGGAGGAGAAACAAAGCCGCCCCCAAGGGTAGGACGCAAAGAATTCTCGCAGTCCATCCCAATCTGCTGACATGTACCGCCAGACTGTGCGAGTTCCAGTCGTCGAAGAGCGGCTGGGACCCACTCCAGGAGCCCACGAACGGACCAGGCAGTGGTCAGATGATCCCAGGGGAGCATCAACCGCTATCCTGTATCCGTCCGGGTGGGTCGTCAGCAGAAGATCCAACAAAGATCAAACAATACATTCAAATGTACACGGACTATCATTATATGCATAAAGAAAGTTCTGTAGCAGCAATCTGCAATAACAACATTCAGGTACAAAAAATGTGCACGAATTATCAGAATAACAACATCATCATACAGGTAAAAACTTTTTCTCTTCTTGATTTGGTCGAATTTCGATCACTAGGCGACCACTAGTTTAAATAAAAAGTTCAGTTAAAATATTTGAGCTCCTATATGTATTACCTGAACCAGTATCTATTCTTTGCAATTTAAAAAAACATTGTTCACCCCGCGCCCCGTCGCGACTGTACCAAAAACTAGCATTAAAAATATAACCCATCTTTTGGCAGGATAAAAAGTTAGATGTATTGTTCCGACTAAGAAAAAATATTGACATCGCATCAAAAAAATCGTCGCTAAGGTATAACATACTTCAATAAGTAAGTATATCGGTTAGATTGGCAAAAACACCCTTCTATAGCCTTTTTGTCACATTCGGGTGAAAGCACATTGTTGTATAGAGTGGGTGATATTAATACACGAACACCCTACGGAATATTCGCAAAACAAACAGTAGTTTTCCAATTGACATTGAATTAAATGATTGTTCAATCAAATCGCCCCCAATGATTCACCACGTTTATTTCATTAGCCGTATACGCAACTCAATAATAGAAATAATAATATTAACCAGGAAGTACCTAAATCACCCGCTTGACCAGTTTATAGGGTAAAATAATTAATATTTTCCATAACATTGGGATCTATAAACGAAAATTTATAAAAGCTATTGAATAAGTTTGTGTCAACGTTTGCAACGTAGCAAGAGAATAATGAAGTGCGTGGACTGTGGAGGCCTGTTGGTATCGCACCAGACGCGACAATGTTGGCATCATTTTCACGATGGACACACCTGACTTTACAGAGTCATGTGTGTATATGATAGTCAATTACCACGTACTGAATCGGTGAAGGAAAAAATCGTGAGGAAACCTGCATACTATAGCGATTTGTATGCATTTCTTTGGAATTTAAAAGTCCGCCAACCCGGACTAGGTCTGCGTGGTGGACTATATGGTCTAATCCCTCTTAATTTTACTCTCGATTGTAAAGAGGCATGTACCCTGCAGTGGGACGTATATGAGCTGATATAGAAGACAGAAGAAGACAATACTTGTCCAGTTAGACAGCCTCCGTGGCGCAGTTGGTTATACGCCGCCTGTGAAACGAAAGCCCGCGGGTATATTTAATAAGCTAATATTTAGACTTTGCAAATATGACCAAGTACCTATACGTCTTCGCCGGGATACTTGTATCATCTCACTCCTGTACTGTGTTTTATTTTTTTCAACTGGAGATTAGATTAGGCTTAAGATTAAGTACCAATATAAAACATTGAATATTTTGACAATAAGGCTGTATGATCAAAATATCTTTACTTAGAAAGTACAAAAATTAAAACTGTGTCCAAAGCACAGGGTACATTCTATATATGGAGATAGAGTTAACAGTCCGATTATTGGCATTAGCGCCCTCTGTCGATATACGACGTTCGAATAGGTCTTATCAATATTCAATTAATTTATATTATAATAATTTCCCCTAGTAATTTCCAAAACCTAGAATTTTCACTGAGTAGACTTTTAGAAATTACTCTAGGGAAAACAGAACTAGAGTAATTAAGCGTAGTTTGTAAGTAAATAAAATAACAGTTTAGCGGTTGAAGTATTTTTTATTATCTTTATATGATAATAATGATATGCAGATTCATTTATTGCTCTCTCTTCATATATTTTCTTAACAACAATAATTACGCGTTGTTGAGAAAAGCGACATCTACTGCAAATGGAGGAACCATTGCAGTCCAAGGAAAAAAACAATGTATGGACTGTTCAGCCCAAGAAGCTTATACCCAAATGGAGATTGTATTCCGTATATAAAAGTGAAGCACAAAAATTTGACCTTAAATGACGTCGCTGTTATCTTCTATCCTTTTCTATCGAGTGACAATGAATGAACCTAATGTCATTTTCATTCATTGTCACTCTAAAGAAAAGGATAGAAGATAACAGCGACGTCATTCAAGGTCAAATTTTTGTGCTTCAGTGTTTTATACGGAATGCAATCTCCATTTGGGTATAAGCTTCTTGGCTCAGCCCCTGATCCAAAGTGACAACTTATGAAAATGACAAGTGACAGCTGTCATTGCATACGTACAACAAACACCGCATGGTACATGATTAAAGTACTATTTAGTACTGTTATTTCCGTATTATCCGCTAATTAAATAAAAAGCTAACACAAATTACCGGACTAAGTGTATGTTAAAAATACAAAAATGTCTGACGGCCAGTTCAGTGATTATGAAGAAGATATATCGACTAAGGTTAAGTCGGTGAGGGTAAGTAGCCAATGATTTCATTAAACTTTCCCATATGGTATTCAGAACCTTAACTCGAATAAATATCTATCTATGAAACATATTACAATAGTCTTTTGCTTCTCGACACTGTGTGTCTTATATAATTTGTCATCTGTCCCACTTTTACCTGTTTGAATATTTGATAGGATAATACAATTATCAATAGATTTTCTGATGATGCTTCTTATAGGCCTTATGCTTTATTACGCCTAAAACATGTCTTGGAAGCTGTTCAATAGTACAAAAAGTTGTAAATCAAAATAATGAAAACATTAAATAAATCATATCATAAAATATTAAGAAGAAATATATTTTGTTTGTTACAATTTTGTATTTGGCACACAAATATATCGCATCATTTTATGTTTTTCAGTATTTTGACTTATGTGTAAATAAAATGTCAGAATAAATATGTTTTTATTAGGAACCTATCCCCTAACATTTCCAATAATATTATTTATTTCTGTTATTATATTCCAACAACTTTCGGCCAGTTTCACATTATATAGTTATCTCAATGATGCATGGTAATTTTGGTCAAATTCCAAGTTATTTGTAGAGAGTTCTTCGGTCTTTATGTAAGCCTGATGATTTATAAAAAAAACCAAGTATTGTGAATCACAAGACAAAAGTCAGTTTGCCAAATAAATTTGAATTGTCTGTAAATATAATTGTGAACTAAAAATACTTCAGTTCTATTATTCTACCACTAATACAGTTGTACACTCGCTTTTCTGAATATCCATAAGTAATACAGAAATATGTGGCTCAGAAAATGGAAATGGGTTCAGAAAATAAAATGCAATGTTTTTACAGTTGAATTCATACTAATTTTAATGTCTTCCCCAGTTTTCAGACACACCCCAGATAAAAAATCTGAGTACTGATGAAGATGATGATGATATTGATTCTGATGAATATTTTCATGACTCAGACGATCCATCACAGGGTACACAAAAGAAACAAAATATCAATTCTCAAACACCAACCAGCAAAATAACATCATATCAACCCACAGAAAAATTATTCAAGAAATATGTAAACAAAATAAATGTTGATAAATATGAGCCTATGTCGAATAATACTGAGAAGTTCCTTGATCAAAACGATAGAAAAGTTACCAATGAACGAATAAGAATAAAAGACAAACATGACCGTGCCACAGCGGAACAGGTCATGGATCCTCGCACCAAAATGATATTGTTCAAACTGTTAAACAGAGGTATTATAAATGAAATTAATGGTTGCATATCAACAGGAAAAGAAGCCAATGTTTACCATGCAACATCTAAAGATGGACGGGATTTTGCAGTGAAGATATTCAAAACATCAATCTTAGTGTTCAAAGACAGAGATAAATATGTCTCTGGTGAATATAGATTTAGAAATGGTTACTGTAGATCCAATCCACGTAAAATGGTACGCACATGGGCTGAAAAAGAAATGAGAAATTTAGTAAGAATGTACAATGCTAACTTGAATGTTCCCGAACCGATAATATTGAGAAGTCATGTTCTAGTGATGACATTTATGGGAGAAGGTGGCTGGCCCTCACCTAAGTTAAAAGACGTAGAAATTTCGCAATCTACAGCTCGAACTTTATACAGAGACTGCATCACAATGATGTGGAAAATGTATAACATATGCAAATTAGTTCATGCCGATTTGTCTGAATACAACATACTGTATCACAAAGGAAATGTAGTTGTCATAGATGTCTCACAATCTGTAGAACATGATCATCCACATGCATTTGAGTTTTTACGTAAAGACTGTACAAACATATCAGATTTCTTCAGAAAAAGAGGAGTAGCTACATTGACGGTTAAAGAATTGTTTGATTTTATCACTGATGCAACTATTAATGAAAACAATTTGGAAGAATGCTTAGAGAAATTATCCGAGAAGGCAGCATCTAGAAACTTTGATGAGATGACAGCTCAGGAGCAAGTTGAAGAAGAAGCTTTTAAAAATATTTACATTCCTAAAAGGTTAACTGAGGTGAGTAGTTATGTTTACCATATTAGGAGTAAAATTTCTACAATAAAAAGGATAAAAATTCAAAAAAATATATATTTGTTTTCTAACCAGTAACATTATAGTGAATTCTGTGTATAATTTATTAATGGCAATTTAAATATATTTTTTTGTTGGAATTTTAACTATGTGTTATATGAAATTCAATTTCTTTTTACACCAAGTAGTATATCTAAACTGCCCTAAAAATATGTAATATTCATTTAAAACAATGTTTTAATTATTATTTCCAGGTAATAAACTATGAGCGTGACATAAAGAAGGCTAAAGAGGGTGATACAGATGACTTGGCATACAAAAAGATTGCTGGTTTCAAAGAAGATTTATCTGGAACTGTTGATAAGCCTGAAATACTTCAAGAAGATGATGTTTCAAGCGGTTCTGAGGATAGTTCGGATGGAGAAGATGATGATAAAGGTATAGTTTAATAACTATTATATATAAATATATTTTATAACTATATATATAACTTAGATTAAATTAACACATGTATTACATTTTTTTTTCTATGTTAAGGATTGTTAATTACGAGTAAAATCTAAAAATGGATATAAATATAGTGATGAATGACATTCTCTCAACTTTTATCTGTAAAGTAGGCTTGGGCAAAAAATATCGATATATCAAAATATCGATATTTTTTCAGAAAAATATCGATATAAATTAGCGATACTTTTCCCCGCGATATATCAATTTTCGATATTTATTTTCAGATATCAAAATCGATATATTTTTTAAGCTCTGCTGTCTGCTCATGCGTCACATCATGTTTTTGACCAATCCGATTTCTTAAATTTAGAAAATATGGGTGGGTCCTCTATCAGGTCTAGACATGAGAAATTATTAAATCTGAGCATAGGTTCGTCAGAGGTTCCAAGCAGTAGCTGTGTCCCCAATGAACTGAAGCAGTATTTGGACCAACCACTTTCCGAAAGAAAATCTGATCCAATATATATAGTTCTGGGTAAATTGTCAACATTACACACCGGTTCCCTCGGATATCGCTCAAAAATATTCGATTTGTCAAGCATCTTCAGTGTAATCTGAAAGAGTAGCTTCCGTGGTAAATTTGGCTGTGCCAAATGATAGGAGCAGATTAACAGGGAAACACATCAAACAAAGAGTGCTCCTGATGTCAATATCAGACAAATGATGGTTTGGATAATGTTTTTTTTTATTTTGTTTCTTTTTTTTATGTCGAGCAATTCGATTTTTTTTAAATAATACTCGTAAAACTTATGTTGAAACAGGCCAGATGTGTATTTGCTTTAAAATTTCGATAATTTTGGCAATTTTATAAAAAAAATATCGATATATCGAAATATCGATATTTTTTGGGTGATATATATCGATATATTTGAAAAATATCGATACGATAAATATCGATATATTTTTTCCATTTGCCCATCCCTACTGTAAAGCATTCATAGCTGGAGACTAGCTAGACACTACTGACACGATAGCTTTAACATGTTGTAATTTTTCATATGAAACGTGTCTCTGGCTATTACACGCATTAATTATGTTCGAACCTAAAGCATTAGTTCGTTGTTTTGGTGTTGCTGTCAATGTGTTCAAATATTGTACCATTCCCAACCTCCACCTTAAAATACCATTCGGGATTTCACTGCTTGTACGTGTATGTATTTAGGCCATGGATCATCAAATGGCTTTAAATTTCTTATTAATAAACTTGGTTAAGTAAAGGATTAACTTTAGCCCAAGGCTTAAGAATAGACTCGATTTTTGTTCATTCTTTTTACTTTTACAATTAGAGTGTTACCATAACAGAATTGTCATGTTAGGCCGAAATACATCGGTGTACGACCAGGTGGAGTGACGATATTCGTAAGATAGCTGGTAGCGGTTGGGGTTGATGGGCTGAACATTGAGCCGCGGATGGGCTGATGATTATGTTAAAGATTATGAATACCTCGATATTCAAAATAATTAAGGCCATTTTAAAGTCTTGGGCTAAAATTAATCTCTCGCTGATCCGAGCTGATAACTTTTTATACATAATGTTAATACTACTCTTTACTATTTACAGGGTCAAAATTCAAGAACTGCGCAAGGCCACGCGATGAATCACCCGACAGCAAAAAAGCAAGAAAGAAGGCAATTAAAGAAGAAAAAGCTGAAAAAAGAAAATCTAAAACTAAAAAACACGTAAAGAAACGCCGCGACAAAGGTTTTGGCAGAAAGTAATATTCAAAGTAGATAGCCATGTATATAAAAGAAATAAAAAATATTAATGAAATATAGTTTTGAATTTATCAGTAATTAGTATCTTTCCAATATAGTGCTGTTATTTGGTGTTCAAACAAGTCTAAAATTACGCTAAGTTTTTCCGGTAAAACTATGTAAGTACTGGACTAAAGCATGGAAGAATGCATACTAAAGATCATTTGAAATTAAATTACTTTCATGACCCATTGCAGAGGAACCATCAAATAAATTCACTTTCTCAAGAAAAGTCGTAGTAGTTTAGTAATTAGTTAATCGTAATATTTGTAAACGCAGTACTAGTATTGTAGTATATCATTAGTTGTTGCCATAAATCTGGGTAGTGAAACATTTGATTGATGCAAATCATGCCATCGTATCACAAGACACAAACTGACTTATGATGCCAAACGATTGTAACTGAAGAACCAATTTTGATAAATTATATTCATCACTATTTTACTCGCCTAGTTTAGAATTTTAGCCCCAGTATGATTTACTTTGGTGAAACATATGTAGGGATACTATGATTACATCATCTCTTCAAAAAAATCTAGGACGATATATATCTCGCGCGCTTAGTTTCCAAGTACTCCGACCGGCGTATTTTGTTTGCAATGTTCAGTTCTTACTGGTTTGCATACTAGTTTCTTTGATTTAATCAATCCATTTATGCAAAATATGTAGCTTCATAACTGTAGTTTCATACATTTGTTAAGGTATTTGAAGACATAACATGACGTAAAATACCGCTTCATTCTGTTGGGCTCACCAAGCTTCTTTGAAGTCACGTTGGTGGCCTTAGTTTCTAGCGGTTGCGAAAAAAGAATTTTCGGCACAATAAGGTTGCACCGCAGTATAGTCGGCAGTTCATTTCCCGCGTCCTCCAGAGTTTGATTAGACGCAAAAATACAACCTTAAAGGTTGGCTTACTGTCTTTGGGCACGGGCCAATGATGCATTCAAGGTTGGTTGAATTGAAAATAAAATCAACATAAATATGCATATTGCAAATACCATATTTAAAATTACAGTTAAAATACATATATATATATAACCCCTGTTAATCATGTTCAGGATATCCCTAAGATAAACAATACAAGAAAATAATTATTACGTAAAAAATGTCAAGCACAAGACAATTTATAGCACATAAACAATAATTGCTTGTAAAAACACTCTTTTTATAGAAAAAGTTAGTTACTTATTTAACGACGAAAGCATGACCGGCATGGCACACACTATACAGTGTCTTTGTTAATAGTTGCGGTAAATGCATGCCATGCCGCCTTTGATGTATGCCACAATCGGTTCCGCAGCGGTTGAGTATCTCTTTTTGCAGTGGTAATCAACCTTTACAAATAGTTCTTAATTTATATTTATTTGTCATATTTTCTATCTCGTATAACCTTGAAAGATGAAGAATGATTATTTTAATGGCCTTATTAGTTTAAGTTGGTGTATTATTTGCATATAAGTTTTGGTAACCCAGGCAATTTAAAAAAAACAAGAGACTTTTTTACTTTTTGTGTAATCTGATTGCATATTTCGATTTCATCATAATTAGAAGGGTAATGTTTATTGTTCTTCTACTTTATATATCCAATTAAATAGGGCATTTATGGGTATTATCAGCAATAATATAGACAGGACACCAATTTACCATCAGATATTTTGAGCATTTGCCAAGAGATGGCGCTGAACATTTTGATGATTTTTCTGCATCGCGGTGTCAAGATTCTCAGGCATCTGTATATAAAGCCTAGTAATGGTGTGTACGGTATCGCTTCTCGGCCTTTTGGCTAAGATCAAAGTGTAGTATCGCTTCTCGGCCTTTTGGCTTTGAGTAGTTACAATCAATATTATATTCTTATTACGGCATTATTATTATTATCTTTGCGGCAATAATTTATGAATTATCACGGAATATATGCGGTATCAATAATCAATAATTGAATTTAATTAATAACATAATAATAACCTCAATCTGTTGATATGAATCCCGAAGACAGCAGTAGGGTGACGTATGGCCCGACTGGCTTCACTGTGCACCTGCCAGTACTGGAGAGCGAGGTGCTGTGCTGCCCGCCCTGTGTTGTCAGGCGATACAAGGGCGCCAGGAAGGTGGAGAACCTGCTTCGCCACTTCAAGCAGGAGCACGGCGGCGTCAGCGTAACCTTTGCGTGTTCCAGTTGTGGCTACACCGCGCCGACAGAGAAAAAATATCCGCGCAAGGTAGTGCAACAGCACTGCAGCACCTGCGTCCCCGATGCGCGAGCAGTGCGCTCCGGGCGTGAGGACACGGCACGGCGCCAGAACATCCAGCGCGAGCTCCTCTCGGCCCCAACGGAAGATGCAACCACGCGGCCACGGCGGCGACGCGTTCTGCACAGCGGCGACGAACGAGGCTCCGGCAGTGCGGCGGGGCAGCGGCCAGCGATCGAGACGACTCGCGCCCCCGGTCGACGTGTTTGCGGCCCTGCATCGGGGCGCTCTCAACCCGTGGCTGCAAACGAGGACGTCGCAACATCATCGACCCCGCCTGCGGCACCAAGTCCGCGGTTCGCCGAGTCTGCAGAGCCGGTTGATGGGTCCGGCAGCCCAGAGCAACAGCCGGCGACATCGACGGAATCCGCGTCACATAACTCAGCCGCCGCCCGATCGTCAGCGAATCCTCCCTCTCAACCTGCCCAGGCTTTGGCGTCTGAAGTCGCCCCATCACCAGAAGATCGGCAGTCCTCGTCTCCGGGCAACGCAGAACAAAGGCGACTGAAGCGGGAGCTCGATTCGATTACTCAGCCGGAGCAGTTGGAGGCTGTTCTGCCGCGAGTAATGACCCACTTGGGCAGATTCACTAAAACTCCACACCAGCACGGCCAAAGACACGCAGAAAGAACACCCGAGCTTCCGGATCGTGTCGAGCAGGCTAAAAGAATCCAGCGCCTATATAGGAACAAGCGCAAAACAGCGGTTCAAAGAGTGCTCGCAGGTTCTGATGATCCATGTAGGATAGACTTGGCGACAACAGAGATCCACTTTCGCGAACTTGCGGCTTCCAGAACTGGCGAGCAGGAGTGGCCGGACGTGTTCGATCGCGACCCACCAACACCTGAAAGCGACGAACATTTATGCTCACTGTTTGGAGAGGGCGAGGTGCTGAGCTGCCTGAAGCGCCGAGCTAACAGCGCGCCTGGACCAGATGGCATCACCTACACGGATTTGAGAAGAGCGGATCCCGGTGCGCGTATTTTGACCGCGCTATTTAATGTTATTCTGCGTACGGAAACAATTCCTGCCTCCTGGGGCCACTCTAAAACTATCTTGCTGCATAAAAAGGGGGACCGCAGCGACATTACGAACTGGAGGCCGATCTCACTTGGGGATACCACTCCCAAACTGTTTGCTGCTCTGGTCTCGGAGCGAATTAGGAGATGGGGAGTCGCAAACCGGCGATTCAGCGCTTCCCAAAAGGGGTTTCTCAATTACGAAGGTTGCTTCGAGCACAACTTTGTGTTGAGCGAGGTCATCCGGGGTGCCAGGAACCGGGGTGAGGAGCTGGTTGTGGCATGGCTGGACCTAGCCAGTGCCTTCAACTCGGTTCCTCACGATTCGATCTTCCGGGCACTCGCGGGACACGGCGTCCCGATGAGGTTGAGGAACGTTGTATCGTCCCTATATACTGGCCTGCATACGTCTGTGAGGGTGGCGGATGGGGTGACACCCCCCATTCGCTTGGAGTCAGGGGTTCGACAGGGCTGCCCTCTAAGCCCGGACATATTCAATCTTACCCTCGAGGTCCTTATAAGGACTATCGACAACACGGGGGAGGGCTTCACGCTCGAAGGACAGCGCTTTACCACATTTTTCTATGCTGACGATGGGGCAATCGTGTCGAACTCCGTAGAGGGTATGAAGAGGCTCTTGGAGGCGGCGGAGCGGGGTGCGAGATACCTTGGTATTACTTTCAATGCCAAAAAGTGCGCAACACTGCACCTGTCTGGGGGGGATGAAGGACAGGTGCAAAATACCACATTCACATTACAAGGTACTCGCATCCCGGCGCTCGCCTCCGGCGATGCTTACAACCATTTAGGCATCCCCACAGGCTACCAGGTTCGCCAAACTCCAATCAAAACACTGAGGGACCTTCTTGACGACGCCAAAAAAATCAGCGAATCCCTCCTTGCCCCATGGCAAAAGTTGGACGCGGTGGGCACATTTCTGCTGCCGCGTTTAGACTTCATAATGCAGGGAGGGAACGTCGAGAAGGAGTACCTGAGGGCGGCGGACAGGGAGATTACAAGGCTAGCCAAAGATTGGCTTTATCTGCCCCAGCGCGCTAGTGCGGAGCTGGTCTACCTTCCGCCTTCAAAAGGCGGTGGTGGCCTCCTCCCGCTAGCCGACCTATATGATATTCTCACCGTGGCTCATAGTTACCGACTCCTGTATGCTGGAGACGCCTCGGTGAGATCATTGGCGGAGGCGCTGTTGGGGGGGACAGTATCGAACAGGCTGAAAAGGGAAGCCGGGGGTGACGACATGGCCCGGTACCTCACGGGAGACCTCGAAATGCCGCCGTCGGGGACACGAACATCTTTTTGGGCGGGAGTGCGCAGAGCTACCATTAGGCTTAGAAACAAACTTGGTTTGCGATGGCTCTGGCACCCTGCCGAGAAAGTGTTCAGCATCGCTTGCGGGGACGGAGGTGAGAACGATAAGTCCGCTTTTCCGTCCCAAAAGCGAGGAGTTGCGAACCTACTGCGACGCGGATTGGTCCATCACTACTGCACACGACTCCTGGCCAAGCGGGACCAGGGTAAAGTATACGAGGTAGTGGGGAAGCAACCGGCTTCTAACCACTTCCTGCGTAATGGCAGCTTTACCCGCTTCTGCGACTGGCGCTTTGTCCACAGGGCTAGGCTCAACGTCCTCCCGCTGAACGCGGCTTACCGAGGCCCTGATACAGTGGACAGGAGATGTCGCAGATGCGGGGCGCCTCTCGAGTCACTTCCGCACGTGCTCTGTCACTGTGGAACGCACGCGGCGGCCAGGCAGCGCAGGCACAACAACATTCAGTCTAGACTGGTTAAAGCGGCTCGTTGTGCGGGGTCCATCGCTGCCAACCGGACAGTGTCCGGGATCAGGGGTGACCTCGCAAATTTGCGGCCGGATGTTGTTGTGCGTGACGATGTCACCCGCCGCATTAACATCATAGATGTGTGCGTTCCCTTTGAGAACCGTGCGGAGGCTTTAAGCCTGGCCAGACAGCGTAAGCTGGACAAATACCAGACCCTGGCTGACGAACTCAGACGCCAGGGTTACAGGGTAAAAGTTCAGGCTTTCGTAGTTGGCGCTCTGGGGGCATGGGACAGTCGCAACGAGGCGGTGCTAGACAGTTTGGGAGTCAGTAGGCGCTATGCCGGCATGATGCGTCGCCTGATGGTAAGCGACACCATTCGTTGGTCTCGCGACATGTATGTGGAGCACGTGTCCGGCATGCGCCAATACCAAATAGATGCCCGATAATATTCACTGAAATTGTATAATAGACTATATTATATAATTTTCTTTAGCAGCGTGGGTCGGGATGCGTACGGAATTGCAGAATATACATTATTATTTCCTTTTAATTTTATAGTTTTTTTCTTTTTTTCTTGTATCCAACTTTTAATTCAATTAACTGTAATTGACTTTTTTTGTATTCTCAGTTCTAACATAAAATATGTATGTACCTAGTAAATAGAATATATTTTGTAATTAATAACTTAAGTTCATCGCAGGCAATCCGCCATATTGTAACCCGGCTGTCTGGGAAGTGATTTTTTTTTTAAATAAATACTTTTATCTGTTCTTTTCAGCTTAATATCTGAAAGTTCCCTCATTGAGGGACCAGTATATTAAACTGATTTTTGTAAACCGACGGGATGTTCGGGGCTCGCTCCACTCCCGTCACGGGTCGGCCCGGCATTGCAGTGCCGCCGGGATCGGCCCAATGATTCATTAAAAATACGTTTACATCGTAATGAATGTGTTAGTCACACTTTTAACTCTTAAACTATTGCTTAAGTTTCGCAAGCCCTTTTCGTAAGTACATTAATTAAACCAATATACGACTCTTCAGTCGAAACTCCCAACCCTTACAACTCATAGCCCCTGCCTGACCCCTTCATTATTTCTGTCACCACGATACTCCAAGCACAGTAGTGTCTGTAATGCTCTTGTCCATAATTAGTTTAATATTAGTCGCATCGCGGACCAACCAGCAAAAAGTATCAGCAACCTTTAAAAAAATGGATCTAAATCGACGGCATGCCGCCATTGCCTCCTAACTAACATTTTCCTAACGAATATATTGATTTTTTTACCCCTTCCGCGTAATATTGCTAGTTGTTACTATTGTCATTTTAGCAGTATTAAAACGAATGTAAAATTACTTACCTTGGATTTTGGGTTCATAAATATAATTAGTATTATATATAAAATATATTAAAAAAATCGCGATAAAATCCGATTTTATTGATTTCCTCCTATACACACTTGCCCCAAAATATTTTGGAGGTATTGGCAGTTCATGGTCGAAATACATACAGTGCCCTCCAAAAGTTAGTTGAAATGATCAAAAATGTAATAAATGTGAGGAAATTATGATAAAACCAATTCAAATCATTGTTTTTTAAACTGTTTATTAAAATGTAATCAATTTTGAATATGTCTATCAATAAAAGGCGCATAATAACGTTATTAATAATAATTTATGTACAGAAACAGTAAAATTGCGGTGCCAAAAGTTAGTTGAAATTGATGAAAAAATATTTTAGGGATTGTTATATTTGCCACTGTCTTAACTTTAAATATTTTGTATGGCCGCCATTATTCTGTAGATTTGCTTTAAATCGTCCAGGTGTTGATTCTACAAGATTTTGTAAAGTTTTGACCGGTATAGTCGACCATGTTTCATGAATTCTATTTTTCAACAAATTCCTGTTGCCTTTTATGGAAACAGGGATTCTCGGGTCAATTAATCCCACAAATGTTAAATAGAGTTAAGGTCGAGTAATATTGAAGGCCATCCCAGTAAGTCTACTTCGTTATCTTCAAAATATTATTCAGTTATCCTTGCTGTATGCTACAGATTGTTGTCTTGTTGGAACTTAAAAATTTGACTTTACCCCATATGTTCAGCAGATTATTATAAATTGTCATGGAAAATATTACAATAGATCTGTGATGTCATCTGCCTTCAATTATTTGCAGTTAGTTCCACACCATTCCAAGAAAAACACCCCCAAACCATCATACTGTCAACGCCGTGTTTTACAGTCGGCTGCAAGTGCTTGTCGTCGTAAGAGTTATAATTGCTCCTACGACATACAGTTTGGCAACCTCTTTTTCCAAACGGTTCGAAGTTTGATTCATCGCGAAAAAATACTTTATTCCAAAAGTCTATTACTTAGTTTATCTAAATAATTGCGGGCGAACTCCAACCATTTTTTTATGGATCGATGCTATGAGGTTTTTATCAGGCAACGTGACCTCGTAAATTAGCACCATGCAGACATCGCCTGGTAGTAGTTATAGAAACCATGGTTCCTGCTTTCTATTACTATTTTTTGATCACTCGTATCACAATCTTGGGATTAATTTTACACTGCCGCACAATTTGTCGATCATCAACAGAATTAGTAGACCTAGGACGCCTCTACCGTGGCCTATCTGCAAGATTAGGACATTCCAAACTCTTCGGCATTATTATTCGCTTATCTTCTTCACTAACTTTAAATAATTTTCCCTCAGTATTAAATTTTTTTATTTATTTTCTATTTACCAATCATCTTTGTTCTATCTTCTACGTGTTATTTTCACTTTGGAGCCATTATTTATTCTAAAACAGTCATATCACCTCACAATATCTTATTAATAAATATAAACTACCCAAACTGCCCTAACAATATTGGTAAATGAGTTTAAAACCACGAGATTATCGGAAATCGTTAAAAGTTTTCCATTTCAACTGACTTTTGACGCACACAATTCAAGTGCTGAGAATATAAACATTGATTAAGAAAGAAAGCAAATGGAATTTCGAGAAATTCGATACTGTATGTATTAGAATAGAGTATCCGAACATAAATAGTAAACAGTTCTTTTATTGAAACTGCGTATTTTAGAAATTACGTGACATCATTGTAAAGGTGAATTAATTTCAACTAACTTTTGGAGGGCACTGTATATTGGCAATTGTGAATTGCCACTTGCCAAGCGCATCTAGTTTGCTGTCAGAATACTTCTTCTCGGTGCACAGAGGCGATGTTGCACAAAAAAGTTGGCCCTAATGTTTTAATGATAAATATAATATGTCTAATGAGTATAATTTCGATTTTTAAAAACTATTATTTTGTATACTTTGAGTTCACTTCGTCGATACAATAACATATTACGTAAATTATCTGTGGCACTTGTTTTGTGTTGAAATGCCGAACCCACATATGTAATATTTAAAATCTATATTCACAATGTATCAGAAACCGATTACTTATATCTGTCCTAAGGTTCTACCCGTCTAATAATTATAATAAAAATCAATTCTCACTTGCCTGTTACACTCTCTTTCTTTTCCGAAAAAACTACTTATGGAAAATGATTGTTTATAGACCCATTTTGTATAACAATATAAAAAAACCCACAAAAACCGGCAGCAAAATGTATATTCAACTACTTAACAGTATTGTTTATTTTCACCAAATATAATATACTTTACTTAACGAAAATACGGTGAGATATGATACTTTTCGATAAATGTTTAAAATTAAAATATGACAAAAAATACAACCAAGTTCGAGCCCAGTTTTAGTACCAGAATCATTTTGGAATCTATGTTATGTAGGAATATAATGCATCCAAAGAAATCTCGATAGTTGTGTGTTACGCGAAAATGAGAAATTCGTAAAAAATCCTGGAACACTTTTAAATGAATTTTAGGCACAGACTAAGGGTACATCCACTATCTGATCAAAGACATTTGAAAGGATAGTTTTGCAAAATGTACAACAACGTACGTCAACATCCCGAATAAAAACCGAATGCGATTAACCGCCGTGCGTGCGCCACAGTACTGTTAAGGTGCAAACACATTGTAGGTTTTCGTCTTACGCATAGAGTAAAGAAGCGGCCATAAATACTAGAGCAACGCGTCTTGGAGCGATCTGAACAATGGATTCTTTTGTTGTGTGCACATTATAGGTCATACGCTTAAGACGTGACCACAGACTACATAGAAAGAACCTTGTACGTTCCATTGTCCTGATTGGTCAGTTGGCCCCGTACTTACCGCTCTTTATTCTATGCGTAAGACGAAAACCTATAATGTGTTTTGAGCTTTACTATGGGACACAAAAAAACCGCGCGTTTTCAAATCGCGGTAAAAACGTAACAAGTTGCGTTTTTTAAATCACTCATTGAAAAAAGGCACTAATGCGTGCGCTTGTATAGAGAGCTATATGTTAATTATTTTTTTTGGGGTTTCAGATCTGCAGTTTTAACGCGCGCGTTTAATCGCTGTGCGCGCTAAGCGAAAAGTAATAAATAGACAAATACGCAAACAAACAGTCTACACATTGGCCATATTCAGAAGCGAACGTGCCATAGTCCACTATGGACGTCTTGTATTTGGTTCGATTTTTCTGCATAGTCAGCATCCACCAGCGCCTTGCTCTCCATGGTTATTTCCATACCTTGTGTTGTATGACACATAGCATGTGATAGTAGCATGTATTTAAATAATAAAATCTCGATGCAAGTTGAAACACGTCCATATTATTGGAAACACCCTAGCTATCTGATGCCAAATGTTTGTGTGTTTGTTATTTGTCTGCTAAGTATGGATGGTCATATTTGCCTCTATTTGCATGTTTGCCTATATGTCATATTTTTTTCCAAATACGACAAACACCCAATAGCAAATACAAACAGCCATGTGAAGTGCCAGCATTATAAACAACAAATGGCGGAGAATGAATAAAGGTGTTAAAACTATATTATTAGAGTTAGTACCTCGGTGTAAGGGTAAGAAAAACTTGTACATATTTACAAATAACCACATTATTTTGTAGGTAGTAATGAGTATCCACATTAGAACGGGGGTAGTTGTGACTTACCGACTGGTTCTAAGGTATAAAAGGCTGTCAGTAGTGCGACGTGACTCAGTTATTACTGAGCCTCCGACTGCGCCGGTTGTGCTCATTGACACGCGTTGTAGACGAAATCGTGTGTGAGTGTAGTGTTGTTGTGTTGTTGTGTTTCTACAAATTGGGAGGTATCGCCTATGCTGCCTACGGTGAGTACGCATGAATATTTTACTGCTAATTATGACTATGATTTACAATAGAACACGTGACACTTGTGCCTCACAGCCACTATCATCTGAATAGCGTGCCCCCTGTTATTAAGGTCTCGTCTACTCGTCTGAAGAAAAGCAAATCGCCCAACCAGGTGGTCGTAAAGGTAATTTAAGGCTGAAACTCAGTGGAATATATTCACTTTCCTAGGGTACGAATCACTGTCGGCTCACAGCCATACAGTGGTGTGAGATATAGACCATCGCAGAAAAATAGTCGTTAGTTTCGTAGTCCAAAGGATACTATATATGTAGCCTCTACCCGTATGTGTTAGTTAGGAGTAGCAAAAATGTGGACAATCATTACATCAGACGGTATTGTAATTATATAATAGTTAAAAAAAACTAAAATACACGCTTTAATAAGATATACAACTAAAAAAGTAAAAATAATTGATACTGAATTTAAGATAAGTAAATGGAGTAAAATACATATATTTTATTGTTACAAAGCGTGGGGTGCAGGATGATAAGTAATTGTTGTAAACACCCCACGCTTTGTAACAATAAAATATATGTATTTTACTCCATTTACTTATCTTAAATTCAGTATTAATTATTTTTACTTTTTTAGTTGTATATCTTATTAAAGCGTGTATTTTAGTTTTTTTTAACTATTATATAATTGTTTTGACTAAAAACATCCATCTACGGCTGTATTTCCAATCAATAACGCCATCTGTTGGTCAGTAGTAACATTTGACACTTGAAGAATACAAGAAGCTTATACCCAAATGGAGATTGCATTCCGTATATAAAAGTGAAGCACAAAAATTTTACCTTGAATGACGTCGCTGATGCCTGCTATCCTTTTCTTTAGCGTAACAATGAATGAACTTCACGTGAACTTCATTCATTGTCACTCTAAAGAAAAGGATAGCAGGCAACAGCGATTGCATTCAAGGTCAAATTTTTGTGCTTTAGTGTTTTATACGGAATGCAATCTCCATTTGGGTATAAGCTTCTTGGAAGAATACAATGTTAACGCCATCTAGCGATGAATGTAGCAATGGTCATCAATTATAAGAATAATTAATCCTGGCGAATCTAATCAGGATAATTATATATTTTAATCGAATTATTGTATTGTCATCGGTCTTTGACAGGTGTGCAAAATTTGAACGAAATCTGGCCGTTTAAAGTGGGTCAAAATCGCGCCCAAAGAAGTCGATTACAAACAAACATACAAATATACAAATATACAAACATACAAATATACAAACATACAAACATACAAGTGAAGCTAATATAAAGCGTGTAAAAATTGAAATGCACAATGAAAACACTCTACATTTGCAAATCGTATATTCCTTATGGAACTGATTATTATACCGAGATATTTTTTCTAAATACAAACCAAACGATTGCCATCCTACTATACGTATAAGCATTGTATGTACGGAAAGGAAATAGTATGTAAAATAAACAATACTGTAACACATATTTCTGATTATCTTTGGCTGTGCTACATTTCAAAATTAGCAAATTTATTTTTCCAACCATATAATGAGTATCTATAGGAAATATTATTGCAAAACATAATTTAAGGAATTAATACCGTCAGTATTTGATACATTCAACATCGATTGTCGGATAAAATGAATTTATGTTTAGGCTATTGGATTTGTATTGTATTTTATGAACCCCCGACGTAAGAGGGTTTGTTACAGAATATGTAATTTTCATGAGTTTAATCGAGGTTTAAATCTCCATGTTTAATATATCAAGATTTATTTTAGTCTACTCATAATTTGATTCCGACGTCCTTACTAATATTATACATTTATATTCATCTCAAATAAAAAGCTAATTTGTTAAAGGCTATCCACCAACATGATGTTTCCAAATATTACACAAATTTCATTATTTCTACAAAGAACCGATGCTTTAAAACAAATTTAAACTTTTCAATAAAATAAATAAGTAAAGTAAAAATACAACCAACAGTCCTATACTTATATGACCTTGGTCACTTATTAAGATCAGTTATGACTTGTGTTATGGGCATCAGACTACGAGAGACTTATGAGTCATACTTACTCCTAGACCGGACACAAATTCTTGTAGGCCTCGCAAATTTTAGGGCAAAAAATGCTAAATAAAAGATCACGTTATTAATGGGCGGCCCCTAAGCTTGAAGTCATGGGAATAGGAATCAACCTACTAAGATCGTCGTCGTTTTACATTTGTAATAGTTCACATAGCAGTAGTTGTCAATAAATACATATCCTGCTACTAATCGTAATTTATATATATGGTGACCTAGTAGAATCCTAAACATTTTTGCATATGGCATGAAATATAGGTCCATTGTAAAGATATCAGTTACTCCTGGAGTTACAGACGACCTCATGGCGACGCCCAACAATTGTATAAACGTTATACATAGTGTTTTTTTTATTTTTTATTTTACCACTAAGGCATTTAAGTCCAGCTTAGTCCATTGTAATGCAAAATATGTAGCTTCATGACTGTAGTTTCATACATTTGTTAAGGTATTTTTTATAATACGAGTATAGTACGCAAACGACCAATAAGGTATATATTTTTTTAAGTTCGCCCTTTCTTGTTTATCTGGAGACTGGAGATTATTTGACTGGAGAGAATGCAGAGCGATGCTACATCTCTACGCAAAGCAACAAAAGAATCAATCCGATCTGAAATAACTAGGCTGCCGATAATTCGAGCTGCCCTATGTTGTTAGATGCGATCGAAAGGAAGAAAAGCTGGTCCGGGGCGACTACGCCCAAAGTGGGAGCAATATTCCACGCGGGTTCGAATCCGCACCTTGAAAACATGACATGACGTAAAATACCGCTTCATTCTGTTGGGCTCACCAAGCTTCTTTGAAGCCACGTTGGTGGCCTTAGTTTCTAGCGGTTGCGAAAAAAGAATTTTCGGCACAATAAGGTTGCACCGCAGTATAGTCGGCAGTTCATTTCCCGCGTCCTCCAGAGTTTGATTAGACGCAAAAATACAACCTAAAAGGTTGGCTTACTCTCTTTGGGCACGGGCCAATGATGCATTCAAGGTTGGTTGAATTGAAAATAAAATCAACATAAATATGCATATTGCAAATACCATACTTAAAATTACAGTAAAAAAATATATATAACCCCTGTTAATCATGTTCAGGATATCCCTAAGATATACAATACAAGAAAATAATTATTGCGTAAAAAATGTCAAGCACAAGACAATTTATAGCACATAAACAATAATTGCTTGTAAAAACACACATTTTATAGAAAAAGTTCGTTATTTATTTAACGACGAAAGCATGACCGGCATGGCACACACTATACTGTATACAGTGTCTTTGTTAATAGTTGCGGTAAATGCATGCCATGCCGCCTTTGATGTATGCCGCAATCGGTTCCGCAGCGGTTGAGTATCTCTTTTTGCAGTGGTAATCAACCTTTACAAATAGTTCTTAATTTGTCATATTTTCTATCTCATATAACCTTGAAAGATGAAGAATGATTATTTTAATGGCCTTATTAGTTTAAGTTGGTGTATTATTTGCATATAAGTTTTGGTAACCCAGGCAATTTAAAAAAAACAAGAGACTTTTTTACATATTGTGTAATCTGATTGCATATTTCGATTTCATCATAATTAGAAGGGTAATGTTTATTGTTCTTCTACTTTATATATCCAATTAAATAGGGCATTTATGGGTATTATCAGCAATAATATAGACAGGACACCAATTTACCATCAGATATTTTGAGCATTTGCCGAGAGATGGCGCTGAACATTTTGATGATTTTTCTGCATCGCGGTGTCAAGATTCTCAGGCATCTGTATATAAAGCCTAGTAATGATGTGTACGGTATCGCTTCTCGGCCTTTTGGCTAAGATCAAAGTGTAGTATCTGTTCTTTTCAGCTTAATATCTGAAAGTTCCCTCATTGAGGGACCAGTATATTAAACTGATTTTTGTAAACCGACGGGATGTTCGGGGCTCGCTCCACTCCCGTCACGGGTCGGCCCGGCATTGCAGTGCCGCCGGGATCAGCCCAATGATTCCTTGAAAATGCGTTTACAACGTATTGAATGTGTTGTCACACTTTCGACACGTAAGCTATTGCTTAAGTTTCGCAAGCCCTGTAGTCTGTACGTAAGTACATTAATTAAACCAATATACGACTCTTCAGTCGAAACTCCCAACCCTTACAACTCATAGCCCCTGCCTGACCCCTTCATTATTTCTGTCACCACGATACTCCAAGCACAGTAGTGTCTGTAAAGCTCTTGTCCATAATTAGTTTAATATTAGTCGCATCGCGGACCAACCTGCAAAAAGTATCGGCAACCTTTGAAAAAAATGGATCTAAATCGACGGCATGCTGCCATTGCCTCCTAACTAACATTTTCCTACAGAATATATTGATTTTTTTACCCCTTCCGCGTAATATTGCTAGTTGCTACTATTGTCATTTTAGCAGTATCAAAACGAATGTAAAATTACTTAACTTGGATTTTGGGTTCATAAATATAATTAGTATTATACAGGGAGCGCAAAAAAATGGCGCACTTGCTCAGATGGGTACAAGGGCATAATATTAATATCGTAATAAAAAAATAATATTTGGAAAATACCTATCCGTTTTGAAGTTATGACCGTTTAAAGTTTTAAGTTTAATCACCACTTTTTCGCATAAAACCAGTTGGAATGGATGAAGAACAAGATTTAAACACATACGTATTTTTTCGTTTCGTCGTTAATTGAACGGTTAACGAATTATACCACGAAAACCATTTTTAACAGCATCAAAACTTCCTTAGACTTCGCTTTAACCGTTGTTTACACATGGGTAAGGTCATGAACTCTTAGCTGTATAATTTATCCTTCTCTAATTTCAAAACAGGATATTTTTTGTTTCATTTCAAATAAATAAATCAGTTAAACAGGGACGTACTTAGATTTAAGCGTCAATAAATTAACAACATAATAACTTTAGGTGCAGTTGCATTGTGTATGGATTGACTATTTTGTTTGTCATTATTTTCCTTAGTGTCACAAATCCAAACTGAAAGACACCAAGAAATCACACTGGTCATCGCTTAAATCATGTAAGATTGCGAATTTAATTATAATTAGAAAAGTTTTGGTAATACCTACATAACATTTAAATTTTCTAAATAATTAATATTCATTGAAAAAATAATCTGATGACACTGATTAATAAAAAATAAGATTTTTAAAATGATGGCCCAATTCGGCCCTATTAGTCAAAGGAAGCCGCCGGTCATAGTGTACTTCGTCGGCTCCAACGCGGCTCGATTATTCTTCCTTTGAGGTTGCCGCCGCCCTTTGTGAGCGCGAGCCGAAAGGCGGCAATTTCTTTGTCGGTAACTTTTAGCATTTTGCAAAAGAAGACCGACATCTTGAGGTGTGTTCACACTACACACTTGATATAACTTAATTTGATTAAGTACCTACTCCGATATAAAAGTTACGTTAAAAAAAAGATCTTATTGGACTAATAGAATGGTCCTTACTTGCTCAAGAGCTTATAATATTATTTAAATATGTCATCAACCGATCCAGTCAGTTATAAATTGCCTATTTACTTTTGCTTATTATTGTATTTAACATTACTTTAATGTGTTTTGAAAATAATGTTACTTTAAAGTGATAAAATTTCTTCTAAATTCTTATACCTAGAGAAATGTCGTCTACCATTATAGCATAGAATTTGCATATGATACTTCTGTGAGATAAAATTAGTGAAATCAATAAACACTAAGCACTAATTTACTACACTGGAGACCCCGTGCCCTGCAGTGGCACGTATATGAACTGATACAGTACTAATACTAACTGTTCACATGAATTATTATGAACTCAAATAGGAAAGCTTTGTATCTAATGTGAACAGGCCTTTATCTTTCAAAAATCAAAATAATAATTTATTTTTTATTAGTTGAATTCGGATTGCGATCGCGTGTGCATGTATTAGTCGTGTGCATATTATTGTAAATTCGTTTTCAGTTATTTTGAGTAAATTTTATTAATTTCATTATGCTTTGAACATTACCCAATTTGATAGCTTTTGATGTAACTTGTGTTATGTGAAATGTAAAAGAAAAAGTGATTTGTGCTACCAAACTGTGACAGTGTTTTCGTGCGGGTTTTGGCGGATCCTGCGCTTCCATCCTTGCCTATCAAGGTCATTACGGTTTACATTACAAGGTCAGTTAACTATTTTAGTGGTCATTAATGACAACTAACCAGCCCATATGGGTCACCGACGGCCTCCGTGGCGCAGTTGGTAAGAACTGCCTGTGAAATGAGAGACCGCGGGTTCGGTTTCTGCCCCGAGACAATTTCCATGAACCATAATTATTTTTCTAATACCCGCGACACAAGATTTGTATCTTAGTGTGGGTGACTGTATGTGTGTGTGTGTGTCCATGTATGTGACTGTTGACAGTATTAATTTAATATTTTTTTATGTAACCTGAGCGTTATGTACACAGTCGCACGACTTATAAGTAAATAATGTTTATTGGCAGGTGCGCCGTTTTCTTGTCCACCATGTATATAAAAAAAATTATAAAATCGCGATAAAATCCGATTTTATTGATTTCCTCCTATACACACTTGCCCCAAAATATTTTGGAGGTATTGGCAGTTTATGGTCGAAATACATAATATATTGGCAATAGTGAATTGCCACTTGCCAAGCGCATCTAGTTTGCTGTCAGAATACTTCTTCTCGGTGCACAGAGGCGATGTTGCACAAAATAGTTGGCCCTAATGTTTTAATGATAAATATAATATGTCTAATGAGTATAATTTCGATTTTTAAAAACTATTATTTTGTATACTTTGAGTTCACTTCGTCGATACAATAACATATTACGTAAATTATCTGTGGCACTTGTTTTGTGTTGAAATGCCGAACCCACATATGTAATATTT
The DNA here is from genome assembly GCA_023078785.2 of Hyles euphorbiae. Taxonomy (NCBI): domain Eukaryota; kingdom Metazoa; phylum Arthropoda; class Insecta; order Lepidoptera; family Sphingidae; genus Hyles; species Hyles euphorbiae. Next base: position 10,891,761 of record CM041039.1, on the reverse strand, counting down.
AAAAATCTATATTCACAATGTATCAGAAACCGATTACTTATATCTGTCCCAAGGTTCTACCCGTCCAATAATTATAATAAAAATCAATTCTCACTTGCCTGTTACACTCTCTTTCTTTTCCGAAAAAACTACTTATGGAAAATGATTGTTTATAGACCCATTTTGTATAACAATATAAAAAAAACCCACAAAAACCGGCAGCAAAATGTATATTCAACTACTTAACAGTATTGTTTATTTTCACCAAATATAACATACTTTACTTAACGAAAATACGGTGAGATATGATACTTTTCGATAAATGTTTAAAATTAAAATATGACAAAAAATACAACCAAGTTCGAGCCCAGTTTTAGTACCAGAATCATTTTGGAATTTATGTTATACATATAGACGAATAATACTTGAACATACAAGTAGGAATATAATGCATCCAAAGAAACACTTTCAAAATTTCTATTCAAAAAATAAATTATAAAGAAATCTCGATAGTTGTGTGTTACGCGAAAATGAGAAATTCGTAAAAAATCCTGGAACACTTTTAAATGAATTTTAGGCACAGACTAAGGGTACATCCACTAACTGATCAAAGACATTTGAAAGGATAGTTTTGCAAAATGTACAACAACGTACGTCAACATCCCGAATAAAAACCGAATGCGATTAACCGCCGTGCGTGCGCCACAGTACTGTTAAGGTGAAAACACATTGTAGGTTTTCGTCTTACGCATAGAGTAAAAAAGCGGCCATAAATACTAGAGCAACGCGTCTTAGAGCGATCTGAACAATGGATTCTTTTGTTGTGTGCACATTATAGGTCATACGCTTAAGACGTGACCACAGACTACATAGAAAGAACCTTGTACGTTCCATTGTCCTGATTAGTCAGTTGGCCCCGTACTTACCGCTCTTTATGCGTAAGACGAAAACCTATAATGTGTTTTGAGCTTTACTATGGGACACAAAAAAACCGCGCGTTTTCAAACCGCGGTAAAAACGTAACAAGTTGCGTTTTTTAAATCACTCATTGAAAAAAGGCACTAATGCGTGCGCTTGTATAGAGAGCTATGTGTTAATTTTTTTTGGGGTTTCAGATCTGCAGTTTTAACGCGGGCGTTTAATCGCTGTGCGTGCTAAGCGAAAAGTAATAAATAGACAAATACGCAAACAAACAGTCTACACATTGGCCATATTCAGAAGCGAACGTGCCATAGTCCACTACAGACGTCTTGTATTTTTGTATTTGGTTCGATTTTTCTGCATAGTCAGCATCCACCAGCGCCTTGCTCTCCATGGTTTTTTCAATACCTTGTGTTGTCTGACACATAGCATGTGATAGTAGCATGTATTTAAATAATAAAATCCCGATGCAAGTTGAAACACGTCCCTATTATTGGAACACCCTAGCTATCTGATACCAAATGTTTGTGTGTTTGTTATTTGTCTGCTAAGTATGGATGGTCATATTTGCCTCTATTTGCATGTTTGCCTAAATGTCATATATTTTTCCAAATACGACAAACACCCAATAGCAAATACAAACAGCCATGTGAAGTGCCAGCATTATAAACAACAAATGGCGGAGAATGAATAAAGGTGTTAAAACTATATTATTAGAGTTAGTACCTCGGTGTAAGGGTAAGAAAAACTTGTACATATTTACAAATAACCACATTATTTTGTAGGTAGTAATGAGTATCCACATTAGAACGTGGGTAGTTGTGACTTACCGACTGGTTCTAAGGTATAAAAGGCTGTCAGTAGTGCGACGTGACTCAGTTATTACTGAGCCTCCGACTGCGCCGGTTGTGCTCATTGACACGCGTTGTAGACGAAATCGTGTGTGAGTGTTGTGTTGTTGTGTTGTTGTGTTTCTACAAATTGGGAGGTATCGCCTATGCTGCCTACGGTGAGTACGCATGAATATTTTACTGCTAATTATGACTATGATTTACAATAGAACACGTGACACTTGTGCCTCACAGCCACTATCATCTGAATAGCGTGCCCCCTGTTATTAAGGTCTCGTCTACTCGTCTGAAGAAAAGCAAATCGCCCAACCAGGTGGTCGTAAAGGTAATTTAAGGCTGAAACTCAGTGAAATATATTCACTTTCCTAGGCTACGAATCACTGTCGGCTCACAGCCATACAGTGGTGTGAGATATAGACCATCGCAGAAAAATAGTCGTTAGTTTCGTAGTCCAAAGGATACTATATATGTAGCCTCTACCCGTATGTGTTAGTTAGGAGTAGCAAAAATGTGGACAATCATTACATCAGACGGTATTGTAAAAATTGAAATGCACAATGAAAACACGTCTACATTTGCAAATCGTATATTCCTTATGGAACTGATTATTATACCGAGATATTTTTTCTAAATACAAACCAAACGATTGCCATCCTACTATACGTATAAGCATTGTATGTACGGAAAGGAAATAGTATGTAAAATAAACAATACTGTAACACATATTTCTGATTATCTTTGGCTGTGCTACATTTCAAAATTAGCAAATTTATTTTTCCAACCATATAATGAGTATCTATAGGAAATATTATTGCAAAACATAATTTAAGGAATTAATACCGTCAGTATTTGATACATTCAACATCGTTTGTCGGATAAAATGAATTTATGTTTAGGCTATTGGATTTGTATTGTATTTTATGAACCCCCGACGTAAGAGGGTTTGTTACAGAATATGTAATTTTCATGAGTTTAATCGAGGTTTAAATCTCCATATTTAATATATCAAGATTTATTTTAGTCTACTCATAATTTGATTCCGACGTCCTTACTAATATTATACATTTATATTCATCTCAAATAAAAAGCTGATTTGTTAAAGGCTATCCACCAACATGATGTTTCCAAATATTACACAAATTTCATTATTTCTACAAAGAACCGATGCTTTAAAACAAATTTAAACTTTTCAATAAAATAAATAAGTAAAGTAAAAATACAACCAACAGTCCTATACTTATATGACCTTGGTCACTTATTAAGATCAGTTATGACTTGTGTTATGGACATCAGACTACGAGAGACTTATGAGTCATACTTACTCCTAGACCGGACACAAATTCTTGTAGGCCTCGCAAATTTTAGGGCAAAAATGCTAAATAAAAGATCACGTTATTAATGGGCGGCCCCTAAGCTTGAAGTCATGGGAATAGGAATCAACCTACAAAGATCGTCGTCGTTTTACATTTGTAATAGTTCACATAGCAGTAGTTGTCAATAAATACATATCCTGCTACTAATCGTAATTCATATATCTGGTGACCTAGAAGAATCCTAATCATTTTTGCATATGGCATGAAATATAGGTCCATTGTAAAGATATCAGTTACTACTGGAGTTACAGATGACCTCATGGCGACGCCAAACAATTGTATAAACGTTATACATAGTGATTTTTATTTTTTTTATTTTACCACTAAGGCATTTAAGTCCAGCTTAGTCCATTGTAATGCAAAATATGTAGCTTCATAACTGTAGTTTCATACATTTGTTAAGGTATTTTTTATAATACGAGTATAGTACGCAAACGACCTATAGGGTATATATATTTTTAAGTTCGCCCTTTCTTGTTTATCGGGAAATGCTTCGATTGGCAATTGGTTCCAGAGATTTGTATTACATGGAAAAAATGTCGGTAAATGGTAATGTTGTTGATATTTAGCTTACAAGGTGATGTGGAAATTATATCGTGGTTCTCCGCGTCGATCTCGGCAGGGATAAGCCCGAATAATTATTCGGAGACCTCCCCGCGGTCAAAGCGAGAGACTGGAAAGAATGCAGAGTGATGCTACATCTCTACGCCACAAAAGAATCAATCCGATCTGAAATAGTTAGGCTGCCGATAATTCGAGCTGCCCTATGTTAGATGCGATCGAAAGGAAGAAAAGCTGGTCCGGGGCGACTGGACCAATATTGGGAGCAATATTCCACGCGGGTTCGAATCCGCACCTTGAAAACATGACATGACGTAAAATACCGCTTCATTCTGTTGGGCTCACCAAGCTTCTTTGAAGCCACGTTGGTGGCCTTAGTTTCTAGCGGTTGCGAAAAATAATTTTCGGCACAATAAGGTTGCACCGCAGTATAGTCGGCAGTTCATTTCCCGCGTCCTCCAGAGTTTGATTAGACGCAAAAATACAACCTAAAAGGTTGGCTTACCCTCTTTGGGCACGGGCCAATGATGCATTCAAGGTTGGTTGAATTGAAAATAAAATCAACATAAATATGCATATTGCAAATACCATATTTAAAATTACACTTAAAATATGTATAACCCACGAAAATCCTGTTTAGGATATGCCTAAGATATACAATACAAGAAAATAATTATTACGTAAAAAACAACAAGCACAAGACAATTTATAGCACATAAACAATAATTGCTTGTAAAAACACATATTTTATAGAAAAAGTTCGTTACTTATTTAACGACGAAAGCATGACCGGCATGGCACACACTATACAGTGTCTTTGTTAATAGTTGAGGTAAATGCATGCCATGCCGCCTTTGATGTATGCCGCAATCGGTTCCGCAGCGGTTGAGTATCTCTTTTTGCAGTGGTAATCAACCTTTACAAATAGTTCTTAATTTGTCATATTTTCTATCTCATATAACCTTGAAAGATGAAGAATGATTATTTTAATGGCCTTATTAGTTTAAGTTGGTGTATTATTTGCATATAAGTTTTGGTAACCCAGGCAATTTAAAAAAAACAAGAGACTTTTTTACTTTTTGTGTAATCTGATTGCATATTTCGATTTCATCATAATTAGAAGGGTAATGTTTATTGTTCTTCTACTTTATATATCCAATTAAATAGGGCATTTATGGGTATTATCAGCAATAATATAGACAGGACACCAATTTACCATCAGATATTTTGAGCATTTGCCAAGAGATGGCGCTGAACATTTTGATGATTTTTCTGCATCGCGGTGTCAAGATTCTCAGGCATCTGTATATAAAGCCTAGTAATGGTGTGTACGGTATCGCTTCTCGGCCTTTTGGCTAAGATCAAAGTGTAGTATCTGTTCTTTTCAGCTTAATATCTGAAAGTTCCCTCATTGAGGGACCAGTATATTAAACTGATTTTTGTAAACTGACGGGATGTTCGGGGCTCGCTCCACTCCCGTCACGGGTCGGCCCGGCATTGCAGTGCCGCCGGGATCGGCCCAATGGTTCATTGAAAATACGCTTACATCGTTATGAATGTGTTTGTCACACTTTCAACACGTAAGCTATTGCTTAAGTTTCGCAAGCCCTCTACGTAAGTACATTAATTAAACCAATATACGACTCTTCAGTCGAAACTCCCAACCCTTACAACTCATAGCCCCTGCCTGACCCCTTCATTATATCTGTCACCACGATACTCCAAGCACAGTAGTGTCTGTAAAGCTCTTGTCCATAATTAGTTTAATATTAGTCGCATCGCGGACCAACCAGCAAAAAGTATCAGCAACCTTTGAAAAAAATGGATCTAAATCGACGGCATGCCGCCATTGCCTCCTAACTAACATTTTCCTAACGAATATATTGATTTTTTTACCCCTTCCGCGTAATATTGCTAGTTGCTACTATTGTCATTTTAGCAGTATTAAAACGAATGTAAAATTACTTACCTTGGATTTTGGGTTCATAAATATAATTAGTATTATATATAAAATATATTAAAAAAATCGCGATAAAATCCGATTTTATTGATTACCTCCTATACACACTTGCCCCAAAATATTTTGGAGGTATTGGCAGTTCATGGTCGAAATACATATATTGGCAATTGTGAATTGCCACTTGCCAAGCGCATCTAGTTTGCTGTCAGAATACTTCTTCTCGGTGCACAGAGGCGATGTTGCACAAAAAAGTTGGCCCTAATGTTTTAATGATAAATATAATATGTCTAATGAGTATAATTTCGATTTTTAAAAACTATTATTTTGTATACTTTGAGTTCACTTCGTCGATACAATAACATATTACGTAAATTATCTGTGGCACTTGTTTTGTGTTGAAATGCCGAACCCACATATGTAATATTTAAAATCTATATTCACAATGTATCAGAAACCGATTACTTATATCTGTCCTAAGGTTCTACCCGTCTAATAATTATAATAAAAATCAATTCTCACTTGCCTGTTACACTCTCTTTCTTTTCCGAAAAAAATACTTATGGAAAATGATTGTTTATAGACCCATTTTGTATAACAATATAAAAAAACCCACAAAAACCGGCAGCAAAATGTATATTCAACTACTTAACAGTATTGTTTATTTTCACCAAATATAATATACTTTACTTAACGAAAATACGGTGAGATATGATACTTTTCGATAAATGTTTAAAATTAAAATATGACAAAAAATACAACCAAGTTCGAGCCCAGTTTTAGTACCAGAATCATTTTGGAATCTATGTTATGTAGGAATATAATGCATCCAAAGAAATCTCGATAGTTGTGTGTTACGCGAAAATGAGAAATTCGTAAAAAATCCTGGAACACTTTTAAATGAATTTTAGGCACAGACTAAGGGTACATCCACTAACTGATCAAAGACATTTGAAAGGATAGTTTTGCAAAATGTACAACAACGTACGTCAACATCCCGAATAAAAACCGAATGCGATTAACCGCCGTGCGTGCGCCACAGTACTGTTAAGGTGAAAACACATTGTAGGTTTTCGTCTTACGCATAGAGTAAAGAAGCGGCCATAAATACTAGAGCAACGCGTCTTGGAGCGATCTGAACAATGGATTCTTTTGTTGTGTGCACATTATAGGTCATACGCTTAAGACGTGACCACAGACTACATAGAAAGAACCTTGTACGTTCCATTGTCCTGATTGGTCAGTTGGCCCCGTACTTACCGCTCTTTACTCTATGCGTAAGACGAAAACCTATAATGTGTTTTGAGCTTTACTATGGGACACAAAAAAACCGCGCGTTTTCAAATCGCGGTAAAAACGTAACAAGTTGCGTTTTTTAAATCACTCATTGAAAAAAAGGCACTAATGCGTGCGCTTGTATAGAGAGCTATGTGTTAATTTTTTTTTGGGGTTTCAGATCTGCAGTTTTAACGCGGGCGTTTAATCGCTGTGCGTGCTAAGCGAAAAGTAATAAATAGACAAATACGCAAACAAACAGTCTACACATTGGCCATATTCAGAAGCGAACGTGCCATAGTCCACTACGGACGTCTTGTATTTGGTTCGATTTTTCTGCGTAGTCAGCATCCACCAGCGCCTTGCTCTCCATGGTTTTTTCCATACCTTGTGTTGTCTGACACATAGCATGTGATAGTAGCATGTATTTAAATAATAAAATCCCGATGCAAGTTGAAACACGTCCATATTATTGGAAACACCCTAGCTATCTGATGCTAAATGTTTGTGTGTTTGTTATTTGTCTGCTAAGTATGGATGGTCATATTTGCCTCTATTTGCATGTTTGCCTAAATGTCATATATTTTTCCAAATACGACAAACACCCAATAGCAAATACAAACAGCCATGTGAAGTGCCAGCATTATAAACAACAAATGGCGGAGAATGAATAAAGGTGTTAAAACTATATTATTAGTTAGTACCTCGGTGTAAGGGTAAGAAAAACTTGTACATATTTACAAATAACCACATTATTTTGTAGGTAGTAATGAGTATCCACATTAGAACGTGGGTAGTTGTGACTTACCGACTGGTTCTAAGGTATAAAAGGCTGTCAGTAGTGCGACGTGACTCAGCAGTCAGTGCTCCGACTCCGTAGCGTGCGGACGTGTTCTCCCAACTCCGATCTTAGATCGTCGAGAGGGTGGCCGTTTGTGCGCTAAGTGTTGAAGTGCTACCATTCTAACAGTGCCTGTTTGTGTGTGCAGGTGATTCCGGCCCGCCGCCACGTGCGGTAAGCCACTTCAGTCTTCGCCCGGTGAGCGTCGTCGACGCTCGCCGGCCTCGGGATGAGCGACCTACGGGATCGCTCTCCCCTCGACACCCGTCGGCGCGACCCCCGTCGCGACCGTTCCGGCGATCGCGTCAGGGGTCGTGCGGCTGAGCCTGTGCCGAGCATTTCTGCACAAGCCCAGCCTATCGCCCCCCCTCGGTCCCTACTCGCGATTCCCCGCGCCGCGCCCGTTCCTATGGAGGAGGGCCCGTGCCCTCCCACTCGTCGCCCGCGTAGCCCCGAGGACACCGCGGACGTTGCCGACGGTACCTCCTTGCGAACCTCCTTCGCGGACTCCGTGAAGAAGGCTCGCTTCGCCGCGCAGGATTCCCCGAGCTCCCCATCCCCGCCGCCGCCGTCGCAGTCGCCCGAGCGACCCGCCGCGCCCGCTGGGCCCTCAAAGCCCAGCCCGAAATACCCGCCGCTCATAGTGGAACATCTCCCTGATTGGTCCACTCACCTACGCCATCTTAAGAATAAGTTAGGATTTACGCCCAACGCGCACGTCTTTGGCGGTAAGGGTTTCAGGTTCCTCCCAAAGGGGGAACTTGAATACCGTACCGTCCAAAGGTACTTGAATGACCTACAAAAGTCCGAGAACATTTCGTGGTTCTCTTACTCTCTCCCCGCGGAGAAGAGTATCAAAGTAGCCATCCGCGGTCTCCCCTCTGATACCGACGTGGACCTCATCCGCGCCGACCTGGCCGATCAGGGTTATACCCCTGAATATATTCGGCCTATTAAAACCAGGCTAGGCCGTTCGGGGTGCCTTTTCTTCGTGGAGTTGAAAAGGACCCCGAACGTTAGGGCGATCTACGATGTGAGGGAGATACTATCTCTCCCGACCATCAAGGTCGAGCCATGGCGGGGCAAAAAAGGCCCCGCCCAATGCCACCGGTGCCAAAAATTTAGGCACTCTTCTCATAATTGCCACAGGACGCAAGCGTGCGTCCGATGCGGAGAAGATCACTCCGCCCGCGATTGCCCCCGCCCCCGCGAAGATCCGGCAACGTGTGCAAACTGCAGCGGCCCGCATCCCGCCAACCACTCTACCTGCCCTGTTTTGCGTCGTGAAGCACGCAATAACAAGGCGGGTACCGTTGCAGTGACGATCCCTCCCCGCCAGGCCATCATCGAAAGCGACAATCAATCGTCTTCGCTGATGGCTCCGGCCAACAACCCGTGGTCCAAAAATGGACCGTCCCCGAAGAAGCGGGGAAAGAAGAAGAGGAAAGGCCAATCGGCCCCCTCTCCTCCTGGCCCCGCCTCTTCCGCTGCCCCGCAGGTCACGGTTACGGAACCGTCTCGCCGACCTGCCCCCGCGGTTGGACCGGAACGCCCGGTCCCCGCACCACGCCGTCCGTCAACAACTCCCCGCGAGTCCGCCCCTAAAGTTTCTCGACCCACTATTCCAGCGGGTCGAGGACCAAAGGGGGTGGAAACGCCCAAACCCGCGCCCGCGCCTTTCAGCCCTCACGGTTCCAGGATGATGGGCTTCGAACAGTTCATGCAGATAATGCAACGGCTGTTCGCTGCCTATTTCAACGGCGAGGACCTGGCTCGCACTGTATTCACGTTATTCCCCCAAAATGCCGATAATTAGGGATCTACGTATTATCCATTGGAATGCAAATGGTCTCCGCGGCAAGACCAATTTGCTTCTAGCTCTCCTTCGCTCCCAAGACGTTGACATCGTATTAGTCAACGAAACGCACCTTAGGCCTGTAGATAGATGTAAACTACCGGGGTTTATCGTTTATCGACAGGACGAAATATCTCCAAACAACGTCGCGTACCGCGGTCTATTGGTAGGCGTCAGGAGGAGAATCATCCATCAGTGTTTGCCTCCTCAACAGCTAAATTCCATGTACGGACTTGGAGTGGAAGTCTGTATCGCCGGAAATCCGCTGCGCCTGTTTGCGGCCTATAAGCCTCCTACAGTCGCACTGGGGGTGTCTGATATCCACGTTTTACTGGATTCGACGCTCCCGACGCTGATCGCCGGCGATATGAACGCCATCCACCCGTCATGGGACATGGGCTCGGCGGCAAACAGTGCTGGAAGTCGCCTCTTCGCTGACGCGCAATCGCACGGATACTTCGTTGAGGGCCCGGATGCCCCCACGCACTACTCATCTAACGGGGCACATTCGGCCCACGTCATCGACCTAATAATTCACCGCGGTCTATCGTCCTTGCCCGCGCAAGAAGTCCTAAACGATTTCCTCGAATCTGACCATCAACCCGTCCTAGTCGTGTTGCCCGGGCAACCTGAAAAGTGGAACCCCCCTCGCGATAGGTTCAGGATTAATTGGGATTCTTTTGCAGAAGCGTTGCATGCGAGCGCTCCGACTCGACCGGTCACCAACGCTTCAGAGGTTGATCTTCTGGCGGACGAACTTATTTCGTCCATCCAGATCGCCCTTCAGGCTTCCAAGGTCCCGCTTTCAACCGCGGGCAGAAAGCCGGATCTCCCTCGCCGCGTGCGAGATCTCATTGATGAGAAACGGAGACTCCGCGCTCGGTGGCAACACTGTCGCTGCCCGAGGTTGAAAACGAAGCTCAACCGTCTGACAGATAGGGTGAAGGCCGAACTCGAGGCGTTCAGGACGGAGGGTTGGAACAGCGTCCTGGACTCGGCGGTGAGCGACGCTCCCGCTCTCCACCGTTTGTGCAGGGCGCTCTCCAAGACTCCTGAACCCGTGCGGCCGCTTCTGCACGCCGACGGAAACCTGAGGTACAGGGCTGAAGATCGAGCGGAGATCTTTGCCGAGTACCTGGAACGCCAATTCCAACCGAATCCCACTTCCCATCCTGGCCATGAGACAGAAGTCTCAAACTTCCTCGAGGATTATTTCGACGAGCCCATAAGGCCCGACGACGATCCTCTCTTCTTCTCTCCTTCCCAGGTGCGGGAGATGATCCGAAGGTCCAAACCGAGGAAAGCCCCGGGCGCTGATGGCATTCCGAACAGTGCGCTTCGCCGCTTACCACTGAAGGCAGTGGTAGCGCTGACGCGCCTGTTCAATGGCATCCTGCGCACGGGTCACTTTCCCACTCGGTGGAAAACCGGCAGGGTCATCATGATTCCCAAACCTAACAAGCCCCCTCACAAGCCCGATAGTTACCGTCCTATCACCCTCCTCCCGAATACCTCAAAAGTATTCGAGAAACTCCTCCTCTCCTACCTCTCGCCCATTCTGACTCCGAGGCCCGAACAATTTGGTTTTCGCGCCGATCACAGCACCTCTCTTCAGTTGTCTAGGGTGCTGCACCACTTCACGGTTGCCAAAAACAGGCGTGAAGCTGTCTCTGCAGTATTCCTGGACATGGAAAAGGCGTTCGACAGGGTCTGGCATAACGGTCTCGTATACAAGACCGCTTTGACGGACACTTCCCGACGCGTCACAAAAGTAGTCCAATCTTTCCTGACGGATAGATTCTTTCACGTCTCCGTCGACAACTGCCTGTCCCGCGACCGTCGTATAGCCGCGGGCGTTCCGCAGGGCAGTTGTCTCTCCCCGATCCTATACGCGCTCTACACCGACGACATTCCCATCAGGAATGACGTCAATCTCGCTCTATACGCGGATGACATCGCTCTCTATTCGTCATCCATTTCCGCGAAAGGAGCCGCCGCCAAGCTCCAACGTAGCCTGGACCTACTTCCCGACTGGCTTTCTAAATGGAAGATGTCGGTGAACGTAGGCAAAACCCAGGCCTTTATCACGAAGAAGGCCCTAACGAAAGGCCCTAGGGCAGTGAAACCTTTGATGATGTTCGGCCAGGAAATCCCATGGGGTTTCCAGGCCAAATATCTCGGAGTTATCATTGATAGGAATCTCCGTCTAGCTAGGCACGCCAAAGCTACCGTCGCAAACGGTAAAGTCGCAAATGCGAAGCTGCGGCCCATTCTCTCATCGAACCTTCCACTTAGGGTGAAACTGGGGGTGTACAAAACGTACATCCGTCCCCGGATCACATACGCGGCGCCCTCTTGGTACGGGCTTCTCAGCCGGTCACAAAAGGACGCACTGCGCAGAGTACAATCGGTGGCTTTGCGCAGAATCGTTAACGCTCCGTGGGGTGTCAGCAATGCTACCATCGAGAGAGATCTCCGTATCGAAAGCCTGGACACTTTCGTCCGCCGACTTGCGACTTCCATGTTCGCGCGTGCTGACGCATCGGACTGGGTTCACATCCAGAACATTGCGCCTCAGCACGCCCGACCACCGGACGGCAAGCCGTTGCCCCGCGAACTCCTCTCGGCTTCTGCCGAGACCTCGAATAACATTGCCGACATCCCGCCCAATAGGCCCGCAACGTGAGAGACGCTCCAGTGATTGAATGATCCGAGCGAACTGGTCAAATGTGTTGCTGAAAGTTTGTTGCGCCGCTTCTTCTACTCAGCGATAACACTAGGAAGCGGTGGTAGGAAATTGCGATGACTCAGTTCGCGTCATGTCAGTCACCTTCGGGAGCTCTCTCACACGTAGACATCCTAGGTCTCTTGGCCGGCCAAGAGAAATATAGTCATCTCTTTCCGCTTTCACATAGTCCGTATCGTTCGGACTATAACCCCCAGGATCGGTACCGTTTTTACGGACCGCAAGGATAGACCACAATCGATAAGGCTTTCGCCTAGGAATTGTAGCCACAGCGTGGTACCTCCGCAATCACAGAGGTCCCGCGTTCGTGAAGTCCGAAAGGGACGTGACTCAGTTATTACTGAGCCTCCGACTGCGCCGGTTGTGCTCATTGACACGCGTTGTAGACGAAATCGTGTGTGAGTGTAGTGTTGTTGTGTTGTTGTGTTTCTACAAATTGGGAGGTATCTCCTATGCTGCCTACGGTGAGTACGCATGAATATTTTACTGCTAATTATGACTATGATTTACAATAGAACACGTGACACTTGTGCCTCACAGCCACTATCATCTGAATAGCGTGCCCCCTGTTATTAAGGTCTCGTCTACTCGTCTGAAGAAAAGCAAATCGCCCAACCAGGTGGTCGTAAAGGTAATTTAAGGCTGAAACTCAGTGGAATATATTCACTTTCCTAGGGTACGAATCACTGTCGTCTCACAGCCATACAGTGGTGTGAGATATAGACCATCGCAGAAAAATAGTCGTTAGTTTCGTAGTCCAAAGGATACTATATATGTAGCCTCTACCCGTATGTGTTAGTTAGGAGTAGCAAAAATGTGGACAATCATTACATCAGACGGTATTGTAAAAATTGAAATGCACAATGAAAACACGTCTACATTTGCAAATCGTATATTCCTTATGGAACTGATTATTATACCGAGATATTTTTTCTAAATACAAACCAAACGATTGCCATCCTACTATACGTATAAGCATTGTATGTACGGAAAGGAAATAGTATGTAAAATAAACAATACTGTAACACATATTTCTGATTATCTTTGGCTGTGCTACATTTCAAAATTAGCAAATTTATTTTTCCAACCATATAATGAGTATCTATAGGAAATATTATTGCAAAACATAATTTAAGGAATTAATACCGTCAGTATTTGATACATTCAACATCGATTGTCGGATAAAATGAATTTATGTTTAGGCTATTGGATTTGTATTGTATTTTATGAACCCCCGACGTAAGAGGGTTTGTTACAGAATATGTAATTTTCATGAGTTTAATCGAGGTTTAAATCTCCATATTTAATATATCAAGATTTATTTTAGTCTACTCATAATTTGATTCCGACGTCCTTACTAATATTATACATTTATATTCATCTCAAATAAAAAGCTAATTCGTTAAAGGCTATCCACCAACATGATGTTTCCAAATATTACACAAAGAACATCGGCGAAAATGGACCATGAACGGGACCAGTTATGAATGGTACATTAAAAATTTTCATAATTTATTAGTCAAAATGCATATTTCAATTTATTTTAAAAAACCCGGATAAAAAAGAAAAACTTAAAGTGTTTTTAATAATATTGAACGCATATGAGTGCGTTCCATCAGTCATACTTTGTTTTAAAAAAAGTTTTTAACTACAACGTTGAAGGTAGTACTAAATTAAAAAAAAGTGTAGGTATTTTCTGTGGTATTTTCTATGACACATGACTTTTCTTTGCGCTGTCATTTTGCTTTCTTTTGATTTCCGATTTACGACAACTGTTAATTCTCTGTTTATATTTGTGACTTGGCTTTAATCACGGACTCCGATATACCCTTGTATTTCTGAACACTTTGTAAGATTAACCATTGTATAACGATAACGCTTTATGATTTCGTTTAAAGTGTGAAGTATTACCATATTTCCAACATGAACTCGGAACAACAGTGCGCTCCTCAACAATTTGTGCATTGTGTTCAATGCAATACCCGTCTTATTATAATCATTTCTGTAATCAGTGAGTCTATCAACTAATCGAAGTTTTTTTTAGCCATGAATCTACAAGGTATCCTATTTATCATTTAGTTAATATGGTTTAGTATCCTGGAGTTCCCACAGGAAAAGTGTGTGTGTTTTGATTAAAAACAATGATGCCAAACTTCCAAATCAAGGAGAGACGGAATAACTAAGTATTGTTGTAATTGTGTAGTAGGACGTCGCACAGTACTGTTGCTGTGTCCACGTCATGATTTTGATGTTGCTGCCCCTGCAGAGTTCTTAGATTCTATTGTAAAAAGAGAAGATGAGAAATAATACATTTAAAAAATATTTTCTGTGTTTTATTTTTGTGACCACTGCTGATTATATTCCTATGCATACATATAGGGGGATTTTTCAAGTGTGTGTGGATGGCCAAATACGAAACTATGAAGAATTGCGAAAAATACTCAAAACAGTCTAATAAATTCTGATAAAATTCTGCGAAATAATGACAGCAAAATACTACATTTTCTCTCATTACCTTAAGGTAACACAGGTATGGTGTACACCATATTCAATGGCTAATTAGTTTTATGACAAGGGAAATTATAGAGCATAGTAATTATTACTAAGCCATCATTATGATTTAGTACACTTTTCTTCCTAGGTACCTGATAACCATAAGACCACCCTACATTAGGTATATTTGACAATGACAATGACATTATAATGTGCTATTTTTTATGAATAATTCTAAAATCTCCGGCTTTGCAGAAATCTTTTTGTAACTGGACATCACTCCTCATGCACTATACAACACAATAAACTATATCCCAGCTGTGTACAATATATTTCTTAGTCAGGTCCCAAAATGTATGGACGTGACCGATGTTCTTTCATTATTTCTACAAAGAACCGATGCTTTAAAACAAATTTAAACTTTTCAATAAAATAAATAAGTAAAGTAAAAATATTTGAAGCCACGTTGGTGGCCTTAGTTTCTAGCGGTTGCGAAAAAAGAATTTTCGGCACAATAAGGTTGCACCGCAGTATAGTCGGCAGTTCATTTCCCGCGTCCTCCAGAGTTTGATTAGACGCAAAAATACAACCTTAAAGGTTGGCTTACTGTCTTTGGGCACGGGCCAATGATGCATTCAAGGTTGGTTGAATTGAAAATAAAATCAACATAAATATGCATATTGCAAATACCATATTTAAAATTACAGTTAAAATACATATATATATATATATATATAACCCCTGTTAATCATGTTCAGGATATCCCTAAGACAAACAATACAAGAAAATAATTATTACGTAAAAAACAACAAGCACAAGACAATTTATAGCACATAAACAATAATTGCTTGTAATAACATATTTTATAGAAAAAGTTAGTTACTTATTTAACGACGAAAGCATGACCGGCATGGCACACACTATACAGTGTCTTTGTTAATAGTTGCGGTAAATGCATGCCATGCCGCCTTTGATGTATGCCGCAATCGGTTCCGCAGCGGTTGAGTATCTCTTTTTGCAGTGGTAATCAACCTTTACAAATAGTTCTTAATTTATATTTATTTGTCATATTTTCTATCTCATATAACCTTGAAAGTTGAAGAATGATTATTTTAATGGCCTTATTAGTTTAAGTTGGTGTATTATTTGCATATAAGTTTTGGTAACCCAGGCAATTTAAAAAAAAACAAGAGACTTTTTTACTTTTTGTGTAATCTGATTGCATATTTCGATTTCATCATAATTAGAAGGGTAATGTTTATTGTTCTTCTACTTTATATATCCAATTAAATAGGGCATTTATGGGTATTATCAGCAATAATATAGACAGGACACCAATTTACCATCAGATATTTTGAGCATTTGCCAAGAGATGGCGCTGAACATTTTGATGATTTTTCTGCATCGCGGTGTCAAGATTCTCAGGCATCTGTATATAAAGCCTAGTAATGGTGTGTACGGTATCGCTTCTCGGCCTTTTGGCTAAGATCAAAGTGTAGTATCTGTTCTTTTCAGCTTAATATCTGAAAGTTCCCTCATTGAGGGACCAGTATATTAAACTGATTTTTGTAAACCGACGAGATGTTCGGAGCTCGCTCCACTCCCGTCACGGGTCGGCCCGGCATTGCAGTGCCGCCGGGATTGGCCCAATGATTCATTGAAAATACGTTTACATCGTAATGAATGTGTTAGTCTCACTTTTAACACTTAAACTATTGCTTAAGTTTCGCAAGCCCTCTACGTAAGTACATTAATTAATGTACCAATATACGACTCTTCAGTCGAAACTCCCAACCCTTACAACTCATAGCCCCTGCCTGACCCCTTCATTATATCTGTCACCACGATACTCCAAGCACAGTAGTGTCTGTAAAGCTCTTGTCCATAATTAGTTTAATATTAGTCGCATCGCGGACCAACCAGCAAAAAGTATCAGCAACCTTTGAAAAAAATGGATCCAAATCGACGGCATGCCGCCATTGCCTCCTAACTAACATTTTCCTAACGAATATATTGATTTTTTTACCCCTTCCGCGTAATATTGCTAGTTGCTACTATTGTCATTTTAGCAGTATTAAAACGAATGTAAAATTACTTACCTTGGATTTTGGGTTCATAAATATAATTAGTATTATATATAAAATATATTAAAAAAATCGCGATAAAATCCGATTTTATTGATTACCTCCTATACACACTTGCCCCAAAATATTTTGGAGGTATTGGCAGTTCATGGTCGAAATACATATATTGGCAATTGTGAATTGCCACTTGCCAAGCGCATCTAGTTTGCTGTCAGAATACTTCTTCTCGGTGCACAGAGGCGATGTTGCACAAAAAAGTTGGCCCTAATGTTTTAATGATAAATATAATATGTCTAATGAGTATAATTTCGATTTTTAAAAACTATTATTTTGTATACTTTGAGTTCACTTCGTCGATACAATAACATATTACGTAAATTATCTGTGGCACTTGTTTTGTGTTGAAATGCCGAACCCACATATGTAATATTTAAAATCTATATTCACAATGTATCAGAAACCGATTACTTATATCTGTCCTAAGGTTCTACCCGTCTAATAATTATAATAAAAATCAATTCTCACTTGCCTGTTACACTCTCTTTCTTTTCCGAAAAAAATACTTATGGAAAATGATTGTTTATAGACCCATTTTGTATAACAATATAAAAAAACCCACAAAAACCGGCAGCAAAATGTATATTCAACTACTTAACAGTATTGTTTATTTTCACCAAATATAATATACTTTACTTAACGAAAATACGGTGAGATATGATACTTTTCGATAAATGTTTAAAATTAAAATATGACAAAAAATACAACCAAGTTCGAGCCCAGTTTTAGTACCAGAATCATTTTGGAATCTATGTTATGTAGGAATATAATGCATCCAAAGAAATCTCGATAGTTGTGTGTTACGCGAAAATGAGAAATTCGTAAAAAATCCTGGAACACTTTTAAATGAATTTTAGGCACAGACTAAGGGTACATCCACTAACTGATCAAAGACATTTGAAAGGATAGTTTTGCAAAATGTACAACAACGTACGTCAACATCCCGAATAAAAACCGAATGCGATTAACCGCCGTGCGTGCGCCACAGTACTGTTAAGGTGAAAACACATTGTAGGTTTTCGTCTTACGCATAGAGTAAAGAAGCGGCCATAAATACTAGAGCAACGCGTCTTGGAGCGATCTGAACAATGGATTCTTTTGTTGTGTGCACATTATAGGTCATACGCTTAAGACGTGACCACAGACTACATAGAAAGAACCTTGTACGTTCCATTGTCCTGATTGGTCAGTTGGCCCCGTACTTACCGCTCTTTACTCTATGCGTAAGACGAAAACCTATAATGTGTTTTGAGCTTTACTATGGGACACAAAAAAACCGCGCGTTTTCAAATCGCGGTAAAAACGTAACAAGTTGCGTTTTTTAAATCACTCATTGAAAAAAAGGCACTAATGCGTGCGCTTGTATAGAGAGCTATGTGTTAATTTTTTTTTGGGGTTTCAGATCTGCAGTTTTAACGCGGGCGTTTAATCGCTGTGCGTGCTAAGCGAAAAGTAATAAATAGACAAATACGCAAACAAACAGTCTACACATTGGCCATATTCAGAAGCGAACGTGCCATAGTCCACTACGGACGTCTTGTATTTGGTTCGATTTTTCTGCGTAGTCAGCATCCACCAGCGCCTTGCTCTCCATGGTTTTTTCCATACCTTGTGTTGTCTGACACATAGCATGTGATAGTAGCATGTATTTAAATAATAAAATCCCGATGCAAGTTGAAACACGTCCATATTATTGGAAACACCCTAGCTATCTGATGCTAAATGTTTGTGTGTTTGTTATTTGTCTGCTAAGTATGGATGGTCATATTTGCCTCTATTTGCATGTTTGCCTAAATGTCATATATTTTTCCAAATACGACAAACACCCAATAGCAAATACAAACAGCCATGTGAAGTGCCAGCATTATAAACAACAAATGGCGGAGAATGAATAAAGGTGTTAAAACTATATTATTAGAGTTAGTACCTCGGTGTAAGGGTAAGAAAAACTTGTACATATTTACAAATAACCACATTATTTTGTAGGTAGTAATGAGTATCCACATTAGAACGTGGGTAGTTGTGACTTACCGACTGGTTCTAAGGTATAAAAGGCTGTCAGTAGTGCGACGTGACTCAGTTATTACTGAGCCTCCGACTGCGCCGGTTGTGCTCATTGACACGCGTTGTAGACGAAATCGTGTGTGAGTGTAGTGTTGTTGTGTTGTTGTGTTTCTACAAATTGGGAGGTATCTCCTATGCTGCCTACGGTGAGTACGCATGAATATTTTACTGCTAATTATGACTATGATTTACAATAGAACACGTGACACTTGTGCCTCACAGCCACTATCATCTGAATAGCGTGCCCCCTGTTATTAAGGTCTCGTCTACTCGTCTGAAGAAAAGCAAATCGCCCAACCAGGTGGTCGTAAAGGTAATTTAAGGCTGAAACTCAGTGGAATATATTCACTTTCCTAGGGTACGAATCACTGTCGTCTCACAGCCATACAGTGGTGTGAGATATAGACCATCGCAGAAAAATAGTCGTTAGTTTCGTAGTCCAAAGGATACTATATATGTAGCCTCTACCCGTATGTGTTAGTTAGGAGTAGCAAAAATGTGGACAATCATTACATCAGACGGTATTGTAAAAATTGAAATGCACAATGAAAACACGTCTACATTTGCAAATCGTATATTCCTTATGGAACTGATTATTATACCGAGATATTTTTTCTAAATACAAACCAAACGATTGCCATCCTACTATACGTATAAGCATTGTATGTACGGAAAGGAAATAGTATGTAAAATAAACAATACTGTAACACATATTTCTGATTATCTTTGGCTGTGCTACATTTCAAAATTAGCAAATTTATTTTTCCAACCATATAATGAGTATCTATAGGAAATATTATTGCAAAACATAATTTAAGGAATTAATACAGTCAGTATTTGATACATTCAACATCGATTGTCGGATAAAATGAATTTATGTTTAGGCTATTGGATTTGTATTGTATTTTATGAACCCCCGACGTAAGAGGGTTTGTTACAGAATATGTAATTTTCATGAGTTTAATCGAGGTTTAAATCTCCATATTTAATATATCAAGATTTATTTTAGTCTACTCATAATTTGATTCCGACGTCCTTACTAATATTATACATTTATATTCATCTCAAATAAAAAGCTAATTCGTTAAAGGCTATCCACCAACATGATGTTTCCAAATATTACACAAAGAACATCGGCGAAAATGGACCATGAACGGGACCAGTTATGAATGGTACATTAAAAATTTTCATAATTTATTAGTCAAAATGCATATTTCAATTTATTTTAAAAAACCCGGATAAAAAAGAAAAACTTAAAGTGTTTTTAATAATATTGAACGCATATGAGTGCGTTCCATCAGTCATACTTTGTTTTAAAAAAAGTTTTTAACTACAACGTTGAAGGTAGTACTAAATTAAAAAAAAGTGTAGGTATTTTCTGTGGTATTTTCTATGACACATGACTTTTCTTTGCGCTGTCATTTTGCTTTCTTTTGATTTCCGATTTACGACAACTGTTAATTCTCTGTTTATATTTGTGACTTGGCTTTAATCACGGACTCCGATATACCCTTGTATTTCTGAACACTTTGTAAGATTAACCATTGTATAACGATAACGCTTTATGATTTCGTTTAAAGTGTGAAGTATTACCATATTTCCAACATGAACTCGGAACAACAGTGCGCTCCT